>OZ043919.1:11265000-12515000 GCA_964056405.1 Acronicta alni
AAAAACTATTAACTGTAGATATAAGTTTAGTGATTGGGCTACTACAGGTATTCGTAAAAGCAGGGAACGTTTATTTGAATTGTACGGGTTAAAGTGCTATAACAAAAGTGAAAACTTTATTCAGTATGTAAATATATATTCAAAGACTTTTAAAAAGGTATGTCAAATAGCAAAATCTCAGTATATAAGTAAAAAAATTAAATGTGCCGATAATAAGATCAAAACCACTTGGAATATAATTAACGCCGAAAGTGGTAAATCGAAATTAGATGGGAATAAAAATGTCGCTCTTCAAACAGTACGCGGTCTCATAAACGCAGATTCCGAAGTAGCCCAAGAATTTGAGACATTTTTTACCAATATTCCCTGGAAGATCACTGAATCTTTAAACTCGTCACCTGCACATTCGGCTGCTTTATTGAAACAAAATGTAGCTACCTGTTCTGTAACGTTCAGATTTAAGCATGTAAGCCCCAATTGTATTTTTAAAACTTTTAAAGAAATAAAAGTTAAATTAACTGAAGACTTATGGGGCCTTTCGGTAAATGTTTGTAAAAGTATTATTAACACTATAGCACCCCACCTAGCGATAATATTTAACGAGTGCGTAGACCAAGGAACCTTCCCAGATCTAATGAAATACAGCAAAGTTATACCCTTATTTAAATCTGGAGATAGTCAAGATCCTGGCAATTTTAGGCCGGTTTCTGTTCTGCCTGTGCTTAGCAAAATATTTGAAAAAATCATGCTCAATCAAATGCTATTGCATTTCAATATAAATAGGCTTTTTCATGACCAGCAATATGGCTTCACCAAAGGACGTAATACTACTGACGCTGGTATCACACTCATTAAAAACATCTTTGATGCCTGGGAAGAGTCTCAAGATGCGATCGGTATATTCTGTGACCTTTCAAAAGCCTTTGACTGCGTAAGTCATGAAACTCTGTTATTAAAATTGGAGCATTATGGTTTGAAGCATAAAACTTTGAAACTTGTCAAATCATACTTGCAAGGTAGACAACAAAAAGTTCAAATTAATGGGGTAAAATCGCCCGGCACTCAGGTGAAAATGGGCGTACCTCAGGGTTCCATTCTAGGTCCATTCTTATTTCTAGTGTATATAAATGATTTACCCTACATGCTTGAGGATCAATCGAAGATTGTGTTATTTGCGGATGATACTTCTTTAATTTTTAAACTAAACAGACGTATACCTAATACTGACGATGTAAATAACGCACATCTTAAGGTCCATGAGTGGTTCACAGCTAATAATTTAGTATTAAATGGGCAGAAAACCAAATGCATAAAGTTTGCTCTACCTAACGTAAGATCTATGGAATGCGATGTTATACTAAATAATGATAAACTTGAATTTGTCGACCAAACGGTTTTCCTGGGAATCAGGATAGACTCAAAGCTTCAGTGGGGTCCACACATTAGAACTTTAGCAGGACGCCTGAGTTCAGCTGCTTATGCAGTTAGAAAAATCAGACTACTTACAGATGTAGAAACTGCAAGACTAGTCTACTTTGGTTATTTTCATAGCATTATGTCTTACGGAATATTACTATGGGGCCGCGCTGCAGACATAGAATCTGTTTTTATATTGCAGAAAAGAGCTATTAGAGCTATTTATAACCAACGTAGTCGAGATTCACTCAGGGAAATCTTTAAAGAAATAAATATAATGACAGTGCCTTCTCAGTACATCTATGAGAATATTTTATATGTAAGAAAAAATTTGCACTTGTACGTCAGAAAATGTGAACTGCATGATTATAATACTAGACATAAATCAAAATTAATGCAGCCACAATTTCGTCTAGCTAAAGTTCATACTTCTTTTAGAGGGTACTGCGTTAGATTTTATAATAAAATTCCGAACGCAATTTTAGAACTTACAGAAAACAAATTCAATAAATTCATTAAGTCTACCCTGTGCAGGCAAGCTTACTATAAATTGGAAGATTATCTTCTAGATAAAAATGTTTGGCGGAATGCTGGTCCAGCTCCACAAGATGAACATCTTGTAAATCAATAATTTTACTGTACGTTATACAATTTAATAATCTTTGTTTGTAAAAACATGAATTGTAAAGTATGAGAGTCGTGCAGCCATTGATGTTGCATATGTTGATATGCATTATAATGACTTAAAATTACATTGTGCCCTTCAGTTGCCTAGCGGTCTGAGCTTGTCATGCTCACTAAAATGTCCTGCTAATGGTGGCGTTGTGTGTCGGGTCGTTTTATTCCCTACAACATGGTTGAGTCGAACGACGCCGATACGCACGTCATACTCGTGAACGAGTGCCGTCTGTCGGGGCTGGTCAGCTCTTACTGTCAATGGCAACCTCTTTTTTTTTTTCTGTTTATTATGCTATATTAATTTAATTGTACACATCAAACTGCATTGTTCTCATGAACTATTCAGATTTAGACTGTAATACTGAACACTGTAATCATGTGTTTTTTTGTTGAAAAGAGTGTCTATGGAGTTTCTTGCCGGTTCTTCTCCATAAGACCCACTTTTTGGAACCGTGCAACTAGTTTGACTTTTCAAAAGTGCTATTTTAATGGTCTAATTGAAATAAAATATTTGACTTGACTTGACTTGACTTGACTTAGAGGTGCTTCAACTACTTAGCCCATCACCCTCCTAACCTTTTCCCCTGTAATACCGATGTACCGGTTGTCAGGTTTTTGGGGTTTCTGACTACCAGTAACGATTGTCATAGGTGTTCGTATGATAACCGGGACCGACGGCTTTGTGCTTTCCGAGGCACGAAAGGGTCTCGATGTGTTAATAATGGACACCCCTTCTCCTAAGTCTAATCTATCTCTGTACCAAATTTCATCAAAATCGATTCTGCGGCTTAGACGTGAAAGCATAACAGACATACAGAGTTACTTTTGCATTTATAATATTAAGTAGGGATTACTTATCATTGCAAATGCAGAAGGCCCCTTTCTCCCAACTACTGCAATATAATAAAAGCCAGTGTCTAAAATGGTGAATGTCCGAAACAATAAAGTTTGTATTATCGCAGGGTTGTGTGAGTTGGGACTGGGGACCCACGACGAAATTAATCACAGTAGAAAATCGGAGCAGGAAAGGTTTGTGATATTGTTACACATACGAAATTGTGTAGAAATACACAACGAAACGAAACAAATCGTTCAATTAATCCATATTGAATTGATAGGCTTATTTTTGAAATAAAACTACTTTTTATATACGTATACCTAGCGTATTGCGGCGTCCATGGTCACGGGTAGACTCTATCCATGACCATGGACGCTGTAAAGGGTCCGAAACTTCGGGATTAATAATATCAATATAACGCTATAAAACCCGTAAAAAGTAGTTTTATTTCAATGTTTAGTATTCGCCTATACCTAATACCTAGTGATCGTAAGCGCGTCTGCTACGCTAGAGGTCCAGTGGCCATACCACAACGTGTTATTGCGATCATTTTTAGGTTGTGAGAAAAGGATGGCGCTATTTAATTTATAGAGCGACATCCCTCTCTCTCAATCGAAAAACGATCGCAATACCAGGTTATCGTACGGACCCTGGGTTCGATTCCACAGGAGCAGAGTTATTGAGTTTTTCTATGAATTTCTCTCAGTTGACGGCAATAGGCTCGCCCTCTATTAAATAGGATTAAAACATACCACAAACACAACAGCAAACTGTGAGTGTACATTAGTACACCTCTGCCGAACCCTACGGGGAATACGGGCGTGATGGTATCTTATGTTAATGATAGGTTACTGAAATTTAGTTAGGCAATTGTATTAATCCCAGTATTTATTCCTACAGGATAGTGAAGCACCCAAATTAAACGTGGATTACGTTATCATGGCGCCTACTACGACTGAGCTAACAAAGTAACTAGAAAACAATTAATCACTTAGCGAATAAATGTTCGTACATCAGCAATAAATTTCTCCCCGGCGCATTGTGGGGAACAAAATGTGTGTACATAGATGCGCAACACAAATTGTAGGATTACGAATATTTAGGGAGAAAATACAGGCCTCTTAGTATAGGTATATGGAGATTGGAAACATTCCACAGCCTGATATATTACCTACTCTTTCTTAGTAACTGAAAGAACACTAGCCGTTGCATGCGGTCCCACTCGCATTCTAAAGGATTTTTTGAGACAAAAGGACTATGCATAGTCCCTCTCCAAGGTACTGTCTATCTCTATGCTAAAATTCATCAAAATTGGTTCAGCGCTTTTGGCGTGGAAACGTAATAAATAGACTGACAGGCAGAGTTACTTTTGCATTTATAACGATTGGTATGGAAGTATGGATTGTAATAGAAATAATGTTTGCGAGTCATCTAGTTTTCACTTGTTAATTTTATCAGCTTGTTATTAAAATAGTCACAATATTTATAGACATTATTTATTCTCATTTATTATTAGCCTAGGATAACGCAAGGATATTACAAACAAAATTAAATGTCGTATGTACTGAATGGCGATTCGGCGGTACTACAATACATTTCCTTTAGAAAATATGTACTAATAATTTACTTACCTTTACCATATTTTGATCAGTGAACCCATCACCAAGCAGCCATCATCTTGCGACTACCTCATTTTCACCATACACACACATTCACACTCAGAGAGCGTTTTCTCTTCATCCAATGAAGTACGGATATTCTCACTAACACTGGTTATGCGCCACCGCAACTCGTGTCATATGACGTAAAAGGGTTTATAATCACAGCGCAATTAACCGAATTATTCACCGAAAATAACACGAATTAGCTGAGTTCCGAGAGCTAACGCGATTCGCGACTAACTACAACGCACAATGTTCTTGTTTACACTTTGTCAACAATGCATTTCTATGTACGTATGCTACCAAAAGAAAAAAAATTGCGGGTATATTTAAATGAAATCTTAGTTTATCTACATTATACATTGTAATCTATAACGAACATAATGTTCTTAGATTTATATTGTGTCGATGGCAAAAAAAAAAGAATTATACTAACATACCTATTTCTATAAACTTAATTATTTACTTTTTAACTTTTTTTATTTACTTTTTACCGTGGGAGAGCCATGCTTCGGCACGAATGGGCCGGCTCGACCGGACTTGATACCACGGCCTCACAGAAAACCGGCGTGAAATAACGTTTTCGTTATGTTTCGTCGAGTGAGTGAGGATACCGGACGCCCAAACCCCTTAAAAGGGCGGCAACGCACCTGAAACTCCTCTGGTGTTGCGGGTGTCCATGGGCGGCGGTAATCGCTTACCATCAGGTGATCCGTCTGCTCGTTTGCCCACCCTATCACATAAAAAAAAAAAAACATTTCAAATAGCGCCATCTAGGATCAAGAATCTAAAATATTAAATTATAAATTATTAAAAGTCAATACCTACCTACATATTTTAGAATGTATGTCTGTAAATAAATTTATAACAGGTTTGACTCAATATATCCTACCAAACGACACACAAAGGTACCCCAATCTCTCAAATTTCTTTGATAGATTTTCAACTTAACTGTAAAATAATAAGGTTCATGTTCAATAGGGAAAATTTGACGGTTTTGGATAACTTGACCTGCTGGCGTCTGTACATCAGTCATCGTTTCATTGAACTTTTATTTGGAGAGCTCCATTTAATCATTTATGCTATATAATGCTTTTCTATTGTGTCTGCTAATTGGTCTTTGATATGTGTCCTTGTATATCGTCAAGCTACTCAACTCGAATCAAATTTTTTGGCACAAAATTCGTGTATCTGATTTATAGGCATGTGCCCATGTAATATCAAATGCAATTATGATATAACAATCTTTAGCTGCCTGACAGGAGACCCGTACCCAGCAGTGGGATATTATATACTGTCCCGCTGTTGGGACAGCTTTGGCTGTTGGTATTCAATCTTATTTGCAAGTTTCAAATCATTTTTTTTTCACACAGTGGCCGAGTTATTGTGTAATTTTTATTATGTTCAAATTTAAATTTTATTGTTTTTTTTTTTAACTTGGTTAAATTTTTATTTTTACTTTACAAACATATTATTAACGGACACAAAGTACATCCAGACTCGAAACAAATATCACAAGGGTTTCTTCGGGCGGGAATCCAACCCAATACACCCGTCGCAATAGTAGTTTTCGAGCCAGTATGAGTCGCAAAAACGTCATTCTTGTCGATACACCCAGCTGTTTTTCAGAAAGTAGAATTTTGAAGGGTTTACGGCTTTCAATAAATTCCTTCCACTATATTTCTTGACAGTCTTACTATACCTACTTAACTGTCCCGTTTAGAAAAAAAGTAATAAAACTAACAAGGTGAAAGTACAGTAAATGCTGATTAACTTTACGGCTATGTAACAAAAACTAAACATATAACATTACGACACAAAACCCACCCCTTCTTGATATTTTTCTAGACTCGTAACTAAATTAATTTCCTGTTTACTACGCTGTATCAATCTTCAAAAGACCAAATACCGCGGAACTTAATTACTGTTACATTCATCAAAATATACGCCTTAGAAAACAGTTTTTTGTACAAATTTATAATTAAATTTTAGTAAGTATTTGTTAATTTAGTATATATATTTTGTTAATTGGTATTATTATTGGGCTAAATTATTTGTTTCTGTCATAACATACCATCACGCCTGTATTCTATAACGTGTTAGGCAGAGGATTACTTATATACACCCATACTTCCTATTGCCATTAACCAGCCCAAATCCAGACTTATAAATTGTGTTTAAGTATTGGTATTTATCAATAGAGTTCTTGTTATATATTGTGAAATATTACAGGGTACCTTTGAATTAATTAACGATACTTATGTAAGTTTCAAAATGTAATGGATTGTATAATATTATTTACAATTTTACGTTATAAAACATACTTACTTATTTAAAATACATTACATTAATGTCAGGCGTCATAAAGTTTATAAGTATAGTTTTCAATAAAGTTTTATGATTTGTTACTTAAAGTCTGGCCATACATATAATAACTAAAAGTAGTACATACAGAACGGAGACGAATTTAGTGGACCAAAACAGTTGTAGCGTAGCTATTTCAAATATTTTATTATTACTGTGTTATATGTACCTACTCGGGGCTCCGCTGCCGGCCCGAGCCACTAAGTTCGGTAGATACCTAAAGTAACGCGTGGCAACGGTCGGGAGCGGGGCGCCCCACCAGTGAGAAAAGAGACACGGGTCGAAGTGCACGTCGCGTCGCCTGCGCTCTGGTTCCCGCGCCCGCGCTCACGTCCACACGCTACTCATATTGTATCTACGCTATTTATGATCTGACTGTAACTATTTATGTTTACATAATAAAATTAAATTGTATAAGTAAAGTTCCGTTTAGTGTTTAACTTAACACATCCCGATACGCTTCACAGTAACCGAATGTTGACCAAGTGATATAAAACGATCGCAGAGCAGATCCGATGGTCGGATGACATTGTGAGGGCAGGGGGGAATCAGAAGGTGCGACTTACACGAGATCGGCATCAGTAGTGTGGTGGAATAGAGTAATGAGAGATAATACATAGATAAACAGATACAGAACAGCCGCTCTCTACCTCTCCTTAACTTAAAATACATCTTCCTACACTTCATAATAATGTTCATCATCTTTGAGAGTGGCGAAAGAAGCGAATCCAAACAAATGCAAGTTGGGGGCTGAAATTGTCACTATAGATGAATTGTTGTGTATGTGTGTGTGCGTATAAGCATTTTAGTAAACGTACACGTTTCTGTACATGTACCAATGCACAAATTTTGTCCATAAGAAGTAGTGTAGTAGGCATTAGTATCGGAAAATATCAATGAAGTGTCCAGGATTTACCCTAAGGCCTTGAATATGCCGAGAGAGAGAGAGAGAGAGAGATATAGACTATTATATATAGACTATTTCAAGAAGGCATAGTGGGAGTAATTCCACTCATCGGATCTGCCCGTCTGCGGAAGTACCTCCGCCTTTCTTTCCTTATCGAAAATGAAGTGAAATAACACTGCTTTAAGCTGTGTTGTGTTCCTTACAGTGAGCACGGTTGCTAGTGCTCCGCGAGGAAACGTTGTATTGGCAGTGGGGGGACTTTGACCCTTATACTGCCAACCCAACTATTTCCCCTTTCGTTTTACAGGGTCAGCAACGTGCAAGTGATACCCCTGGAGGTGCAAGCCAATAGGCTACGGTAACCATCAGCCGCTTACCATCAGGTGGGCCGTAAGCTTGTTTGCCACCTTAGTGGTATAAAACACAGTAATTTTACTGTATTTTGTTTAAGGCTGATTGAGCGAGACGTGATAGAATTAAAGTAGTCTAGTTATACTGTTTGTAGCGATACAAGTGGAACGTGTAATTGGCAAGAGTTCTGATCTGATTGCCGGCTTGATATCTGCCGTAGGGACACTAATGTTATTGTTATTTCAGAATATTGTCTCTGCATAACTGTTACGTCACTGCGTGCTTCTTTGATGTGTTACTTAATTGATGTTCAAAATAAGGTTTAGATACTGTATAAAAGTGGAAATTATAAATAATAATAACATCTGAGGAGGCTCTCGTTGGATGGCTGGATCAAGGCACAGAAAGCAGTACTCTTGGAAAAAGCCCGTATTGTTTGGAGGTTTCTTTCTCTGGAGCCCTGACCACCGGTAGCTTAGATCCTGCTCCCGATACTGGTGGGTTACTATTTTTTATCTTTTTTAAAGTTTTTATGTGATTTTATACCGATGAAATAAAAATATATGTTTAAATATAAATAAAGGAGATAATACATATTTGGAACATTTTACACAGCACCATCTAGTCCCAAACTAAGCAGAGCTTGTACTATGGGTGCTAGGCAATGGATATAATTGGATTTGAAGATAAAAATAATAAAAAATATGTTGAAATACATGAGTAGGTAATCAGTAATACATTTTTATTTTCCCCTTTTAAATCAGTGTATATTTTTAAGTCAGGATGATAGTATTAAGGCAAGTTTTCACACGACGAAAACCCATTTCTTTGTTCTGGAAATGTCATAATCGTAATATAAATCATTCGCCGAGACACTTAAGTCTGAAATTCAAGGCAGACGCTGTGGGGCGTCCGTAGTAGTTTCATAAATATATTCATAGTATGGGAGCTACGTGCCTCTCTCTTGTTACGGAAAAAGTCTACGGTGCCTACGCCGTAGCACTGATTGGATTGGACGGAGACGAGAACGTAGCTTAGTCCTGATCAGTTATTAGATTGGATAAAACCTCTTTGCATTCTTTGTATTCGTCATTAAACCTTATTTTTACCCCACAACGGAAGGGTGGAAGAATGAAGGCATACGACCACAGCTATAACACGGACACCACTATATGAGTTGTTGATTTAATAGTATGAATAGATTTAACATGCTCAACGGTAACCACAATGACTGTATATTGGTATTGTTAACTACGTAGGTAGATATAGCCAACCCAATAGCCCAATACATAAATACTATTAACATAATATGGGTATTATGTTCTTACGTTTGACCAAACGGGGTGAATAGGGGTATGGTATGGGCATGTGATGAGGAGAGATGAAACGTATGTTACTAAAAGAGTGATGAATATGAATGTGGTGGGATGGAGGGGTAGAGGGAGGCCAAAGAAAAGGTGGATGGAGTGTGTCAAAGCGGACATGATAGAAAAGAGAGTGACTGATGATGTGACGGCTGACAGAGGTGAATAGAAGAAAAGGACATACTGCGCTGACCGATAAATTGGGACAAGGGCAGTAAGATGATAATGAATAGGGGTGAATCAAAACAAAACTTTGAAAGTGATTTTCAGCTTTAATTATCATTGTTTGTCAGGAAAAGGAACTCTTTCACCCCTGCATCCCTATTCATCTTGTTTGACTATGCTGGAAATACACGCCTGTATTCCCCAAAGAGTTTGGCAGAGATGTACAGTCAACAAAAGAGTTAAGTATACAGATAGCAAACGAAATATACATTTTTATACAGATTTTGACATAAATAATTACGCCCCAAAGGGTTAGGTATGTAGCTACGTACAATACCTACGTTTTGACACATTATTACACTATTGCGTGATACATTACTAAGTACACTATCTTTATCAAAACACAGTTTATTAATTAATTGCCTATATACCTAACTCTTTTGTTGACCGTACTAATGTATGTTCACAGTTCGCCAGTATGATTCCATTCAATAGAAGGTGGGGTAATAGATGGATGGACTATTTGGATGATTCGAGAAACCGTCCCGAATGATAGCATTCGGGAAGGTTTCTAGATAGTGTAGGCTATCTGAACTATCCTCAGAGTCCCTCTGAGGGATAAAATTCAATGCAACGAAGTTAACCGTCAGAGAACCAAAATTGCAGACATTATTACAGGATTAGCAAGCTAAAGTGGCAATAGGCTGCTCACATCTCGCGGAGAACTGACAAACGCTGAGAAAACGAATTCTTGAGTGGAGACCGCGCAGTGACTGGAAGAGGAAAGTCGAAAACCGGGCTCGGAGGCGTTCACTAGGAGAGGCCTACGTCCAGCAGTGGACAAATATGGGCTGGTGATGAGAAACCGAATCCTAAATGAATCGATTTCAATATCGGATGTTAAGTTCGCAATTATATATTTCACGAGTGGTTCAACGCTTTATGTAGTAGGTATAAATTGAAAAATAGAATCTTCATTGAAGTCAAATCAAAGTATTCTTAGAAACTATTATTGTTTCTATGAAATAAAATCTTGATTTAGTTGCTAGTAGTTTGTGAAGAGATCAGCCATACCTTCAAGTTGGAGTTCACTAACTGCCCGCTTGATAACGTTTCAGCTTTGCTAACGATCCAGTAAAGTCTGAAGTGAGTGTTCAATTAACACCCTACAAAATAAAAATAAAAATGCGTTGATGGTTTTTGCTACAATTGCAATTTTACTGTCATTTTTTATCACAATGAGTGATGCGATATTTTAACAAACAATGTTTTCATCAGTATTACTTACGACCTGATGTAGACTGGCATTTTGAACTAAAGCTACTAGGCTAACTATTATTATATATTTTATCATTATAAGCACATACCTGAAAAACGTAAACGCCACAATATATTTAAAAAATCTCATTTTATTTTCACCACATATGCCTGGAAAAGTTTGGTCTAAAACGTAAACACAACAAAATAAAAATACAAAATTCAATCGTTCAACGCCGTGATTGCTGTGGTCACAGTACCGGAAACATGATAAAAATTGTGGTACAAATTTTTTCATACATTGACGACGTTTATTTACAGGGTAAACTGTTATTCAGCAATGTTGGTCAACGGGAAATTCACTGTGTAAAGGAAACTGATTGTAACAGCGTCACGCTCTGATAATAATACAAAAACTTCCATTATCTGGCAAAGTTGTAGCCATTTGTCAAATTTATCCTTCATGCCACGAAGAATAACATCTTAAGGGGGGAACTGGGTAACTATGTCGGCTCAAGTACATTTTTTTATATCACATCATAGTTATGTTATAATAATAGTTTGTGCCATGGTTCATGCAGCGGTGTACTGGTATACACGTTACCCACAGTTCGCTGGTATATTTTTTTATTTACTCATTTATTACCTTACAAACTAACATATTTTTATACAGTAAATACAAAGAAATACAATTTTAGGTCTAATGGTTATATTGCCGTAATGTCCAAAAATTTTAACGGGAAAATACAATTACTGCTTTCCCGATCTGGGAAGTAAACCTAGAAGCTCACGTTCACTAGTTAACCTGGCAACCACTAGACCAATTAAATAGGCAGTTTTAATAATATTGTTATGTATTCCAACATAAACTTACATTCAGGTTAACCCCTTCTATTAAGCTTAATACCGCCGGATAAGCCTGGTATGGCTATTAGTGCAGTTTAACGGGAGAGATTTGAACTTTAGAGCCGTAAGTATGACCTCCGTCCGTATCTCTACACCATGTTACTATATAGTAACGTAGTACGTAGTACAACTACTTATATTAATACCATCTTCATGATTATAAATATATTTTTTAGTATACATTTATTTCAGAAGTATATAGATAGGTACATATACTTCTGAAATAAATATAAACTTAATTTACACGATTAACCAACCAACCAACTAAAATTTAAAAGGCAAAGTAAAGTAAACAAAATCTAAACTAGTTTAGTTATAAAAAATACTAAAACTAAACTAGTTTAAAGTTATTTAGAAAAGGAAAAATTGGACCGCGGGCAGGATTCGAACCTACGTCTTCTGGTTAGGTACACCAGACTCTATGACCACTAAGCCACCGCGATACCTACCCGTCATGTCGAATTTTTCCTTCACATACTGAATTTACGTCTTTATGGTGACGTCAGTAACACCTATTGAAAATGCAAGTTTTTGCTTTTCAACCGACACAACTTACTTTACAGTTAGTTAAATGTCGAACGATGCCACCTTACCTTGTAACTATCTTTTTGTATATTTTTGGCATTTTCCATGCTAAGATTTTAAAGTTATTTAGAAAAGGAAAAATTGGACCGCGGGCAGGATTTGAACCTGCGCGGTGGCTTAGTGGTCATAGCGTCTGGTGTACCTAACCAGAAGACGCAGGTTCGAATCCTGCCCTTCTATTTTTCTCTGCTCATTACTGCCTCATTAATTTAGTGGTCACAACCGAGCGTAGCAATCACGCTTGTGACTTTTTAAAAGAAAAACCCAATAACACTTTGCTCGACCTGGTAATTGATTACCAGGTCGAGCAAAGTGTTATTGGGTTTTTCTATTAAAATCTTAGTGGCAGGTTAATGGCAATAGGCTTGTCAATAGGTGTGGCAATGGCAATAGGTGTACATTACTACACCTCTGCCTAACCCTTCGGGGAAAATAGGCGTGATGATGGTATGTATTAATATTTTCGGGGGCAGAACTCTGAAGTTATATCCCAGTGATTGACTAGTCAAAGTTCCCGAGTTCGAATCCTAATTCTAAATTTTCGAAATCATGTGCGTATTTAATTTATCACTCGCTTAATAATTAATTTATCACTTGCTTAAACGGTGAAGGTCACTCAGCGAGCTATGGAGAGGGCTATGCTTGGTATTTCCCTACGTGATCAAATTAGAAATGAGGAGATCCGTAGAAGAACGAAAGTTACCGACATAGCTGAAAGACTTAGCAAGCTTAAGTGGCAATGGGCGGGGCACATAGCTCGTAGAACTGATGGCCGCTGGGGCAAAAAGGTTCTCGAGTGGAGACCACGCACCGGAAAGCGCAGCGTGGGACGGCTTCCAACGAGATAGACGGACGACCTGGTAAAGGTCGCTGGAAGTCGTTGGATGCAGACGGCTTGTAACCGGTCCTTGTGGAAGTCTATGGGGGAGGCCTTTTGTTCAGTAGTGGACTTCCTGTGGCTGATATGATGAAACGGTGAAGGACAACATCGTGAGAAAATATATATGTATATATGTGCAGGTGACACACATGTCAAAACTCTTAAGCTGAGTGTATGACGTCACTAGTTCCGTTTTGTATTACCGCTTTGGAGTAAGGTGAGTGCTCGTGACGTTCACTGGTGAGTCAAATTCTTTGCGAGTTTCAAGTTTCCGCGACGCGTGTTAGCAAGCCATTAAAGCTACTTGAGAATGTTCCGGCAAATTTCGTTAAAACACCCCCTTAATAAAAACAAATTGTAAGTTTACTTCGTTAAGTTTAGAACAATTTTGTTAAAATTAGGCTGTAAATGGACATTGCAGGTACATTTTCTTGTAACAAAACAATAACCAAGTCGCAGGCGAAAGCTAGTTTATCCAATATTAATTTGTACCTATAGACAAAAAATAGTAATTTCCTTGTAAAATAGGTGCTTAGAAAGATGAAAAATGTGAATTAATTTTAGATAAGGAAAGTTCAGAGTTAAAGCTTAATTAGTTTTGATATCAGCATAATTATTGAAAATTGAAATAAAATTTCTTTACGGGTTGTATTGCGTTATATTCATATTAGTTATTAATTCTCTAGGTTTCAAATCCTTTGCAGCATCCATGGTAGACTGCAAAATAATCAAATTAATATGCAAAATGTTTCATTGCAATATGTATTTTCTCATAAGATCAGAAATTTGTGTAAATTTTAACTTTGTTCAAGTTTCTCCTAAACAGTTTTGTTAAGAAAAATAATTATATAATCAATTCTAGAAACCCCAACAGTTTTGTTAGTTATCAAAATAATAAAATAAATAAAAAAAGACTGCCTCATTAGTCTAGTGGTCCTAAGCGCGACTGCTACGCTAGAGGTCCTGGGTTCGATCCCCAGGTCGAGCAGTGTTATTGGGTTTTTCTATGAAATTCTCAGTAGAAGCTCGGAGTCTGGATTTGTGCCCGGTCAGTGGCAATAGGCTCGCCCCTTATTACATGGGACCTAAAACATACCGGCGAAATGTGGGTGTACATTAGTACACCTCTGCCTAACCCTTCGGGGAATACAGGCGTGACGGTATGTATGTATGTATGTAAAATAAATAACAAATATTTGGGACATTTTACACAGTAAGATTAAATCCCAAATGAAGCAGAGCTTAAACTATGGTTACTAGACAGTGGATATAATACGAAATATGACAATATTATGTCATCATTCTAAGAAAAACTACAAAAACTAAGAGTAGCATTTACTTTGAAGAACTTGAGTCGTTGTATTGTTATACTTAAACCGCATTTCAAATAGCATCTGATATTTCCATTACGAATAAGACGAGAGAATGGAGGTGGGAGGAGGTGAACTAAAATAAAAAAACTAGGACTCAGACAACGAGTAAACAGCCTGAGACAATCTATATTTGAGTGGGGAATGGGAAATAGTTGTCTAGATCTCCCCGAGGTCCTCCTCTAGAGGACTCAGTATAATTAGGTACTTTAAATTACATAACTTCATGTAACAGTAGTGTATAGTAGTTTATAGTAAGTAGTGTTGTTCTCGTCAAAGTTATGACGTCATAACATTGGTATGTACACCTGTATTCGCGCAAGGGTTAAGCAGAACTGTATACACAGAGTTCGCTGGTATGTTAAGCTCCCACGTTATGGGGGCGAGCTTATTTTTATTAACCGTGCACCGAGAGTATTTCGGCGTTTCTTCTCTGAGGTCGTTAGTTAGGAAATGCCGGTGCTATCTAGTTATCTTGTAGTATAAAAAAATGCGAGAAGTGATAGCCTAATGATATGACCATGGGAGTGCCAAGTCAAAGGTCTCGAGTTCGAATCCAACGCACGCACCTCTTACTTTTCGAATTCATGAGAGTATTAATAATCAATTATCAGTCGTTTAAACGGTGAAGGGAAACATCGTGAGGAAACCTGCATGTCCTAGAGATTTTCCTCGACAGTGTGTGAAGTCTGCCACCCCGCACTAGGCCAGCGTGGTAGACTACAGCCTAATCCCTCTCAATCGGAGAGGAGACCCGTGCCCAGCAGTGAGACAGTATATGGGTTGATGATGATGGCGCCTATAGCCTCAGAAGGGTTAGACAGAGGTGTAAGGTTCTAATGTTGTAAGGGTTGATGATGATGATAAAAAAATGTAAGTGTCTTTAAAGTATTCTTGCTACACATGACCATTATTATTAACTACTGGACGGGAATACACGTTCACACAGTCTTCAGTCGAGTCAGTCGTCGTCAGTAACATGTCTTCAGTTAGTAAGTTTTTATTTTATTTCATTAACAATAGGTTAAGTTGATACTTACATTAGACGGATCTATGGCCTGAATTAAAGAAATATAATTATTATTTTAAAACAGAAATTAATATATTTTGTCATATAGAACAAAAGGTATTTATTTTCAGAATAGTAATTATGACCTCGAATAGTCAATCGATTAGTCTAGTCACCCAGTATAATCGATTAATAGTACCTACTTTTTCTTTTGCGATTTATGCTCAGTTTAACGTCAGACTCCAATCCCTGCCTTAGTTAATACGTTTAAGTTAATTGATAGAATAAATAGAATACGAAAAAGTAAAGTACTTAGATTGCCCGGCAGAATATGTTTTGGACCTAAACTATTTCATGAATTGAGACACATTTGCGTATCACATTATCGAGTTAGGCAGCCGATAGCGTATTACTTTCATTAGAATGTCTAAGAAAGCTCAAATGTATAAAATTGGACATCAATAACAAATATTTATAGATTTATATGACAAATCTACATGACTTCTCTTTTTAAATGAAGACATTTAAAAGAAAAACGCCTCTACATAGATACTCACTGAATATTATAGGCGATTTAATTTTATCTTATAAAAAAGATCACCATCCTAGCAGATTTCATTGCATACTCGTTTTAACTTTTAAATTGTATTTTTTGCTTTCTTTTTAACATTAGATGTTGTGAAAGAAAAAGCTTTCAGTGAAAATATGTATGAAAAGAAAAAAAAACTACAATATCCTCCTACGTAAACTTACTTTTGTATTGTCTAATTCCATGTTGGTGCTGCGAATGTCAATGAAAATGGAAGCAATCTCACAGTAAAGCTGAAAACGTTTTTAGCAAATCCCGGGGTTTTCCAAAGCCGTAGGAAAATTATCGCTAAAATGGATACCTAAGTAACGCCATTTTATTATAAAAACCGCACATTTTTTGGGGTTTTAATTTAAATTTAAGGATCTCCTTATGATGAGGTCAGAGAACTGTACTGCTGATTTCGTCTGGGTAAGAACCAAAGAATTGCTTTCTGCTACTTATCAATAATATGCTAACGAGTACATGGCTACTAAGGTTTTGATTATTCTCGACGGTGTGTGAAGTCTGCCAACCCTAAATAGGCCAGCGTAGTGGACTATAGCCTAATCCCACTCAATCTGAGAGGAGACCCGTGCCCAGTAGTGGGACAGTAAATGGGTTGATGATGAATGAAGGCTTTGCTAAGGTCTCAAGATATCCACACGAAATATCCCACTGGTGATATGGTATTTATAGGTTGTGGTTGTTGCATAACATACGGGGGGAAGGTATGCTTGTTGGTCATTTTAGAAAAAAAAACACACAACATTTAAAATTTACAGAATATTTGTAGATTTCAAGTTTAAAACGTTTAAATGCAAATATACCCTAGAATCTTATACAATTCCTTCAGGTATGATCGCAAGTAACATTTCAAACGGGACCCAATCTTTCGTAATAGGAAGGGGTAGGTCAGACTTATATGCAGTTAAATTCTCAGGATCGGGAGCATCGCTTAAGTTATGCAGAGAATTGCCGCTGGAGGCGCCCGCTGCACCGTAAACTGCACAAGTAGTTTAAAGTCAGGTCCAAGAGTCGATTCCACACTAAATAAAATTATGGGTCTAGAAAATGTAAGTACACCCTCTCAGAATGTGTGGTACATTCTGAGAGGGATGTTCTGTAAATCCATACTTATTAATATAAATGCGAAAGTAACTCTGTTTGTGGATTTTGGTAAAGATATAGATTGGATTGGACCTTGAAGAAGGATAATAATATACTTCATTTTGTATCAAATAATCCTTTGGGCTACGGGCAGCAGTTAGTATTATATAAATGCGAAATATTGTAACTCTGTTACCTTTCCACGCCTAAGCCGCTGAACAGATTACAGATAAAATTTGTGAAGATGGATTGCATCCTGGGTAGGACATGGGTACCTTTTTAAAAATGATGCGAGGTTGCTGTTAGTCCTTTATATTCTTGGTTTTATTTTTATTATTATAGTTTATTATTTTATTTGTTTATATTAGTATATTATTATATTATTATTAGTATATTTATTATTATAGTTTTAAGACCAGCGCACCCCAAGATTTTATTGATAAATGTTTATTTAGAATATTATTTGCGGCGTTGGGATTGGAATAGGCTGCTACTAGTAACCTTGACTTTATTCCTTATTATTTCGTATATACCCATTTTCTAAAGGTATAATTTTTTAGCACGATAATATTTTGTTGTTTATCTACTTGTAGAATATAAATCATTTCAACTTTTCTACTAGTCTTAAAAACTTAAACCTCTTTTGATAGGTGGATAAGCTAACTAGATGAAATTTTACCACTATCCCATATACCACTATCGGCTTCGTTATAGAATAGTAATCTTTTAAAAGTTTAGTTTGCATAATCATATCCAGCTTCCAGTTGAATAAAACTAGCGTATTTTCATGGCACTTTATCTGTTTTTTCTTAGTAAATGTGACCTGCAAAGTGTCGATTTCTATCTGTTTTTTGCTCGATTTCGTTGCAAAAACGAAAGTTAGAGGATTTCCCTTAAATGTCAATTAGTGAGCTTAGTTTATGTTATTACTGGGATAATAATGGATGGAACGAGTCGCTACTTTCCGAACCAGATACTGGGGGATTAAAATAACCAGTGATGAATTATCAATGAATGATGAATCGCCTTTTGCTGGATCCAGGATGACCCTTGCGATGATCAATGCGGTCAGCTGATACTGGAAATGTATGGCTAGTTGTGTAGCTGAGTGATCGAGAAAATACTATTATGTTTACCACTAGTGTTGGTGGCTTTATACAATCCTAAAACTGTTAATAAATATAATATTCTCCTTGAAATGAAATGATATATTTATTTTTTGTAAATAGTAGTAAATATAATCCTTTAAAGAGATGTTTACAAGTCAATGTTTTGATTTTTTTATGCTAAATGGCTATATATATATATTATATACTGAAATAGGACGTAATACAGCTGCCTTTTAACTAATGAGCGTTATAGAATTAAGAGTGTTAATAGATTCAATTATTATAGTGGATTTTAATTGCTAAGTGCCACTAACTAACAGCTCAGCGGGATAATATTCCTTCCTAAGAAACGAGTCAATACAAACTTCACAGAATGAGTATTCTTAGTCATAACTTTAAAGCGACTTGCACTTAAACGTCTCATAAAAGTAGAAAACTTATATAATCCGGCCGCTTCTCATGTCATTCTTATTAATATATACTTCAGTTATAAAGAAGATAACTCGGTCGATAGCAGTCCGGGGCATAAGAATATGCGTTGGGGTAAGTCGGCCATGAAATCACGGGCCATTTCAGTGCGAAATATAGACTTCATTAGAAACACAGCCCCAGACAATAGGCGGTTAATTGAGCGCAGAGGAGCGTTAGTGCTTGAACACCCTTCCCTATTACCACAGAACCGCCTAGAATAAATTCACCGACATACCAAGGCAATTGACCTTTTATAAGTTACGCATTTTTCTTGTGGGTGTACATAATGCTGTCTAGCTTAAGTATTGCCCGAAACAGAGGCTTACAGCTATATATATACACCTAAAGTATGTTTTTAAGTCCCATGTTTTGGGGGCGAGCTGGCTTCTACTAAAAAAATCTATCAAAAAAGTAATCTCTGAGTGTAGATCCATGTATTAAAATACTATACAATTTTTTTTATTAATTTATACAATGATTAGTTACAGCATGTAATAAGACTTAACCTTAACGACTATTGATCTAACCTTAGCAGTTAGGTCTATAGTCATCATCGTCTTACTCTGTGACATGGCCCGCGCTCGCCGCTCCTTCTCTGCGCCTCGAGCCTCACCCCGCGCGTCGCTATAAATGCATCTGCGGGCGACGCGCGGGTCTCTTTCTTCCCTCTGCAGCTGCCCGAGCTAAGTGCCGCCCTCTACCGGTAGGATCTCGCCTCGAAGCTTTCGCCGAACCCACCCTGAGCTTAACTCACCCTACTTCTGCCTTAATGTACTTTAAATGTTAACCCTAGTGTCAGTAAATTTGTATATGTTGTGTTCTGAGTATAATTTATCTCCACTAAATAATTCCCGGTCGGCCACGTTCCTAAAACGTGTCCACCACGTTACAACCCTTTATACCAAAATACTTGGGGTTGGCGCAGTATCTCCTTTCCTACATATATATCTTTTAACCGTCATCTCATCATTCACTTCCTTTGTAGCCATATCATCTCGCACACAGTGCATCCATCTTTTCTTTGGTCTCAATTGGTCTACATTTGGTCTACATTCATGATCAGCAACCACCTGGTAATATGCTCTTCACTTCTACGCATCACATGTCCATACCACGACAAGTGATTACTGCACAGCTTTTCTGTAACAGCTGCCACTTTCAAACTTCCTGTTCCAATATTCCTCACCTTGGCAATTCTGGTAACCCCACACATTTCTCGTAGCATTCTCGGCGACATGCAATTGCCTTTCATGAATCTAATCTATTTCGTAGCCCAATATTCTGACCCATACAGTATAATTTGGTTAGGTCTATAGCTAGTATATCGAATTGTCTAAAGCTAAAAATAATATATTCGTGGATGGTACTAGTAGTGTGTAACTTATTCAGCTTTCCCTGATGCTAATGCATTAACGCCAAAGCAGATCCAGACAATAGACGTGAATACTTTGTTCAATAGTTCATGTGCTATTAATTAGGGCAAAACGGATTTAATTATTCTGGTAACATGTTAATTGTTAATGCTATTAAATGTGAGGAGCAGTGATAGCCTAGTGGTGTGACCATTGGACTGCCAAGTCGAAGGTCTCGAGTTCGAATCCAAAGCACCTCTGACTTTTCGAATTCATGTGCGCATTAATAATTAATTATCACTCGCTTAAACGGTGAAGGAAAACATCGTGAGGAAACCTATATACCTTAGAGATTTTTCTCGACGGTTTGTGAAGTCTGCCAACCCGCAGTAGGCTAGCGTGGTGGACTAGTCTAATCCCTCTCAATATGAGAGGAGACCCGTGCCCAGTAGTGGGACAGTATATGGGTTGATGATTTCTATTAAATGTAAGTCCGCAGATTAATAGCGAAGCTGGATTTGGGTGTAAGTTCTGTCATTACGCTTTTAGATTTTTTGTTATATTACTTGGCTTGGAAGCGGTAACCATATGCGACTGAAATCGAATTTCGGTAGCGATTTTCTCTATTAGGATTTTTAAGGAGCTTGATTGGGTCTGGGAGTGTGTAGAAAAACACAATAAGAGTACATAACTGTGGCTTGTAATATCCGCGTTAGTTTAGAGCGGAAGATTGTATACACCTTTTTGGTTGGATGTTTTTTAAAGCTTTTGTCTGATATGCTTTTTATAGAACTGGACTGAACCTAGTTCGGTTACTATATGGTGGAAACATAATATCCGAGCAAGCGTCGCTTATAGCAACCGTGGCAATATCAAACATTGTACGCTGGCAAATTTTTCAAAAAAAAAATGCGGTTAAAAGTGTGCGTGTAGCCAGTATTGTAATCCTTCCTAGCCTCTCAACATAAACTTCACGTATTATTTGTACATATTATAAAAACAATTACATTAAGTTGAAATTAAAATAAATAGTTCAAGTGAGACATGTACTTTTGGATGTGTGTTGTTTTTATGTAGGGTCACATACTCAAATTATTGTCGCAACATAATCTAGTTAGAGAATTTGGTACATTTTTTAGGTATGAGCAAATTTTCGGCAGAGTGAAATTGAGCTGTATTCAGTGTGAACATGTGTTATGGGCTTACATACTATAACATAACATGACATACCATCACGCTTGTACTCTTCGAAGAGGTGTACTATTGTACACCCACAGTTCGCGGTATGTTGGTCCCATGCAATATTATTAGGACCTATTGTCAATAATCGGGCTCAAATCCAAACTCCGATTTGCTGCTGAGAATTTCATAGAAAATCCCAATAACATTGCTCGACCTGGAAATGGAACCGGGACCTCTAGAGACTAACGAGCCAGTTAGAATTACATACCGTCAAACGGGGTGAATATCCCTATTCACCCCGTTTGACTGTACTACTTTTTCCTTCAACTCCTGAAATATGGCGAAGTAGTTCCTTAAATAACAATAGTCGCCCTAAAACTGATTTTGGAAAATTCCCGCGGTATTTGGAAAAAATGTGATTGTCGGGCACAAAGCTTGTAAAAACTAGGTATATAAACACACACCATGGATATCAGCTGTAGCTGTGTGTTTATATAAATCATTACAAAAATAAGGTAAGTATTTGATTATTTGGGCGATCTTTCACGAAACAAAAAATATGAACACTTTATGTAACAGACTCCTGTAAAAGAACCTGAATTTATTTTTTAAATGTTCTCACTAATTTACGTTCTGTACGAAGTTATTTACGTTATTCATGCTATATATGTTTTTTTAATTGTAGCTTGCATGCAGTTCAGGCAATTAAAGAAATATATTGGTACTTTGGAACGGACATGGCTGAACACTTGGGATTTTTGGCAAAGCCTAGCGCAATGCTGTCTGGGGGGATGTTCGCGAAAAGACACTTAATTAATTCAACAAGAAGATTTTATTATTTCCATGTTCGAGTGTTTCTTAATTAAACAATAAAGCTTCCACTTGATAAGTTAAGATTCTAGAACAAGAATAATTGCCTTACTCAGTATTTTTGCATCTTTTATATATTTTTGCTTAACATAGACTATGTTGTGAATAATAATTTCTACTGAATATATTGTAGGCCCGTAATTATATTATTTCAATTTTTAAGAGGATGATGAAAGAAACCATCTTAATCTGAAATTTAAAATGAGTGAATTTTTTTCTATCGGTACTAACAACAGCCAGTGTTCCAACAGCCAGTGTATATTATACTGTGTGTGTGACTAGTCGAAGGGTGGAAATATTCAGGGGCTTTCGAAACTAATCACTTAAATAAAATAAATACATATTTTTTGGGACATTTTTACACAGCGCCATCGAGTCCCAAACTAAGCAGAGCTTGTACTAGAAAGTAGATATAATACTTATATACTTATTTTTGTAAATATATACTTATAATACATAAGAACAACCCAGTCAAACACAAATACTCATGTTTTACCCACACAAATATTTGTGTCCTGTGGGAATTGAACCCATGATCAGCAGTCCAGCACTCGAACCACTAGACCACAGACGTCATCGACTTCTGTTTTACATGTTTGTGAAATTCACAAAATAAATATTTTAACTTTACAAACTTATTGAAATAAAACTACTTACGGGTAGACTGGCCAGTCTACCCGTAACAGACGCTGTAAAGGGTCCGAAACGTTGGGATTAATAATATCAATATAACGCGAAAATCCGTAAACAGTAGTTGTATTTCAATATATAATATTCGCGTAAATGTCAGAGATTTACAAACCTATTTACCGTTTTGCCCTGTCATGGTTGTGCCGAATTTCACGGTGACTCGCAAAAGAAGGCGAGTGCGATTTTTAGTCAGTAGGAGCCTGACATAATCTGTCGCTTTTTCAGGTGGCAGGCAGGTGGTGGCCCAAGAGGATATTCCGTCCAAAGAAAAGGTACCGATTAGCTGACGACGTTTCTCCAAGGACTCTCCTTCAAACACTCTAGTAGTACCTACCTACCCACATTTGAGAAAGATAAAACTGATATAACATTAATAATAATATTTTTGGGACATTTTACACAACACCATCTAGTCCCAAACTAAGCAGAGCTTGTACTATGGGTACTAGACAATGGATATAATACTTATATACTTTTTTTTTTGTAATTACATACTTATAATACATAAGAAACACCCAGACAAACACAAATACTCATGTTTTATCCACACAAATATTTGTGTCCTGTGGGAATCGAACCCACGACCCCATGATCAGCAGTCCGACACTAGAACCGCTAGACCACAGAGGTCGTCAAAATTTTGTGCAGTGTCTTCAGAACCGATGATCAAACAGACACCTAGGTATCAGATCGTGTCAGAAATATATTATGTTCTTAGTCTAGCAGAATAAATAAAAGCGGCCAAGTGCAAGTCGGACTCGCCCATGAAGGGTTCCGTAGCAGTAAGTAACATAATATAAAAGTTCTTGTAGTTCGTTGTAACTTTGATCGATGTTTTAATAATAGTTATGACGTATTAAAAAAAACTACTTACTAGATCTCGTTCAAACCAATTTTCGGTGGAAGTTTGCATGGTAATGTACATCATATATTTTTTTTAGTTTTATCATTATCTTATTTTAGAAGTTACAGGGGGGGACACACACACATTTTACCACTTTGGAAGTGTCTCTCGCGCAAACTATTCAGTTTAGAAAAAAATGATATTAGAAACCTTTGAAGACCTATCTATAGATACCCCACACGTATGAAAAAAAAATGTTGAGGTTCAGTTATAGGTATGGGGAACCCCCAAAATTTATTGATTTTTTTCGATTTTTGTGTGAAAATCTTAATGCGCTTCACAGAATACATCTACTTACCAAGTTTCAACAGTATAGTTCTTATAGTTTCGGAAAAAAGTGGCTGTGATATACGGACGGACAGACAGACAGACATGACGAATCCATAAGGGTTCCGTTTTTTGCCATAGCCAAATGGCAAAAAACTGAACCCTAAAAATGATCGTTATCGGTTTATATGTATACCAATGAATCGAGGAACTTTTCGTTTGAAAAGGTGTTACTTTTTTTAAAATGTTTTACCTAATAAATATATTAGCTTTTGTCACTGACTTTAAGTGAGGGACTGAAAAAAAATATTACACGTTGTAAAAGTAATTAACTTTTAGTGTTCCATTATTTCATTTTATGGGAGCACTCGCTATATTTTCCGGGTCCATTGAAGGTAGCGTATTTATAAAATACTATTGACTCCAGCATACTCATTTGTTGATAATCAATACTATTTTTTGATTATAAGGACCTGAATAAATCTCTATTGATTGATGACACCTTAAAATGTCATTTTTCTGATAATTAAACGACATGCTTCTAGAGATAATACCCTCTTCAGAAAGACAGTTGCTTAATAAACACTTTAGACGTTTCGGACCCTTTACAGCGTCCATGGTCACAGGTAGACTGAGGTGGAGGGCGTCTTGATGATATAATTACTGACAGCTACCCTACATTTTTAATTGTTACATGATCAATGACATTTATTACGTCGGGATTAATAATATCAATATACGCGATAAAATCCGTAAAAAGTAGTTTTATTTCAATGTATAATATTCGCGTAAATGTCAGAAATCAATAAACACTTTAGAATTAGAAAATGTAAATTATTAATCCAACTAATGAATTTTTCATCCCAAAATATAATTATAGTGAAATGAGATTTTGGGGATCAGTTACTTGAAACGTTATTTTCAAAAGAAATCAGTTACATGTGATTTTGTAACTCGAGACTTAAATTAAACCTTGATTTTTCCTGAATTCTATGGACACATTATTTTGTAAATATTTAGAGCTGGTGTACCTATGTACTTTTATTATATTGGTTTGTTTTAAGCCTAGTAACGGTATATATATAAATGAATTTAACACGGAAATTGATAAAATGTGTCATGGCAAGGTACAGAGGCTAGCACATCAAGCTACCACAATCTGTCAAATTTCTTTGATTGATTTTCAACTTTATTACAAAACGGTAAGGTTCATATTCAATTGGGAAAATTTGACAGTTTTGGATAGCTTGACCTGCTGGCGTCTGTACTATAGATTAACCGATACAACAGATTATCGGTATATAAAGAATAAAGGAAATCTATGTGTGGCGGTAGTTATACCTTTAATATTCCCAAAAGAATGAGCATTTGTGAATAATGAAGCTGACGTATTTAATGGAGTGTTAATAATACGGAGAATGCTTCAAATACGATGGTTCCCATTCAAACCTAACGCGATGAGCAACTTATTCTTTTAAGGTGAGTTTTATCATGTTTTTCTGAATGAATCTTTGTTACGTTTGGCTGTGTTATAGAGTATTCTGGCTATCATAACTTAAAATAAATAATAAATAAATGTATAAGGGACAATTTTACACAACACCATCTCGTCCTAAAGTAAGATGAGGTTGTACTATGGGTACTAGACAGTACATGATACGTACACATACGACAGGATACGATACGTATATACTTCTTTTTGTGAATATATATTTACAAACAACCAGACAAACACCTACTTATTTATGTTATAAATATTTGTGTGGGATGTGAGAATCGAACCCACGATTTCGTGCATCTGCCACTCGAACCAAAAGACGTCGTCAAAATATTAATACCCGTTTCACAATTTGATCTGCAAGGTAAGCTACACTTGCTGCTGTCATTCTATGGATGAGTGACCAATCTTAGCAAACCGAGACCAGTGACCTACGTGCCTCGTAGAGCACGTTAAGTTAATAGTAAGTAGCTGTGTGACGCGGTGCTACCTGCGCTCATCTATTTATTCCCAATGTCACAATAATTTATATTCATATCTTTATAACCCCACAAGAAGTTGAAAAAGAACATCCTTAAACATGAAAAAAGTAAAAAATCATGTTTCGGAATCTATTCGAGATGAACTTTCAGACAGACAAAAAAAATCTAATTTAAGATTAATAGCAGTTTTAAATTGAATTTTAAAACTGCTTTTATTCTTTAACCAAATAATATAATATCACTTTTATGTTGACTCCAAGCAGCCAGGAAGGCTCCATACAATTAGATTCCTTCCAGTTTCCCAATCAAATAGCCAGTTAAGGTAAGGAAAGCTGAGGCAAAAAATTTGCTTCGGTTTCCCTCTTGCCAAAATTGAACCTTCACCACTAATGTTAAGGTACATATTTACTTAAGTTAACATATTATGTTAATAATATATGTATTGATTATTAGATAATCTTAGTTTTTCTCAATAAATTCTCAGTAATGGCCTCAGTATAGATTGGATTCTACCTAGATCTAATACGTATTTTATAGAAATTATGTAGATGTCATAAGCATTGGTAACTCATTTCTTACCTGTCTCTATTAATATGAGCTTTACGTAATTTCCCTTGAGTAAATAAATATTACTCTAAGGACATTGAGATAAATAACTATCGATTCGTAGGATTCGGCAAATCGTTTAGTACACTGATTTCTTACACTTCGCGAACATTAGACACTGAAATAAGTAGTACCATTTTTTACGGATTTTATCACGTTATATATATATTATTAAGCACGACGTTTCAGACCCTTTACTGCATCCATAATCGCGGATAGACTGAGGTTTTGGGCGTCTAGATGGTATTATTACTGGAAGCTTACCCTACATTTTTGTTTATCATTAGCGATCCAATTCACGCAGAACGACGTCACCGTATTTTCTGGTCTTGCAGTTTCAGGATTGGATTCTGATTTAATAGAATATATCACAGGATTTTAAGCAGGTGGCAAACCTCAGCTTAAATCTTCTTGGCTGTGTCTTGCGAGGTGTTATCGCTAATGAATAATTAACAAAAATGTAGGGTAGCTGTCAGTACTTATAATGCCAAGATACCTACCACAGCAGTCTACCTGTGAACTTGGTCAGGATTAACAAGATCAATGTCGTTAATAAATTCCGTAATAAGTAAGTTCTTTTTTAATAAAAAACGCTACCCCATACTAGGATTTTATTCCAAAATAGTTTAGTCGTTTTGTTTCCAAACATGTATTTTGCAATTTCGCGTCATCTGAACGGGAGTTTTCGGCTGGCGAGCCGCCAACCTCTCTGGAACTTATTTATTTACGTGTTTTAATAAATGTCGCCTGTTCTATTCGTTGCTGGGAGAAATCAGAGAACCCTTTACAGTGAAGTATAACACGTAAATTAAAAAAAATGCCGTAAATAGAGGGTGCAAATGGAAATATTATTTTATTATTGTGAAAAGCACCGAATTTGTAAGCAATTAATTTAATGAAATTTAATAAAACATATAGTCGGGGTGGGTCGTTAGAAATACAGAGTCTTAGTCATTAGTCAATAAAACTTTAATAAAACTTAAAAGAGTACACAGGACACATTGCACTACGTTACAATTCCGCCATATTTTATAAAACTCCCCGAGAACCAATCCTAATCGTTCTCATGCGGTCGGCGCCGGCCGTCTGATTGGCGGCGCAGAGCGCATGCGCGACAAAACGTTCCGATACACAGCGCGGCTAGCGCGAAGGTGAATATCGCCGTGGCGCCTTACCACGGCCCTTACGTTCAGGGAGCAGCTTATGTTGGGATATCACCGCTACACACTCCCCCTCGGGTTCGTGAAAGCGTCCTCGCTCAGGAACCCGCTCAAGAACGTCAGAAACAGGCTGAACAAGACGAGGCCGACCTCGGTTACGCTTCGGCATAATCGGAAGAGGAGGCAAATCGTCTCTACTAACAAACAGCGTAAGTTGGGACGCATGAAACCTGCCAACAATCTCGTCGCGAACATCAAGTTTAGACACTAGGTAAGTAGTGGGACTAGCTATCTTTACCACTCTATAGGGCCCATCCCTTTTTGGTACAAACTTAGCCGACAACCCCTTTGCAGCGTTACTCAATACGTGCGACTTAACCAAAACCTGATCACCGACATGGAACTCTTCAGGCTTACGACCCTTATCTGCATAATCTTTACGCCTGTCCTGTTCCTTCTCTACCTTATCCCTAATCGAAACTAAAGAGTCCAGAAACCTCTTTAAGTAGGGCGTGATTTGGGGAACGAAATTATCTTTATCCAGGATGGCCCTGATATCAAAATGAACGTCAACAGGAGAACGGAGATCTCTGGCGAAGGTCAGAAAAGCTGGAGAAACGCCTGTTGTATGACACAACGCTGAATTCATGGCAAAACGAACCGACGCCAAATGGTTAGGCCACGAAGAATGTTGAGTGTCGACCAACTGAGCCAGCTGAACCTTAAGATCTCGGTTTTTACGCTCGGCCGGATTAGCTTCCGGGTGATATAAAGGTAACAAATCCTGTTTAATTCCTAAAATAAACATACACTGTTGCATCACAGAAGACACAAATTGAACACCATTATCCGAGACAACGCGACGCGGTAGGCCATACCTGAGGAAATATTCCTCGATTAGTGTTCGAGCACAGACTTCTGAAGTGGCGTCAACAAGAGCGAAAAGCTCGACCCACCGAGTAGCTGTGTCCTCAACCAACAATATGTATTTCTCCCCCTTCTCTCCAGGTGGGAGCGGGCCAAACAAGTCGATTGCCAAAACCTCACCCCTTTGTTGTAACACCGGGGTCTGTAAAAGGCCTGAAGGCTTAACATTTGACGACTTATACCGCTGACACGTCGCACAAGACTTAATAAAGTCGGCGACCAAACGTCTCATGCCAGGAAAGAAGAAACGCTGTGAAAGTTTATGTAAGGTCCTATCGATACCTTGATGCCCAGCAACAGGAGTGTCATGGCATTCCCTAAGAACATCTAGACGTAAACTCACAGGAAGTACGAGCTGTGGTTCCTCAACGTCGACATCAGGGTTGTACCTATAAAGAACTCCTTGCTGCATAAAGTAACCTCGTTCGGACCAGCGTTTATCTTCAACTGCATCATTACTTTCAAGACCACTAACTATCTTTTTCAGTTCCGGGTCATCTAACTGAGCTTGTCGCAGATCTGCAGGACTTCTGGAAGGTAAGTTAACAACAACTGAACAAATACCACACTGATCTTTACTATTTTCTTCACAGGTAGGACGACTCAACGTGTCGGCGACAACATTAGCTTTTCCAGGAGTGTATTCGAACTGAATATTGAACTCCTGCAACTTCAGTGCCCACCGCACTAATCTACCTGACGGCGACTTCAAACTCAGCAACCACTTTAAAGGCTGATGGTCGCTACCAACAATAACTTGCTGACCTTCAATATAGCCTCTAAATCGATCAACAGACCAAACTACTGCAAGAGCTTCCCTCTCAGTAGTGCTATAATTACGCTCGGCGGGGGTAAGAAGGCGGCTCGCATACTCAATAGGCCGTTCATCATGTCCTTCACCCTGCAACAATACCGCACCCAAGGCGTAATTGCTTGCATCCGTGCGCAAGATAAATGGCTTGCTGTAATCAGCCTGGACCAGAATGGGAGCAGACGTTAACCGATTTTTCAGTTCCTGAAACGCCTGATTTTGCTCAGAGCCCCATATCCAAGGTTGATTCTTTTCAAAAAGAAGATCGAACTGTTTATTACTATCAACAAAGTGCCATTTAGCGTTAGCGAAATCAACACTGATACTAAAATTAATCAAAAAATCTATACCTAATAGACTATTATTACTATCCGCGTCCGGAAAAATTAAAAAACTTACGAGCCTGGTTCTACCTTCAAGAGAGACTTCCACTTCCGTAGTAAGTACACTCATAAGTCTACTGACACCATCTGCTAGTTTTACATTTTCCATACAAGACGACATAGGATGATTTTTGGCCTTTAGGAGAGTGTATAGCGAGTGACCAGCAACACAGCTCTTGGCTGCTGAATCTACCATCGCGGTACCATGTTCACCTAAAATACTAATCTTTAGCACGGGCCTAAGAAAACTTTTATTATTAGTACGAACACCGAAAAAAGGTTGTGAACCCCTGGTAAGTCCGCACGACTGCTTAGAGTCACTGGTATTTACGCGAGAAAAATTATCATTACTTGTGTTATCGGAAAAAATCTGAGAGCCGCTGGCAATGTCCGGAAATGGTTTATAATCACTGGAATTAGGCATAAAATCGCGAACACAAGATTTTGATCCTTCGGAATTACCAGAATAAGATTGACAACCATTTAACATTACCGACCGTAACTTATTATCATTAACCTGTAACGGTGACGCGAACTCCCCCTGAACGCAAGTAGTACAAACACACACATTAGTTTTAGTACATAAACAAACATAATTTTCTCCGTTTTGAGTACCACAACGACTATTATAAACACATAAACAATTATCGGTATCATTCGAAGACACATTAGAATGATCAATACAATTATCATTTGAAGTCACAGAAACATCACAAACATTATTGTTATAAAGCATGTTTGGTGAACTAAAATGATCATTTTTAAAACTATTGTTGTTACAACGTAACTGTAAAATACTTGGACAACAATCATTATCATTAACACAATGTTTACTATGAGGAACACATTCACAATCATTACAATCTGAAGAATAAGTGTCCATAGTGGAAACATTTGAAGTAGGAACAGTAACAAAAACACCCGCGGCATTCGCAGGGTTACCTCGAACATTATTGCACCGCACGGCGTTCGAACGCGCGGCCGCGCAGTCACGCATCACGCTACCTCGCGGCGTCAGCGGCGGGGTGGGCGCTCGCGGCGGCGGCGGCACGTAGATCGCACGACGCTCGTTGCTGGAGTCGCAAGCGCTATCGCTAGGCATGCGCGACAACTCAATACAACCGACGAGTGCAGGAGATTCACTAGACGAAGTTAGCGAACAAAACGCTGTATGTTCACCATACGACCCGTTTTTGGGATTACACTTGACGCACTTCGACCTAATGACATTCGCGGCACCACAACCGTAACACTTAATATCAGTTTTTACGTTACTGTTATTTAACTTTTCACAGTTATCTTTCGTATGACCATTACGCTTACAATAAACACAAAATAACTTAATCTTTCCGCCCGTACTCTTCGAGTCGGACCTATCGGCGCCGTTTGCGCGGGAAGCGGGACTCAACGCGGCAGCGGCGCGCGCGGGCTCGGCAGCGGTCGCGGCGCGCGCAGGCTCGGCAGCGGCGGCGCGCGGCGCGGACTCGGCGGGGGCGGCACGCGCAGCATGCTCCTCGTCGCGACGACTGGATGACCTTTGCGGAGTAGATTGACTGTGCTTTGACTCGTTCAGCGAGTCTTCAATAGCACGCGCTTTCGTCAATAACTCGTCGAAAGTCGAGACCATAGTCCTATCGAGACGTTTCCTGATGCGGCGGTCTAACAATCCATAAGTCATATCTAACTCGACGCGTTCGCATAGATCCCCTTGAGGCAGCTTGGCTAATAAGGCTCGAACTTTAGCTATAAACAAGTCCGTATTTTCCTTGCCTTGAACCAAAGAGAATAACTCGCCGTAAATCCTGTACGGCGGGCGACGTTCACCAAAGGCACTACGGAGTCTGCTAAGGGCTTCATCCCAAGTCTTCGTAGTATTCTTAACGCCTTGCCACCATGTACCTGCCGATGAAGTGAGCAGCATCGACATACCTAACAACGCGTTCTCGTCGCTTATATGTAGGCACGCCTTGTAAACTTTGATTGCGTCTATAAAGTTTTCCACGGATTCTTCCGAACCTCCGCTAAAACGAGACGAGCACTTCGCAAAGTTAGCTGTGGACTTCATAATGGCGGTCGCATCTATCGACGTTACATGCGGCGTTGATGAACGGACCTCGCGTAAGAGTTGATTGCAAAATTCTGCTTGCGATTGCTGAATTGTAGTCAACAATGAAGTAAGCACGTCCTGTGACATGGTAATGTTGTTGGTGCTACTCGATTCCTCCAGAACTGAGTTTGAGTCATCCTCGGCTTGTAACGACTTGCGTCTTCGCGGCATGTTGCAAACATGTAAGTATGATACCTACAACCTGGCGTAGGTAACTTACGGTTCGTGGCTATACCAGCAAAATGGCGCTAGAAAACACAAAACTACGGCAGTCACTGACGAATGCAGCTTATTTTCACAGCACAGTAGTCGGTCGGACCAAGCATCTCGAACTTTTTCGAGAATTCGTAGGTACTTGCAGCAACGAAACTTTTGACGAAACGAACTAAAGACTCCGACCCCTGTTTTATTACGAAAACACACGTTGGAGCGCCAAGATATAGTCGGGGTGGGTCGTTAGAAATACAGAGTCTTAGTCATTAGTCAATAAAACTTTAATAAAACTTAAAAGAGTACACAGGACACATTGCACTACGTTACAATTCCGCCATATTTTATAAAACTCCCCGAGAACCAATCCTAATCGTTCTCATGCGGTCGGCGCCGGCCGTCTGATTGGCGGCGCAGAGCGCATGCGCGACAAAACGTTCCGATACACAGCGCGGCTAGCGCGAAGGTGAATATCGCCGTGGCGCCTTACCACGGCCCTTACGTTCAGGGAGCAGCTTATGTTGGGATATCACCGCTACAAACAGTCACGTTTGAAAATACATTTTTACATAATTTACACTTAACTTGTTAGGTAATGTAGGTACTATTACGTGGTCGTGGCGAATTTGGCGGATCCCATAGCCATGACTATAATAGGGCAAATGAAGGCAAGTACGGTTTTCAGTCGGTATGAGTTCGACATACACTGCCACCTCCCTGGGTGGCGGAGGATCCATGAGGATTTTCTGTACTATAAAAAAAAGTAACATAACGTAAAAATTATATAACGTTGCTTATTTAATTATGTAGACAGTAGAAAAATAGTGGTTCAGACAGGGTATGTTTTAAAACAGTTAGGGTTATCAATAAATTACATAGAAAGTACACAAGTAGAGAAATAATTATTGTGTTAACCATAAATTGGGCAAATAATAATTTTGGTAAATAGCAGTACCCTTGGGCCGCGCTCTAGCGATAAACTGGCGATAACAAATAGCGATCTATGACAACACATTAATTTTATCGGAGGATATTATTATCCTAATAATAAAATCGGTTCCAAGCATGTGCGTGGAACTATGTATAATTATTATCGCTATGTATAATAGTTTTGTACCAAATTCTGCAAGGAAAAATAGAATAATACTTCCTAATTATAAAAAAATAACTGTTGCCATTGTCGTTTATACGGTCTAGCGGTTCGAGTGCTGATCATGGGGTCGTGGGTTCGATTACCACAGGACACAAATATTTGTGTGGATAAAACATGAGGAATTGTGTTTGTCTGGGTGTTTCTTATGTATTATAAGTATGTATTTACAAAAAAAAAAGTATATAAGTATTATATCCATTGTCTAGTACCCATAGTAGGTACATAAAAAATATTATTTTTATTGACGGTGTGCGATGTCTGGCAACCGGCACTTGACCAGCGTGGTGGACTATAGCCAAATCCCTCTCATTCGGAGTGTTTTATTCTTTACGGTGATTAAGGTTGCTAGTGGTCCACGAGGAGATGTTGTGTTGCCAATAGAGGCACTTTGACCCCTAATCTGCCTATGTCTCTTTCGTTTTACAGGGTCGGCAACGCGGAAGTGATAAATCTGGTGTTGCTAACATCTATAGGTTACGGTATCCACTTACCATCAGTTGGGCCGGGCCGTATGCTTGTTTGCCACCTTAGTAATATAAAAAATGGCATTTCTTCGTTTATATGTAGGACCGCTTGGAAGCATAATCCGTTCCCATTCGCATGTTTGTTTATAAATAATTATGAGTGCCTTCTACCGTATCTATTGGTATAGGGAAAGCATTCTGTTTATCCGATATTATAGTGATCTAGGCGACTGCGTATTTGCTAACATGGTTGTCTCATAACTACAGGGTGACTTTTAATCAATTAAATTACTTTTAACTTAAATTAATGATACTGATGAGGTACTTTAAACGTATAAAAATTGTGCCATTAATAAACATCAATACACTATTTTTCTATATTTCTTCTATAATTTGAAAAAGTTAGAAAATTATTAACTTTATGTTTATAATAAAATGTCTTTAACAAAAGTTCATGCAGCGAACTTTTGTTAGAAAAAAGATTAAGTACCTAGTAAGTAGGTGCCTTTCAGCAACATAGATTTGGGCTGTGGATAATGATAAGATAAGTACCTTTCTTCGTCACAGGCTAAGAGAATACATATGATAGACAATTGGTAAGCTGTGTGTTTGATGCTCACATATGTATAAATTCTCATTTATATGCAACGTTTGCTTCGTGCGACTGGCGACACGTCTTAGCAGACTAATCTGATAGCATCTCGACGGGTCGTGTCTAGTCATTCGATCAGAGAATTACTGTAGGCCATTAGCTGTTTGCACCCAATCCATCTTGGCCACTGAAGTTTAGTTTGTCGATATACTTACGGCTTCGTTCTTTGATGTCTACTGTGTGGGTGTGGCATTATACTGTATTAATACATATATATTTGATTGTTTAGTTAGGACATAAATACTGTTGATATTGTATAATATTCTAATAGGTTCTTTCTGTTCTTTTTTTAATATTTTTATGAGATGATAGACAAAACAAGAATATGGACTGCTGATAGTAAACGGCAGTATTAACCTCCCTACTGGTGTTGCTGATAAACTCGTGATAACTAGCGCGTTGTCATTTAGAGATGTCTGTTGTGTGCTCAGTAATTTCATTGGAATAATACATTTCCCTTCCGGAACTAAAACACAATAATGTAGGTAAGCACATTAGCTTAGCTTAGCGGAAAACGATGTATTTGGCAATGCGTTGGCTAGTTCAGAAGTGTTTTTTTTACACTTCTATTACTTCTTCAGATAGGTACCTATGGCAAAGCATTGTCAGGTGCTGCTAACGTGCTAGGTGTGTGTAAAAAATAAATAAATGAAAACTTAACTTTAAAAATAATCATTATTCCATAGCTTTACTGCGTAGGTACGAGTAGGTACTTACGGCACTACACCGTGAAATGTTAATGTAGACCCTAAAACTTATTACAAACGCGGTTATTATAATAAATTATAAGCCTTAATTTACAAGCAAATTAGGTTGTAATAATAACAAGAGAAGTCTAGTGTTTAACTTGATTTTATGATAGGAACGCTTTTTCTTAAAACTAAGGGTAAAAAATACATAAATTGTACTGAAAATAGTTTAATTTTGAGTATCGAACACAGGCTTTGCTTGGCTTTGCACAATTCTTTACCAGGCTGATTACAGTAGATTTATATATGCATATTGTTTGTGATGTCGCGTCTATCTCTGCAACACCTGAAATAACACTATTGAGGTGGCCTTACTTGCACATTGTTTAATCATTGACGCGATATGAAGAAGAACACTTGCAATAAAGATTTCATGACAAAGTTCGGTTCATCAGGGGTTGTGCTATAATCATCAACCCATATACTGTCCCACTGTTTTCACGGGTCTCCTCTCACAGAATGAGAGGGACTAGACCACCACGCTGGCGGATTTTACACGCCGTCGAGAACATCTCTAAGGCAGGTTTCCTCACGATATTTTTCTCCACCGTTTAAGCGATTGATAATTAATTATTAATACGCACATGATTTCGAAAAGTCAGAGGTGTGTGCCTCTTATTCGAACTTTTTTATATATGTATATATGCATTGCCTATATATACATGTATTATGCTATAAAACTACATAATATTATATGTACATTACATAACAAACTCGACTGTCACTGCTACTCACCGCCTATTACATGGAACGTAAACATACTGGCGAACTGTGGGTATACTGTATTACACATGACATCTGCTATAGTAAACATAATAATAATAAAAAGCAGTACTCTTGGACAAATATATTGACAGTACTCTTGGATAAGGTTTCTTTCTAGGACCCTGACCACCAGTAGCTTGAATCTTACTCCCGATACCGCTGGTTACCTATTTATTTTTTAGTGTTATGTTGATAATCGATTAGGTATCAATGATCCATTAATCGATTGTCAACATCACTTTCACAGCATTGAGATGACAGTAAAGAACAGACAAGAACCTTTTTTATGATTTGTTTACCTTTAAGTACCTAACCAAATGGAGTATAGGGTCGCCGTCGTCAAAAACGATGAGGATTCAAAAGAAAGGAAGGAAAAAAAAGGAAATCGATAGTAATATTTGAATTTTTGTTATGTTTGAAAATTAATTGGTCAGTAATTTATTAAAAACGTAAATAAAAACATTTATTTCCAAAACATACAGATTTAAATGCGCTCCCCTTCTTCAAATCTTCTCATAATTCCTAGGTAGGTGTCTAAATATTTACACTATAGAATCATGTACTGACGTTAATTTTCTGCGGCTCAAAACGCGGGGGCTCTTCAGTAAATCCTGAAAAAAAAGGGAAAATCAAAATTGATTTTCTTTTTTCGAATTGTTTTTCTTTTTTCAAATTTTAGGTATTTATAACAAATTGTAAAATACCAGTCGTAGCAAACTATTCATTTCTCTTGGTTGGCTTTGTTAAATTTACCAATTCAAAATTCGCACTTAGTCGGTGCGAGTTCAACATACCCTGCCGACTTCCCAGGTGGCGGATTATCCAGGAGGATTTTCCGTACTATAAAAAAGGGAAGAAATGGAATTCTATGGCCGGATGTGTATTGCAGCAGGGGTCAGGCAAACAAATTATGTATTGTCTCTTTACTTTCAAATTAAAGCTACCTTGCCTGTACATAGTATATTTTCCAACATTCAAGTTTTAGAGTTCTTAAGAGCTTGTTTTTCGCTTTTTAGTGAGTTTTTTAACACAGCCGGGTTTTTTTGTTTCATTGAAGATCAGTTTTTTTTAAAAAGATTATTAGCTTTCATAAGATACCCATAATGTTATGTTATTAAATCTGTTTATTTTTTCATTATCACTATTTTTCTTTCAAGTAGTAGTGTACTTATTCTCATATTATAAATAAGTTATTCTGAATACCTAAACAGACTTCATAAATGATTCTTTGTCCTCTTTTGAAGTATCAGCGCAATATGTTACACGTCACTGTCGGAAATTATGAAGCGCAGATGTGTTTTATAGGTAGTAAAGTTCACAACCCGTTCGATGTCATACACAGATTTGCAGACGAATTCATGTATGATATGGAAGAGGTTTCTACGATATACAGCTACATATTCATCATAATAATTACACTAATACCGGCTATTGTTTTCGTGCTGTGTAACGTGTAGGTTACTGGAGTTGATTATACATAGAGCGTGGAGTACATTTTTCGTGAACTGTTCAGAACAAAATTGTAAAGTTGTTGAGTGCAGTGATCCCATCACTAAGCGGAAGGTGGTAGTGGTTAGTTGGTATGCTGGCCACCTGGCCGGAGAGCCGGACATAACCGTAACGCGTCGCCGAGCGGGGCGGCATGCATAAGGCGCATTTCCCCAACCGAAAAAAAAAGGCTATTAGGCATTGCACAGAAATCAGGTTGCAGAATTTTGATGGCAGTCGCTCCGTATAAAATATTGATATTCAGCCGCATCTGGTTAGACTGGAAGTCGACCCTTACATAATTGGGAAAAGGCTGGACTGATAATCACATCTTATACTTAATGTTACAATTACTGTACAAAATATAAGCTGGCTGAATAATAACCAAGTAAGAAATTTTAATATGAATTCTAATCATCAGTTGTACAAGATAATTATAGTGGGAATGAGAGCTGATGGGCAATTAACGCTTTTATAGAATACTAGCTGCCCCCGCAAACGTTGTTTTGCCATAAAAAAAAATAAAAAAAATAGATGTTGGCCTATTCTCAGACCACCCCGATAAGCACAAAAAATTTCATCAAAATCGGTCAAGCCGTTTCGGAGGAGTATGGCAACGAAAACTGTGACACGAGAATTTTATATATTAGATAATATATATTTAAAAATGTCATGTTATTTGAGTCACATAACACACAACGGTTATATACGCATCTTGTATTCATACTACATCTAACTATAAAATATTGCTACTTTAAAATATCATAAGATTAAAAAATACTTAAAAGAGATTTATTCCAACATAGAACTTCTTAAACAAATCTGAGTTCATTGATTTGTGGTCAGACTTTGTTTTATTTTATTTTTCTGTTTATTATACTCGATTAATTTATTAGTAGGCACACATCAAACTGCATTGTTCTCAATAACTATTCATAACAAACATTGTATACCAAGATTAACATTGTAATCATGTTTTAAAAAAAAAGTGTCTAAGGAGTTTCTTGCCGGTTCTTCTCCATAAGACCCTATTTTTGACTTTTCAAACGGTGTAATTGAAATTAAAACATTTTACTTTGACTTTGACTTTTCTTATTCATAAAAGCTATAATTAAATATTTATCTTTATATTATACTTATGTGATAAAGCTAAAGAGTTTTATTGTTTGTTTGTTTGAACGCGCTACTATCTGAAACTTAGGAGCCGAGCAAACAGGAAAATGCGGCGGGTGACATTATTTATAATTTCGATGGTACAATGTCTGTCGAATTAGCTGGTCTATATTTATACAAGCGAAATACCACTTATTCACTGTTCACTTTCAAGTTTTTACATATATAAAAACTTGAAATATAATATATAATATGTGGAATGGAGTATAACTAGCTCATTTATTTACTTAAGTATAATGTATCTTGGTTAGTCTTAGTTTTCCACATAAGTTATGTAAGCTGTATCTATCAGTGAAGACCTTTAATTGGCTTTGTGAGGCATAAGTTGTTAAATGATTTTTTTTGTTAATGCTGTTGGTTTTCCAGTTAAATAAATAAATTTCATATTTCACAAATTATTAAATGTACAAACTTGAAAGGGGATAGAACTCTTTTTTTTCGAAACCGCGGCGCACTATAAAAGTGATATGTATGGGTAGAGGATACATAAACGAACAAAAAACCGCTGGTCGTTTGTACTCTAATTGATGTATTTGCAGCGAAACCGTTCTTGTTGAAGTTCCCGAAATCCCTTCTTCAAGATAAAGTTTGAAGCATGTATTAATATATAAGGTACTTACTTTGAAAGCTTGTCGAAATTTCCGGGACATTAGACTGTAGAGTATCGGATTCACAGCAGTAGACATATAAGCATTGTAGCACAGATAGTTGACTATTTTCCACGCCTGAAAATGTATTCAATATTATAAATACAACTCTTATAATATACCTACTAAGTTTTAGTACTATTTATGTATTTTTTAAGAATGTGCGAGTAATTCGCACGGAGAAGAGTAAGATTTGGAATAGTTACTTGGAGAAGAAGTGCAGAAAGCTAAATTTATGTATTATGTGCTACAAAGACATTAAATATTCTTAATTAACTTTATATTATTAATTAAATATTCGTTATTACGTATCGGCTGTCAATGTCAAACAGAAACATGTAAATGTGAATAAAGGAAGAAAAGTCAATGATAGCTTTTTAAATAGACTAATTATCAAAATAAATTATCATTAAAACTTTATTAAATAAGTCGCTTTCGATCACCGTGGGACATGTAGTGTTCCAGTAGTTCCAGTAGCATAGACAGTCAATTATTTTTCACGTCAAAAATAGTAAGTTTTTATATAGGTACATTGTGGCAGTAAAGTTTCTGAAATTGGTAATTTTGCTTGTTAACATTTTCATTTTTATTGCATTACGTTGCGTTGACGTGAATAAAACTTACAATGTGACAGGATAGTTTTCATTATTTATTTCCAAGAAATAATGTCGTGACTGGTGACTGCAATCATTTTATTTAGTTAGGTTCGTATGTAGGTGTCTTTTGAGTTTAAATTTTACAGAAATAGTTGTTACATCATTCATAAAAATATAGTTTAATTGGCCTTTAAATAACTTGTGGAAGAGCGTGATATCCTAACACAAACATAAACTATCCCTAATCGTAATGAAAAAATATCTTTTACTTTTTTTCCCATCATATTTATTTTTACGAGTTATTATGAATTTAGAAAAAAATATGCAAAACAGATTATAAAGGTCAAGAATATAAGAGCATATTAAGAGAAAATATTACGAAGGTAATTTAAAATGTGCCACTGGGTGAAGCAAGCTAGCAAAGCTTACGCTTATTTGTGCGCCATTCAAACGTTCTATTCAAAATAGTGTTGGCTGCTTTTCAAAAAGTTATTTCTATAAATAATAAAAATAAAAAGATTTAAAGCAGAAACTTGTTCAACTTTGACAGTAAATCTTACATAGGGATCTCCTATAAATTTTCTACTTACATTATAATACTCTTTGCGATTGGGCAATACGGTCATTATACGTAGAATACAATATGGTGACCAGGATACGAAGAAGGATGCAGCCACTGCCGCTGTAAAAGAAATAGGTAGTTTTTAGACAATTTAAAGTACAGAGACCAGCACATCAAGCTACCCAAATCTGTCAAATTTCTTTATAATATTTAGAGTTTTGTAGCGACATCTACCGCGCTACATGGAACTACGAACAAAATTCCTGAATCGCGCAAGCAAGATTCGCAACGCAAGTTGAATATATACAACCGCCCGACATCAACCGATGGGCCGTGGCCAGCCAGGCAAAAACACCCGGCTGGTTGGAGGGCAACACACTTCGCCTCTTCACAGTTTAATCCAAAGTAATAAGGTTCATGTTCAACTAGGAAAATTTTACAGTATGTTATGTATATTATTTATTATATATGCAACTCCACCTCATAGCGCGTATTTTGCGTGTGGGTGAAATGAGCTATTCAAACCACAACAGCTCCTTGAGAATACCCGAGTAATGAAATTTGACCTACAAAATTGGAATAGTCGTATTTATCTGTTGCGCGCGTTTCACCCGCATCCCAAAGGGCGGCGGACATACAGACAGAATTACTTTCGTATTTATGATATTAGTATTATTTTATTTATTCGTAATAATGACCTATGTTTAGGATTATTCAATGTACAGACGCCAGCTGGTCAAGATATCCGAAACTGTGAATTGAAAATTAACCATGAGTCTCTGGCCTCTGTACTTGAATTTCTTTGTATTTCTTGTTAATTTGCATTCAGTCAAATGATGTTAACTTGCCGCCTTTGGTTTAATATTCATTTTATGATTTATTAAACAGCTCTAGTGGTTTTAAAGATTTTGGTGTAACAATATTTTATTAACGACATTTAGATATAAAAATAAACATGAAACTGTAACGGAAACCTGTTAACTTCTAACTCTCCAAGTGAAGAAACAGAAATATGGTAAGCTCTTACAATTATTGTATTGTTCCATTCAGTTGTGCAACTGTTCCTCGCAAGAAAATGAACTATGTAGCTTACAAAGGAGTCCAACTTTAAGTACACAAGACACACGGGCGGGCTGCTATGCACGGCTGTAAATGAAGCAATTAACAAGAGCAAGTGCAGGAATTTGCACAAAGATAAGTGCCCTAACAAAATTACAACGAACATAATTCAGAAGAAACGAAACGAACAAAAAAAATGAGATATTTTTCATTTGTGTAATTACAAATCTTAAGAGAACATAGTGGATTTAATATTATTAAGAATGCAGTTGTTCTAGTTTAAGTACTTGAAGAGTAAATAATGAATGAATATTCTTTTCCAGAAACAGATTGTAGAATGTAGATATTTAAACTGTTTTTTATTATTAAAATTTCTCTTGCTTTTTTAATTTGTTAAGCTTCATAAGGCTGACTGTCTACCGTAGCAGAGGTGAGGGGAACAGTATAGTTCAAACCCAAATATATAATAGAAATAGAAAAACACAAGCAACATAATTATGCAGTACGGAAACCAACGCAGTATTTGCTGTGCGGAGGGTACGTAGAGAGCCGATTTTCGGCTGGCCCCTGCTTGTCGAATACAACAATGTTTTTGACGCGAAAAACAAGTAATAATAATGTTCATCCCTTCCTTTGCAATAATAACTTAGATAGGTAATATAGTTTGGTGTAGGCATTACCTATGTATAATATGGCTGAACATTACATGAATATTGCTTTGCGTAAATCGATACACAATCTGCTATTGTATTCTTTGGAGTCCTTAGGGGATGTGCTAATAAATATGCTATAGATAAGTACAATATTATTATTATATTTAGACAATTTATAAAGTGGTCACTCACCAATCATTTTCACAGCCTTATCTCTGTTCTGCTTACCAACCACAGGACTGCGTAATTTTTTCTGTGCTGACTTTAGCTTTATTGACATTTGAATATACAGAACTAATATCGTAGTCATCGGTATCAGGAAGAAGATGAAAATTTCTATAGCCACTACAGTGCTCACAGTGGGTGTTAACGTGTAATAACAAAACACATACTCCTTTTTTTCTAATAGGTCTATGTAGAACAGATCAGGGATACAAAAACCTAGTGATATGATCCATATAACGCCAACAATTTTGAAGACGCGAGAATTCAACGTCAACTTTTGCCGTAAAAATGGTTTTGACACTATTATGTATCGTTCGATGGTGAAAGCAGTGATGATGAGGAGACTGCAGTTACTGAGAACATCCCAAAGCACAACATGTATTCTGCATCCGACTTCACCGAGAGGATAGAAGTCTGGAATAAAGATGATGTAGATTTCGATCGGGATGAATAGGACGGTGAGCAAATCAGTCATGGCAAGGTTGGCAAGGTAGCAGTTGGTAGGAGTCCACATAGTGCGATCTCTTGCGACCACGATGAGCGTGCAGATGTTACCGATCAAACTCAGCACCATGAAAATTCCCAAGATAGTGCTCACAACTATCTTGACTGTATACGTGTCTTCCAAAACGTTACCATCCTCATAAAACGCCATACCTACTGGTCCGAAGAAAGAGAACGAATTGTTGTCATAATCGCTATCGTTTATGTACGACATTTTTTGCACAAAGTTCGGACGAGAAAATAATCCTTTAATGTATTTTTATTATGACGCCTGCACATTCAATTCAATGATTAATGATATACATTTATTTGATGAACTGTGTCGCTCTGGCTAGCGATAGGGAAGTACTGATAAAAAAGAAATTTCAGTGGGCCTTGGCGCACCCTTGTACAGTATGATGTTAAAACGACACTTTTATTTTTTGGAAAGTTTCGTAATTTTGCTACAAAAACGAACCTGCAGTTGTTAATTATTTTTTAATGGTTTTATAAAATAATAAAATTGATGTATTTTCAGTATAGGGTATTTCATTTCAAATGTTCAAAAGTTGGTGACCTAGTGGATAATTGCAGAAAATCCAAGTGAATAACACTGCTTTGAGCTGTGTTTTGTTCCTAACGGTGAGCGAGGTTGCCAGTGCTGCGCGAGGAAACGTTGTATTGGCATTGGGGGGACTTTGACCCTTATACTAGTACCCATCTATTCTTCTTTCATTTTACAGGGTCGGCAATCTGGTGTTGCAAGCGTCTATAGGCTACGGTAACCGATTAACATCAGACGGGCCATATGCTTGTTTGCCACCATAATATAAAAAAATAAAATAAATAAATAATTGAACCTTCTTTACCCTAAACCGATCTCAATTATTGTTACCTTGCTGACCGTATATTGCCGTTTTCATCATCCTAATCAACCCATTTATTGTCCCACTGCTGGGCATGGATTTTCTATCTGAATGGGAAAGGTTAGGCTATAGTCCACCACGCCGGCTTACTGCGGGTTGGCAGACTTCACACGCTGTTGAGAAGGTCTTTTAGGCATGCAAGTTTCCTCGCGATGATTTCCTTCACTGTTTAAGCATGTGATAATTAAATATTTATACGCAAAAAAAAGGGGCTTTGGATTCGAACTCGATACCTATGACTTGGCAGTCCAATGGTCATATCCCTAGGCTATCACTGTTTAATTATATTGCCGTCAACCCAGTATTTAGGTAAGGGATCGAACAGAATACATTGACAGTTTAACTTGTTAAGTATCATTTCAGAAAATCAAGTAAGTATTTACACTTTTTTAATTTTTTGTCCTTCCTACCCCCATCACTTATATTAAACATTTTGAGGCTTATATTATGCGGCGTCAACTTCGGTAGTGCGGTTACTTGTCCAGGATATCAGTGCAGAGAAAAGCGAAGCGCATCTTCTACTCTGAGCTTGAGGAAGGCAAGCGAAAGTACGGCGGACAACTCCGTAGGTTCAAAGATGTGCTCAAACGCCATATGAAAAGGTGTGACATTGAACCGTCTCACCGGGAGCAGCAGGCTGCCAAACGACCCAAGTGGCGGATTCTGGTGCAAATTAAAGTCCGTGATTTTGAAATACTTTGACGCCAAGCGCGATGAATTAAAAGCCCGACCATCTGCGGCATTTTCTTACAATATCGTCAATGGTGAGCTCACATGCACTAGTACTTTTAGTAACAAAATTGGCTACTTATTCAACATGCGGGCTCACCAGCGACAACAGAGTCCATAAAGCGGTCGCTGTGACTGAAACCGGTCGGACGGAATCATCATCATCAATTGGTTTTTCAGGTATAGTGTTACTGGCATCGTGGTAGTAATTCTATTACGTTGCGCACTCGATTAGAGATACTATTTGAAAAATATATTGCATAATGCATCATTATAATAAATAAATTCAAAGAAATCGATTTAAACCCAGTCACCTTTAAATTTCCATATCGTAGTAGGTAGGAATTAAATACTTCATTAAATAAATATTCTTGGATAATTTTACATAGCACCATCTAGTCCCAAACTAAGCAGAGCTTATTATATTGCTTTATAGAAATCTAATAATTATTTCATATGACATGTCTACCACATCGGCCCAACGGCCTTTTGTGATTTGGCCAACTTGATAAAACATACATTTTCTAAATTGAATCTATCTGTTATGAACTTATGATTCATGCCTGTTTAGCCCCACTGATATGAAAAAATGAATTGAATTTATAATGAAACAACTTTATCACAGTTTATTTTACAGTTAATTAATGACTTTAGTGTCGTTAGTTGATTTATTGTTTTAGGATAATCATTGTCTTTACGTTGCTTACAATAGACTTAAATGTTGTATTAGTGGGTTCAAAGAAGGCTTAGTAAGGTTTGGGCAAATTAAAAAAGTTCTTTTAGTTCTGACTCAGCACGTTACTTGTTACTGTTAAATTTCCCTCAAATTTTTACCTTCAGTATTACGTGGCACGTTTGCAGCGATCAAGAAGGTGATAAAAGAAATATATCGGTCCCCTAAAATAATTCTTTATTGTTATTACGTTCGACGATTAGTTGAAACGATTTCGGTTTCAACGCTTAAGTACAAAAGACTGACAAAGTCAATTTAATGTAACGTAGAGGGAAATAACGTTATGTAACTATTTTTGTGGGTTAATGAATATGGAAATACTTAACTCATTGTCTAAACTAATATTATAAAGAGGTACATTTTGTGAGTTTGTGAGGTTGTTGCTCTTGATCTACTGACCCGATTTTGAAAATTCTTTTACCAATAGAATGCCACATTATTTGTGAGTGTCATAGGCTATATTTTATACCTAGAATGACAGAGAGACCATTGACGATAAGCGTATGAACGTAACATGATGGTAAATAGTTAACATTTCCAAGTCTTACACGAGTGTAAAGTAGTAAATATTTTAATATATTACTTATCAAAGTCGCAGTTTTCAGCATTATTCGATAAAATGATAATTCGTTTTTGCATTCCGTATTTTACCTGCTACTTTAATACATTATGCATTATTCCTTGATTAATATACATTACGTACCGTTTATTTTAAAACTACATCCTGTATGTAAAAGTAATTGAGTTGATCTAAACAAGCGGTCAAATTGCCGGCAACCATACAGTGCATATATACGGTCACCCCTAATTGAAATTACAGCCTGTTGAAGTAGGTACTCCTAAGTAGCATATTATGAGGGAGCTCGAGTAAGGGCGTTATCGTTTACTCAAGTTTGTAACAAGTTTTAAGGTTGATGAGATGAAGACTATTCGATACAAGGATTTAGTATTTTTTTTATTTCTACAACTTACGCGAATATTAAACATTGAAAAAAGCGATCTTGCGGATTCCATTCAATTACGGATATCGCATTATATTGATAGAAATTAGATTTATTTCTTTATAAAGATCTTTTAAAGACACTTTTACTAGTCAATATTTAATTAATAATAATAGATGGTGCTGCTATTTCCTAGAGAAGGACCTTTGAGAAGGAACGTTAAGAAAACCCAGATAATCATGATCTCTTTTAAAGTCCAGGCAGTAATAGTATACAATGCTTATCATGATATGTGTTTTACAATGTAGGCAAATCTGAACTGAGCTTTTGAAGAAAGAGCCTTAGCAGCTTTGAGTTGACCAGTACTTACTGACGGCATGCATAGTGTAGCTCAACTACCATTAATCCCGGACCCTTTACAGCGACTGTGTTCACGGGCAGAATTGACCAGGCAGATTCTAGTCTACCCGTGACTATGGACGCTGTAAGACGGGGAGCGCAACTGCTACGGTAGAGGTCCTGCATTCCATTCCCAACTTGAGCAAAATGTTATTGAGTTTTTCTATGAAATTCAGTAGCAGCTCGGAGTTTGGATTTGAACCCAGTTAATGGCAATAGGCTCATCCCCTGCTAAACATATCGGTGAACTGTAGGTGTACCTACATCGGTAAGAGGTGTATCCCACAGTATATGCCTACACACATGATATGTCCACAGCTAACCTAACCCTTCGGGTATATAGGCCTGATAGTATACGAGACCCTACGTATCGTATGTACGTACGTATCTCTATTATATTAAGTAACTGAAACTTCATAACGAAGGATTATCACAAACCTCTCATGCCTAATACTTCGCAGAATGAGAGAGATTAGGTTATAGTCCACCACGCTGGGCTAATGCGGGTTAGCAGACTTCACACGCTGCGGCTCCATCGAAAAATCTCTAAGGCATGCAGGTTTCCTCAGGAAGTTTTCCTTCACCGTTTAAGCGAGTGATCATGACGTATTAATACGCACATGTATTCGAATAGTCAGAGGTGCGAGGTCGTACCTCTCTCAGGAGGTCCTTTGATTCAAATTTGAGACCTTTGACTTGGCAGTCCAATGGTCTACTGTAACGAAGTAATAACGAAAGATTAGATAATTTGAAATAAGATTACAAGTCTGTACCTCAGAGGTATGCAATAGTAACTCCACTTTTTTGAAAATTAATGTTTCTTGCACCGTTAAATATAGAACTAAAGTGCAGGAAACAAGTTTTCAAAAAAAGTGGAGTTATTTACTTTTATATACCTCTGAGGTACAGAAGTTATCAAATGTGTTTAAGCTTCCTTTCTTTTCTTCCTTCGTTCTAAGGGAAGAAAAATTCGACTGCGGGCAGAATTCGAAACTGCGTCTTCTGGTTAGGTACACCAGACGCTATGACCATTAAGACATTTACGTCACCATAAAGACGTAAATTCTGAATGTGAAGGCAAATTTCGACCTGGCAGGTGGGACTCGCGGTGTTTAATTATTACACTGGATTCATTATTACTGTAGGTACCCATCAGGCTGCGTTGTTCTCATGATCTATTCAGAACAAAATTGTAAACTAAGAATAACAATGTAATAATGTTTCTTTTTCCAATCCAATTTATAATCCATCATTGTACAATACAAAACGATATTTTAAAAGAGTAACCATGGAGTTTCTTGCCGGTTCTTCTCCATAGGAAACGACTACTTTGGAACCGTGCACCTAGACTCGACATTTCATAAGTACCTGTATATGGTTTATATGAAAATAAAACTATTTTGATTTTGATTTTTTTTTAAGAAATGTCTGTGGAGTTTCTTGCCTATTTTTCTCCATAAAACCCACCTTTTGGTACAGTGCAACTAGTTTTGACTTTTCTAAAGTACTATTTTAATAGTCTAATATTTATGGTTTATTTTAATTGAACTATAACATTTGACTTTGACTAGGTTAATAATTATTTAATAAATGTAATATCATAATAATGTAGGTTTCCAAGAAAACACGAGCGTCCAATATGTTAAATGGCTGTTATTGTGTCGAAAGTCATCACAATCATAATAATATTATAGCCAACAAACTGCCGCGCCCATAATTACTTTCAAATGGCAGCAGAAGCTACTTTATCGTAACTATAATGTGCACACATTAGTTGTGGACACTATTTGATGTCGCTAAGGACATGAACATGATGTGTTGATGAAGAGACTACTAAAACAGTGGGCTGAGAAGCTCGTGGCTAAGTAGTAATTAGTGTAGCGTGATGTAAATATATGGGAATATAATAAATTTCGCATCAAAAATACTGATTGAGCGACAAAATTACTGATTGAGCAGCAAAATTACTGATTGAGTAGCAAAATACAGATAAATCGGATAGGTTAGGTTAGAACTGTGACCACACAACGACGAGCCGAGCCGAGCGAGCGAAGCGAGCGGTGCCGCGGCAGCGGCCGGCGAGTGCCAGAACCGAATCTGAATGTTTTGAGTGTATATAACAATATTTTGAGGTGATTATTTTGCTGCTCAATCAGTAATTTTGTCGCTCAATTAGTATTTTTGCTGTGCAATAAGTATTTTTGCTAAGGATTGTTTTGTTATACAAAATGTCATTTTTTAATTTGCAGTTAAATACTAGCCAAATATAATTATGTATAAGATACATATATGTAACCATAAGTTGTAATATAAAGGGCGTCGACGTAACCTACTTCAAGCCTATTTCAAGCCTATCCTACAAAGTTTTTAATGACCTAGTGCATATAATATTAATTTCTGAAGAACTTGCTTGAGTTACATTGCAATATTTTTTTATTTATGGTATGCTCACACATCAAGGTAGTTTTTACAATCATAAGCAAATTTCTTGTAGAACATTTTTTTATTCATTTTTGAAAATTATGCATTCTATCTATCTATCTATCAGCCACAAATTGCCACAAAAATCGGTCTTGCGCAGACCGCATCCACCGATTCCCTGCGACCCTCACGAGGTCGTCCGTCCACCTAGTTACTCTATCACGCAGAGAAACTCCAAGCATAGCCCTCTCCTATGCACGTTGCGTGACTCTGAGCCTCCTTATAAGTCCCATCGTGAACGACCATGTCTCACTTCCATAGGTCATCACTGGCAACACTCACTGTTCGAAGACTTTCGTCTTCAGGCACTGAGGAATTTTGGACGAGAAGATATGTCGCAATTTCCCGAACGCTGCCCAGCCGAGTTGGATTCGACGATTGACCTCCTTCTCTAAGTTCGACCTACCTAGCTGGACAATTTGTCCCAGGTATACATACTCGTCTACAACTTCGAGAGTAGAGCCCCCAACAACTATCGGGTAACATGGACATTTGACATGATTTTCGTCTTTTCCATGTTCATTTTCAGACCTACCTGTTGAGAAACTCTGTCGAGGTCTTCGAGCATAGAGCTTAGCTCCTCCAGCGACTCTGCCATGACTACGAAATCGTCTGCAAATCGAAGGTGAGTGAAGTACTCGCCATTGATGTTGATGCCAAGTCCGTTCCAATCCAGTAGTTTGAAGGCATCTTTCAACGGTAGCAGTAAACGTTTCGGAGAAATTACATCTCCCTGTCTTACTCCTCGCTGCAGTTGGATCTGGTCTTGGAGTCGGACTGACATAATGGCGTTTCTGTACAGACACTGCAGCACTTCGATGTATCGATAGTCGATACGGCATCGCTGGAGGGACTGAAGCACAGCCTATGTCTCGATCGAATCAAAAGCTTTTTCATAGTCCACAAACGCTAAGCATAGTGGCCGGTTATACTCTTCGGTCTTCTGTACAACCTGCCGCAGCGTATGTATGTGGTCTATGGTGCTAAAGCTTTTTCGGAATATGACTTGGTCGGGAGGCTGGAAGCCATCAAACCTGTATGCGAGACGGTTCGTAGGAGAACAGCTTATCAACATGGCTCAGAAGCGAGATGTACCTATAATTCCTCAATAAGGTTTTATCCCCCTTCTTGAAAAATAACATCACCACGCTTCTATTCCATGGTTCAGGCGTCGTGCCCTCGAGTATGACGGAATCGAACAACTTCTGGAGGACTTTGAGAACTGGTTTACTACACGCTCTCAGAAGTTCAGTCGTAATTCCGTCATCATCTGGTGCCTTGTTGTTCAAAGCCATTCTAATCCCATACAGGCTGATGTCCGGGCTATCTTCGGTGTAGTGTCGATTCAGTCTAAATCTTGTATCTGTTTCCAGACTGTTACCGAGCTGCGTTTGTACTGAGGTGTATAACTGTCCATAGAACCTTTCGACTCTCTCAAAATCTCCAGTTTGGACGAAACGATAATGCCACTGTCAGTCTTTAGCTTAGTCCAATAGACACATCTCTCGCAAACACTTTGGAACCTTTGTTCCGGTCAATGGCATTCATAAAACAAGTTGTGTTGTATTGCCTCGTCTCACACCTGAGAGATTAAGAGATCTGTCTATTTAGCTTCCTATATACATATCAGCTGAAGACTGCACTATCATTTCGCGTCTTTCATCTAAGAGTTTGAGAGTACTGTCTTTGTATCTTTTTGGTTCTATCTGTGCGTCGAGGCTTGAGAAACTTAGCTCCGATGGCATGAACAGTCCATAATTGGACTGCCCACCAGCCCGTTATTGATATCGTCCACGTTAACGCAATCTGCTAGGCATTCGAAAATCGGATATCGCTAGGAGTTGGACGGAGCGTCGACTTCATTAATTTTGAGCGTTCACGTGCATTACCTATTCAGATTCAACGTGCCTCTTACCATCCGGTGTTCACTGCCGGTTTTCACCCTGTTGATCACAGAGACATCGTTGAATATATGATTTTAGTCGAAATGATGAAATCGATTTCATTTCTCACGGAGCAATCGGGACTGATCCAGGTCCACTTCCTATGGGGGCGCTTCTTCGAGAAACAGTTAATCGCGTAGAGTCCGTTTTCCATGAAGTCGACCAGCTGCTGCCCCCCTGGGGTTCCGTTGCCCAATACCAAAATTCCCTACTCTTTGCTCATCACCAGTTTCATTTACGAATACACTTGACCATTACGATAGTCCAAAGACTGCAAGTGTGATGGGAAATGTTAACATCATTGTGATTTCTCATGATACAATTTTGAGATATTTTACATAGATTCTTTACATAAACATACTAGACACGTGTTTCAGGTTCCGCATATACTAAAACTAATGTTGTATAGATATATTATGTTACGGTTACAGTTCAGCACTTCAAATTTTGTGTAGGTAACTTATAAAAATGTAAATGGATATAAGTCAATATAATTCAACACATTACAGTAATGTAAATGTAGATACATTGTAATTAGTATTTTTTGGTGACGCACAAGGGTATACTTAATATATTTTACCTATTACCTAAAATAGCCACAGTTTTAGCAAATACCTCTCCACCGTTGGACTATTACAACATAAGCTTATAAAGCGGTCAATATTAATTTTGCTTATTCATTTTCGTAGGAGTTTGATTGCTAATAAATTAACAATTTTATTGAGAATAAAATAATTTAAAATGATAATATTAACTAAAAATAGTCAAGACTCAGTTACCACGAAAGATTTGAAACACACGGAAGAAAAAGCACTAGCACCTCACTCGAAAAATTTGAACATAATGTGGAGGGAGCCAATGATATTTTTGCTTATGCACATTGGCGCGATATATGGCTTGTATATATGCTTCACGAAGGCGAAGTGGCAGACTTCTGTGTGCGGTAAGTAAGTTTCAGTCCAAAAAAAAAAAAATATTTATCATCCTCAGAGCCTTTCGTCGGCTTCCAGTCTAACCGGATGCGGCTAAATATTAGTATTTTGCTATTAGTTTTTTAGTACTTTTTACATCTAATTATTCGCAATTATGTACTGTTTATTGAAAAGTATTGTACTTTTCAATAAACAGTACATAATTGCGTATAAATTATAATATTTAATTTAATTTTTAAAATTTTTATAAAACCAACAATCTCTTAATTCTTTTCACTTAAGTTAATAAGTGAAAAGAATTAAGAGATGGTTGGTTATCGCTTAACTTTAATCATCAGTGTCGAAAAAATAAATATAATTTATGTTAGTTTTGTATTTATAAGATTGTTGATCTTAAAAAATATCTTGTTTAATGGTAATTTTTTCAAGATACAGCTTTTGAAAGATACTACTGCATTCTCATTCAAAAATAGCGAAATAATCATTTTTTAATCATAGAGAGGCTAATTTTGTCTAATACATGGATGATAATTATTGTTCGAATCGTAAAGAACAGTCATGAAACATGTCAACACGTCTACACACATCAAAAAAAGTTTGCGATCAATAGCATAAGCTGATATATTTTTTTAAATTGAAGTTTATCAGGGTATTTCTCTTTCTTTAGGTAGAAATACCCTGTTTGAAAGAATATAAAAATTCATAGTCACATACTATGTGTGTATGAAATTTCATTCAAATCCCGTAAGATATTAGTTTTTCTGGATTTCCGGGATATTCCAACATTTTTCTGGGGTAAAATACATCCTATTTGTTATTCCCGGTCACATACTATGTGTGTATGAAATTTCATTCGAACCCGTAAGATTAGTTTTTCGGGATTTCCGGGATATTCCCACATTTTTCTGGGGTTAAATATATCCTATTTGTTATTCCCGGTCACATTCTATGTGTGTATGAAATTTCAGTCAAATCCCGTAAGCTATTAGTTTTTTCCGGGATTTCCGGGATATCACAACATTTTTCTGGGGTAAAATATATCCTATTTTGAAATAAAACTACTTTTTACGGATTTTATCGCGTATATTGATATTATTAATCCCGACGTTTCGGACCCTTTACAGCGTCCATGGTCACGGGTAGACTGAGGTGGTGGGCGTCTTGATGATATAATTACTGACAGCTACCCTACATTTTTTATTGTTACATGATCAATGACATTTATTACTAATTATTAATTAAAACTAGATGGAGCCGGCATTTCCTAGCTGACGACCTCTGAGAAGAAACGCCGAAACAAACTCAGAGAATCATGGTCTCTTTTAAAGTAAAAATATTCAATGATCATGTTTTAGTTGTTAATTATTGGCAATCCGATTCACGCAGAACGAGCTCACAGTATCCTTTGGTCTTGCAGTTGTAGGCCTGGATTTTGGTTTAATAGAATCTATAACAGGATTCCAAGCAGGTGGTAAGACCCAGCCATCTTCTCTATTGAAATTTGGATGTTTTTTAATTTCAATAGCCTCACGAATCATCCTGGGTAGGTATCGACTTTCCTTCGCAAGTATTTGTGGTTTATCAAATCTGATATAATGCTGGGCCTTGTCAAGAGTATGTTCACAAACTGCTGACTTCTTGGAACGGCGGTGTTTGACATTAATTAATAATATCAATATACGCGATAACATCCGTAAAAAGTTCGTAAAAAAAAGTTCGTAAAAGTAAGTTTTATTTCAATGTATAATATTCGCGTAAATGTCAGAAATCAATATATATCCTATTTGTTATTCCCGGTCACATATTATGTGTGTATAAAGTTTCATTCAAATCCCGTAAGCAATTCGTTTTTCCGGGATTTCCGGGATATTCCCACATTTTTCTGGGGTAAAATATGTCCTATTTATTATTACCGGTCACTTACTATGTGTGTATGAAATTTCATTCGAATCCCGTAAGATATTCGTTTTTCGGGATTTCCGGGATATTCCCACATTTTTCTGGGGTTAAATATATCCTATTTGTTATTCCCGGTCACATATTATGTGTGTATAAAGTTTCATTCAAATCCCATAAGCAATTCGTTTTTCCGGGATTTCCGGGATATTCCCATATTTTTCTGGGGTAAAATATGTCCTATTTATTATTACCGGTCACTTACTATGTGTGTATGAAATTTCATTCAAATCCCGTAAGCAATTCGTTTTTCGGGATTTCCGGGATATTCCCACATTTTTCAGGGATAAAAAGTAGCCTATACTTTATTCCGGGTCACATACTATTAGGGTACCAAATTTCATGCAAATCGGTTCAGCCGTTTTTGCGTGATTGAGTAACAAATAAACAAACAAACATCCAAACTTTCACATTTATAATATTAGTATGATTAGTATGATTATATCCATTGTCTAGTACCCATAGTACAAGCTCTGCTTAGTTTGGGACTAGATGGTGTTGTGTAAAATATCCCAAAAATATTATTATTATATCATATATAATATATTCTACCGTAACAAAAAAGATTTAGATTTTTCAGTGATCGCAATCTTTTTTTGATGTGTGTATGTACGAATTCAGCTATTTATCAGCGTAGCTCAAAAACTAGTGATCAGATTCGACAAAGGAGGTTTCGAGTGATTCGTTTTTAAAGTAACAAGTTATAGATAATTATGTGAAAGTATAAAAAGGGAACCAATAAAAATACAAGACGCCAGCACATCAAGCTAAAACAATCTGTCAAATTTCTTTGATTGAATTTCAACTTTAATTCGAAACAATAAGGTTCATACTCAGTTGGAAAAATTTGACAGTTTTGTATAGTTTGACCTGCTGGCTTCTGTACTTATTTGAATATTTTTCAATTAATTTTATAGTCGTCGTCGGGTTTTAATATAAACAAAATTATAAAATACGGTACCTCTATTGATATAGTAATGACTTCCTTTAACTGGTAATATTTTTGCAGCTTATATTTTATACTTATTCACCGCCATGAGCGTGACGTCTGGCCCGCATCGACTATGGTCACACAAGACGTACAAAGCCACGCTTCCACTAAAAATCATTCTTCTCACGTTCTCTACTATGGCATTTCAGGTTTGTACCACATGCGTATATTTTATTCAACGGACCCTGCGACTGATGAAGGCCCGCTGCGGCGGGCTATCATCAGTCGGGGGCCGCGAAAGAATGCTCTGTTCCCGTAGCCCCCGACGCAGCAGTTGCGAGAAGGAGCACCGTGTGGTTTTAGTCGGTAGGACACCCACCTGGGTGGAGCCAACACGTCCCGCTGACTCCCCGGGCGGCGGAAGATCAGGAGGATTTTACACACGCTAAGCAACAAAAAAAAAAATGGTGGTATACCAGGACTTACACTGTATCCCTCTAAATAGCTTCAAAAAATATCACATTATTATGTGATCATTTTTTTAAAGTTGGAATGGGTGGAGGAAGCTGTCCTTAAAAGATAGACTTAAACCATCGCGGATTATTTTGTAGACCTTTTTAAGGTGTACAATACTGAAGTACACTATTTTGATCGATCTTGTAGGGTGTTTATTTGCATCTCATTATGTCTGTCTTATAGACTGTCTGATGGTGGGAAGTTTAAATGGAATGGAATTCCCTAAAGCGTATGTACCCCGCAGCGCTCTGGCTTTGCGCATGAATCTATTGACATGTGCGTACATAATACATTTGTGTAGGTCATTAATTCACTATCACGACGCATGCACGGCATGTAAATTATCTCACCTTATATTTAAGGGATATATTATTATATGCTTCGTGCAATGATAATATCGGTAGGTACTGTGGGGACGATTATGAGTTCAAAATAATGCCACACCGTTTTACCCAGGGCTTTGGCCTTAAGTTCCCAAGGGATCTGTCAGACAGAATCATTAGTGCGTCAACACACACTGATGATTCCATAATTGACCCATATAATAGGCCTATTGCCATTAATCGAGCACAAATGAAAACTCCGAGCTGCTTTCATAGAAAACCCAAACCCAATAACAATTTCCTCGACCTGTGAATTCAAATCAGGATCTCAAGCGTAGCTGTCGCACTTAGGTCTATTAGGCTAATGAGCAGTAGGAGATGAATTTTTAAAAGCACTTCAACACAAATTATGTTATCTTCTGATTATAACTGATTTTGGTATATTTTCTTGCAGTATTCTGTCCTGATATGGGTTCGTATTCACCGCATGCATCACAAGTACTGTGACACGGATGCAGACCCTCACAACGCTGAGAGGGGGTTTTTCTACTCTCATATGGGGTGGATGTTCATCGAGAAACATCCTCAGGTTAAAGCTAACAGAGTCGACTTGAGTGATATCTTGGCTGACCCACTGCTTCGCTTCCAGCATAAGTAAGTTTTCATTCTCATTATATTTACCAACTATCATGCTTATTATAAACTTCACAATGTTTTAATTACTAAAAAAGCAGAACTACCGCTAAGCGATGTTTCACCATATATGTGATTAAAAATTCTTAGTTTTGAAAAACAAAAATCGTTAAATTTATAAAAGTAGTTTATAAAATACTCTTCAATTATAGATATATAGATAGTAGAGTAGGTATGCTTTATTGTATAATGGACAATTTAGAATAAAAAAAATGCAAAACGTTAAGAGTATGTAGCGACATCTACCGCGCTACATAGAACTACGAAGTCCTGAATTGCGCAAGCAACATTCGCAACAAAAGTTGCATATAAACAACCGCCCGACATCAACCGTCGGGCCCGCCAGGCATAACAACGCCTGGTTGGAGGGTCCTCCCTTTGGATGGAGGGGCAATACACCTCGCCTCTCCACACTGGTGACCTCGACGTGACCCCAGTATCCTCACAAGTACAGTACCTACAGCTGGCGGTCTTATCGCTAAGAGCAATTTCTTATAGACAACCATAGCTGCGACCATTGGATGAACAAGAATCGAGAAAAGACACAGATAACGAGCGGTTGGTGTAGGTGTAGGTACTCCATAATTAAATATATTAATTATTCAGATATAATTTTACACTATAACATAAGTAGATTTGATAACACTGGTAGATAAAAATGATCTTAATGCAAGTTAAATGAAATTGAATGGGTTATTCCGAACGCATCTAGGTATATACTCTTTAATCAATAATCTATGATTTAATAGTCAAATCCGCTTCCCATTTCCGCTTTATAATATAAAATGTTCTTTTGGTTTCCTCCTGTTCCTTTCCCATCTCTTTCGTATCTGTGAAGGTTTGAAAGTCAACCAATAAAATACGTCATGTAGGTGAACCGATTTATAATAATAATAATAATCTTGTACAATTTTACACAGCACCATCTAGACCCAAACTAAGCAGAGCTTGTACTACGGGTACGATAATAATGGATATAATAGGTACCTACTTATATACTTTTTTGTAAATACATACTTATAATACATAAAAAAACACGCAGACAAACATCATCACATAAATATTTATGTTTTGTGGGAATCGAACCCACGACCTCGTGATCAGCAGTCCAACACACGAACCACTTCGATAAAACATGAGTATTTTTGTTTGTCTGGGTGTTTCTTATGTATTATAAGTATGTATTTACAAAAAAATAAGTATATGTATAAGTATTATATCGATTGTCTAGTACCCATAGTACAAGCTCTGCTTAGTTTGGGACTAGATAGTGTTGTGTAAAAATGTCCCAAAAATATTATATTATTATTATATTATTAGTACAACCTTGTTTTTTTTTGTCTAATGCTCATTGTGTGGTCACAATACTCTATAAATTTTCACAGAATTAAAGAAATGTTATTATCTCAGTTAGAGGTAATAAATAGCCTAAAGGCCTACGTCCAGCAGTGGACGAATACGGGCTGATGATAATGATAAGTATATTTTTAATAAATTACTTACACGATTTTACAGTCTTAGTATTAGAGATCTCTAAAGAGAAAAAAATGGCTTGAATGACATTCTGCGGAAATTACGTTTTGCGAAAGTGACATAGTGTGAAAGTGACGTTTTGAGTAAATGACATTGTGCGAAAGTGATGTTTTACAAAAGTGAAATTAAGCGTAAATGACCAAATTTTTCACGATGACATTTTGCAAAAGTGACGTTCTGCATCAAGACCATGTGATTTAGGAGTGATCCTTTTCCATTTTATTTCAAATCAAATCAGCCTTTCGCAGTCCACTGCAGGACATAGGCTTCTCCCAAATCGCGCCACAACACCCGGTTCACATTTTATTTATTAAATATTAATTCCAAAAATCCAATAACTATAAAATTAATAAATAAATAAAAACATTTTTTTTTTCTAATAGGCTATTTAGTTTCCCACTATATTATTGTACTGTATTTAATAATATCGTGTATTTTATAAATATACACGATATATTATTGTTTTTTATTTCTATCATAGAAACAACCAATTCGACAACAAAAATATAATTTTATTAAATACAGTCAACATCCCTATTGTACATACTTGTTATTTTCTTTATTTTCTATATTTTTAGGTAGAATAAAGAATTCTCTACAATACCTATCAACCCGGCAGGTCCTAGGTTTCCGGGGTTAGGGTATGTTTTAATTTATTTTATTTTATTTTCAGATACTATTGGCCATTGGTTCTTGTATTATGTTTCATGGTACCAACTTATATTCCAACGCTCTGGGGAGAAGAAGCATGGACCGCTTTTTATGCATGTGTTTGCTTGCGATACATTTTTACGTTACACGTGACCTGGCTGGTGAACTCCGCAGCACACATGTGGGGTACAAAGCCATATGACAAAAACATTCGACCAGTGGAAACTAAGATAGTATCATTTTTAGCAGCTGGTGAAGGCTTCCACAATTATCACCACACTTTCCCATGGGATTACAGAACAGCTGAGCTCGGCGGTTATTCTCTTAATTTCACAAAGTTATTTATCGACTTTATGGCTAAAATTGGATGGGCTTATGATTTAAAAACAGTACCGGAAGAATTGATACAAAGACGAGTGATGAGAACCGGCGATGGTACTCACCCAGTGTGGGGATGGGACGACCCCGACCTAACAGTAGAAGACAGAAAAGGCACTATAATAAGTTAAACTCATGCTTCAATTATTATATTGTATTATTGTACCATTCTATCATTTATAAAAATGTAGGTACTTGGCATTTGTTTATGGTCTATAATAAAGAATATTCTATTATAGTTATTTTAATTTTCCTCGTGGGTGAAGTAAAAAGTATCATGTTTCACTCGAGGGAAAGATCAAATTACAAGCTCGGTATGTATATGGTTTGCGACTCAAATCCAAACTCGTTTTATCTGTCACTTTCTCTCCTTGGTGAACAACCTTTACTTCACCTGCTCGGAAAGTGACACTCTACTACTACTACTCTAATACCGGGGCAGAAAGTAGCTCTAATACGAGTAGTTATAACGTGATTTGATTTCTTTTAAAATATTGAATTATGATAAAGTAAAGGTACCTATGCAAAATTCGGATTTCGAACCAATATCTTAGTATTGAAATAAAACTACTTTTTACGGAATTTATCCCGTTAAATTCCGTAAAAATTAGTTTAATTTCAAATATTCTCGTAAAAGTCAGAAATCAATAACTATCTTAGTAGACAAAATGCGATTTTGTTTTTTTAATAATGGTAAAAAAGCTTCACGGGGTTCGTCTTTTTTGTTATAATGCGAGCGTTGTCGTGGGATTTAATTAAATTTTATTTTTCGTGACTTGCATTTATTATTATACTTACTAGTTTCTACCCACGACTTCGTACGCGTAGCATAATTTTTCCAGGTTGGTTTCACGAGGTAAACAGGAAAATTGGACATTTGGATATTCAAAACTGTACATGTATTGTCATAAAATGTAATAATATTTCCGGTATAAATATTACTTAACTTAGCCGACTTCTTTTTTTTTTTGCTTAGCGTGTGGAAAATCCTCATGGACTTCCACCGCCCGGACTCCACCCAGAGTGGGTGACCTACCGACTAAAAACCACACGGTGTTCCTTCTCGCACCTGCTGCGTCGGGGGCTACGGGAACAGTGAATTCTTCCGCGGGCCCCGACTGGTGATGGCCCGCCGCAGCGGGCCCCATCTTTGAGTTTGTAGGGGGGGGGAGTGAGGCGTAGACTCCCACCCGCCGCCTTGGAGAGGCGCGCGTGGAACATAACGCGCCACCGTCTCGGGTCCTTGAGGGGGAGCGACAGACGTTCCCCGCGTCTGTCGTCTCCGGACCGTTTAGGGAGGCTGGAAGAGGGCGTTGTCCGCCCTCTCCCGGCAACGACGTCGCCCGGTGCGTCTTCTGCGGATCGGGTCAACGCTAGCACGCTAGATCACTGTGTCCCTAGACGCCGCGCTGTCGACCATTGAATTAACGACGGCCGGCAGCGACAGGTCGTCTCCCACCGCAGCGACGAGGGCACGGCGCTGCTCCTCCCAAGCCGCACACTCTGCGAGCGTGTGCAGCGCCGTGTCCTCTACGCATCCATTGCGTAGAGGACACGGCGCTGTTAACTTAGCCGCCTAGCCTAACTGGTAACTAAGCTTAAATAACTGATATTTCCGAATTAAAATCCCGCATTTTTTGATTCTCAGAAAATTCCCGCATTTTTCCGGTATCGGAAGTACTCAGTATATTACAAGCTATATGTGTACCGAATTTCATACAAATGTGTCAAGACATTTCACCGCAATCGGAATTCTGGGATTAGTAGGAAATTCCCGGAATATATTCCGGTATAAAAAGTACCTAATTGAGTCGACTAACTCGTCTGCTGGGTAAATAAAACTTATATTATGGCCAATTCAGTTTCCCGGAATTTTTAGAAAACTCCCGTATTTTTGCGGTATCGGAAGTAGGTACAGACGCCAGCACATCAAGCTACCACAATCTGACAAATTTCTTTGATTGATTTTCAACTTTAATACAAAATGATAAGGTTCATATTCAATTGGGAAATTTTGACAGTTTTGGATAGCTTGACCTGCTGGCGTCTGTACTCAATATGATACTGCTGGTCACAAACTATACGTGTACCAAAAGAGACCATTGAGGTCTCATATAAAGTTGGGCCCAAAATTGAAAGCCAACGGAAAAGGAGGTTTTTAATCCTAGGATAATTTTTGCGCTGATTCTGTCGGTGACGTGGTGCAGCAAGTAATGGATTTTTATATTCCGCAGTGCCTGTTGGCGGCAAATCCCAAGGAATGTCGCCGTAAGCAAGATGCTTCCATGCCTGGGTTACGGCAAAGGCCAATAACTGGCACGATACCCATCAGGAACTCGTGCGTTTTCCACCATTGCGCAGGAATAATGGTTTCGCCCACACTGCTATAGAAAAAGCTAATCTTTTGGACTCTCTGTTTGCGTCAAATTCGTCTCTGGATGACCAGGGAAGTACACCACTAACCATACCACGTTGTAGGTGTTCTACACCTATGCCAGACACCCGAATTACCCAACGTGGAGTGCGTAATGCATTTCTCTCCCTGGACATTAACAAGTCGAGTGGGCCTGGTGGTATCACTGCCATTGCAGTGCTAACTGAACTTGATTCAGTTAGCACTGCTGTTAACGCGCTTTGGACACTTGTATCTCTCAGGCATAGTTCTGAATACTCGGAAGACAGCTTTTGTGCACACGATCCCTAAAAAAGGTGATAGCTCAGACCCAGCTCACCATCAGCCAATTACTATTACTTCTCTCCTTTCCAAGCTAATGGAAAATATTATAAATATTCAGCTTCTGAGATACCTTGGGGATAACCAGCTGATCAGCGACCTTGGGGCAAAACTTGGGGTCCTCAATAGAGCAAAAATCATTTTCGGCCGCACCAGCGCCTGTAACTATATAAGGCTCAGCTTCGGTGGCATATGGAATACTGCGATCATCTTTGGGCTGGGGCACCCCACTACCTTCTTCTTCCTTTTGACCGTATACAGCGTAAAGCAGCTCGGATCGTTTTGACCACTAAGCTAATGACGCATCCTACTACTAGATAATTACGACAAGCAATGTTTTTGCTATGACGTTTTGATTAGCAGCTTGATTTCTGGATTTGGGCTCAGTCTTTCTCGTTCGTTCGTTCTTAATAATAAAAAGGTGATACTTTTGGGTTGGTTCAATCAACGGTGGAGGCAGAAGAAAATGATATTTAAGTAATGTTTTTTTGTTTGAGTAGTAGTATTTGGAAAGTAAGAATTGTAGGGTAGTTTTCTTCCTGTGCAAAGTCTCTACCCTGTTCAGGTACAAAAAAATATAGTTGTAAGTTATTATATTAAACTTTTTTAAATGTTAATTTCGTTTTTATTTAATACCTATGTAAGCAGGTAGGCACTATAATTGTGTCTTTTTTGGAATTAAATCAAAATACTTGGATTTATTAGGTACATGCAAAAATATAAACTAATGTATTATAATTTGTTTTCCTTTTCTAAGCGTAAATTAATTTGAAATAATTATGTAGAATATACCTATTCTATGTATATTACTTAAGCAAGGATCAAACAATGTCAGTAGGAGTACCTACTGACATTGTTTTCTAATATTTTAATTTAAATCCGTTACGATTACCTATACCACAAAAACACAAAATATAAGTTCATTTATAAAGTGTTTATAGTGAGATGTACAGAGGCCAGCACATCAATATGTCAAATTTCTTTGATTGATTTTCTACTTTAACACAAAGTCATATTCAAATGGAAAAATTTGACAGTTTTGGTACATACAGACCTATCTACTGGTAATATTGGACTATTGTTGGTGGAATCAATTATAAAATGTCATCATGTTCCGAGTCTTTCTTCCCAACTTTGTTGAGGTTGAATTCCAGGTTAACCAGATTTGGTTGAATATAATTATTATGCGAAGCGCAATCGCTTCATAATATATCGTCCCGAAATTGGGTTGCAGAAGTCTGATGGCAATCCATCATACTTCAGCAACCCAATTTGGGGACGATACCGATTTCCTGAGGATAGACTAGCTGTCAGGCATTTCGGGCTACCTCGAACTACTTCTAACAATTTTAGAAGTTGTTCGCATGACGATCGTGTATGACAACCAACGGCTTTACGTTCTCTCCGAGGCACGGAGGGGTCTCGATATTCTAAGAATGGTCACCCATCCTCAGACTGATCGTGGTTTTTACAGCTTAACCTTGAAGATCAGTTCATCAGTGTATTTATAGCTTAGCTACGAGCCCCACTAACAATTATAAAATGTATAAACATTATATTGCAAAGCAATTATGGCATGGTGGCTCATGTAATTTTATTCGTGAAGGTATTGTATGTATTTCAAATATAGACATAGTATCGTTATCAGCTGCACCAGTAGGTACATGCAGCGCGCACGTTGTGATCAGTTGGTTATTATTGTTTGTTTGTTCAGGGCAGAGCGCCTTCCTGTCAGACATTAGCAATTTCACACATCAGCTCAAGTGCTCCGATTTTTGTGAAGTTTGACAGAAATTTAATATATCTTTTTGTATATTTTTTGGCATTTTCCATGCTAAGATTTTAAAGTTATTTAGGAATCCTGCCTGCGGTCGAATTTTTCCTTTTCTAAATAGAAATTTATATGTTACATACACAGCGAGCCCCTCCGTGCCTCGAAGAGCACGAAAAATTGTCAGTCCCAGTGGTCATACGAACACCTCTGACAATAATTATTGGTAGTCAGAAGCCAAAAGCAGTGATAGCCTAGTGGTATCACCATTGGACTGCCAAGTCGAAGGTCGAGTTCGAACCCAAGGCACGCACCTCTGACTTTTCGAATTCATGTGCGTATTAATAATTAATTATAACTCGCTTAAACGGTGAATGAAAACATCGTGAGGAAACCTGCATACCTTAGAGATTTTTCTCGACGGTTTGTGAAGTCTGCCAACCCGCACTAGGCCAGCGTGGTGGACTATAGCCTAATCCCTCTCAATATGAGAGGAGACCCGTGCCCAGCAGTGGGACAGTATATGGGTTGATGATGATGAGAAGCCAAAAAGCCTGACAACCAGTTTATCCTCATTATATAGGTATTGCTCAGAAATTGGGTTTTGGAGGTCTGCTGGTAGTCGCCACGTATAAAGTACGGTTAGTCTGTTTAGACTGAAAGCCGAACCCAACATAGTTGTGAAAAGACTCGAAAAAGTCGAGTTTTAGGTATTTTTAAAAGGAGGACAAGACACCGGATGTTTTTTTTATCCCAAATTTATCATTTTATCCCAAATATTAATTATTGTTTAGAAGGCGGCTGTATTAGGTTTGTCACCCCGACAGTCACCATCATCCATCCATCCTCCTACCCATGTACCAAATTACTTGGGATCGGCGCTGTATGTCGTTTTCTTCTATACATCAGCTATCAGTCATCTCATTCGGTTCTTTTGTAGCCATATCATCATATCACAGTCCATCCATTTTTTTTATTATATGCCCCACACTAGGATTTTCTCATGTATCATTACAAACACAAATTATCATGTACCTACACAAAGTCAAACATTTTATTTCAATTAGACCATTACGGCACTTTTGAAAAGTCAAAAATAGTTGCACGGTTCCAAAAAGTGGGTCTTATAGAGAAGACCCGGCAAGAAACTCCATAGAAACTCTTTTTTAAAAAAACATGATTACAGTGTTCATCTTGGTGCACAGTCTAAATCGGAATAGTTCATGAGAACAATGCAGAACCGGAACAACTACCTTATAGGCCATTCTAATATTTTTTCCGTGCGAGGATTGAAATCGCGACACATAGCACAGAAGCCGGTAGCGTAGTCACTACACCAAACGTGTCTTCAGACTGGTCTCCTTGGTCAGTTTGATCTCCTTCCCTGATATACATCCACATTCATGCTCAACACTTTACTGGTTACATGCTCTTCATTTCTATGCATCACGTGCCCAGACCACGAAAAGCGGCTACTGCATAGCTTTTCCATAACTGATTGTTACTTTTAAACTGCCTTTTATATACTCGTACTAGTTTTATAACCCCTATATTGTAAAGATCAAAATTATAAAGCACTCTGTTACATAAAACGTGTCCATGGATAAAACGTGAACTTAGTTTTTTCTCTAGATACTTAATTATTGTGTTAGTGCTTTTAAAGCCATGCATGTTAATCGATTATTCTGGCTAATTTTCCTATAGTCATTTATATTTTATATTTTCATTTATTTTTTACAAACAGGGTTTCATAAAAAAACAAACAACTAGTTTTTGTGTATTTATTTTACTCTGTCTACAATAAACAGATGGGCATCATTTATTAAAAATCTAAGATTTAATCTAAAAGTCTTAATAAAGCATTATCAATGCGAATTATAATTAAAATAAATAATAATTATTAATTTATCATATTTCCCTCACAGTTGATAAAATAATACGTATATACCCTTCATCTACTGACAATCAAATGGAAAATATTTAAATGATTTGTAATTCATTATTCAGTCTTGTCTGGGTTAATAATAGCTGCTAATTTTTTGTCCTCTTGTTGTACCGCATTGTCATCCCATCCCCACACAGCGTGGCTACCGTCACCGGTCCTCTGCACGCGTTTCTGGATGACGTCTGTGGATACAGTCTTGAGGTCATATGCCCATCCGATTTTGGCCATGGTATCAATGAATAGTTTTGTGAGGTTGAGGGAATATTCGCCGAGTTCTGCGGTTTTATAATCCCAGGGGAATGTGTGGTGATAGTTGTGGAAGCCTTCGCCGAGCACCACTAGCGAGACGGGTTTGGTTTCCACCGGGTTGATGTTCTTGTCGTAAGGCTTGGAGCCCCACAGGTGGGCAGCAGAGTTCACCAGCCAGGTCACGTTCAACACGTACACGTAGCGGAATATAGCGCAAACAAAGTACGCGTTCCACACGGACTCACCCCACAGGGTGGGGATGTAACTTGGCAAGACAAAGCAGACCAGTGGCATGAGGATCAAGTAGTGTCTGCAAAGGAAAACATCACGTTCTTAAAAATCATTTCATCATCATCACCAACCCCCTACCCTTATCCGAAATTACTTGGGGTCGGCGCAGTACATAATTATGTTCCTTCTAATAAATCAATTTTTGATAAAAAAATTGAGGTTTTCAAAGAGCGATCCTATGAGTTACATTCTCATTTAGTTGTCCATTTTACACTATTAGCACTGGTGACCATTTCGTTGTTATATTTCGTACATTAATGATTGTTTGACTTGCGACCAGTTCCGGTTGCAAGTCATTCATCATTATTCATCATCAGTCATCATTGTAAAAATCTACAACCGGGTAGGAATTTGTAACTGAAAATATCCTTTGAACTGTGTTAGCTTATGAGGGCTTATTTTACCCGTAATCTATGTATATTATCTTTACTACTTACGACGTAACGTGGTGGGATTATTTCACCCGGAAAATATCCCAATCATGGCCATATTTTCTAAACTTTAGAACGTACTTCTGACAAACAAAACCAATAGTTTACCGTGCCCTATGAAATATCAAAGAGTCGATAAGCTCCGAAAAAAAGTACAACAAAGTCTGCCAAATTTAACTAACTTCTTCTGGAAACGAAGAATGGGGTCATTCTTGAGGTCACTCAGGTCGATGGTGTGTCCTTTGGCCTTGATCTGCGGGTGTTTTCTGACCAGCAGCCAACCAACGTGGGAGAAGAAAAAGCCTCGTGTCGCGTTGTGGGGATCAGCATCTGTCTCCGAGTATTTGTGATGCATACGGTGGTCTCTGGCCCAGTCGACTACGGCATCCTAAGGAAAGACAGAAAAAGTTGGTGAGAGAGTTGTTAAAAAATATATTTTATGTTAATGACGTACATTTAAATTTTTATCGCGTCGTCATTGACGTTGACGATTCCTGTAACAGGTTACCACCTAGCCTAATAGTCGGGGCTTGAATGTATAAGTAATGTAACTTTCTTTATAATTTCTGACACTAATATTAAACATTGAAATAAAACTACTTTTTACGGATTTCGACGTTTCGGACCCTTTACAGCGTCCATGGTCACGGGTAGAAACGTCGGGATTAATTACTATTTTTTACGGATTTTATCGCGTTATATTGATATTCAATATAACGCGATAAAATCCGTAAAAAATAGTTTTATTTCAATAACTTTCTTTATGTTAAAAATATAATAATAATAGTAAATTTATATTACAATATTTTTTAGTGTGATTGCTCACTTTGCAACCCTAGTCCACTGAACGCAAAGTTATACTACATTTTTTCAATTGATATTTTTTTGAACGGTACTACATATACATGATTTTCTCAAAGAGAAATACCTCTACTGAGAAAATCATGTATATTTACTATTTCTTAAATAAATCATACCCAGTATCTCGAGAACGTTAGCGAATACTGCATCACGCAAGCAAAATTTGAGAATCTAACAACTGTCTGGGTCACTTTCAAATAGGCAACAATCCCTTTACAGTAATTTGTCGATGTTACTAGGTTATTAACAGTCAAGCAAGTCATTTTCACGTCAATAGAATCGTACGTTATGTTACATAATTAACTCCTATTTGCATTATTAATACAGTACACCTTGTTTTCAAAACAAATATTTAAGTAATGATTTTAGAGAAAAACAAATTAATCCAGGTCTCCATTGAAAGTAAGTTGGCAACTTTTGTATTGCAAAACATGTGTTGGTGATAAAGTACTGGTAGTACTTCCTTTATACCACTAAGGTGGCAAACAAGTATACGACCCACCTAGCCTTAGCCGTAGTCTATGAACGCTTACGGAAGCTTGCAACATCAGGAGTATCAGTTGTAGGTAGGAAAATACTCAAAACACATGCTTGGCAAGTTTGGAACGAATGGTAAATTTACCGTATTATCTAAGTTTAGATAATTGATACCCAATAAAAAAAACTCCGAGCTGTTACAGAGAATATCGAGAATAAATCCAGAAACTGCTGGCGAAAATTGGACGAATGACACAGTTTCTTATCAATATGATGCAATAAAATATTTTGTGGTATAAATAACAATGCAGAAATATGGGTATGGTAGCTTAGCAAAACTGACCTATTAAAAGACCTTGACTTTGCTGTTTGATAAAATAATTAAGTTCGGCTCACATTTTATAATTATGTTTATGTATCAATAATATTAACAACTGATATGTCGCTTCTTATTGATAATACATTATTTATTGAAGAAAGTATACCGATAGATTACGCAGATACATACAACGATTGATAAGTTAATTGCGGGTGGAGGGTAATCGAAGATAATAATGTTAAAAGGTGAGTCAGATAGCGAGTTTCTCACGCGTGACAAGTACATGCATACTTTTATTGATAACGAACATTCACGTGACGGTTGAATGGAAATATTTAATTATTTACCAGAAAACGAGCAATATCTTAACAGGAATTTAATGGCATTAAATAATTGGGGAATTTGAACTTTAAAAACTTGATTGAGAGGTTCGTGGCTGACTGCAAGGACAAGCTGTGCAGTCAGTCAATGTCTCGGAAAGCACGTTAAGCCATAGGTGCTGGTTGCCCTACGAATCCCTATGATAAACGCAGAAGGTAGTCGTTAGCCCGAGAAAGCCTTAACCTGGAAAGTAACCCTGAAAAAGGATTAAGTAGTACTTAATACTTAGGATACCATCGGTATTTTTGGCACAAATTGGAAAGCAGAATTCTGACATGTACCTAGTTGCTTCGTGTAAAATACTGATCACAGTGATCATTCAAAAACTGATCATTGATCTCAGGATTCAGTCGCATCTAGTTGGAGCTCTAGCTCTATTTCAGCACCTACATAGTTGGAAAAAGACTAAGATGATAATTTTGACCCTTTAAGGTTTTCCCAGACTGTACCTACCTATGTAAATAATTTCTACTTACTTCGCCAATCCATACTATGAACTTTTTTGAGCGTAATTTATACATTGATCTTGAGTAAAGAGTAAGAGACACCTTACGAGTGTAGGTGGTCATTGGAAAATACTTCAATGTTATATCATCGTTACCATATGCTGTTCCACTGCTGGGCACGGGTCTCTTCTCACAGAATGAGAGGCTACAGTCCACCACCAGTCAATGTTATATAATAGACCTAAATATTATTGTTACTGAAGGTGACTTTCAATTGAAGTCTCGAAGTTTTCCCAACTCCCCTAGATAAGAAATTGCGTCGACATAATCTACGCAAGAGTCTTATCATTTACGTAGGTACATATTTTCTACACGTTTTAACTCCATGAACTTTGTTGGTGCATATACTTACTACGTAGTTTACTATACTAGCTGTGTGACTTTGAGTTTGATTACATTACAGACTGGTCAGTCAGTCATTTAATTAGACAATCAGAAGGTTCTTAATTGAGCTGAGCTTTGCCACGTGAGAAACACGTGTCAAAACTTATGGTCTAGTATTTATAATTTGAGGATGAGTGTAGTCTTTGGGGTTGGAAGTAAATATCGCTTAGAGTTTCTTACCGGTGCTGCTCCATAGCAAACGACTAATTTGGAACCGTGCACCTAGACTCGACATTTCATAAGTGCCTGTATATTATGGTTTATATGAAAATAAAATTATTTTGATTTTTGATTATCCAGATACTGTCCCTCCAGTCAGACTCAATAATGTGCCAAGTATTGACCTCTGGCCTCAAAGATGATGATGACGTAGAAAGGGAGCGGAGGTCATTGTCAGTAAGAGCGAACATGGTAGCTCGCATATTCAATCGTGCCTCTGTTGAAGCAAAGATCACTTTGTTTAAAGCGGACTGCAATTCTTTTTATGCCAGTAGTTTATGGGCTCATTTCACTCTAAAATCATACGACGCCCCCTGCTTCCCATACAATAATGATTTTCGTTTCTGTAGTGCATCGCAAATTTAGATTATGGACGTCGAAATGTTTTGGACATGTTCACATAGCACCATCTAGTACAAACTAAACAGTGCTTGTGCTATGGATGGGCAATTTTACAAAACAACAAATTTATTGTTAAATACATACTTATAATACATAATAAACACCCCAACATACACAAACACTTATGTTCGTCACATAAATATTTGTGTCTTGTGGGAATTGAACCCATGACCTTGTGATTAGTTGTCCGACACTCGAACCAGTAGACCACAGACGTCTTCATATTAAGTATTATGAAACCAGAAATATCAGCTGATTAATTAGTTCTTTAGAGCCTCCAGATCAGTGACCCTCAATTGATTTACTATTTGTTATTGCTAATTGTTTCTGGACAAGTGTAAATATGTGTCTAGTACTTACTTGGAAGGCCAGGGTGTTGAATAGGGTCAGCAGAAGTCTGAGTGGTATACGCGCTTTATAAGACTTGTGCGCCCATAGCCGGTGAGCTCCCGCTGTGATGCCCAGACCCGAACATATGTATAAAAACACCGCTGAAAATAAACAAATTAAATATAAATAAATAGCTGAACTAGCTACAGCGCAAAAAACAGGCTGATGATGAAAATAATAATGATAATAATGCGATAAATAATTAAGAAAAAAATAAAACAACTTCTGAAATCAATTTTTTTCTGATTTTTTAAATATCATGTGCTTTGACGTCTCTACACCCACGTGAAACCTATTAAATTCTTTAAAAATATGTCGGGTTTATTATCCTTGGCCTACTTAAGATTTTTATCATATTAAATAAAAATAATCATGTATAATTTGAGTCTCTATAATGACCTCGGTAGTGACGTAGATGCGACGACGCAGATCACTGCGTGTGCGTTGGCTTCATAATTATTCCGTGGGTAAATTAAATTATAATTAAGTTGATTTACAGATTAACACTTAAGACTCAAAGACAATATAACAGAAACGATAATTAATGCAATAAAATCAGTAAAAAGTAGTGTTATTTCAATGACTAATATTCTATGAATTTATAATTTTTATGAATTTATTTTATTTTATTTTTATTTCGAAAAGTTACAGCTAGTGCAATAAATTATAATACTTGTTATGTAAAGGTAACATTGAAGTCCATTTACAAGTTTTCATATGTATACATTCAATAAAAAATTAAAAGAATTCGATAAACTAATAGAATTTAGAAACTAAAGTTATGTTAGTTCTGTGTGCTACGACTTTTTATCTTTCTTATTTATCTTTTAAATTTAGTATATAAATTATTGCAATGGGTATATTGTTTTAATACATGAAAATGTATTTATATTTTCCACCATGGATGGGAGATGAGCTGTAAGGATCTCAAACGTCAAAATAACCACATTAAAATCAGTAAATGTATTTTTACCAATTCAGCAAAATCGCCTAGAAACAATAGATTTTTCAGTATGTCAGTAATGTGTTACCGAACGTAGGTAATTGTAAATTGTAACTAGGTATGCCTATTATATTTAAGGTTTTAATACATAAAAATTCGAATTGCATTATATCTTATGGTGGCACAGGTGTCCTCTTAGGATGAGAGGGATTCAACTATAGTCCACCACGCTGACCTAATGCAGGTTGGCAGACTTCACACGACATCGAGAAAATCTCTAAGGCATGCAGGTTTCCTTACGATGTTTTCCTTCACCATTTAAGTGAGTGATAATTAATTATTAATGTTACGCACATGATTTCGAAAAGTTAGAGGTGCGTGCCTTATGGATTTGAACTCGACACCTTTGACTTGCCAGTCCAATGGTCATACCACTAGGCTATTACGGATTACTTTACTATCACGTTTTTATGTATATAGTAAAATAATGCGCATTTAAGTATTAATTTAGTATTTTCAACTTCAGTTTGGCTTAACTCGAAAGTTAATTAGCATTTGTAATTTTACTAAACGTTAGGTGGTAAGAAAAATATTGCATAAATATGTAAATTTTCATTTCATTTCAAAACAGTTTTTTGGCAAGGTTATTACTTATCAATTGTTCTGCTACATAGGTAAGTATATTTAACTGGCGGGTAGGAGTCGCGGTAGCTTAGTGGTCATAGCTTCTGGTGTACTTAACCAGAAGACGCAGGTAGGAATCCTGCCCGCGGTACAAATTTTTTTTTCGAGGGTAGGTGTTAAAAAAGTACAGTTGTGTTTCATAATTATTTAATATCATTAAAATAAAAATAATCTATATCTTGCTAAACTGAGTGCTAAAAGTTTGTTTACTAGGTTAAATATACTAGTACTCACATTTGCAGTGCACTTTATGTGATATTAAAGCACTTATTATACACCACCTGCCAGTTCATCATCTACTAACATATAAACACAATGGCACAACTAGCGGAGATTATAACTGCACAAAAGTCCCTTGAAGAATCCTTCATTAGGAAAATGGAAGACCTTGAAGCCCAAATTCAGAGTGCTGGACCTGCCAAAGACACCGTGGCAAGGGTGGCCGAAGACTTCCGCACATTCAGGGAGCTCATCTTCTCCATGTTAGGGCTACTCCGGCAGCAGATTGGCGAATGTTCCAGACAGATTGATGACATGGAAACCAGGCACCGGAAAAAAGCGCTGATATTCTTGGGAGCAGCTGAAGGTGAAAAAGAGGACAGCACAGCAGTTGCTCTTGATATCATTAGCAATAAGTTAGGCCTCAAGAGTATTACTCGTTCCTCTATCAAAGTCTGTCATAGACTGGGCGCTTCCAACAAGGACCGACATCGTCCCATCTTGGTCAGATTTTCAAATGTTAATGACAAGGCTGCAGTCTGGAGAGCGAAGGCAGGCTTGAAAGGCTCATCTATTACTATGAAGGAATTCTTAACTAGAGTCAGGCAGTCCATCTTCACTAAGGCACGCCTGCACTTCGGCTTGCGAGCGTGTTGGACCCAGGATGGCGTCATCATGGTGAAGACCCCAAACGGTAGCAAACATAAGATTACCACCATGGATGACCTTAATAGCCTCGTTTCCAAACATCCAAGAGTTCAAGGCGCATCCGTGCAGGAGAGGGGCTTCGAGTCTGGAGGAGAAAAACAAAAACCACGTAAATAGTTTTATCATCGTAATTATATTGTAGTCATCACACGATTACTGTTTAGTTTTTATCCGAATTACTTACCGTGGATAGATATTCGTCATTAAATTCAACCCATTTCTCGTTACGGCACAACAAATTACCCATTAAGTTTTCGTACTGTTTGTTCCGCTTCTAATCTTCACAGAAAGGTATTGTGTTTTTTTTTTTTTTCACCCACCACAATTAAAAATTTTTATGTTTTATTACTATGACCTACGTGTCAATACTGTCAAATTGTCAATGTCAATTCATTACCTTGACGTTTCCGGGTTGCGTTCGGAAATGCTGTATTTTTTATTTTATTTTTATCAACAAATGGGTTGAATAATATTTGTTTCTTGTTTTGTTGTGTATTTGTGTAATTTTTGGTTGATGTTAGCTGGCGGGTGGTGCAGAGGTGCAAGTGTAGTTTCAGCCTTCTGCCTTTTAGCTATTCCTAACTTACTTAATATATTCTTATATTTACTATATTTTAAATATATATCGTATTTATATAAAATTATTATGATATCCGATAGTGAATCGTTTCTATCTGCAAATGAATCTAGCATAGCGTCTGATGATGATAGTTTCTGTTCTGCAAGTGACACACTTGGCAATAATCTGCGCGACAAATTTGACCAATCGCAGGGTCGGCTCTTGAACATTTGCCACATAAATGCTCAAAGTATCCCCAGTCATTTCAATGACTTGTATGAAGCGTTTGCTGACAGTAATGTCCACGCTGTCCTGATTTCTGAGACATGGCTCAAACCGAATCTCATGTCTACCTCTTACCCACTCCCTGGCTTCATTCTTATCCGGAATGACCGGATTGGCAAGGGAGGGGGAGGTGTTGCTATATACCTTCGAAGCGACTTCCCTTATAAAATTTTATGCTCTTCCCCGGCAAACTATTCGGCTTCTGCGGAGTACCTTTTTCTGGAGGTTTGCGTCAGAGGAGCTAAAGTAATTCTTGGCACTATTTATTGTCCCCCTACAGTTGACTACTTCACTGAATTAGATTCGGTATTAGAATCGTTGGGTTCGGAGTATGCTCATCACATCATCATGGGCGATTTCAATACGAATCTCCTTTCTCTAAACTCCCCTCGTGCCACTAAACTCCTGCACCTCATTGAGTCGGCTAACCTCCATGTCTTGCCCCTCCAAGCTACTCACCACAACACTATGGGCGAAGACACATGGCTCGACTTAATCCTCACCTCCAATCCATCCCTCGTTTCCTCTCATGGGCAGCTTGCTGCTCCTGGATTTTCCCATCATGACCTCATTTTCCTGTCATATGTCCTAAAACCTCCTAAACCTAAGCCTAAGGTTTTGTACAGGCGTTGCTTTGCGCGAATGGATGTCCAAAAGCTTCATCGTGATGCGTCGGTTATTGATTGGCAGACGTTGATGGAGGCCACTACGATCGATGACAAGGTGCGTATTTTTAACCAGGTGGTGACGAACCTCTTTGACACCCACGCTCCAATCAAAAAGGTCAAGCTAAAACGACCACCTGCACCCTGGATGACGAGGGGTATTCTGATGGCAATGAGACGGAGGGATCGTGCTTTTCGGAAATACAGAAAAGACCGTATCGAGGACAACTGGATCCTCTTCAAGGCTGCTAGGAATCGGTGTAATCAAATGATACGTAATGCTAAACGCCGCCATATTCTAGATAACATTTCCTCCTCCTCTTCTGTCGATATTTGGAAGTTCCTAGGAACTCTAGGTATAGGCAAACAGCGACATTTAGACTTTCCGAACTCCATTGGCTTAGACGATCTTAACAACCATTTCTCCACTTCTTTTCCTTTAGATCATCTTACCAAAAGTCAAACAATTAATTTCGTGACTGGTCTATCGCATCCCAATATAAATCCCTTTCACTTTTCTCCAGTTCATTCGGGTGAGATTAAGAAAATTATCCTGTCTATTAAGTCAAAAGCTGTGGGCTGTGACAATATCAGTCGGAATATGATAACCACAATTTTGGACTACCTCCTTCCTGCCATCACACATATCATAAATGTGTCTCTTGATACTAGTTCTTTTCCATCCGAGTGGCGTAAAGCCTATGTTTTGCCTTTACCCAAGATTCCAAACCCATCTCTTCCCAGTCACTTCCGTCCAATCTCCATTCTTCCTTTTCTGTCAAAAGTTCTAGAGGCTTGCGTCCAGAAACAATTCTCCCACTTTATTCACGCTAATAAACTCTTAAGTCCTTATCAGTCTGGGTTTAGGCCAGGACATAGTACCGTGTCTGCACTCCTTAAAGTGACTGGTGATATTAGGGTCGGCATGGAAGACACTAAGGTTACTGTATTGGTTTTGGTTGACTTCTCGAATGCTTTTAATACCGTCAGTCACGATATCCTTCTGTCCATCCTGTCCCATCTTAAGATATCTCCCGAAGTACTGGAATGGTTTTCCTCTTATCTTCGGGAACGCCAGCAATCAGTCCACGTAGAGGAGTCTTTCTCAACCTGGTGCAATCTCGAAACTGGTGTTCCCCAAGGCGGTATATTATCTCCTCTACTTTTTTCTATTTTTATAAATCTCATCACCCAAAAGCTTCAGTGTGCGTATCATCTTTATGCCGATGACCTACAGCTGTACTCTCAAGCTAAAGTAGGAGATTTATCCGACGCGATCGAAACTGTAAACCGCGATCTTAACTCAATCAGGGACTGGGCTGATGGGTTTGGTTTGGCGGTGAACCCAAATAAATGTCAAGCCATTATTTTAGGCAGCCACCATAATATCAGAAAGGTGAGCAGTTCTCATGTTCCACCGATAATCTTCAATGGCATAACCATTCCTATCACGCCCAGCGGCGTTAAGGATCTTGGACTAAACCTTGACTCCACTCTAAATTGGCAATCGCAAGTCTCAAGTGTTAGCCAAAAAGTGACAGGAACTCTACGGTCTCTGTACCGTCTGAGAAATTTTCTTCCAGCGCGTACAAAGGCAATGCTTGTCGAGACCTTAGTTTTCCCCATAATCGACTATGGCGATGTGTGCTACTTTGACCTGAATGCAGATCTACTCAATAAATTGGACCGCCTTCTCAACAATTGCATTCGATTCGTATTTAACCTACGTAAATATGATCATGTCTCAGAATATCGAATAAGTCTGAAATGGCTGCCTATTCGCCAACGCAGAAACTTAAGGGCGCTGACTACTTTGTACTCTATACTTTTTGCTCCCAATTCTCCATCTTACTTGTCTTCTCATTTCCAGTATATTTCATCCTCCCACAATAAACGTCTTCGATCATCTTATAATCGTCTTCTTCAATGTCCCTCTCACCACTCTGACTTTGTACATTCTACCTTTTTCGTTCAATCAATACTGTTGTGGAATGCTCTCCCTCTTGAAATCAGGATGCTCAACAGTCGGCAATCCTTTAAAACTTATTTGCGCAAATACTTGCTGGACAAGACACTGCTAGATTCATCTCGACACTGATTTATTTTTATCATTGTATATATTATTTATGTATTGTATCATATAAATATATATTATATATATATATATGTTTGGTAATATATATGTATCGTATATATATATATATTTGTAAAGTACCTTTATGTAAGTTTATACGTTTATAGGTTATTAAGCAATAATACTCGTTTTATATCTCTCACTTCCACCTTTCTAGTGCATCTACCGTGATCGTCTCTGCACCACCTAAAGGTTGTCTGGTAGAGAATGCCTACGGCATTAAGACCGCCTTTGTACACTTTTGTACATTAAGAATTAATAAAATAAATTTTCCTTCGCTAAAATAACTTTTAAATCTAAAGTAAGTCATGTCGGTTGAGAAACCAAACCAGAAGACGAAGGTTCGAATACTGCCCGCAGTCAAATTTTTCCTTCGCTAAAATCAATATTATTCGTAAAATATTTAAAAATATTTATTCGACCCTCTGGAGAGTCACAGCGTCTTTAATTGATTAAATGAAAATGCAAAGTATTATTTTTTAAATATTTGGTACATCCTACTCAGCACAGTAGGGCCAAAGTAAGCAGAGTATGTAATATGGGTATACACTGAATAACGGATATACCTATATAATATTTTAATATATATTTTTTGTAAACACAAACCTTATAATACATAAGAAATAGCCAGACAAACACAAACACTTATGTTTATCACATAAATATTTGTGTCCTGTGGGAATCGGACCCACGACCTCTTCATCGGAAGTCGGACAAAGTAACCACAATTTTATATGACGTATATTGGAAAATGTTTACACAGCAATCCAGAAATTTCGCGTAAAAAGATACCTTTTAAAATTCCACGTGACTAGAGGCTCGTTTACACAGAGGTACAAAGATCAAGTTATCGGTCACATTGTTGAGACTATAAAAGAGATTTATATTATTATCATTATCTTTAAAGTCAATAATATAATATAAGTATAATAGCCTCATTAGTCTAGTGGTCCTAAACGCGACTGCTACGCTAGAGGTCCTGGGTTCGATGCCCAGGTCGAGCAGTGTTATTGGGTTTTTCTATTAAATTCTCAGTAGCAGCTCGGAGTCTGGATTTGTGCCCGGTTAATGGCAATAGGCTCGCCCCCTATTACATGGGACCTAAACATACCAGCGAATTCTTAGTTTAGTTACGTCATCCATAGATATATTTTGTTTCTAGGCTAAATGTACCTACTTTGTGTCTGTTCATTATATGTAAGTAAAGTCCCCCGCGACACGGGGTATGCAGGTAGGTAACCTAATGCAGAACTCCATTAATTATTAAAAAAAAAAGAAGACATATTCATATGAGAAAACAGGAATCCAAGCTCAAACTAATGGGCTTGAAAGTAGAAATTTTGCATATAATATAAATGAGCACTATACGGGATTTTGGGATATACCCACCCACCATCGCAGATAACACCGTGGCTGGGGATGACACAGTAATTCATACTAATCGATACTTTTATACTAACGTAATGAAAGCTATAGTCCCCCGTACTTTAGCTAGCTACAGATGCCCCTATAAGATGCCGTAAAGTAATATTACGTAGGTAGCCTATTAATAAAAAAAAAACAAAGTTGATTGTATTGACAGGCCAATTTTATAATATTGTACTATGAATGGTTGAATCTAGATTCTTTTTAATTTTTAACGTCCCATTGCTCATGCAGCATTTACCTTAGATATATTCTTGGTTTGTCTACGCTTGCCCCCCTCCCCCTTAACAAAATCCTAGCAACGCCCTTGGTCCTTGGAGAAGGAGATAGACTGCTTATTGTCTTAAGTCTTTTAGGATGGGAGAAGATCCACGATACACTTACACGGATTCACCTAATTCTGGTTTGCAAAATACACCGTAGACCAGTTAAATTGAGCGTGCCTCTATATTTAACCGTTTGCACATACACATGTTATAGATTCTGTATAATTATTATAATTATTAATTTTATGACTATTGTGTTGCATGTGGCAACTTTGTTGTATAATGGGCGATACTTTAATAGGTTTAATGATAGGTATTCTATGTATTTTGAGTAAATTAATGAGATGTAACTGCTTCATTAGTCTAGCTGTGATCTTAAGCGCGACTACTACGATGGAGGACCTGGCTTCGATTTCCAGTTCGAGCAGACGAAATTCTCAATAGAAGCACAGATTGGTACCCGGTTAATGGCAATAGGATCACCTTCTATAACGTGGGACTTAAATATACCGGGGAACTGAGGGTGTACATTAGTACACCTCTTACCTCGGGGAATACAGGCGTGATGGTTGGTTATGTTATTTACTGAGATTACTTTAATATCCAGCGAGTGAGTACCACGCAACGCAAATCGTGGAGCCTCGATGGATTTTGAACATAAAACCCAATTAAGTAGGTAGTCAGGGACAAATGAATTACCCACTTCTGGACTTATCTTATAAGATCACATCTTAGCACTGTCGAGACACTCTACCTACCTTTTACTGTATGGTATTAAATTATTTTATTATATTTTTCAATCTAAATATCTATTGTTGTTATTCTATTGTTGATTTGTTTTTAGTTTAGATTTAAAATATATATTTGCTTTTGAATTGATACTTTGTTAGGGTCTTTGTATTTTGTTTTTCTATAACATAAAACTGCAGTTAAGTTACCCCTACTAATATTGCAAAATATCGTTTCTTGAATCGTGATGAAAAGGCAACTTACGATGAAATGTTGAAATTCCTGAAAATATTATAAAGGTATCTACATGTTTCGTTTGATGTGATTTTCATAATCCATAATGATAATATATATATTTCTATTGAAATAAAACTACTTTTTACGGATTTTATCGCGTTATATTGATACCTATTAATAATGTCTACCAGTCTACCCGTGACCATGGACGCTGTAAAGGGTCCGAAACGTCGGAATTAATAATATCAATATACGCGATAAAATCCGTAAAAACTAGTTTTATTTCAATAAATACTCCACTTTTAAAATTTCAATATTTTCTAAACTATAGAAGTCAGAGATTTAATATAAAAAACGTTTTATAGCAAATTTTATCTTTCTTTGAAACTGTAGTATAGTATACACTCTTTTTCGAGTCCTTTTTATTTCTATAGTATCTTTTATGTACCTACAGACGGCAGTAGGTCACTAACCAAAACTAAAATTTCTCAATCGAATATGAACCTTATTGCTATGTGCTAAAGTTGAAAATCAATCAAAGAAAGTTGACAGATTGTGGTAGCTTGATATGCTGGGCCTCTTTACTAATTAAAAGTTATTGCTATTTTAAAATTGTGATACTTAGTTTTGTAGGCCAGTGTAGATGGAAACCCATAACAGAGTTTACTTTTTACAAGCGTTGAATTTTTTGACATAATTATATTTATTTTATTACCTACATATCATATCAGAACATAAGAAGTGTTTTTCTCAGACGAATACAAATATAGCATTGTTACATAAACATATTTATGTAACAATGTAATAATAATTATGTAAATTACCCATCACACGATAACTTGTCCTCTACGACCGACTAATAGAAGCGTGTCATTCTACTGGCATTAGCTCATCACGAAAAAGTTAAAAATCACATCACATCACATCACTCGCATGTATTTTCTAAAAGAGAAGGCGCCTACTACAAAAATTCAAGTACAAAGTTTAGGTGGACACTTTTCACTTTATTTTTAATGCCCCGTTATTTGACAATATAATATTATAAAATATGTTACATAATTTCGCTGAATCTTAAGTTGCTATCCAAAGCTTTAACATTAATTTGATTTCCATAGCAGCCCCCACGAATCCTAGGGGCAGACGGAAAATACAATGCACCGAACACTACTTCAGAATGACAAGAAAAGAGTTCGTATCGATCCTTTCTTAGTCAGAAAATGACATTTTTGAAAACTTGTGCAATATTATTTCATTGCATTGTGTAGGTTTTCCTAATATTGCGCAATATCTTTCAGTCCACTGTTTGGAGTGACCAGTCAGTTTCGTGTTAGTAGTGCAAGGTCGTACATTAAAATGACAAATAAAAATACGCCGACAGTTTAGGAAGGGGGGGGTTCAGCCATTCTTTACATTCGTTTTATTTTTTTCAGCCGGGCTAGTTAGTGACTAGCCCGGCTGCAGCCCAAATTTCGTCGTGAAACAATTGCTCGCACGGAAATATTGATGCGAATGGCTCATTAATTTTTTTGGCTAATTATTATTGAAAGTTTGGTTTCAAGAAGGAATTCAGTATTATAACACCATAAAAGTATTGTGCAATATTATTGTAGGTGTATGGGGCACCTTACAATACGCTACGCACTGAAACGCAACGCCAATAAATTTAGAGGTCAGTGACGGAACCAAAGATTAGATAAGTTACTTGACGTAGCGGTCTCGAGGCGTTGTCTGATAATAATAAATTGATACAAAGGTTTTTTGCATATTTCGGTACAATCATGACATTGCGCTGTAGCAGACAGTCAACTTTATTATAGACTTCATAAAAAAAACAACCAATTTTTATTATGTACATGAGTACCTACTACTATATGTATAACATTCAAGTGCTATTAAAATATCGTCGTGAGTTCGATTCCCATAAATATTTATGTGATGAAGATAAGTGTGTGTTTGTTTGGGCGTTTCTTATCTAGGTATTATAAGTATTTATTTACAAAAAAAAACTATTGTGTATACTGATTTCCAAAAGGCATTCCATAAAGTTGATCACAGATTGTTGCTTCACAAAATAGCATTTAACGGCATCAGAGGAGATCTTCTTTGGTGGTTTATGTCTAATGTTACCAATAGGACTCAAAAAGTGGTGATCGACGGCTATGGGTCTGATTCAATCCAGATCAAATCAGGAGTCCCGCAAGGTTTAATTTTAGGCCGTTTATAATTAATTTTATTTATTAACGATGTTAAAAAAATCTTTCTAAATTACAATTTTAAAAAAATACGCGGATGATTTAAAAATATACAAAAATATTTCCAAACCATTTTATTGTATTGATTTACAGCAGGGCCTTGACCGTTTCTTAGATTACTGCTCTTCTAACAAGCTCTACCTTAGTCTCCAAATGTCATATCATTACATTTACAAAAAAGGTAAATGGTATCAAATTCAATTACTAGTGCATCTACCGTGATCGTCTCTGCTCCACCTAAAGGTTGTCTGGTAGAGAATGCCTACGGCATTAAGACCGCCTTTGTACACTTTTGTACATTAAGAATTAATAAATATAAATAAATAAATAAATAATTACTTTTTTGGCAATAATGTCTTAAATAATGTCACTTGTCTTCGCGATCTTGGCGTTCAATTTGACTCAAAGCTCCATTTTGATGCTCATGCAGATAAAATAGTAAGTGTATGGTTTCATAACGAGATAATCTAGAGAATTCCACCACCCCTCTATCTACTTACATTTATTCGGCCACAATTAGAATAATTATTTAGTAACATTTCGATTGTCCTTTTTAACAGTTAGTTATTTTATTTTGTAATATTAATTACTACAGTTAGGCTATAGTCCACCACGCTGGCCTAGTGCGGGTTGGCAGACTTCACAAACCGTCGAGAAAAATCTCTAAGGTATGCAGGTTTCCTCACGATATTTTCCTTCACCGTTTAAGCGAGTGATATTAATTATTAATACGCACATGAATTCGAAAAGTCAGAGGTGTTTGCCTTGGATTCGAACTGGAGACCATCGACTTGGTAGTCTAATGGTCATACCACTAGGCTATCACTGCTTCATATACATACATTCATGATTATAAGGTTAAAACCTATTTCAAGTTGTCTTTCTTTCTTAATAATTGTTCCGGTTTTAATATAAGCAGCCATACAGGTGTAAATACTAGCCATACTAGGTGTCATTGCATGTTAATTGTATTACGTATTTACGCAGCCTAATTAAGTATTATCTAATGAAGTAAAATTCAACCCGCGGAATCATGCTATTTTACTTTACTTTGTAAAAAGAATATGTTGTAATTTAAATGCTTTATTAGTCTTGTAGTCTTAAGCGTATGCTGCATCGTTAGAAGTTTGTTTTTTTTTTTATGAGATTTTCAGTAGCAGTTCGGAGTTTGGATTTGTGCCTGGTTAATGGCAATAGGCTCGCCACGACACGGGGCCTAAACATACCGGTGAACTATGGGTGTACACAAGTACTTACTTATACCTCTGCCTAACCTTTGGGGCAATACAATCGCAATTATATGCTATGTTAAAAATATCACTTACCGAATAAACTCGTCAGCCACATGGCTTTTGCTAGGAAAAGGTAAGCTCCATATACTCCTCCTATGTGCAGTAATGCCATGAGGATTACATTTCTCCACACTATCTTCCACACTCTCTTTTCGGCCGATGGTGGTACTATTACTGGGGCATCCGCGTCCTGATTCACAGCATCTGTTTCATACAGGACCCACGACCCTCCAGTTTGCCCTTGAGGAGGCATTATATCTGCGAAAAAGAAAATTCTAACATTTAATTATCAGTTCTTTTCTCTCTTCATAGCTTAGTACTACTTGTGCATTTAGTCAACAATGGTTTTTTTATAATAAATGTTTAAACTGAAATACATTTTATCAAAAAGGCTAATAGGCCCAGTATTATATTGTAGTCTTTGAATAGGCCCTTTAACTATAAACTATAGTTGTATACATTATCGGAATTCCAAAAAATTACATTGACAGAATTGCAAGTCGCCAGTGTCTATAATCTTTTTTGTATGAAAATCGTATTTTTTTACAGTAGCTAACATTAATTAAAAAATAAAATTGCAATTGAATAGCAAAAATAAATATCTACCTACCAATAACACAAATAATATTTGTTAAAAAATGGAGCTCTAGTAAGCTTATTGAAATAAAATGTAAAGTATTTTATATTTAATTAATTAATCTGATAATCTGTATACTTTATTTTATGGTTTACAAAAAAATTATAATTATCATACTAGAATTAAATAAGATGTGAATGAGTCGTAATTTTTTTTCTATAATAACGCGGGCATTATTTGTCAGGTTTGTTCCAACATCCGAACCACATTTCGAACATGAAGCTCGATGTTTTTTTTTTACAACTTGATTTTAAGTAACAGCGAGCGTTTTGGTGTAACACATTTAAGAGAAAACGCACAAGCGTTGGATGGTGGATTGATATATTTTTAAGAAATGTTACAGGTATATGTTAACCCCCCCCCCCAAGGGGTTCTCGCCTTGTCGTGACGGGTGGGCTTAGTATCCGTGGATTGATAGCTCACGGTGAAGCGAAGTAGAACCTCAGGGAGGGGCTGCTCCTGCGGGCTTGGTCCGAAGCCTGCATTGTGGCGGCCAATGTAGGTTGCGGTGTCGTATGGGAGGCCCCGCAACTACGTCGAACACATCGTTAACCATTCACAAGAATTTTACTAGGAAATATTTTTATAAAACTGAGTGTTGGTACGATACAAGCATCGTACCATTCGTAAAAACGTAACATTATGGTTTAAAGAATATTTGTTCTCAAAAGAACAATTTCAGTTCACTCATATGAGAAAAGAAAAAATTATAAAATTATATAAACAATGAACATTACAATGTAATGTTCTAGCAAATGCTCTAGTCTATACTGACCTTAAGGACACGGTTATTCTTACGATAACTGCACAATCAAAATTGTATATTGATGATGTCTTACCTGTCATTTTAAGGAATTTTAATGTATTTTAACGATCGATAATTTTAATTAACTGCCAACTAAACCACATAATTAGACCGCATCACATAATGCACACAGCGAAACTAAACGCTATTTTGTATTTTCACAGCAGACTTAAATCTGTTTATGAAAGTGCGTCACGTTTTCCAATCAGGCTAATACTATTATGTTATCTTTACAAATTATTTTGATTGCTTTTATCTGTTTTCATAGATAACGTTGAAGATACGTTTACGAAATCACAATATTTTCAAAATTATTCTCCGTGATTAGGCGAATTTAGGTGTACGGCAGTACACATCTGCCTATTCTTCGAGGAATACAGGCGTGATTGTATGTTTTTTTTATACTACTAAGGTGGCAAACAAGCATACGGCCCACCTGATGGTAAGCGGTTATCGTAACCAATAGACGCTTGTAACACCAGGGTTATCACTTGCACGTTTTCGACCCTGTAAAATGAAAGAGGAATAGTTGCGTTGGCAGTTTATGGATTAGTGTCCGCCCCCCTACTGCCAACACAACGTTTCCTCGCGTAGCACTAGCTTGCTCACCGTAAGGAACACAAAGCAGTGTTATTCGACTTCGATTTTCTGCAAGGCGGAGGTACTACCCAGTCGGGCAGCTCCAATTTGAGTGGAATTACACCCAATATTGCCTTATCTCTCTTAAAATTAATATAACGTATTTTTCTAGTTTCCACAACTTAGTGAAGTTTGCAACTAACATCCGTTACAATTCAATACGGGATTCAAGAGATTCCGTGCAAGATAAAAGTGAGCCAGTGAAGTGGATAATGTGTATGCAAGTTTTAGAGTCTGCCGCCTGGTTGGCTTACGAAGTTTAAGGATAAGATTCAGAGATGTATTTACGCATTATTTTTGCCACAAAATAATAATTAGGTATATTTCGCTTTGAAAGAGACAAGAATTACATAGATTTGTTTTAGACACACACACACACATTGCATACGTTCCAAATGGAACAAAAATGAGTTTTTTAAAAGTCATTTTTGAAGTGACCAGGCTAGTTGGAACATATAATTATTGTCCGGGAGTCCTCCCATACAATATAAGATTTTATTATTATTGTCTTTATTCATTGTAACATAATCAAAATACCCCAAAGTTACTGCGTAGTTTTACAAAAAAACCTACTTAGGTAAATGGCAAGCCTCTGTAATTTATTTATCAAAACGTTATAGAGACACCTCTTTACCTAATGAGCTGTCCTAATTCATTATTTCATTCTAAATTGAATTAATGTTCACATTAATATACCTACTTGTATAGTGTAACAAATTTAACAAATATTTAAAAGAATAATAATTATTAGCATGTGTTCAATAGCCGTATGAACCTTTACAGTGTAGGTATATAATTAAGAATGTAGATATTGTGCCCTTCAATTCCAATTTCAATAGATTACATAAGTCCCATTTTAAACATTCTTTATTGAAAAGGAAAATGGCTAAACAATAGAGATAATATTTGCATTTAGAAATATTTGGTCTCATTTTTGGGATTTGACGTGATCTATTGAATTTGCAATTTAGTTTGGAAACAGTACTTACATACATAACATAATAAAAGTAGTAAAGTTCAATAACCTGTCGATACGAATATTGAACATGAAAGTGTTTGCATATAATGTACTCGGAGGAAAATGATATGTTGGTGTTAATGATATGTCCTGTAGGACAAATATCAACAACATATCATTTTCCTTTGAAAAGGTCTGAGTATACAGTGGCGGTTTTTCTTGCTGCGATTGTAAATATAGATAAATCTTTCACATGCAGAAACGTATGGAAATAATATGAGACTTGTTAATAGCATTACATGTGGGAGTAAAAAAGGCTGTATTATAATATCTGAAATACCTAAATAAATAATTGAAATTTTCGGGATGCAAATTAATATGTGTCAATTCTAAACTGTGTCCGAATCGTCACCAAGCCATTTATTCGGGTGGAATCTTGCAACTCAATTTTGAAGCAGATATCTCCAACCGATTGAGCCAACATTTTGTATACACGTTTAGTTAGGATGATAATTCCTGGTTAGCTGTGTGACGTTATTCTAAATCCAACATGGGAGAACACCCAAGATGGCGGAATAGTTATTTTTAATGCACTCCTACATTATGGGTATCATGTGAAAGGCCTTGCTGAAATAACTCTAAAAATAAAGTCACGTCACTTTAAATCCAATATGGCGGACTTCTAAATATGGTGGACTAAGTTTTTTATGCTTATCTACAATATGGGTAACAAATGAAAGGACTTTTATTCTTTTTAAGGTATTTAAATAAAAGTTTGTCTTATAAATATGTTTTACTTTTAATTTATTTATTCTGACTTGTTCTTTCGTGTACAATATTATAATGAATAGCTCTGTACTCCGGGACCCGCAAACAATAGATTTTAGAATCTTTATTCTTAAATTTTTTTTTTTTTTCATGGATAATGCCAAAAATATACAAAAAGATAGTTAGAAGGTAAGGTGGCATCGTTCGACATTGAACTAGGTGTAAAGTAAGTTGTGTCGGTTGAAAAGCAAAAACTTGCATTTCAATAGATGTCACCATAAAGACGTAAATTCAGTATGTGAAGGAAAAATTCGACATGACGGGTAGGTATCGCGGTGGCTTAGTGGTCATAGCGTCTGGTGTACCTAACCAGAAGACGCAGGTTCGAATCCTGCCCGCGGTCGAATTTTTCCTTTTCTAAATAACTTTAAAATCTTAGCATGGAAATGCCAAAAATATACAAAAAGATAATAGATTTTCTATTGTATCTAGGTACGTCGCGCGGCTTCACAGAATTGTTACGATAATATTTTGAATGCACTAGCATCTAAAAATAGCTTTACACGTCTATAAACATTTCTAAGAGGTAAGTGGCCACTATCATCTGTTATTACTGCAAAATAGCATCTAATGGCAACAATTTATGTTTTAAGGAAAAAACTAGTAAGTATCTATCTATCTACTTCTATACTAATATAATAAAGCTGTAAAGTAAGTTTGTTTGTATTTTGTTTCAACGCGTGAATCTCCGGGATTACCATTCTGATTTAAGATATTCTTTTTGCATTAGATATACCTAATTCTTGAGGATTACACCCCACAAGGTTTTGTAGCTCGTCTGCACGACGCAATTTGCCTTACGAGATTTATTACTTAAATTTAAGAGTAAGATCAAATATATAAACACAATTTGTCTTTTAACTGTATTTAAACTCGTACGTTTTCTGACAAGTTGAGTATTTATATTCGTGACCAGATCAGCAGGGCAAATGTCCTGGGGGCTTAGACAAGTGGCAATCTGACAATCGAATCGACGAACGAATAGAAACAAAATGTATGGGAATGACATCTATGATCGCCCGATTTGTCGAAAGCTTATGTCATTCCCATACATTTTGTTTCTATTCGTTCGTCGATTCGATTGTCAGATTGCCACTTGTCTACAGGCGCTGCTGATCTGGTATCGCTGTGCAACGGGTCGATGAGCTCTCTAAGTAATGTTTGAGCTACACGATGACTGGTGTATACGTTCCTTCAGTAAGGAGTGGTCTACTTCAAAAGGCCAGTTCAGATTTGCGTTCATTGTACATCATTACATATTACGATATGTAATGATGATATGATATGTTTGAATACTGTTACTGTCTGGACTTTAAAAGAGACCATGATTCTCCGAGTTTATTTCAGCGTTTCTTCTCAAAGATTGTTAGCTAGGAAATGCCGGCGCCACCTAGTATCAATTAAATATTGACTTATAAGTGTCTTAAAAAGATCTACTTATGGAAATAAATATAATTTATCATGTATCTCTGTAAAGAAAGTAAGTTTCAATTTAGTATGCAAATAGGTACACGCATGAACTTGCTAAAGGCAAGTGATTTGTGGCTGAGTGGACGCCACGGGCACAGCTAGAAATAACGACGTAATAACATTTAGGTACTTTCAGGATATAGGTCGCGTTCATAATTTTAATGCAAAAATCCCGAAGAATGCAAAAGCGATGAAAATGGCGCCGTTGGCGTCAGATGCGTTTTATTTTCACACGACGTCCTACTAAACGTTTTAACGCTCACTTTGTTAAAACAACATTTTAGCCATAGTACCTACAAGCTCTGCTTAGTTTGGGACTAGATGGTTCCGTGTAAAATGTCCTGAATATTTATCATCTATATTATGTTTCAAGATACCTATTTAAATAAATTAATGTAAAGCTATTTGTTCGGAGTACAGATTATAAATCAGTAGTTAGGTATATCGTATTGGTCGGCTGCGACCGATACGATATACCTAACTACAAGTTATATTTGTCATTCCGACCTATGACAAATATGACTTGACATTTTCTTACCTGTCGTAAGAAAATGTCAAGTAAAATTAATTGCATCGTATATAACTATTTTTTTCCGCCACAATGAAGCTCATCCCCTTAAAACAAAATAGATATGTAATAAATTATGATTACTATCCCTTGACCCCATTTGAACTTCCATTTTATAATAATGTAAAACATTATTGTTTATAAATATGCACGCGTATTCATAAATCATTTATTACAGACTTTAGGTAAGTCAGCCTACGTTTAGGAAAATATGTAAGTTGAAGTACTTACCTATCTTTATTCAGATTTTGCAATGGTTTCCGTAATCAGATACGAGGGTCACACTGAAAGTATTTAGAATTGGCCAGTTAGAAAAGGTGCCGATGAAAATAAAATTGAATTTTTTAAAGAACTCTTTAGGAGCTATATGTAGATGCACAAAATGTTTATACAGCTATAGATGTACAAACGCCAGTAGGTCAATTTAATATGAACCTTATGAATTTATAATATTAAAGTTGAGAATCAATCAAAGAAATTTGACAGATTGTGGTAGCTTGATTTTCTGGCCTCTGTACATTGATTGAATATGGCATTTAATTTTGTTTATTCAAATTGGTGGGAATTTAAAAAGCGCGTGCCGTGCGTCGAAATGATTTGACTAGAGAAAATGCTCGTTCCATGATTTATGACGATATGCGTTGCGGTCTATCAACAACATTGTAACGATAGACTTCGACTGGCATTTCATGACGAAGCCCCATCTCATGCTACTGTTTATAACTGGTTTAATAAGTATAAACGTGGTCGAAGTAATCTCACTGATGATTTGCGTGAAGGATGTCCTTCTACAGCGACCACTGAAGCTAACGTGAGTGCTGCGCGGCTAATGATAAAAGCTGATAAAAGAGTGACATATCAACAGATTCCAACAGATGTGTGAAGTGCAAAAAGTCTTACACAAACATTTAGGCGCCAGGAAGCTTTGCAGCAGATGGATACCTCATAATTTCACGGAAGATCAAAAACCTCTTCGATTAGATTGATGCCGCGAAATGCTTAAAAAGTATAACGGAGGTGACTCGAACGCTGTATTTAAAATCGTCACAGGTACACAGCTGAATGTATTGTTATGAGCCCGAAACAAAAGACAATCTACCCAATGGATATTTCCATTCGAAGACCAACAAAAATAAAGAAGAGAATTCAAGGCAAAAAGATGTTTGCCTCATGATGAACCCTGATGATGCATGAACCCTGACGATGCCGTTGCTGCGTTCGAAAAAAAAAGTGTAAGAAATCCCTAAACACGAGTAGGCTCACTGATTCAGTCAGTGTTTCCGTCGCAAGCGACTTACAAAAATGTGGAGGCTACTTTAAAAACAATAAAAATATGAACAGGTTCTTACATAATTCCGTTTTCTAATTTTCTATAAACTTTCAGTGTGACTGTCGTATAATCAGAAAAGAAACCTTGAAGCGCACTCAATTTTAATATTTTTTTTAGGTATCTCGGACACGTGACATTTATTTTATTCAAATATGTATAATAAATCTTGCTGTGAACTGCAATACCTTTCCGTGTTTTTTTATTTCTATACATATACAAATTTATAACTGATTCATTAGATTACAAAGTCAAATGTTTTATTTCAATTAGACCATTAAAATAGCACTTTTGAAAAGTCAAAACTTTGGCAATAGACTCACCCCTATTACATAGGACCTAATAATACCGGTGAACTGTGAGTGTACATCTTTCTGCCTAACTCTTGTGAGAATACTAAAGAGAGGTAGGAATGTAGTGCGAGTAATTCCACTCAAATTGGAGATGGACGACTGAGGAAGTACCTCCGCCTTGCAGAAAATCTAAGTGAAATAACACTGCTTTGAGCTGTGTTGTGTTCCTTACGGCGAGCAAGGTTGCCACTATTGCGCGTATGTAATATTTAAAAAATATATAAAACTGGTTACAAATAAACTGCTATACATGGTTATAATGAAGACTATAGTGTATTATATTTTAAACTTAAACTTATTTTGTGTTTTAAACTCATTAAAAATAATTATTATTCCCAGTAACGTGGGAATATAATAATATTTATTTGGAATGAGTAGGTACATATATTTCGTTTTTCCTAATTCCGTGGGAATTAGTACGCTTAAATATAAGGAAACTTCTTTTAAAAAAAATAAGAAAAAAACTTTTAGCAAAAAATCGAATAATCTTGAAAATGATGGCATCAATTGGATTCTGTAGGTTTTTTTTATATTTATTTTTTATTCTACTAAGGTGGCAAAGCATACGACCCACCTGATGGTAAGCTGTTACCGTAGCCTATAGACGCTTTGAACACTAGGAGTATCACTTGCGCGTTGCCGACCCTGTATTGAAAGAGGAATAGTTGGGTTGGCATTATAAGGGTCAAAGTCCCCCCACTGCCAACACAACGTTTCCTCGTGGAGCACTGGCAACCTTGCTCACCGTAAGAAAAAACACAACACAGCTCAAAACAGTTATTTTACTTCGATTTTCTGCAAGGCGGAGGTACTTCCCTAGTCGGGCAGCTCCAATTTGAGTGGAATTACTCCCACTATGCCCTACCTCTCTTAAAGCAAAGATGGATGGTGATCTTTTTAATTTAATATCTTATTATAATAGATAGAAGATTATTGAGAAATAAACTTATAAATAAACCTGGTGTTGCCTGCGATTTTACTCTCGTCCCTAAAGAACTATCTACTATTGTTTTTTTCAGACATTCGGTAGCCTATGTCCTTCTCCGGGATACGTTGTAATTGCATGCCAAACTTTATCGTAATCGGACCAGCCGTTTAGGTGCTAACAAAAAAAGGGATTTACGCATTTATAATATTAGTATGAACTGACTTAGATTCTCTAAAGAGCTAACTCCTCAGAAAATCTAATACTAAGTCACCAATCACCTTAGTACTTATGCACCGATATCATCGTCCTAGTATTCCGAGCCTATTCCTAACTATAGGTATTGCAGTCGGATCAATCCGGCTAAAGCAGCTTAACCCTACAAGTCGATTAATCAGTTTTGTTATAACTTAGCTACGAGCCCCTATCGAGCTTGATGTAAAAATGAATAGGTATTATGAAATAATTAATAAGTCATTCGCAGTAAAATAAAATTTAGTTTACCTAATATATTTTTTATCGCAATAATAAATTAACAGACAGACAGCCTTAGATCCCGGTTCTGATGGGAAATGGGCTATGATAATCATTAGTGGTATTCTGAAACCCAAAATGATAAATGGTATTTCTGTAAACAGATCTTTTAAAGACACTTTACAAAAAAAAACACTATCTTTTTGTATATTTTTGGCATTTTCCATGCCAAGATTTTAAAGTTTTTAAGCAAAGGAAAAATTCGACCGCGGGCAGGATTCGAACCTGCGTCTTCTGGTTAGGTACACCAGACGCTATGACCACAAAGCCACCGCGATACCTACCCGCCATGTCGATTTTTGCCTTCGCTTTCTGAATTTACGTCTTTATGGTGACGTGGTAGGTATCGCGATAGCTTAGTGGTCATAGCGTCTGGTGTACTTAACCAGAAGACGCAGGTTCGAATCCTGCCCGTGGTCTAATTTTTCCTTTGCTTAAAAACTAAAAAAAAAACACTTTAACAAGCCTGACAACCAAACTATCCTCAGGATACTTATCAGTATTGCTCAGAAATTGGGTTGCGGAGGTCTGATGGCAGTCGCTTCGTGTAAAATACTGATATTCAGCCACATCTGGTTAGAATGGAAGCCGACCCCAACATTGATGGGACAAGGTTCGGAAGATGCATAATAATAATGATTATGAATAAATATGGGTAAATTATACTCGTCGGGCTGCCAGTGTCCTGCGGGTTCAATATAATAACATCTTTAGGATGCTGTTGCGACTGCCTCCCTACTGCAGTGCGTCGCTAATGTTTGCTGAAGCTCGGACTGATGGCTATTAAGCTATAATCCGCAAAAAAGTTGCTTCTTTATTAACGCGAGTGAGAGACAGCAGCAATAGCATCCTCAGGATGATTGCTTCCCGTGCCGATTGTCCGATACAACATAAATGGATGTGTAAAATTTAATTATTATTATAATTGTAATTTGGACATATGTTTGATTTTTAATTTTAATTTAAGTATAATTTTATGAATTTCAATTTACTGTTTTTCTGTTTCTTCGAATTATTGTATTGTTTTTTTTTTTGTTTACATAATTATGTTTTTCTGTGCTGACCATCTTTTATTATGACTGTACACTATTTTATGGGTAATTATCCGAAATGAAGATTATTATTATTATTATAAATTATTAGACAGAAATGTGTTGCTGGGGAGTTGCTTGCACCGATTCGTCTTGCACCGGTTTTGGGGGTTGTCTAAATGTAAAAATTAAGTATATACAAACAGTACTTACTACCTAGTAACGACTTTGACTTTGATAAAACAGTAGGTACTGAACTACCGATTGTTTTGACGTCGCGTGCGCACTTCATCATGCTGCTATGCATTACATTAGATACACACACAACGTTTACGTAATTGTAAATGATACGATTCGGAAACTATAATGTAAATACAATATTTATGCCGCGCACTTCGTTTTATTTAGCAATACAAATATTTTTTTGCTAAATATCTGTTTTGTGGAAACATAAACACCATCTTATCATGTAATTTGGGTATAATTAGATAATTAGCACTATCAAAACGAATTATGGCAAGAAATTGAGAAACGTGTGCGTCGTCACGCAAGTAACACTCATATTATGATTAATTATTGTTATCAACCCATTTAGTGTAACATTGCTGGGTACGGATCTCCTCTCAGAATGCTAGAGGTTAGGCTATAGTTCTTCGGCTAAACTTCACACGCCGTTGAGAAAGAATCTCAGTTATACAAGTTTCCTCACGATGTTCTCGAGTACGTCCGATTTCTTAGTCAGATGCGCTCAGAACTCGAGACTTTTTTTATAGTATGAAAAATCCTCAAGGACCATCCGTTCACAAGGCGGTAGGGTATGTCCGACTCATACCGACTAGAAACCACACTTGTCCCATATTCATGGCCATGGGATCCATGAAATTCACCACGATCATGAGAGACTTCGGTCCAGCCGTTGCCCTCAATCAGTGAGGCCTTCCCTCGCATCTTAATTTAAGGCACGCGTGTGAGAAGCGCACGTGCTGCCTTCTAGGGCCATTATCTGGTCGGACGGCGGAACCCCTAATTCAGCCGCCCACAGGCCACAGCTCATGGAGGCCGGGGTCTATATGCACCCTCCGATGCCCGGTGCTTCTACTACAGAGGTGGATGCTTCCCTCTCCCTCTCCACCCGCCTCTTTTACAAGTATAACTTGCTTAGTATCTTAGCAGTCCAATCAATGGCCATATATCTATCATAATATGATTCACAAAGAAAATTGCTAAAAAGGACCCGCTATGTGTGTCTAAATATGAATTGATGTGGTGTGACGTAATTTATAATAAAAATAAGGTTACCTGAAAAGGAGGTATGTACCCATAGATATAATATTAATTTATCAATATTATTACCCTTCCTATAAAGAAGGTTAGCCTTTTGCTGTTTACTGCTTATAATTCACGATGACATCACCACATAATATTAGTAGTACTTATCTACCTATTACTTGTAATTATGCTACCTATAGGTACTACTTGATACAAAACTTCCTCTCTGCACAATAGGATTTTTTATCTGAAATTATTAATATGTGTAAACAATCAAAGCTAATTGATAAATGAGAAATGTCCAAATGTAATACTTATATTCACCATCATCATAAACCCATATACAGTCGCACTGCTGGGCACGGGTCTCCTCTCACAGAATAAGAAGGATTAGGTATAGCCTAATCCCTCCACTAAGTCCACCACGCTGGCCTAGTGCGGGTTGGTAGACTTCACACGCCGTCGAGAAAATCTCTAAGGAATGCAGGTTTCCTCACGATATTTTCCTTAATTATTAATATGCACATGATTTTGAAAAGTCAGAGGTGCGTGCCGTGGGTTCGAACTCGAGACCTTCGACTTGGCAGTCCAATGGTCATACTATCTGGCTATCACTGCTTCTAATACTTATATTATTATCATATAATTAAAATCAATAGATATTCATGTTTTTCCAATAGCTATATGTTTTATTTTGCATAACAATACCTATTGTTTATTTATATCATTATGCCGTGTCTTATATTTATTGTTAGACCCATCAAAATAAAACATAAATAAAGGAATAATCATCATCATAATTACAACATTCCTAATTACAACGGGTTTTGAATATTAATTATGTAATATTACCTGTATGAATATTTATAGAGGTGATAGCCTAGCGGTATGACCATCAGACTGACAAATCGTAGGTCTCGAATTCGAATCCAAGGCACGCACTTCCGACTTTTCGAAATCATGTGCGTATTGATAATTAATTATCACTCGCTTAAACGTTGAAGGAAAATATTGTGAGGAAACCTGCATGCCTTAGAGATTTTCTTGATGGCGTGTGAACTCAGCCACCACTCACTAGGCCTGCGTGGTGGACTATATAGCTTAATCCATCTCATTCTGTGAGCGGAGACCCGTGCCCAGCAGTGTATCATGGCCATGAGATCCATGCATTTGCCACGACCATGACAGGCTGTGGTCCAGCCGTCGCTGGAACCCCTCAATAGTCGAGACCTTCCCTCGCGTCTTAATCGAAAACACGCGTGTGGCCAAAATGCCAACCGCCTACTCGATCCATTAACTGATCGGACATTGGAATCCCCAATTCAGCCTCCCGCAGGCCACAGCTCATGGATGACGAAGGTCTGTCTATCCTCCGACACCCGGTGGGTCTACTACGAATCGGGAGAGAAATGGATGCTTCTCTCCCGATCATGATCCCGACGCGCTCTCAGTCCGGATCATGGACTGAATGACGGATCCCAGTTGACTCGCGAGGAATTGCTGAATGTGGCTATTATAGGCAACATTTATCAATTTTTCTAAAACAATTTACCTTTATTATTATGATTCGCCAAAAGCATATTTTTTTACAAAACACCGGATACATCAGTCAAATCATGACTGGACCTCGTAGGTCCTGTATAACATAGCATCACGTCTGCATTTCTCGAAGGGTTAGGCAAAGGTGCACCTATGTACAAGTACATCCATAGTTCGCCAGTATGTTTAGGTCCCTTGTAATTGGGGGCGAGTCCCATGTAATAGGGAGTCCTATCTTTGTTCCGTTTTAGCAAATTGGCAACAGCACATTTTATTCGTACATATACAATAGTGCATAGCACCATCAAACTACTGTTTGAGTTTTATTGTTGGCACGTGTTTCTAAAATTCACGGTAAAATTTACGCAGTCATTGACGAGGTCACGACATCGGTCAGTTACCTAAATTTTTTTTGTTTTATCGCAAAGTGTTACCTAAATTTTTTTTGTTTTATAAAAAAATCCTCATTTCAATTTGTAGGTTTTCAAACCTGGTATGGAACGCCATAAACCTCGCCTAACCCTCTTGCTTATAATTCATGTCAATACTAGCACTTATGACAATAATCTCGTTTACGATACAATATGCGAGGCTATGGTGAGCGTGACACACAAACAGGTAAATATACCTACGAATAATAAGGTCATTTTTGAGGTACAGCCCTTGCTCAAAGCTACCAATCAAAATAACCTGAAATATATATAGGTATAGGTATCCAACACGCGTTCACACAATAACATCGGATACATTTTTAGTCTAAGGTACGAGTTATGATTGCCGCCTCGCAATTCACTTATTAATTCTTCCGCAGAGACGGGTGCGCAGGAGTGGCGTGATCTTGAATGATGCGATCACAATCGAGCGACAATCACGAGATAGAGCTCGCTTTGTGTGCAATGAAAGGTGACAGTTCGCGATCTTACGTCGTGTGACAGAAGGATCCATTGTATCAGTAACCTTTATTATCAGAACGACCGCGAAGATTAATCCTACGGACACGTTACGAATATTCCTTTGCTCATTTTAATAAGTACATCAAATAAACACTTAGGGTATTAATTAACACAAGATAACAAATACTTCTTGGATATAACATTGGCGGATTCATCTCGAAACTAATATTTACTTTGTATAAGTTTTTTCATGTATTGTATACTTAAACACATCAAAAATCATTTCTTTTTTCATTTTTTTTTAATTCAAACAGGGTATTTCTATTTAAAGAAAACACACAACAAAGAAATTTTCTTGATAAAGTTCAATTTCAAAAATTATATCAGCCTATGCTAGTGATCGCAAACTTTTTTTGATGTGTGTATATAATTAAAATCGTCTCTGCGTCACCCATAAGTTGTCTGATAGAAAATGCCGAATGGCATTAAGACCGCCTTTGTATACTTTTGTACACAAAGTATTAAATATATAATATATACAATGTGTTTGGAGAACGGTTACCGATACTTTAAGGCCATGTTATATACTCATTTTTATCAACAAATGCACTTTTATAAATACTCCTACCCTTTTCTTTTTTTTTTTTTATAGTACGGAAAATCCTCATGGATCCTCCGCCACCCGGGGAGGTGGCAGGGTATGTCGGACTCATACCGACTAAAAACCGCACTTGCCTTCACCTGCCCTATTGTCATGGCCATGGGATCCGCGAAATTCGCCACGACCATGACAGGCTGTGGTCCAGTGTTGCTGGACCCCGTCGATAAGCGAGGCTTCTCCTCGCATACTGTTTAGGCACGCTTCGTTAAAAGCGTGCCGCCAACACTCCGCTAATGGCAGCCATCTTATTTTTTTAATCGGCTGAAGTAGGATATGTTCAATAAAATGTTAATATATTTCAATCTGAGAGACCTACAAACGTGCAAATGACTTTATTGAAAAGGTAACCGTTGAGGCTATCGAATTACGAAATAAAATTTACTAAATAAAAACAAAAAGAACAAAAAAAAAATATTAAATCAAGAAATTTGACAATAAAAAACTTTTTTATTTATATTTTCTACTCTAGTGCAAAAATAACCCCGAAATGTTTCATATGTTCTTACATTTAATCAAAAGTATTTGAGCCAACCTACAAAATGATACCAAAATATTGATTCTACGCCAATTATTTTAAGAGTTATTGTCATTTGAATATAGGCCTGCCCCAGCGCATATACCCCACTATGTTGCAGGTAACGCATTCTTTGTGCGAGCAGGTAGATAAGACCTCAAACCGTGGCATGGCCATCGCGGTCCCCTGACCTCACACCCCTCGATTCTTTTTTCTGGGGTACAATGAAGCAGAAGGTTTATGCTCACGAGTCTGCAACCAGAGAAGAACTACTATCCAAAATTAGGATTGCAGCGGAGGAAATTAAAAATGATAGAGCTATGGTCCGCCGCTCTACTCAACAAGTAGCCATAAAGGCAACAATTTTATTTGCTTACAAAACCGAGGAGGCCATTTCGATCAATTTTTATAATTAAACATTTTCAGCATGTTTGTTTTGTACCACTTCATTTAAATAAAACAAATCAAAATATTTTTGTGTCTAATTTTCCTTCATTTTCTGTTGAGCATAACTCCTAAAATAATTGGCGCAGAGTCGATGTTTTGGTATCATTTTGTAGGTTGACTCAAATACTTTTGATCAATTGTAAATACATATGCTATATTCCGGGGTTATTTTTGCACTAGAGTAGAAAAAGTAAAAAAAAATAAGTTTTTTTGAAAAAACATAGTAATAATTTTTTTTTCGGGTATTTTTGCTTGTTATTCAGGAACATTTATTTATTAATTCGATAGCCTCAACGGTTACGTTTTCAATAAAGTTATTTGCACGTTTGTAGGTCTCTCAGATTGAAAGATATTAACATTTTATTGAACATATCCTACTTCAGCCGACTTAAGAAATAAGATGGCTGTCATTAGCGGAGTGTTAGGTTAGGAGTATTTATAAAAGTGCATTTGTCGATAAAAAGGAGTATATAACGTGCCCTTAAAGTATCGGTAACCGTTCTCCAAACACACTGTATAATTAAAACAGGTTTTCATCACTTTTGACATTTTCCAACACTAAACCCAGTTTTACTAGAACCTCAATTTGTTATAGTGGGAGAGCAATCAAATTAACACGGTCGGAACACCTATTAATTTTTTATACTTAATAATAATTGTTATTTTAATATTATGTTTCGTGCTCCTATATCTAATACACATAATAATTTGTAATAGTTTATCAAGTTTTATTATTTTATTTTCGTAAATAATAGACTATAAATACATACATACACATACCATACATCACGCCTGTATTCCCCGAAGGGTTCGGCAGGGGTGTACTAATGTACACCCACATTTCACCGGTATGTTTTAGGTCCCATGTAATAGGGGGCAAATCCGGACTCCCAGCTGCTACTGAGAATTTCATAGAAAAACCCAATATCACTGCTCGATCTGGGGATCGAACGCTAGAACCACTAGACTAATGAGGCAGTCAATATATATTATGTATAAATATATACCTTTCTGTATACCTTTGATGATGGTAGGTAAATCGAAGTCGAAATCGGACGGCCGTCTGTCGGGGCTGGTCAGCTCTTACTGTCAATGACAATCTTTTTTATTTACCTATTTTTTTCTGTTTGTTATACTGAATTAATTTATTAGTAGTTACGCATCAAACTGTACTGTTCTCAGTAACTATTCATAACAGAAATTGTAAACTAAGATTAACATTGTAATCATGATTTTTAAAAAGAGTGTCTATGGAGTTTCTTGCCGGTTCTTCTCCATAAGACCCACTTCTTGGAACCGTGCAACTAGTTTTGACTTTTCAAAAGTGCTATTGAAATAAAACATTCGACTTTGACTTTGAACCTAGATTACCTAATCACATTATACATAGTTAACTGTAACATCGTTAACTATATTTTTTTTCCGCAAAGAACAAATATTTATAAGAAGTTGTTTCTACCTGAATGTTTGTGTTTTTAAACGCATGAACAATTCCGGAGAAATGCCTAATGTTGTGTTTACATGTTTTAAAGAAATACATATTATTATTATTATAGTCCCAAACTAAGTAGAGCTTGTACTAGACAATGTTTAAAATACTTATATACTTTTTTTTTGTAAACACATACTTATAATACATAAGAAATACCCAGACAAACACAAACACTTATGTTAATCACATTAATATTCGTGTTCTTTGGGAACGAGGACCTCGTAATCAGCATTCCCACAGGCGAACCACAAGCAACAGACGTCAAATGTTGATTCACAGGACAGAAACATTTGTATCTGTCAAATCTTTTAAGGCGATGGATACTTAACGCCCGTGAAAACCAGCAACTAATATCCTAAGACTACATAATTATCTGGTACTAAAGTTTAAGTTAGTTGGGCAGTACTAAATATTCCATAGTCCTTATATTAGAAATAGTCAAAATAACAAAGGGTAGAAACATAGCTGACAATACAAAGGAAGACTCCATTAAAATTGTAAACAACAAATCAATCAGCATTTACATACACAACTCACGTGAACTTTAGTAAATTATTATCAAATTTTTGAATGGCAAAAATGCAGTTCCCGAGTTCGAAATTGACATTTGAAATAAAAGCCATTTTATTAAACAAAATTTATTTAATTTAGATTTTCAGAAAAAAAATGAATACGAGCGCATCATGCACTGATCACGCGCAGAGGTCACGCGTTGTATCACTAGTCGAGCCAACCCGAAACGTTCACGTGAGTGTCATTTATGACCATATCAATCTTATTATAAGTTCAAGTTCATACGTATAAGTTCCTTATCGCGCGTTGTGAAAGGGGGCTAGACGGAAAAAATTCTTACGAAAAAGTTGTCACGACACTTTTTTCGAAATTCAAATATTGTTGACAAGCATTCAAATATTATTGAGTGAATGTCAATATTTGAATTTCGCGCGTTGTGAATTGTTGAGTGTATACAGGTTTTTTTATTTTTAATTATTAAATTTTAATGAAAGGAACTTCGTTCCATCCGGGTGTCCCTTGACACCTCTCAAGTTTTTTTATAAAAGATAACGCCCTACTACAGTAGAAGCCTAATCCCTCTCAATATGAGAGGAGACCCGCGCCCAGCAGTGGGACAGTATATGGGTTGATGATGACAGTAGAAGCCCTATGTCGCAACACACAAAGTACCTATACTCAGACACGAAAAAAAGAATTGTACGATCCACGGATGTGACACAAATATTTTTCTCTGGTGGGAATCAAACTGACGATACTCGGTACAACGGTAGTGGCGAGGCGATCACCTTTAACCACTGGTCATATTGTTCAGTCGATAAATTATGTATAAAATCTTGCATCGCTTTAAAAGTATCTCCTTTATCACACAGTACCTGCAGCTCTTAAAAATATTTGTACCACGTGGGGATCGAACCCGCAGCCACTGCACTATCCGCGCCGTGAAAATTAACTTTTTTAAAATTGGGGTTTAAACTGAAATGGCGAAAAGTAACATGATTTTAGTAGTAGTATTCTAATACATTTTAGTTATTCAAATTATTTTAATTAATAAATTCACCTATATAACTTGTAATCATAACTGTTGACCGCCTTCAAATATTAACACGTCATAAAATACAGCGGAAATGGACGCACCGCTTTGAATCTATTTTTTTTTATACCACTAAGGTGGCAAAGAAGCATACGGCCCACCTGATGGTAAGCGGTTACCGTAGCCTATAGACGCTAGCAACACCAGAGGTATCTATCACTTGCGCGTTGCCGACCCTGTAAAAATCATTTCACACCCTTCTTGAAGAATGTTATGATATGATATGTTAAGAAACACATCATAAAAGTTTAAGCAAGTCTATGTTGTTATAATTGTATAACAACCTACTTTGTTTAAAAAAATGTTTCCGAGAACAAAAAGATTGCTTTTTGTTCTCGGAAACATTATCTCATTATATCATCGAATCTATCTCCAAGCCTTTTTCCAACTATATTGGGGTTGGCTTCCAGTCTAACCTGATGCGGCTGAATATCAGTATTTTATACGAAGCTAATTCCATCAGACATCCGCAACCCAATTTCTAAGCAATACCGATGTACTGATGTTAAACTGGTTTTCAGGCTTTTTGGGCTTCTGACTATCACTAAGGATATTCGTATGACAACCAGGTCCGACAGCTTTAAGTGTTCTTTGAGACATGGAGGGGTCTCAATGTGTTAAAAATGACCGCGGCTAGCGCAGCTTAACCATGCAGATTGGTTGATCAGCGTACTTATAACATAGCCACAAGCCCTTCTCTAATTCGTTGAATCTTTTACCAAATAAATTTGTCACATTTGTGTTAATTACTATATTTGATGTTAGTTAATTATATTTAACATAATTATGCTGTTGCCAAATTTACAGAACTTGTTTAATTCAATAAAGAACCCCTCCAGTGTCGTAACTATTATATTCTATTGTTTGCTAATTGTTCCTTGACCCTGTAAATGTCGATTTGAATGACAAGTGTATAAAATTATAAATAGAATGACACTGCTCACTGGAAATGGGATCATCAAACATTGGAACTAATATATGTGATTCCAAAAACAGTGACACGTTATTTCAGGAAGATTTTTTAGAAATAGTACATACGGGTAGTTATTATGGTGTTGGTTAGCTATATAACATCACTCATAGTATAAATCAAAGTCGCTTCCCGCTGTCTGTCTGTCCCTATGTATGCTTAGATCTTTAAAACTACGCAACGGATTTTGATGCGGTTTTTTTAATAGATCGGGTTATTCAAGAGGAAGGTTTATATGAATACACCCGTCCGAAGCGGGGGCGGTTCGCTAGTTTATAATAGGCATACGCTATGTAAATGTGTGCCGTCGGCTGGGATTGGTCCTGCTCAAAGCCACTGTGGCTCTTTCTTCATTGCATGCATTTTGACACTCATTATATTTGATATTATTTTGTCTGGACCTTAAAAGAGACCATGATTATCTGAGTTTGTTTCGGTGTTTCTTATCAGAGGTCGTCAGAAAGGATATGCCGGCGTCATCTAGCATTAAAAATTCAAAACATTTAGGTACTTGTAAAAGTGTCTTCATAAGATCTATTTACAGAAATAAATATCATTTCATTTAATTTCAATTAGCAGATTTGAAATACGTAACATTAATTACTCGGATGTCGCTATTGACCAGAAATTGGGTGGCAGAAGTCACTGATGGCAGTCACCTCGTGTAAAATAATACTCATATTCAGCCGTATCTGGGTAGACTGGAAAACAACTCCTCTGCTTTTAGCCAGGAGAGCCGGAGGTCTGTCTGCGCCTGGTGCGTCTACTACTGCACATTTGAGTTAACACTTAGATGGTGATGATGATCCACATAGGTACCTACTACATATTTGCAGGTTCGATAACATCTCATGATAATACTAGAAATATTACTGTAGGCTTTGGGCGGGTCACGATCCCATAAGGCACGGAAACGTTTTCTTGGCCGGCAAAATTAAAATTGTATGATCCAGGCAAAGGTTTAATAAATACTAGTGCGCATGGTAGGTATACCCAGCTATAGTCGCAATTACTATTTTCATGAAGCCACTATTTGTAATATTAATATAATATGTTTAATGCAATTTGCAATAAGCTAAATAAAATCTGAATGTGGCATGCTAAACGAAATTTACCTCACAAATTAATTATAATTCATTTAAATATGAGTACTAAGTACCTAGTGTTAAAATAATTTCAGCAATATCTATATAATAATTTCAGCTTAAAATAAGAAAATAGAATCCACGTCAAAGCCATAATTGAGTACCTACTTAATACATTTTCTAAGATATTTTTGTGAACTCAAAGTTCATTTTTTATTATCCACCATTCATCAAAAACGAATTTGTGATTTAACTTTACAGACAGAAAAAAATTGTTTTGAATGTGTCGACCAGCTGACGTAGGAAGTTTACCCATTAGCAGTTGTACTATTATTTATAAAATTAGGTATATCTAATAATATATTCTATGATTTAAATTATAAACCTTACAAAAGATGAGATGATGTACTTTGGTATGCGCATCACTTGGGAACGGCAGTACTTATTTGTGTTTATTTTTAATATGTTCGTAATAATCCGAAAGGAATTTTAGGGAAAGAATAATTGGGAAAGTTGCCCGAAAATTTAGAAAAATCAGGAACATTTTAAAAGTTACTTTTATGTGATTTTTTTTATGATTTATGGAACTAGTGTTACATATGCTACGGTTGTCGAAGTTAGACATATTTATTTAAGTTTGAATGTAGTAGAAGTTCTGTTGTCAAAGTCTATTAAAAAATAATTTATATATTCACATGTATGTATTTGTCATTGACAGCATGAACGTACATAATTAATGTTTAATTTTATTTATTTGGAACACATGTAAAATGGCATTAAGTATATAGATTATTCAATTCAATCTGTTTTGCATTCAACATGATCCATTTTACTGTTACTATACCTATGCTGCTAATGACAAATTTAATATATCATTCATATTATACATACATTTTACTTTTTACACTACTCCATGTAAACTTTAGGTATGGTTATAACACTCCTCCATGGGCACAATTTGCTTAAAAATAAGTAGGTACAGACGCTAAGCCAAGCTATCCAAATCTGTCAAATTTTCCCAACTGAATATGAACCTTATTATTTTGAATTAAAGTTGAAAATAAATAAAATAAATTTGACAGATTGTGGTAGCTTGATGTGCTGGCCTCTGTACAATGATCTCTCTTCATATTGGACAGGACAACTTGACAGTTGTGTGGTTCAAATTATGATGTATTAACAAATAAATTAAACTGCGAACCCGACGTTTAAACGTCAATAAAATTATGAACAATATCAACGCTCTTTGTTAGATTGACTCATGAAAAAAAAAGTGGTTTGATTGACGATTTTGTTGTGATTATATATTGCGCTACGAAACCTTTGTCAGTTTAATTAAGTCAACTAATAAAAAAATAACTCTGTAGTTTTGGTAATTTACTGTCATTTCTACAATATTAAATATATTATTACGCTTCTTTTCAGAAGCTGAAAAAATATACTAGCTGGGCTACTTAGCTTTTGCTAACAAGAAATGAATATATATAAGATTTTTTAACAAAACCTAATACTTTTTTCTAACAATAGGTGTCTATAATTTAGATAAAATATAATTACTTATACTATAAATATTAGCTTTTACCCGCGACTTCGTACGCGAAGACTTACTAACACAATATTGTTGTCGGATTGATTTCATGGGATAAGAAGTACTTAATGATAGGGAAATTCCCGCTTTTTTCCGAGATTTGAAGTATTTAATATGCCTGCGTTAGTCACATATTATTAGTGTACCAACATTTCATTCAAATCCTGTAAGTAAGTCTCCAACATAAGTTTTCTGGGAAATTCCACTCACACACTAATTTTGTGTGAAATTTCATTCAAATCACGTAAGTAGTTCTCCTATATCCGTTTTTCGGTAGATTCTATTACTTAATTCCCGGTCACATACTATTAGTATACCAAATTTCATGCAAATCAGTTCAGCCGTTTTTGCCTGATTGAGTAACAAATAAACAAACAAACAAATAAACATCCAAACTTTCACATTTATGATATTAGTATGATGATTGGCAATTAAATAAGTACTACCCATTATATTCTTTACCTTTTCTAGTGTTTTATCGTATTTGAAAGATTTTACTGAAACTAGAAACTGTTTCATTGAAAAGCGACTGCTACGCTTGAGGTCCTGGGTTCGATTCCCAGGTCGTGGGATTTTCTATAAATTTAGTCGCAGCTGGGAGTTACGATTTGTGCCCGGTTAATGACAATATAGGCTCGGCCTAAACTTAACCGGCGAACTGTGTGAACGGTCTACTTTATTACACCTCTGCCTAAGGCTGCCGCTTACCATCACGGTTGTTGCTTGTTTGTCATCTTACAATAATAAAAAAGAACTGAATAACTACAAAAAACATATCATGTGTATAAGAAAAAATCGGTAGATGTTTTTAATTAATTCTAAATGACCTTCAAAAATACCGGTTTAACATAGGTGTTATGATTTTCTGGTTCACTAAGCAATACAATTATTTAGACTTATACATAAATATATTCGATATTTTATTGTGTCGTTTATAAATGCTCAAATATAATATAGTGGCCGCGTATTTGGAACAAATTATTGAGCTAAACGCAATCAGCATTATTGGTGTTTATTTAAATTTCACTGATCACATTAATTAATTAGTTTAAACAAAAAAGTGGGGTTCTGGAAACATTGTTTCCTATTGTGTTAGTTAATTGATTCTAGAGGAGTTAAAATTAATAGTTGCTATGCAACGTAAGTAAGACAAGGGAAAAATTTCAGGCTACACCTATAAAAAAACACTAATGAAAACAACTCCGTTACATATGAAAAACGATCATATGAGCCAACTGATGGTAAGTGTTCATGGACAACACCAGAACAGTTGCTGATGCGTTCTTCATAAGGAAAGATAGATAAAAGATGGGGGAGAGGTAGACCGTAACAGAGCTGATATCACACACCATGGGATAGCTCTATAAACGACTACATCATCATAGTTGTTCTTACACTATGACCTTCAGTTACTCCTTAGTGATTGAAGGTCACGATAGTGAGGTCCAGGAATTAGCACTCACCCAATAAAGAGCCGTCGGGGGTATTTTACCGACAAGAACAGTTTAACAATCAAAAGAGATATATTGTAAATAATATTAATATTATTAATTTTACAAAGTATAAATCATTAAAAAGTATACCAATAATAAAGACTTGGTCAAATTACACTAAATCCACACTTTTTTCCTTCGTTTAATAACTTTAAAAATCTTAGCATGGAAAATGCCAAAAAAAAATACAAAAAGACCGTTTTTAAAATATTCATAAATTTTGTCACACGATTTTAATGTCCATTAATTATTATCGATTTTATACTAGATAATTTAAAACAAAACATATTATTTTGTCAAAAAGGACAAGCACTGGTTGGTTACTTATTAAAAAAAATAAAAATAAACTTACCTGTATTTATTTAGAAAGGAAGTTGTAGAGCTTGTGAGTGAGTATCTTAAACTCTATATCACAACCATCTATTGTCCTTTAGATGTGATTTATTACAGACGCAACGCAGAATAGTGGCAGCTGAATTTCCTCTCGACCGTTTATATACAAAGGCGAATTTGATATGATGCGTCGCGACCGCGGGAAGACCGTCGCGCGCGCACTGAGTCGGTCTGACGTCACGGTAGAACTGAGGGTCAAAATACACAGACCCGTGTGGCTCAGCGTGTTCTGTTTTGTTTAGGTGACCCGCGCATACGCGTCATTAGGTACATAATATGACTTACGTCTCCTACAACTGTCTTACGATTTTGTTATTAATATCATAATCATCTTAAATAAACTTTACTACTGAGCTTTAACATTGGCAATGTTGAATATAGAATACCTATTAGGTTCAGTTTCGTAAAATACAGGTCATAAATTTGTATTAAAAAGTACTGGTTAGGGAAAAACCGTGCGGTCTTTATAATATATATTTATTGGGTCAGTTTTTTTTGTTAAATTACATAATAGTACCTAATATATTTCTTAAATTTTGGTTTTCAATCAAATTGTTAAGAAGTCATTGAATGACGATTTCGGTTGATAAAATATTATAAATATATAATTAACATGCACTAGACACTGAATACAAAGTGTCGTCGTATCTATACTAATATAATCTGTGATGATAGTTGTGTTGTGATAAGTAAATAAATAAATAAAAATAAATAAAATAAATAAATAATAAAGCTGAACGGTTTTTTTATTGTTTGAATCTCTGAAACTACTCTATGTGTCAACTGGCGTAGCAGTCGCACCGTCGACTGGCGTAGCAGTCACACCGTGGATTGGCGTAGCAGTCGCACCGTCGACTGGCGTAGCAGTCACACCGTGGACTGGCGTAGCAGTCGCACCGTCGACTAGCGCAGCAGTCGCACCGTCAACTGGCATAACAGTCGCACCGTCGACTGGCGTAGCAGTCGCACCGTCGGTCGACTGACGTAGGAGTCGCGCTTCGGACCACTAGGTCAAAGTCAGCTAATAGCTAGATCATACGACTCCAAAACCTGGTTTTTGGTACCTACTGTACTCTTAGATTCTGCAGTCGCACCTCCAGGACGGCAATAGTTACAGTAGAGTCCTGGGCTCTCTCTTTTATGGTGCAGACAATCTGGTATCTTGTAATTTCAAAGGGCTTAGGGTTAGTTCTTCCATACATTTTGTCGAGTAGATTGAACATAAATTTATGGCGGATATATTAATAGCGGATATAGCCGTTTTTCAACGATTTCACGATTTTTTAATGTTAATTAAGAAATTAACGTGCATAACATACATAGGTAACCTAACTATATGGTGAATTACTGAAAATCGCGGTGCATAATATTTGTGGCTGATTCGGATACCTCTTGATAAAAGGTAGGTTCCTACCTATCTAAATTTTATCTATAGACTCCGACAACCCTCTATACTTATGTGTGTAACGAATCTTAATCAAGTTCAGCTTCACCAAAATTGGTTGCAGACATGAATCATATTGAACGGGCGACTAACCTCAACGCCTCACTCCCCCCCCCCCCCTACAAACTCAAGGACGGCCGTCACCAGTCGGGGGCCGCGGAATAATACTCTGTTGCTGGCTGCGGTATTGTATGTTGTATGGAGAGGAGTGCCGGTATTACGGTGCGCCACTCTCCCTATCTTCCGCGAGGTTGCAGCCACAGGACTACGGACACGGTGGGGTCGTCAGTCGTCCATTGCACTTGGCTAGCCTCTTGGCTCCGGGAGGGTGCATCGGACGTCCGCAGTGGGATCGTGGATCATGCGAGAGCGATTCCCATAATCCCACCAATATGTGGAAGTGGTGTTAATTTTAGTCGGTATGCTGGCCATATGGCTGGAGAGCCGACGTCCCTCTTGGGGATACGGGACGGTTTCCGTATCCCCAAGCGGGATGGCATGCATAACGAGCATTTCCCCGTTCGAAAAAAAAAGTACAATTATAACTCCTTTTCAATATAATGTTCAACGTTGGTTGTGTAGATACAAATTAAGCAAAAATAATCGCTAAGAATGTTTATTATAATAAGTCTCGATAAGAGTAGGTATATGAATTGAATTGAGATAAAAAAACCTTCGTTCCTGATAGTCAGTGGTTCAAAGTACAACAATAACGATGTTTAAATTTTAAGATGAACATGCAGTATTTTTTAACAGAAAATAAAATTTCATCATTTGGACTCGACTTTAACAACGATAGTTGTATTGATATACTTTGTAGTAGGCTAACCTCCTATTATATGGGACCTAAACATACCTGATAAAGACCTATATCTGAAGAATAGCATTGTATGGCTGTAAAACTTGGACTATGACCCAAAGGAGCAGAGAAAGGTTAGAGGCATTTGAAATGTGGTGCTGGAGGAAGATGGAGAAGATCAGTGGCGGACGGAAATGAAAACCAATGAGGAGTACTAAGAATTGTAGACGAGAAGACAGTTGTTAAGAACCGTAGAGAATAGGAGAGGAAAGATGTTTGGCCACTTGATACGACACGTCGGTCAACTACTTTAGAATTTACTTCTTTCTTTCTTTTCTTTCTAGACTAGATATGGATATTGCAGTATTTCACATGGAGCGACTGCCTTCAGAAAGATTTCGGAGTAATACCTACCGATATCCAGAGGGTCAGGCTTTTTGGACATCTGACTACCACTAACGATTGTCATAGGAGTTCGTATGTCAACCGAGACCGACTTACTCTCTGATGCACGGAAGGGTTTCGACGACTAGTGGAGCTTAAGTTTGCATTGTTATTGCTTTGCCAAGTGCCCCTTCGTTCAAAATCAAATTTTAATGCTGTTCGTTGGTAAGCACATAAATAGAGATGAATTGGCTATTTTTTAAAACGTTCGAGTTTTGGAAAAAACAATAGGACAAGGTCCCCGGAAAATTCATAATGTCAGGTGAAACAGAATATACTTTTTTCATTGCATTATAGATATTATTTTGTACAGGACAAGGTCGGGTCAGCTAGTCATAAATTAATCATTAATTTATTATTATGTTAATGAGTATAAAGCTGTCACGTTTCTTTCATATGATGGTGCAAGTATCACTAACACGTTTTGCATATTTTACGTGAATGACTGCAACAGATAACCCTTAATTAATTTACACTTGATATACTAAGACTGGAATAGATAAGCTTTGGTTCTACATGCTGTGAGTAACGTTCGTTGGTTAATTGCGTTATTTTCCACGTAGATCACGTTTATGAGATAACTCGTGAACTCTTCGTCTAAAAATACCTGTGTGATATACTGTTTGGGGTTCATTTAAATAAACATGCAATAATTATATTATGTACTTATTGTTGCTTATGCTCGATCCATACTAAATGCAAAAGTAATACTGTTGATCTATTACCTTTTCGCGCCTCAACAGCTGAATAGATTAAAATAAAATTTCGTAAGGTTTTCAACACTTACTCATTACTTACTTGATAATAATATGTATAAGTTTTCTTGAAGCTCGACTTTAAAATAACCCATGATGCTTAGACTTAATGGTTCTGAAAGCCACATTATTTGTATACCAACGAATTTTTGTATATTAAACCAAATGACAAGAAAAGTCGAAACAACCTTTGAGTTTGATATCGGATGCAGGACAAGTAAATTTCACATACCAGCTCAATAACTCTGCTGCAATGGCTCTGGTTACATTACAATGTATGTACTAATCGTATAAAATACGACAATAGTTTAACATAATAATTAAACGAACAATAATCAAATTAGTATTCAATTGAATAATACCGCGGTCTCCCTTGTTTCAAATTCACACAAAAGTTTGTGAACGTACTTATATATGAATACATTATGACCGTATTTTGACGCCTCTTGGTACCTACACATCCACAATGTCAATGTCATACCTATAAGTCAATGTAGATATATGAACTGCGCTGTAGAGTGGTCGATGCGGACTCTTGCATTGATTTTAGGGGGTTTCTAGCACTGACCTCTATAATACAAAGTTTCTAGTCAGCTAAGAACATAATGACATTGACACAAACTACTATCAATCAAAATAGTTTTATTTTCCTGAAAACCATATCCAGTTACTTATGAAAGGTCGAGTCTAGGTGCACGGTTGCAAATGAATCGTTTCCTATCGAGAACATGCGCCAAGAAACTCCAAGGCTACTTTTTTAAATTATCGTTTTGTACAATGATATTTGATAAGTGCATAATTATAAATTGGATAGGTACTTAGATGAGATAACAATTTAGGAATGTTGCGACAATTACAAATAAATAAAATACAGCTAGGTATAAAATAAAGATCTAAACAGTTCTCCCATTTACAAAGAGAAGAAACTAATAATCTATACAAAGCAACTAACAAAACTTGTCATCAAGATTTGCGGAATTGGATTAGGTAAGTACCAAATCAAAAACGATGATATTTAATATAAAATACAATTGACGATGTTGGTATTGGTTAATAGATATATACACATACGTTGTTACAGAGGTTCCAGGGAAGCCACATGCAGAAGTCATCAGTCCAACTATTCCCAGACGTCCCTATAATCGACATAGTCTTGACTTGTACTTTATAGTAAGCTTTCTTAATTAGGCTACGTTTAACATATGCCTTAAACTTTCCATCGGTAAGGTCTAATACAGATTTGGACGTACACCATTTCCTAAAAATGACTAACTTGTTTTAGATAACCTATATTTTGGTATTAATATTTTATGTTTGTAGCGTGTGTTTATGCTTCTAATATTATAATTCTGCTGATGTTTGCAAACATATAAAACATTTTCTAAGTTAAAGAGTTTTGTCAGCAGCATATGAGAGCATTGTAAGTATATTGATATCCTTAAAAATGTTTTTATGATCCTCCCAAGGCCCTATAATTATTATAGATTGCACGGATAACATGGCGCCCTTTCTTTTGTAAAATAAAAATCGAATCTCTGTCAGCTGCTGTGTATATTAGAAGGATGCCGTAGGACATGATGCTATAAAAATATGCAAAGTATACTAGCCTAGCTGTACCAACATCGTTAAGCTCCCTAACTTTTCTCACTGCATATGCAGCTACTCGACAAGGCCTTAATGTGAGCACCCCATTATACTTGACTGTCGATAATAATACCTAAAAATACTGTTTCCTTAACTGAGTCTAGTTTATTGCTTTCAAGTCTTAAATTTAAATCTACTTGAGGGACATTTGGTAATGAAAATTTTAAGCGTTTTGTTTTATTAGCATTGAGTACAAGGTTATTTACTGCAAACCACTTCGAGAGAAGGACTAGGCTTTCATTGACATGTGAAACGTTTCTATCTTTCCTATTTACTTTAATAGTAAGAGAGGTGTCATCGGCGCACAAAATATTATCTGATAAGGAGGCCATCATATAAGGGAGATCATTTATATAGGTCAAAAATAGAAAGGGCCCAAGGGTTGAGCCCTGTGGCACACCCATTTTGACAACAGAGCCCGAAAAAACTGCGCCATTTACCCATACTTTTTGCTGTATATTAGACAAATAACTATGTATAAGATAAGCAGCTCGTTCACGTATTCCGTAATGGTGTAATTTACAGAATAGCGTGTTGTGGTAAGTAGTACCTACCACAACACGCTACTCTGTAAATTTGCTTTTTGTTTAGATTTAGATTTTTGTTTGGGTCTATACCCAAAGATGGCTCGTAACAAAAAGCCCAATATTGTGACACACCATAATCTATTAATTTGGCACTACTGTTAGAACTTTAATCTATCAAGAATCAATTGGCAGAACTACTATTGCTTCGACCCTGACCGTGAGTCTGAAGGGTTGTGGTGTCTGAAATATTGACTACTAACATTTATATAATTAAATAAAAATAAACTTATCTACACTACTTACTACTAACAAACTATAATTAAAAAAAAAAACAAAAAACTACAGGGTAAACTAAACTAAAATTAGACTAAAAAATAGCATCAAAAAACTCATCCGCATCGCCATCGTCTGGTAGCGTACCCAAGAGGCTGGCTGCAATGCCACGTTGAATGGCAATGCTTAGTCTCTGGCCGAAGTAGAGGCCAGCTTTTAGGTCACGTGGAGTGTCGTTGAAATTAATTAAAAGAGACATAATTTGACGTCTGTGGGTTAAGTGTCGGACTGTTAACCACGAGTTGTGGGTTCGCTTTCCACAGGATTTAAATATTTATGTGATGAACAGAATTGTTTGTGTTTGTAATACATGTTGTATGTAATGTAAGTATTTTATACATTGTCTAGTACCCATAGTACCAACTCTGCTTAGTTTGGGACTAGATGGTGCTGTCTAAAATAATTGTCCAAATATAGTTATTTGTTATTTTATTTTATTATTTACTTATGATCTGAGTTGGTTTTCTCGTTCCTTACTTAAAGCTGTCTAGTAAGTTATTAATTATGTTTACGATTTATAGTACTAAATTATTTAATGCTAAATCTATTTTATGCCGACACTTTGTATCAAATATTACCTAATGATCCAAAGGTGGTCGAAATGCAATCTTTATAAATTTGAAAGTTAAGAGGGTCTTTTGTCAAGGTCTATTTAAAACATCAATTGTCATGTTCACATATTATTATAATATGTTGGCATTGATAGCGTGAAAATAAACAATGTTTTTTTTTTTAAATTTAATGTATTTGTAACACAAATTATGAATACATTGACGACGTCTCTGGTCTAGAGGTTCGGGTATTGGACTGCTGATCACGAGGTTGTGGGTTCGATTCCAACAGAATACCTTTATAAGTGTTTTTCATAGTTCACGTTTATATGGATGTACGAGCAAACCCGTACATATGAATAGTTTTAGTTTTATGCTGACATCGACACGTCGTGAAATGCATATAATTCATATATTCGAAGTATCGAGCAGTAGTTGCAATAAGCGTTTCGGGCAATAATATCATTCCTTTTCACCGCGTGTCGGTCACTATCAATTTGTTAGTTCTCCGGGTATATCAATTGAACTCTATCAGTTTTATCATTTTCATGTACAGTCAGCAACGAAAGTAGCTGAACATGTTGCAATCTTCAATACGATTTTTAATAATTATGAAGTTACTGACCTGTGAAGTTTGTGCGAAGTTATGGCAGAGATGATTACTAAATATTACCTTACCATCATTAAAAAAACATTGACAAGTTTGGAGCTGTTATGTTTTCTAAATTTAGGTACCGTGTTCAGAGACTTTTGTTGCTGACCGTACCTTACCCGTACAATGGAGAAAGATTGTAGATTGCTAAAATAAATAAATATTTGGGCCATTTTACAGGAATTGTTAGAAGTTGTACCTCCCGCTACGTTCCACCAAAGATCCACTTGCCAGAGATCGAAATATCATCCATTTCACCTGGATGATTGGGTGTCCACCACCGTGCGTTTCTCAAGAAACTTTTTACTGCGAACGACTGCTCTATGGAATCAATTATCAGCGGAGGTATTTTCGATCTGGTCATGGCAATCTTCAAGAAGCGAGCCTATTCTTTTCTCAAAGGCCGACAACGCACTTGTAACCCCTCTGGTGTTGTGGTTGTCAATGGGCGGCAGTGGTCCATTACCGACAGGTGACCCGTTTATTCGCTTGCCTCTCTTGCTCTTCTATAAAAAAAGCACCATCTAGTCCCAAACTATGCATAGTGTACTAGACAATGGATATAATACTTATACTTTTTTTTGTAAATACATACTTAAAATACATAAGAAACAGCCAAACAAACACAAAAACTTGTGTTTATCTAATAAATATTTGTAATCTATGGGATTCAAATCCACTTCTTCTTGATGAGCAGTCCGACATTCAAACGACTAGACAACAGACATCGCCGTCAAAATTGAATCTTACTCCCACGGATTTAAGGAGAAATAGGTACCTACCTAATGTTTACAATTAAAACAACCTACTGTTTGTGACTCATCTTCGACATGGTCATAATAGAGTTATTGCTCACGTGACTATCACTGACCTGTTTATAACAAGTTGCTTTCCACCACATCAATTCTTTTATGAAATCATTACGCAAATCTCCATCACGCTCTGGAAAACGTGTTGCTCGGACGGATCAAAGATCATAATGACTAGTATTATAATATTACTTTCGTTGACTTTCAGAAGCAAGACCACACAACGTGAAACGACAGACTTTTCTAGCATTTCTATCTCTCCTTGTATTCATATTCATATTCTTTATTGCATACCATAATGTACATTAAGGTGTTGTAATTAGACAAGAATCATTATGGACCCTGTAGGGCACAGCAATTTTAGAAGAGAGGAGGATTTATTTTTACTAGCTACCTACGGTTACCAATTACAATTATTAAGTATTATAAAATAGTAAGGAAAGGTATGTTATTATATTAATTATAGGCTTTGTCTTACATTATTTATTTGAATGATTAAGTATATATAGCATGTATTTATATATTTATGTGATGATGACTAGAATATTACGATACAGATATGTTGTTAGTTAATTTTTTTGGAACTATTCATCTCATTACATTTGTAGAGATTTTTGTTTCATTTAATTAGGCTTACCTACTTTATTTCATATTATTGTAAGTATGTACTTATAAGTAATTATATATATATATATTTTAATTTTATATTTATTTAAAAGTAACACGTGATATTAATAATATTCGAATAGTGCTACAAATAATATTAAGAAAACATATCTCCTTGTACTACGACAAGACCAAACCAACAAGACGGCGCGGGCGGGCCTATCAAGTATGTCCAAAGCCGACCTTTAGAACCACCCTGGCAAGCAGGCACTACCACGTTATCGGTGGCCATTTATATAATTTAGTTAACAGGTCCTGTAACATATTCCCTCATTGCAAACACACATGCAAAACACTAACAAGGAAATGGCTTCTATCAAAAACCTACTCAGAAACCGAAGATCTCTTGAAATTATAAATTCTTTAAGGTCTTTAATTTCTTTAATCTTATTTTAATTGTACTGTTGTGTTCACATTAAAGTGTGTATTGGTTTTAATTTTGTAGATTATTAGTATTATATAAGAACAAATAGATAGATCCTAAATGAAAATATTCCCCCGAGTTAATTGTCTACCACTGTGTCATGTCATTGTGAGAGAGCCCTGGTGCCCATAACACAAGTTAAATCTTATCATGGGCACCAGAGTTTTTCCTAATTTAGTGATAAATAGACTATGTTCATTTTTGATGTTTTTCTGTGTACCTTTATGTTTTTGAATAAATTATTATTATTATTTATTATTATTAGTTCTATTATATATTGATTTCTGACATTTACGCGAATATTATACATTGAAATAAAACTACTTGAAAATGTAATGTATGTAAATTTTGATATTTTTGATCGTATATTATTTATGTGAGTTTTCCAAGTGATATGTGTATCTATGGTTAGGCCTAATAAAGTAAAATCGTTAACGACGTCTATTTTATTACCGTGAATGGTGAAGTTAACTGTCAACGGGGATTTTTGGTAGGGGTAAAAAGTCATTATTTTGGTTTTTTTATAGTTGATCTCTAGATTATGTTCGTTCATCCATTTAATTGTTTTATTGAGTATGGTATGAAGTTTTTCTTTTATGTTGTCTTCTTTTTGGCATGAGGTTAATAACATATCGTTATATGTCGTCCGCAAAGAGCACACACGGCTCTTCCATGACCTTTGGGAGGTCATTGATATAGATTAAAAATAAAAGACATCCAATGACACTGCCCTGTGGGATCGATGCGTTTATAATTTTTTTGTCTGATCTAATTTTTATGATTTCTTTTTTAGCGTACAGCAATAATGTTGTACTATACTTACTTGACAGGTTTTCCTTCTTTTTTTAGTGTTTTTGTGAATACTACAGTAATAAGTATTTCTATATTATAAGGTGGTACGCTCTGCCCACTGCTGCAGGGTTCATCTGGGGTGGGACCACCGTTCCAAATACATATTCTGTTGCCAAGCAATAATGTGGTAACATTTTTTTTATACCAATAAGGTGGCAAGCAAGCATACGGCCCACCTGATGGTTAACGGTTACCGTAGCCTATAGACGCTTGTAACACCAGGAGTAACACTTGCGCGTTACCGACCCTGTAAAAAGAAAGAGGAACAATTGGGTTGGCAGTATAAGGGTCAAAGTCCTCCCACTACCAACACAACGCTTCCTCGCGGAGCACTGGCAACCTTGCTCGCCGTTAGGAATACCAGTGTTATTGCACTTCGATTTTCTACTTTCCCAGTCGGGCAGCTCCAGTTTGGGTGAAATTACTCCCACTATGCCCTATCTCTCTTAAATATAGTCAAAGTCAAATGTTTTATTTCAATTAGACCATTATAATAGCACTTTTGAAAAGTCAAAAGTAGTTGCACGGTTCCAAGAAGTGGGTTTTATGGAGAAGAACCGGCAAGAAACTTCATAGACACTCTTTTTAAAAAAACTTCTTAGTTTACAATTTTTGTTATGAATAGTTACTGAGAATAATGCAGCTTGATGTGTACCTACTAACAAATCAATCCAGTTTATCATATAGAAAGAATAAATAAAAAAGATTGCCATTGACAGTAAGAGCTGACCAGCCCCGACAGATGGCAACCGTTCACGAGTATGACGTGTGTATCGGCGTCGATCGACTCAACCATGTTGTAGGGAATAAAACGACCCGACACACAACGCCACCATCAGTAGGACATTTTAGTGAGCATGACAAGCTCAGACAGTCAAGGCAATCGGAAAGCACAATAGAATTTTGGTGTCATTTATAAATATAGGCACTAGGTATATATATTACTAGCTGTGCCCCGCGGTGTTACCCGCGGTTTATTAGGGAATAAGATATTTTTCCGCAGTAAAACGTAGTATATGTGTTAATCCAGGGTAACAGCTAACTCCATACCAAATTTTATTAAAATCTCTCCAGCCGTTTAGACGTAAAGAAGTAACAAACATACACACTCACAAACTTTCGCCTTTATAATATTAGTGTGATGTGATTGCTAAGAAGGGCAATGCACTCACTGAAATTACTGTGCATAATTATGAGACAAAAACAGCTGAGGTCTCAGTATGACTACGCGCTATTGATAGCCCTGGTGTTGCTGGCGTCTTAGATAGGCTGTTCTGTCGCTTACCTTCAGGCAGCTCGTATCAATGTATTCCGTCTTATCACAATTAAAATATTTATAAATAACAAAACAAAACATACCATACCATCACGGCTGCATCCCTGAAAGATTCGGCTGAGGGGTACTGACTTAAACCCACAGTTTGCTGATATGTTTTAGATCCCTAATAATAGGGGGCGAGCCTAATCTCATTAACCAAAAGCAATTAACAAATCCAAACTCCGAGCTGCTACTGAATGAAATTCTTTCATAGAAAAACTCAATAACACTTCGAAAATCGCATCCAGAATTTCTGTTTGAGTTACTTCAATATGCTGCGAATATTCTAGAAATATGTGAAAAGTTTATTTGATTCCAGGGTGAGTATGTAGGTATAATATGATATCAAAGCCAATACGACAAACCTACGGTGAGTTCGCATTGTACTCAAATTACTAAAGTGATGCATGAGTCTGATTCGCAATATATCCTCAATTGCGTAATTGGGTCATCACTGCGGGTTCATACCAGTACTTTTCATCGTAAACAATCATTACGCATCCATCCATAGGTTGTCTGTAAGATATCAACCTTTGCCGCACGCCCTTGGCAGTATTAAATTGTTTTACATAATGACGTCTCTCTGAGTAAATAAATTGGCATTTACTTTCATTGCTTTCATTAAAGTACAGTCAAAGTTTTTTTACACAGCCAATAGACCACAGATGTAATCAGGCATCATACTCCTTCTTAGCGACTTGATAGCAAAGGTGTAAAATAAAAACGCTCTGCGGTATCATGCTGAGTGGGGATCTTATTGCGATCAACAACGGCGTCGTAAAGTATCTTCCCTTCTATCTTTCTTTTCTCTATGTATTTGGATTATTTTACATGGATAATTCTTAGTAAAAGTAATGGGAGTGATATTTATAAAGGAACGTAATTTAATAGTATCTACAACTTTATAGTAATCTCCGAAGATGGTTCAGATAAGATGTAATGGATTATGCCTGTATTATCGAGTCTATTAATTTTAAGTTTGCTCAAGAATGTCTACCTCCTATTTTGTTAACACTCCTTTTTAGCTCCTTTTTTATATAGCCTCTTTTGTGTCCCACTGCAGGGCAAAGGCCTCCCATATCTTTGTCCAGGACTATCCTGAGCTTCTTCATACCACGTTGGCAAAAAGCGATCAAGATCATCTCGCCAACGTCTCCTCGGCCGACCTCGTCCACGAATAGCATTGCAACCCACTCTGTAGCTACCCTCGCCCACCTGTCTGGTTGCATGCGACTGACGTGACCAGCCCATCGCCACTTTGCTCCTTTAACACGCCTTTATTAGATCTTTGTAACGGAAGCTTTGTAGGTACGTGATTTACAACCCTTCAAAACTTCGGATTCATTTGAAACTTTGCACACTTATCAAGAACCAATGCAATAATGTAAATAGTTTGTCCCATTAACGTCATCGGTATCTTCAGGATTAGGCACTACGGTTATACGATCCACAAAAAGTAAATACCTACGATTTAACATACAAGTGTTAGGTACTATGCCTTAATCATCAAGACAAGCAAATGACTACTGGTTGGATTAACTGGGACCTTAATTATCGTTTTTGAATGAAGTAAGTAATACAAGATATGAAATTAAATTAACAGTCTAATAAAAAATTATAGTTTTCGTATTTTCATGAAAAATTTATTTGGATAATAGCGAATTAAACTATTTTATAATTCATTTTAATTAGAAAATGTAAAACTTTGTCATTCTATTACGCTTTATCCTTCTTCTTCCTCTAAAACGCTTTATAGGTAAAGCTTTCATTAGCTAATGGTACCTTAAAAAAAATGAATAATATTTATTGTCTGTAAACCATGTTACATTATTGGTTGACGATCGATCGGTTGAGATCCCACATTAGGATTCCCTGTGTTGTGGGATCCAGGCTCTGTGTACCGTTTACAAATATTAGCTTATTGTAATTATAACACAACATAATTCGTCTCAATACTTAACTGTATATATTTGAATCTTCTCTTTCAACTTATAATAGGTACTTACCTCAAATATAAATATAAACTGTCTGTATCTTTAGTTAGCTAGTTTGTAAACAACTTGTGGAAGAGCGGGATATTCTAACACAAGCATTATACTTTGCTTAAAAGAATATCCCTATGTAACAAATGTATTTTAATCTAAGCTAATGAATAAACATTTATTATTTATTATTATTATGTCCTTTATTAAGCTATTTATTATTATTATTATTATAACTGTGTCAGTTAGATGATGACATCTAAATGACACATTTTGAATTAACGCTAGTAGGTATCATTTCACTTAATGTGATCATGATCACATTAAGTGAAATGATACCAACTAACGATAATTCAAAATTTTGCTGTTTTTAGCTACTGAACATTTGAATTTATACCTGTAATAAGTAACCACTATTATTGGTATAAGTTCAAACACACAGTACTTATACCTAAATTAAGAGAGGTAGAGTATAGTGGGAGTAATTCCACTCAAATTTGAGCTGCACGACTAGGGAAGTACCTCCGCCTTGCAGAAAATCGAAGTGAAATAACACTGCTTGAAGCTGTTTTTTTTCCTTACAGTGAGCAAGTGTGCCAGTGCTCCGCGAGGAAACGTGTTGGCAGAGGGGTGACTTTGACCCTTACCTATACTGCCAACCCAACTATTCCTCTTTCGTTTTACAGGGTCGGCAACGCGCAAGTGATACCCCTGGTATTGCAAGCGTCTATAGGCTACGGTAACCGCTTTATATGTGCCGTAAGCTAGTTTGCCACTTTAATGGTATAAAAACAGAAGTTTACTTGGTAAACACCAAGGTAACTACAAAATACAAAACTGTATACCAGCTAGCTAGAAGATTGTTCCCTTCCAGATATTATAGCTACCTACAGATATGATGATAAGTTACAGTAAGTACAAAGTATTTCCATTGGACTTTAACCCTGTAGATTAAACATCATATGTCAGAAGTTATAAATAATCTACAGGGTTAAAGTCCAATGGATATACTTCGTACTTACTGTAACATAAGATCGAATAGGCTATGTTTATTTTAGGAGTAAGTACAAAGTATTTCCATTGGACTTTAACCCTGTAGATAATTTATAACCTCTGAAATATTATTATTATGATGTTTAATATACAGGGTTGAAGTCCAATGTAAATACTTCGTACTTACTCCTAAAATAAACATAGGTAGCGTAGCCTATTCTATATTATGTTACAGTAAGTACAAAGTATTTCCATTGGACTTTAACCCTGTAGATTAAACATCATGTCAGAGGTTATAATAAATAAAGTATATAATATAATAATAAAGTTTATTATAAACATACAATTTCATCTTTACGACCGCAGTTAAACTTGAAGGGGAAGTTATTTGAGCTAGTTATTGCAGATACATAATATAATAATAATTAATTCATTTATTTCCTCACAAACCGCAATATATTAGGTAACTTAAGCTATGGTTCATAATTTATATATGAGTACAGTTGTGGCTCGCTGGTGCCTGAGGTAGGTGCCGTCGCACCTGTGTTACAGGTCACCAGGCCCCCACATCCAATACAATTTCGCTAATAATACCTATTTCTAGTGTCCCAAGAGTGGTGTCCTGGCGAATGGGTTTTCTCGGAGGGTTTTTTTATACCACTCAAGTATGTACAGTGTAAGGGTCAAAGTCCCCCCTTTGCCAACACAACGTTTCCTCACGGAGCACTGGCAACCTTGCTCACCGTAAGCAACACGAAACAGCTCAAAGTAGTGTTATTTCACTTAGATTTTCCGCAAGGCGGAGGTACTTCCCTAGTGGTACAGCTTCAATTTGACACGAATTACTCCCACTATGCCCTACCTCTCTTAATATAGGTATAAGTACTGTGTGTTTGAACTTATACTCATACCAATAATAAATGGTTACTTATTACGGCTATAAGTTCAAATAAAATGTTCAGTAGCTAAAAACAGCTATCGTTAGTATCATTTACAAAAACATCAGAAATTTAAGAAATCAAAATGAAGTTTCATAAGTTCTTATCGTGCATATTTCATTGGCTACATTGCCCTTCAATCCGGAACACAGCACATCTTTTTATATAGCACTCTGCCTACCCCTTTGGAAAAAATAACGTTATTATGCTGAAAACAGCGCCATCGCGTTGAAGTAAAGTTAACTAAATGTTAATGGAGCTCACGGTGACTGGCGACACGATGCGCTGATTAAAGCGGTTTTGTTTTTATTTATTTCACTATGATTGGTTGTTCTACAAGCCACCACTAGATGTCACTACATGTATTGTATTTTTAATTTGATGAAATTTTCCAATCTTGTTGGAATTTTCAGAATTCCCGTCTTTTTGCTCACCTACGTTTAATAAGAATTTATTGCGCAAAATATCAGTTATTTCGAACTTTTTAAAACTGAATTGTCGCCTTCAGTATTTCCGGACCAATACGACCTTCAAACCTTCAGGAAAAGAGCGAACTACCTTTTAAAGACCGGCAACTCGTTTGACTCCTATGCCATAAAAAATGTCTTAAGCGCGACTACGCTTGAGATCCTGGGTCCAATTCCCAGGTTGAGCAAAATGTTACTGTTATTGAGTTTTTCTATGAAATTAGTAGCAGCAGTTGTAGCAGCTTACTTTGGGTTCAGCTTCTCTTATATTGCACTGAAACATACCTACTAGGTGAATTATTGTGAGTGTAGGTACATGAGTACACTACTGCCTAACCCTTCGAGGAACGTGGCGTGGTATGTTTTATCTGAAGTAGCTTCTTAAGAAGAAGAAAGAGTGCGGCTTTGAATTTACTGATCCTAATACACAACATCAACATCAATTATCGTGTAGCTCAATAGGGAGCTCAAAGAACAGTCGCACGAAGGAACCATGTACCTAGATAATTATTAGTAGGTAATCAATTAAGTCCGTCTATCAATACTAGACATCGACGTGTTAAAAGTTTGAAAAAATCAGTGATGGCTATTGATAATTTAAGTAGTAGGTCAAGCTATTCAAACTTGTCAAATTTTCTCAATTGAACATGAACTTTTGTCCTGTTATTATATTGTTATTAAAGTCGAAAATCTATCAAATAAATTTGACAGATTGGGGTAGTTTGATGTACTACTGGCCTCTGTACCTAATCAAAGTGTAATTTTGACAGCTGAAAAGTGCTTGCGTTAAAAGCTTGATATTAGAAGAAGCAAAAACAAAAACAATAAAATGAAACATTACTGTATTCATTATGAATAACATTTTACATAAATAGCCTACCTATTTATGTAAAATACCTACATAAATAAGAAGCTATTTTAATTCTATAATTAAATACTTTTTATAAAAATAAAAGAGAGTACTGTAGATAATTTATTGTTCAAGCATCCAATTACTATCCTACTGATGGGCACGAGTCTCCTCTCAGATTGAGTGGTTTTGGTTATAATAGTCTTCCACGCTGGCCTACTGCGGGTTAGCAGACTTCACACCCAGTCGAGAAAGTCTATCAGGCATGCAGGTTTTCTTTCACCGTTTAAACAAGTAATCATCTATATACATATGTTAATAAATACCTATGTGAAGAGAAAAGTCTGTACCCCTTTTAAGCATATTGGGCGCACGGAGGAGTATGACATTTGGCATAGTTAAAGGTAAAATGAATAAAACGTTCTTCTTTCTTTCTTTCTTTATGGCAATTGATGCCGATGTCGACAATTCTGCCAATGTCAAAGTGGTTAGGAAAAACGTGTGTATGGGAAAGGAAAAAAAAAGGAGGGGGTAAATAAAACGTTAATTTTACTTTCATTCTGTCAATGTCAAACACGTGTCAACAATGTCACGGGTACCTAACAATATTATTTATTTGCCATCAAGGAAAAAAAAATATATATTTATCATTAATAAATACATCTTGAATGGCCTGAAGAAAATAATATACTTACGAGTACCTAAGTTTTACATCATATTTACATTAAATTATGCAATATACCTACTTCTAGAATAACAGTCAGATAACTGCGAAACAATGCAATGGAATAATAAATAAGAAAAGAAGATGTTGAAGTATTGTTCACCAAGGGGAGAAAGTGATAGATTAGTATCGAGTGTGTCCCGAGTTTGCATTTTTCAATGTCAATGTTACAATTTTTTTATTGTTAAAAAAATATTTAAACAAACATTTTGTATAGATGTTTTTTTTAAGAAAATAAACAAAAACGTTAATGGATTTTATGTCCCTAGATGGGCTGTAAAGTGCTACTTTCTGCGCCGGTATTAGAAAAGTGTGTGTCACTTCCGAACAGGTGAAGAAAAACTACTATAAAATGAACACTTCATGAAGAAAATAATAATAAATAAAATTAATTATTTCAGACTTAGACCTTATTAATGTTCAAAAATTATTTTGTTAACTAATAACTCTTTTTAGTGTAATATTACAGCGGCTTTTTTGTCTTCTAAAGACAGGTCTTTATCGGCCCACCCCCACACCGAGTGCGTGCCATCGCCTGTCCTTTTCACTCGTCGTTGAACTATATCTGTCGACACCGTTTTCAAGTCATACGCCCATCCGATTAATGCCATCATATCAATGAATAACTTCGTGTAATTCAAAGAATATCCGCCGAGTTCTGCGGCTTTGTAGTCCCACGGGAAAGTGTGGTGGTAATTATGGAAGCCCTCCCCCGTTGTCACGAGCGATACTGTCTTGTTCTCTGTTGGTCTAATGCTTTTATCGTATGATCTAGAACCCCACATGTGGGCAGCAGAGTTGATGAGTGAAATCATGTGCAATGTAAATATGTGCCGGAACATTCCTGCGACACAAAACGCCGTCCATACTTGCTCCCCCCATAGAGTGGGAATGTATGTAGGTATTGCGTAACAAAATAGCAAGACCAAGGGATTATAATATCTGAAAAAGAAAGAAAATAAAGACTTTGCATACAACTACGACTCAATACCAGTACCTCAATACAGTTTCACAATATCGCATTCTGAGTTTACAAGACTGAATTATATAAAGCCTGAACTCATTCGATTTCCATGTCAAACAAAGTATTATTCGGTTTTTCTATGAAATTCTCAGTAGCAATTCCGAGTTTGGATTTGTGTCCGGGTAATGACAGTAGGCTACCCTATTACATGGGACCTAAACATACCGGCGAACTGTGGGTCTGCATTGGTACACCTCTGCCTAACCATTCTGGGAATACAGGCGTGACGGTATGTTATTATTATTTATTTTTTTATATCACTAAAGGTCACAAACAAGCATACGGCCCACCTACGGTAAGCGGTTACCGTAGCGTATAGACGCTTGCAACGCCATTCCCCATACTCACTTTTTCTGGAAGCGCAATAGTGGATCACTGTCGATGTCACTCATGTCAATAGTTTTGCGTTTAGCTTTGTGCTCTGGAAGCCTTTTGGTGACCAGCCAGCCTATGTGCGAGAATATGAAGCCTCGTGTCGAGTTGTGGGGATCAGCGTCAGTATCACAGTGCTTGTGATGCACACGATGGTCTCTCACCCAGCGGTGAACAGTTCCCTGTAATGTTTATAGATTTTAAAAACGTTGCCATACAAAGAATCTTTCAAGTATTTTGAGTACATTTACGTCGATCGCCGCTATCGGCAATTCAGTTATTTATAATTAGACAAATATATACCTAACTTTATGTTATGAGCTTAACCACCACCTGGGGACGCAGTAGGGTGGCAGTGTTGCCAATTTAGCTACTTTGTGGCACGACTTTTGCTAGTCATAAGAAAAAAAAATTACGGTAGAAAAGGTTTACGACTTAACTCACGAGTTTTAGATTGCAAAGAAACAGTTTCAGGGCTAGGCTATTTCATGGGAAACTAGTCAGTTTCAGCCACTTATGACATTGCGTCTAGGGACTCGGATTTATAGGAGTTGGCAACACTACAGGGTAGTAGCAGCTAGGGCGGATCTGTACCAACCTAAAACCACTTGCCTTCATTTTCTATAGTGAAATTCGCCACAAACATTAATGATTTTAACCTAATAATTATATTAATTATTATTATTTGACGATATCTGTGGTCTAGTGGTTCGAGTGCGACTGCTGATCATGGGGTCGTGGGTTCGATTCCCACAGGACACAAATATTTGTGTGGTTTAAACATGAGTATTTGTGTTTGTCTGGGTGTTTCTTATGTATTATAAGTATGTATTTACAAAAAAAATAGTACCCATAGTAAAAGCTCTGCTTAGTTTGGGACTAGATGGTGCTGTGTAAAAAATGTCCCAAAAAATATTTATTATTATTTATTATACGGTTTTTGTCATACACTTAATTTGCAAAATCAACTTGTGCTTAAACGATTTAAAAAATACCTGATAAGCCATAGTGTAAAACACTAGGATTATGATGTGCAGAGGCAGCTTGACTTTATATGAATTATGGGACCATAATCTGTGGGCACCTGCCGTCACGCCTATCGTGGAAAATATGTAGAGGAAATATGCTGCAAACAATAAAAATAGTAAACTTAGTGTTTTTTTTAATGACCATCACTTGTAAAGTGCAAACAATTAGAAAATTATTTCTAACTAATATTTTATTCTATTTGGTTTTACCGCATGTTAAACTTTTGTAAAATTTCGATATGAACCTATGTTCGGAGATCAAATTTTTCTTTCGATACATTTTATAATATAATCAAACATATAATAACCTAGGTAGGTATACTGTCACTGCAGTGCAGAGCCTGCAGGGTAGAGACCCTCTGTATCTGTAGCTTATGATAGAGAGATGTGGAAGAAAGTTCTTCAGGCCCTTTTAGGTCAACATCTAAGCTGAAGTCATCGCGCCATCGTCACCGAGGTCTGCCGCGAAGCCTTCGCTCATTGGTAGTGTCCAAAGTCCGTTTCGAACGATACATCACATGCAGAGATGCATGTCCAGCCCAACCTCATTTTAGCTAGGCAATTTTTTTCAAGTTGTAAATATTTGTTCGGGAGCGCACACACACAAACCCAACCTACTATCCTATCCTACTAATATTATAAATGTGAAAGTTTGTGAGGATGGATGTTTGTTACTCTTTCACGCTAAAACTACTGAACAGATTTTGATGAAACTTTACAGTATTATCATTTATACATCAGAATAACATATAGGCTATAATTTATAACGATTTTGAGTTAATTAGCCAAATTAGAACGATAGTTAAAAGTAACTATTCCACGCGGACGAAGTCACGGGCAGAAGCTAATCAGATAAATAACATTTAATTCACTTTATGTCGTGGATTATTAAATAAAACCTTACTTTTGGTAGGTATACCATACACCCGGGGATACATACTTATTGCGTAAAGAAAACAACTTTTCTAAGCATTTTTTCATTATGAGAACATAATGATTATGCCCCACATAACTTGTATTTAAGGTCATCACTTTAGTGTGTAGGTTTGGTTTTGAGAGTTGTGTTGTGCAGGTTAGGTTTTTTATTAAAAATAATAATAAACCCTAACCTAACTTATTATGTTTAACCAACTGTAGTTCGACCGGCTAAAACTAGGTGTAACCGCACCTCGGCTTTTAGCCGTAACATTATTTAGAGCTAAAAATATTGTCAGTAAAAACTTAGACATTATAGAGTGATCAATAATAAAAGAAATAGGTACATACTAAACACACAAGTCTGCCACTTAGCTTTTGTAAATGCCAAATAGACTCCATAACACGCTGCGACGTGAAACGCTGATAACATTACAACACTGCTCCAGGATATTATCAACTTGCTAGACTTTTCTTTTCCTTCTTTGTCGTTAATATTCAAGCTATCATTTAAAGTATCCATGGTAACGAACCTCTGCAATATCAGGAGATATTAAAAAATCATATTATCATACTGTATGTAGCTATTGTAGTTATTTAAATTTTATATATTCATCTTTGTATCAAGCACTGTCATCAATCTCATTCTAAGTGCACTTTATATACCTACATCCTATAGAATGTTTGGAAGATATACGTACCTACGTGATAAGGCCACCAATTGTACCTATACATTTTGTTTTTTTTTAACAATAAAGTATATATAATTATGTAATTAAAATAACTGATATTATAAGTCTTAAGTCTTCTAAAAAACATATAAAAAATACCTACTTACCTAGAACAAAATCATCAAAAATGTTGCCATAGGTAGGTAAGGTACGGACTCCAGCAGGTCAAGCTATCTAAAACTGTCAAATTTTCCCAGTTGAATATGAACCTTATAGTTTTGTATTAAAGTTGAAAATCAATCAAAGAAATTTGACAGATTGTGGTAGCTTGATGTGCTGGCCTCTGTACTTCGATTCTATAATATCTACTAAATAAATAATTCTTACTTCCGTATTATAACTTAAACAGTAAATTGTTAACTAAAATAATTCCATGGCATAGAGTTTCTTTTATAGTCTCAAACGATGTAAGTGACAAATTAACTTGTAGGGTCCCGTAACCTCACAAACCGTAACCGTCCGTTCATATTTCGGAATTTTGTGAGCGAATTGTAAATCCTACTAATATTATAAATGTAAAAGTTTGTGAGGATTGATTGATGGACGTTTGTTACACTTTCACGCTAAAACTACTGAATGGATTTAGGTTAAACTTTACAGTATTATTATTTATACAACAGAATAACATAGGCTATAATTTATAAAGATTTTGAGTTAATTAGCCAAATTACAACGACAATAAAAGTAACTTTTATATCATGAAAATGATCCTTATTCTCAGACAAAAGATTATTATATCAGAAGGAAATATTGTGGGTGTGTCGTGGGCCTGTCTTGGTGAAGCTTGTTTGTGTGTGTGATTCTAAAAAAAATATATTTATGAAGCCTTTTGTTGCTGTTCAATCTTTGGGGAAAATCATTAATGTTGTCAATTAGCAGAATCATGTGTACCTATTAAAATTAAAAGTAAATGCTAAGTTTTGTGTTCATGCTACTAACGTGCCCTCACCTTCGACAATATAGGTACTGGCTGTAGCATTAGGTTAAATATACATCATCTTACGTAAAATTTGCGTTACCTACTTAAGTTTATATTTTAATATTACGTGGTAAACTAAATAAACCGGAAACATAGGATGTCTGCGGCTTCTTGGGCCTATTACCAAGCTCCGGCAAGGGTCGAGGGAAAGTCTGTTTGCAACACCGATTGCAAATTAATTAAAAATTGCGCCAGCATTACGTGCAACAAGCATAGAAGGCATTCAGAGAAGAATGAAAGCGTATTACTCTCTGAACCTAAATCTGCTCTACCTAAGTCTTCTTGGACTGAGACTCGATATTTTTCAGTTGCATATTGTCATTATACCAGCAGTGAATTTATCATCTGACACAATATAGTAAATACTGTAAACGTGGTAATAAAGATTTTTATTATTATTATCTGATTTTTCCTTTCCTTTTAATTAAATATAATGACTATTTATATTGTTTCATTAGTTCTCATATATTCTTCAAATAACAATTGTAATGGTATAATAAATAAATAAATTATATTAAAAACGTGACTGTTAAGAATCTCCTTTCTCAACCCCTGTGTTCGCAAGGCTTTAGAAAGGCAGAACTTAGTAGAACTTTGAAAATTTATAGATAAAATAATTAATCCAACAAACAGTTTTTTTGATCCAAAGGTAAAACAAAAATTTGACTGGCAATGCCTTCAATGACGTTAAAACATGGCTGAGATAAACAATCGAATACAGGTTAAACGGAATTCTTAAAAAGCAATTCGCGTTTCTTTCACTGGAGATGTCATAACAATTATGTAGTATGTACCTGTCATGGTCGTGGGGAATTTCGCGGATCCCATGGCCATGACAATAGGGCGGCAGGTGAAAACAAGTGCGGTTTTTAGTCGGTACGAGTTCGACATACCCTGCCACCTCCCCGGGTGGCGGAGGATCCATGAGGATTTTCCGTAGGTACTAGGTATAAAAAAGGTACCTACTATTAAAGTAGATGTCTAATTGAACAATTAAAGTAGACCTTAGTATATCGACGAAGACCTGTGGGTGGTGTACAAATGCACACCCTAACTCTTCCCATCTACCTAACTCTTCGGGTAATACAGGCATGGTGGCTGTTATGTTTCATGTATGATTATAAAGCAGAAACTCCTGCAAGTGTTTCTCCAAAAACCAAAATTAATGTATCGACTCGCATGCTATCAAAAATAATTAATAGTCGCACTTGACTGGCCTATCATTTGATGACATTTCGCAACTAAAATATCTACCTATATATATTTATATTTTATTTTTATATATACATCTACATCCATCTATATAATTATATAAAAATGAATTCCTGTTTCCCTTGGTCATCGCATCACGCGTGGACGGATGGAACAATTTAGCTAATTCTTTTTTTGTTGTGTTCATTATAATATTGTCAGGAGAAGGTTCTTATAAATAAAAAAAATTAAGAAAATTGAGCGAAACATTAGAAAATTTAACAAAATATAAGAAAACTTAACGACAATATTAGTTTTACATAACTGTCAGTTCTTTGATATATCTATCAATTGTTGTCGATTGACAGTATAAATAAAAAACCGTACTACTACTGGGCGGGGTGCCTTTTTTTGTTGACAGGGTTGGAAATGCTTTATGCACTACCCACCGCTCCGGGGAGAGTGATGGGGTGTGTCGGAATTCGCTCTTAAAAGAGCGATCTACCGACTACAACTAACCTCGGCGTTTCGCGTCACCAAGTGCCGGGACTGCTAGAGCGCTGTAGCAATCATCCGCAGACCCGGCAGACTGGGCGGGGTGCCTACATCAAGCCAATAAACTCACTACTACATACTAGTATAATGTTCTTTTCTATTACTATAATGTCCATCCGTGCGAAGCCGGGACGGGCCGCTGGTATATCTATATAACAATGAATCTCTATTATCCTTGGTCATCGCATCACGCGTGAACGTATGGATCAATTTCGCGAATTCTTTTTTTGTTATGTTATTTACTGCCAGCAGTTCTTATACAACAAAAAAAAATATTATGCAGGAAATTAGAAAGGAGAATGGCAGGCTTGTATGGGGCTTTCGTACCGGTAATAAAATTTCATGTTTTGTGATATTTTTTGTTTTAATTGGTAGTTAATATGATAGACGAGCCCTTTTTAAATTCTTAGATTTTTAGAACTTGGGACGTAAAAGTTATAACCAGTTTTATTTTTTAAAGTTATGTACTAGAGTCCCAATATAGATTGTTAATAGGTACATAAACATTGCTTTTGTGATACAAGTAAATGTTCTAAATTGCTTGTTGCTATCTTTGTAGTGTTTTACTTACCATTAAGTAGGTAGATTGAGATGGAGGATCGTACCTACTCAGTGGGGTGCATTAGGAGATACCTATTTCCAGCAGTGAACTTTGTAGTCCACTGCTGTAGTGGACTTTGTAGTGCACAGGTTGATAATGAAGAAGTCTGGAACATCGCCGCAAAGGGTTGTTAGCTTATTGGTTTTTATCGGATACATTTCGGAGAATGTCCATCAAATCTCCAAGATCTTATTCCCGATCATATTTAATGTTATTTCTATTTCTAAATAATTAATTATCATTTCGATATTTGTGTTATTTTACATATTGCAACTTCTAAAAACATAACTGCGTTTAGTTTACGATTTTATTACGTTTATTTATTAAAATATTTCTATTGATATTATTAATTAATCCGAAGTTCTAAAAATAATATACTTACATGAAAATAAATGGCTTAGTTGCCCTAATAAATGGTACAAATTCTATAACAGAACAACAAAAAAAGTATGCGGTACGAAATCTGCCGTTCGCCTTTAAAAAACTTAGATAAAATAACAACTAGATACTTTCAGGTAAAGTCTACGCAGACGAAGTCGCGGGCAGAAATAGTTTATAGAATAACAATACTGGTTGGTTTATCTAGCCAATAATCACATACATACAATGGCCACATAATTAGATAGTGGTCCCGAGCGCTACACTGGTGCACTGGCTGACATAATAAAGCAATAAATAAGTAAATCTAAGTTAAATTAAAATATTGTTTTATATAATTTTACTGTTACATAAATTATCAGACAAAAATGTGTTGTTGTTCCTAGCTAAAACACGGTACAGTAGACATCTGCCGTTATTGCTTGACCAGATCAGAGAAAGCTACAGTGAATAACACCATGCTGAGACCATCTAACAGTTACCATTACCTTTTTATTGTTAAAGTTTGCTTTAGGACACTGTTGCAGCGTTTGACCTGGGGTCAGCCATTGCATTTTTCGCTTACGGTTATCGTAAAGAATACACTTTTCACCACATGTCACAATTCGATTCAATATTCCTTCATTTCTGTATTGATTCAATAAGGCAACACAAGTTTCAACACGCGTTTCTTTCTGCATATCATTTTTTTGATTGATGATTCATTTTTATTTGTTTTATTATATTATTGTTTTAACGCAAATGAGTCAATATTGTTGGTAAAATAACGTTAAACCATGCCGCTAATTCCTGGGTAGTTTGGCTCGGATCAGCTTCCACCATCTATTTCCATTCATTGTTATTCATCTGTGTGGGCGGTCTTCCACATGGTTCGTTCTTCAAATCAAAGTTTCCATCACGAAAGCGTTTAAACCAAAATTGCACGGTGCGTTCATTAGCAGTACCCTCTCCAAACGCAACATTGATATTGCAAGCTGTTTCTGCCGCGTTAGTTCCGCGTCGGAACTCGTATTCAAAAATCACTCGAATTTTCGAAGTATCCATCTTTCTTGTCTAAGCTGAATAAAAAAAACAACTGAAAGTCGATAATCGAATGTTGCACATTTTTTAAAAGAAAAACTTCTGACGTACCATGTGAAAAAGTTTCATTCAAAAACCATAAAGGTTCTATGTCAATTCGAAGTACCTATTACAATAAAACGGCAATTTCATACTTTAACCCCTATTATTATGGTAATATTTTAAGGTTGCTAAATTGACGTAAATTAACTCGAGGGCGTCAGAGTATTTTGCATTTTTCTTGCTATTAATTTATAAATATTTTGCATAAAATAAATAGGTAAGAAAACCTAAAATATATTGTGTAACTAACGGAAAAATCAGGTATAATATTGTGTAATAGTATATAATGATTCTGCTGTAACATAAATATGAATATAAAAAAAAATTAATGACATTTACTTTGTAAATAGATCTTTTAAAGAAACCTTTACAAACAAGTCAATGTTTTACATATTTGTTTTAACTAGAGCTAGGCTCCGGCATTTCTTAACTGACGACCAGAAGAAATGTCGAAACAAAGTCAGAGAATTATAGTCTCTTTATAAGTCCAGACATATAATATTAAAAAATATATAAGTCTTACAATATAGGGTAATGTCTGAAATCGCCTTTTGAAGAAAGAGCCATAGTGGTTTTGAGTAGACCTGTCCCAGTCGACGGCACGTATGCATCAGTCGTTGTGGTAGCTCGACCATAATTTAATGTGCATAATTATTGTGTTCTGTTTTGAAGGGTAATGTAGCTAGTGAAATTACTGGGTAAATAATGGGTTTTGACAGGCTTAACAACTGTGGCCGCAGATTACAACGCGCGAATGATACTACAAGTGATGCTGGCGTCTAGAAGCTGCAATTACCGTTGGCCCGTAAGCATGTTTGACATCTCAACAATAAAAATTATATTACTGTAGGTAAGTAAATTTCATATTCGAGGGGTAACTTGAGTTACGCTGACGACATGGTGCCGCTCGGCAGAGCGGCACCATGTCGTCTTATACCTTTGATTGAGCGGCTGCTCAATCAAAGGTATAAGATTGTTACTTTTAGTCTGTGAGCGTTATGCTAACATACATGGTCTGAAATACAATACTGAAAAGTTGGTATTTGAAACGTGAAAGGGTATACCATTGGTTAAATTAACTAACTTTCTTACCTTAAACTCTCCTAAATCCTGTAAACTACGACACATAATTGAGTCAGCAAGTCTACATCTTCTTCCCCTTCAAGCAACTCACCATAACATTGCTGGTGATGACACTTGGCTCGACTTAATGCTCATATCAAACCCTTCCCTTGTTTCCTCTCATGGGCAATATAGTGCCCGGGGCTTCCCACACCACGATCTAATTTTCCTTACATATATCCTAAAACCTCCTAAACTTAGGCCTAAAGTGATGTACAGGCGTTGTTTTGCGCGTATGGATGTGGAGGCCCTACGTAAGGATGCTTCAGAAGTAAATTGGACTTATCCATCTTTATCTTTTTTTTCCATCATTTTTGTGCACCTACTATCGTCCTTTGTCTCTGCATCACCCTAAGGTTGACTGGGATCTCTCCCGAATAGCATTAAGTCCGCCTTTGTACAACATATTTTGTTTTGTGCTTGAAGTATTAAATAAATAAATTAAAATAAATAAATATTAGGATGATTTGACGAGTTCTGGTTGTGGAGGTTCAAGTACTTATCTTGAACACATACCTACCAAACGTGATCAGTATAATCATCATCATCATCAACCCATATACTGTCCCACTGCTGGGCACGGGTCTCCTCTCATATTGAGAGGGATTAGGCTATAGTCCACCACAGATCAGTATAATAAGTGTGAGAGATGGACTCTCTCTATTCGTTGAAATATATTTGTGCAATGCGTTGGCAAATGTAGTAAGGAGTTTAAGTGGACATTGTTTAATGCATTTTGCAAGTGTTTTTTTTTATGACCGACATAGTTTTTAGCTCGAGGGAGCTTTAAAAACTTAACCGGACTAGGTGGCGAGGCACCAAATGCCTCCAACCAGGGGCAACTTATAAACTAAGCAATACGCTAAGGGCGTCCCCTGCGGGACTCGGACCTCGGCTTAGGGCGTTGCTGGGGGGGCAGCTAGGGACGGCTGGATCTGGGTTTAAATTATTTAGGGGCGAATTTAAAGCTACTGGCTCGGCACGGGCCGGCTCGAGCAAGGGACGGGGAGGATTACCGTTAAGGGGTCTTCGCGACGGGCCTCGCCGGCGAGGACGGTATATCGGGCGGCTTGCCAGTGTTTCTATACCGGTCATCTCTAGTTTGATTTAAGTCATATAACACCATGAGCAATACAATAATGCATTTTCGCATTTTCATGCAGTTGCTGCGGTATTATAGTGCGTCGGGAATATTCGCGGATGCGGGCGTGCCCGGCTTCTTTGCTTTTAAGGACTCGTATTGATATACGCAGCAGTGATGGCCTAGTGGTATGACCATTGGACTGCCAAGTCGAAGGTCTCGAGTTCGAATCCAAGGCACGCACCTCTAACTTTTCAAATTCATGTGCGTATTAATAATTAATTATCACTCGCTTAAACGGTGAAGGAAAACATCGTGAGGAAACCTGCATACCTTAGAGATTTTTCTCGACGGTTTGTAAAGTCCGCAACCCGCACTAGGCCAGCGTGGTGACTATAGCCTAATCCTTCTCATTCTGAGAGGAGACCCGTGCCCAGCAGTGGGACAGTATATGGGTTGATGATGATTATGATTGCTATATGCCTTTTGGGAATGGCTCTGTTACTATGATAATGCTACACTGAATAGGTATGATAGGTGTAGCTACTGATAGCGATATCTACGGATACTGGCTATCTGTGCATATGCACGAAAACCGAAAGTGAGAAATAAGATCCTATTGGATTTGTTTTTGATTATTATTATATCTTATTTTGTATTTTTATATTTTGTATATTTATCTCAATATGGCTTTATTGGCTGCTAACAAAAAAACATTATTTTCGCTTGTACCTGTTCCCCGATGACTCCACAGTAGGTAAGCATGGCTTTTTAGTCCCAAGCAGCGAGACTATTTTTAGCAATAGGTTACAAGTCAAAATTACGAGTTTTTAAGTGAGTTTAGTTAGTGAGTGAAAAGAGTATTCAATAAAAAACTTAATGACACTGCTCGACCTGGGCATTGAACCCAGAACATCACACTCAGGAGCCGCGCTTGAAAAGATAAAACGGTGGAGATGAGGCAAGTAAATATCTTATGTAAGTTAAGAACAAAGATTTCAATCGTTATGAAGACAAAAGACAATTGCAGCAGAATACACGACTAGTATTTTATATGACTATAATACTGCTATGCTATGCTATTATACGGCTGTGGATTGAGGAAAAAAAAAAACAAAAAATTAAGATTTTTATTTAATTGAAAAAAAAAAAAAGTAATTTGATGATTTCTGACATTTACGCGAATATTATACATTGAAATAAAACTACTTTTTACGGATTTTATCGCGTATATTGATATTATTAATCCCGAAGTTTCGAACCCTTTACAGCGTCCATGGTCAAAGGTCACGGTCCGATAAGTAATATTAATTAACTCAGCATAATATTTTGAGACGGAGGATCTTAAGTCTAACGTTCGATTTATATATTTTTCTAGTGTATTATTACGGCAGCTTTTTTGTCTTCTAAAGACAGCTCTTTGTCATCCCACCCCCACACCGAGTGCGAGCCATCTCCTGTCCTTTTCACTCTTCGTTCAACCACATCTGTCGACACCGTTTTCAAGTCATACGCCCATCCGATTAATGCCATTAAATCAATGAATACCTTCGTGAAATTCAAAGAATATCCACCGAGTTCTGCAGCTTTGTAGTCCCACGGGAAAGTGTGGTGGTAATTGTGGAAGCCTTCACCAATGGCTACGACAGAAACGCTCGTAATATCGGTCGGCCTAATGTTCTTATCATATGGCCTGGCACCCCACATGTGGGCAGCGGAGTTGATCAGCGCAAATATATGCAATGTAAATATCTGCCGGAACATTCCTGCGACAAAAAACGCAGTCCATACTTGCTCCCCCCACAGAGTGGGAATGTATGTAGGTATTGCGTAACACAATAGCAAGACCAAGGGATTGTAATATCTGAAAGAAAATTGGTAAAATTTTAGCACACGGGAATCGCTGTCGCATGATTTGCGATCCCACCGCGGAGTCCATTGATGGATCCTCCCGGAGGGCCAAGTGCAATGGGCGACTGACGACCCCGCATCCGTCGCCCAAGGCCCTCTTTGCAGCGGGAAATTGATAAAAGTAAGTACCGAAATGGGTTTATTTTCTTTATCGTTGAGCTGTGAACGATAATTACAGCAGTAACAACCTTCTTCTCATACTCACTTCTTTTGAAAGCGCAACAGCGGATCACTTTGGACATCACTTATGTCAATAGTTCTTCCTTTCGCTTTGACCTCGGGGAGTTTCTCGATGACCATCCAGCCTATATGGGAGAAAAAGAAACCTCGTGTCGAGTTGTGGGGATCAGCGTCAGTGTCACAATGTTTGTGATGCACACGATGGTCTCTTACCCAGCGGAGGACTGTTCCCTGTAATATTCATGCCATTGAAAAACTTACAATATCTCAGTAAATTTCAGGTTTTTTTTTCTCCTAAATAGCCCATATGTTATTCCCGATTACATACTATTTATGTAAGTACCAAACTTCATTTAACGTTAAGCCGAAGAAACCGAAATTTGTTATAATTTGGACGGGACAAAGTCTTGTCGCACAGCTAATAATGTTTAAAAAGTACCTGATAGGCCATGGTAAAAAACGCTAGGATGATAATGCGCAGTGGCAGCTTGGCTTTATATGATCTATGGGACCATAATCTGTGTACACCAGCCGTTACACCCAGTGTAGAGAATATGTACAGGAGATATGCTGCAAATATAAGTCAAAATATCATTTAGGTACTTTTAAGTATTCAAAGCTTCAGTATCATCACTGTCAACCCATTTACTGCCCCACTGTGTTAACACACCGTCGAGAAAAACCATAATTATGCACAGAGGACAGCATATCATCAAGCTACCCCAATCTGTCAAATTTCTTTGATAGATTTTCAACTGTAATACAAAGTGATAAGGTTCATTTTAAATTGGGAAAATTTGACAGTTTTGGATAGCTTGACCTGTACAACAACATGTTCAACAATCGCACTTCAGAATCAAAGTTCGGACCTATGACTTAGCATGACATGGTCATTTCATATAACAATCTAGGCTATCACTGTATACCTAAATAATAGTGACAATAAAAGCCAACTCCTAAAAATCTACTTGATATCTATCCTAATATTCGGTAGTTTAATGGTCGGTGATTTATTCAAAAACCAAGATATTCAATTCGACGAATAGAGTTCTCCTATTCCTTAAAAGATTTTGTGGGGTTTGAGAGGGGATGCTCCGTCCCTTTCCCGCAAAGCCATCAACCAGCCCTTCTCCTTAAGGTATGAAATTTCCAAAAATCCTTCCTAAGTGAATTTCAATATTGTCGCACCAGCGGTTTAGGCTCTGCGTTAATTAGTCAGTCAGGACAAGTAATTATAAAATGGTACGGTATAGATCGTTGGCGGCTGACCAATTCTCGACCCTATCTTCTTAGTACTAAGGGTGAAAACTGCTCAACCGCCAAGATTCTCGATTGTACGTACTGAACACACAAGTCTGCCACTTAGCCTTTGTAAATGCCAAATAGATTCCATAAAAAGCTCCAACGTGATACGCTGATAATAAAAAGGCAGTTAACCAAGATATTTTGATCACTCTCTTGGAAGCAGCATTTCCTTCCTTGCCAGCAAACTCTGTGTTCTCATGTAAATCCATAGTGGTTAAAACTCCTGTAATTTTAAGTGGAATTAAAAATTGAAGATATTTTTTTATTAACAAGAATACAAATTCAAATTAATTTATTTTGTGAACACAGGTTACAAAAGATGTTAAATTGAACAATATTTCTATGTCCCGCGGATGTGGGCATACAAAATTTTTGATTACATTATTGTTAGGTAGGTACAGTAACTTATCCTAAAATTGAGTGCAGCAAAATAATACATAAAGAAACATAAAATGTCAAAGATTTCGGTATTAATATGTAACATAATAAAATGTCAACAATTCCACTACAACATTAAAGAATAATTAGAATTAATAAAGCTTGTCACAAATAAATTCGCTCACAGAGTAAATATGCTTTATCAATCAATAGTTTGGCTAGTCTATGTTTAAATTCAATGGGACTTTTCGAATTTCTAATTAGTTTAGGTATTTTATTGTAGAGTTTGGGTGCCATTGCATATATACTTTTGTGTATAAACTCTGTATTCATATGTAGTGTGTGCACCACTTACTTCTAAATATCATCATTCTGACTGAAAGTCTGAAAGAAATCAAAGTTTTTTAAGCTTTATTGTATTCCTAACGGTGAGCATGGTTGCCAGTGCTCCGCGAGGAAACGTTTTGTTGGCCGTGGGACTTTGGCCTTTACACTGCCAACCCTTTACTCTATCGTTTTAAAGGGTCGGCGACGCGCAAGTGATACTCCTACTGTTGCAAGCGTCCATATGCTACGGTAACAGCTCAACGTCAGCCGATGGGCCATATGCTTGTTTGCCACCTTAGTGGTGTAAAAAAAGAAAACATCGCTCCTCAACTCAACTTTTGGGCTTATGAGTCATAAGCCTAAAAAGACTGAGTACTTACTACTAACGATTGTCATAAGTTATCGTGTGACAACTGGAACCCACCGTGGCACTTATCTAAATACTATTAAACTAGGTAGGTAGGTATATTGTATATAATAATATTTCTTAATAAAAAAACAAAATTAATTTAGATATGAAAACAAAAATTAAGATGAACAGCCATGCGTATTTGCAAGCTCTCTAAATTATGATTGTATTAAACTAATTATTGATAAGCACAATATTCATTTAATAACAATTATATTATTTTATTCGTTCGCTTTATATTCGTTAATGGAAATAGGCTCGCCCCCTATTACATGGGACCCTAAACATACCGGCGAAATGTGGGTGTACATTAGTTAGTAAACCTCTGCCTAATCCTTCGGGGAGTACAGGCGTGATGGTTGTATATTCTTTGGGTAAAACGGACCTCAGCTTTTACAGCTGATAGCAATGATGTGAGCTGTATATCCTGACACAAAATAATTTAACAATAATAATGCTGAAAGTTGAAAAAGCTAGTTAGGTACTTAGTATTTTATTTAAAAATGATCCCTTAAGTATGTTAAAGTGCATTAGTAAGAAGTTTGAGTAAATAATACTTACTTAGAGAAAAATAATCCGAAACGTTTCCATCTGGGACTATAATTCCATCTGCGATACTTTCAAATATTCAAACAGTAAATAAAAGTGATATATGACCACAAACGTCTTTTATACTGAAATTATGTGATCGTATCACTTTATAACATTTTGGGTTCCGCAAAACCAGAAGCGTACACATTTATTTTAAAAGAAATAAAACCTGAGAGTACGAGTATATGCAACGGATCCCTGGATTTTCTGACGATGTTATTCCTTTAGCGTTTAGGCGAGTGATAATTAATTATTAATACGCACATGAATTCGAAAAGTCAGTGGTTCGTGCCATGGATTCGAACTCGAGACGGTCATGAGGTCTCCTCATGCCATGCTCACAAACTTACGCATTTATAATAAAAAAATAACATGAAATAAAAAATGTAGAAATATAAATAAAAAGAATTATAATAAAGTAGGATAGGAAGTAGAATTTAGGAATTCTGTACAACATAAATACATTTTATTGCTGGTCCGTCGTTTCAGACATTTGCGTAACAAAACAGCATAAAGTTCTAAACTGAAATTTAATTAACCATAGGTACCTAATAAAGAGCCATAGCATAGGTCACGTCAGTTGAAATTATTAAAAATATATTCAGCAAAGAAAGACATTATTTCTAGGTACCTACATCATTGATTCTGTCGTCATTTGATTTTGTTTATAAAAAGTATTTACTTATATTTCAACGTCTAATATTCGCGTAAATGTCATAAATCAATAAGTTCGTCGGTATATTTAGGTCCCATGAGGGGGCGAGCCTATGGTACAAATCCAAACTCCGAGCTGTAACTGAGAATTTCAAAGCGAAACCCTTAGGACCACTAGACTAACCAGGCAGTTTGTGTTTTTATTGTAATTTATTTGTGCCAGCTATAGTCCTTAAGCTCATTATGCAAACGTCGTATACGCATGGTTATATAATATGAATCTATAATTTCATTAGGTGACGTCTCATTGTACGGTAAGCCTATACATTCTTGGGAGGTTTTCTTAAACTGGTAATGTATAGTTTCACCACGCACCGGAAAGCGCACCGTGGGACGGCCTCCAACGAGATGGACGGACGACCTGGTAAAGGTCGCTGGAAGTCGTTGGAAGTCGTTGGATGCAGGCGGCTTATAACCGCTCCTTGTGGAAACCTATGGGGGAGGCCTTTGTTCAGCAGTCGACTTCCTGTGGCTGATATGATAACGATGATGTATAGTTTCATAAAGCCGTGTATGAGGTCTCGATTGTACGAAGACCTAGTGCTAAGATTTATCATTGATATAAGGTTCAAATTTCAATAATTTAACGGATTTCATGAGATGGAATGTCTTGAATATGCTTAGGATATTTAAAATTGGTCCCCTGACTGCTGCATTGGTCTAGTGAAGCACCAGTTTCAGGTTCAATAATTTTAGCTTATGTAACACTGCATTTTTATGCCTTCATATATAAGCTCACATAAGTAGGTATAGCTAATTAAGATGACGTCTGTCGCGCTGCGGACACACCCTCCCCTGCGCCCCCGCACCTTGCCGAGCGGACACCACACCCGAGCACTGAGGTGTCATCGCGACCTTTACTCGATCTATGCGCACACTAGCTACGTACTGATTTAATTACTGTACTGCTCAGAATTACTACCGATATAAAATTACTTATCTAAATAGTGAAGTGTTAATTATCAACCCCAGACTGGGTAAGTGTTGTAAGCAAACATTATATGTATTTAAATAGTCTTTAGTGCTTAGCCAACGGCATTCTGCTACCCTCTTGTATTTTTCTAAAAGTAATAGAATTATTTCTTCATTCTGTCATATCATCAGCTGTGTATGTATCTAAGCATGCTATGTAAGGTTTAGCGAGCTATAATGAACTATTCCTGTTCAAGTATATAAACTATTGTAATGGAGCCTTGTTTGCCCTATGTAAATGCCTATAGTATGCTCATTGTACATACAATGAGCATACTATAGGCATTTACATGATCGAGTGATCGAGATGAGGCAGTCCAGGTAAGTACATACTTACCTGGACTGCCTCACTTGCTTGACTGCTTGTTATCACCTACTATACTAGCGTTTGGCGTAGTGATCATCGCGTGGGATGTAGCAGACAGGCTTAGCAGCTTTTAGAAACGCTCGTGTGATGTTCCAGGGTTCTTAGACCTACCTACTATCTGCCGGCGTTGCATGTCGTGGCTGACGAGTCACGCCTAGCAGCTGACTTCCTGTCCGTGGTCCTGCGCCTGCAAGGAGAACGCCAACCTGCCCACCTGATACCTTCTGCTGAGCACCATCACGGCTTCACTGCAGCTAGCCAGGATAGTAGCGTTAATGTATTGTAAAAGTGCTGGAACTTAAAACGAGTGTACAGAACCCCACTACCCCCTAACTATCTGTCTAATTTATATATTATAGATCAGTTTTATTTACAATTATAGTTTCACTTTTAATGCTATCTGCTGTTTCATTTACCTATAGGCAACTAAACACATATAAATGTTACAGCCTTGACCGCGAGTGTTACGCTAGAGGTCCTAGGTTTGATACGCAGATAGAACAAATGTTATTGGTTCTTTCCATGAAATTCTCAGTTGTACCGTTTCTCTTCACCTATCTTTAATAAATTTCGCAATGTTAAGAGAGTAGCCGCCGAGCTTAGTTGCTCTGTAATTGTAAGGGTGGTGATAATAATTGTGGAAGCCTTCTCCAGATGTTAAAAATGTTACTTAGTTTCGTCTGGTCGAATGTTTTTGTCATACGGCCTGATATGTGCCTGTGTGCTGCAGAATTAATCAGCCAGGTCCCATGTAATGTAAAGGGGATAAAACCTATCTGGCATATCAACCTGCCCGCCATTTTGTTTTTTTTTCGAAATCGCGGCGCACGATGAATTTGATATGGGTAGATAACACATAAACGAACAAAACATGTCAGTAAGATGGTACAGTCAACAAAAGAGTTAAGTATACTGATAGCAAACGAAATAATTATGCATTTTTATACAGATTTCGACATAAATAATTACGCTCCAAAGGGTTAGGTATGTAGGTACGTAGCTACTTACAATACCTACGTTTTGACACATATTGTGTGATACATTATTACACTATCTTTATCAAAACACAGATTATTAATTAGCTGCCTGTATACCTAACTCTTTTGTTGACCGTACCCCATGGTACATTTTGGGGTACCATGTTACGGACATTTGTTGTCCGATATGCCAGCTTCCATACAAAAAGGTTCAAATCCCTTCATCTGCATTTTTCGCTTTTCGGTTTTTGTCTACTTACAGAACTATTTAGTATAGACTGGAATTTCGTCAGTAGTTTTAATTGTGTGTTTGATTTGATTAGTAAAAGTGAGGGCTTCGCCTTCTATGTAAAAGACGTCCGCATACTGTGCACATAATGATTCTAAATTTGCGCGTTCTTCGGCATTTAAATGGCTAGTACGTAGTTTAGATATAACGTCATTAGCACGGGATAACCACTGTTTAGTACGCTTGCACTTAGCGTTATAAGTTTCGGCTGTAATTTGACGATCTACAGAAAATATCACATCATTTTGGCTAGGGTTTGAAACTTCTAAAATACCTCGGTTATTGCTAACTAACGTAAGACACTCGCCTATAATACAGTTTGAGATTACTTGTTCCGGGATAAGAGCAGATCCATCTTGTATATTAATCGGTAATTTTATTAATTTGGAAGAACGAGCCGGAATAATATCCTCGTAAAGATTCACGTTACGCGAGTCATATACCTGAATTGGATTAGTGGCATGTCTGGTATTAAAACGCATATTTTTATAGTCTATGTTTGATTCCCATTTACTTAATAAATCTGATCCTATTAAGCCATCAAAGTAGTTATGACACCTGTATACGAATAATTTTATATTGTCCGATTCATTAAATTCATTGAAACAAGGTAATGTGATCGTGTTATTAGATCGACTGGTAGCGTGGAAATTTACAACTTCAAACGGTTCATAATCCAGCGGTATTGACGAATAATATCTATGTACGGCTTCAGGGCTAATAAAGGACTGGTTAGCGCCTGTATCGATTAAAAATTTTAAAGGTGGGTCCGCTATTTGGATATATGGAAGCTGTCGTTGTGTCTGTATGTTAATCTCTATTTTGGCTTGTCGGACTTGGAGTCCTTGCAAAAATCCTCCTGGTGACCAGATGGGCCACATTCTTCAGAAGGTTCGGTAACTGAAGGGGGCATAATATCATTGCAATAAGACTGATCGTAATAATTATTGTCCGAATACGTATAATATTCACAACAGTCCGGTTCATTGTAATAAGATTCCGCATATTGTTCGTAGTAGGGGCCGTATTCATAGTCTGGACACTCATTAAAATTTAATTCCCGTGACTTAAAATAATTGTTTGGTGGCGGGTTCCCTGACTTGGACCAGTCATGTCCTCTAAAAGGCATGGGCTTGCTAACAAAATGACTAACACCGCTCATAGGGGTAGGCCTTTGGGGTCCGAACCCGCTAGGATTATTACGTGGGGGTATTTTAAATATATTACTACGCTCATTATAATTAGTTGGTAAAGCTCTGAACATCTGCTGTGTACGTGACGGTCCTCGGATAGGTTGAGGCATGTTATTAGGTCTCCAAGCCTGCTGACCCTGCGCCGGATGTGGGCGTGAAGGTCCTGGCATTGCATAATTTATAGGTTTATAAGAGGGCACTGAAACGGGTGGATTATTTTGGGGTTTATAATTATATCCTGTAAAAGTATTGGGTTGTTTCCTGTCAAGAAAATTATCATTACGCTGTTGCAAATATAAGGTGTTAGTTTCTTCCTGTACATATTCTAACGCTTGCTCTATAGATACGGGACGCATACAGCGAATACGAGAACCTAAGGGGTCCTTCAATCCGCGCAAGTATGACTGCAACGTAAGCTTTTTATAAAGTTCACGCTTAGCTGCAACTGTGGTAGACAGACTGTCGTGTAAAGTAATATAAGTCATTATAATACTAAATAAATTTTGGCAGCGTTCATAGAATTCTAGTGGGGTGCTATGGCCTTGAGTTAACAGAGAAAGGTCGTTATAGAGAGCTGTTTCGTCACGTTGATCTGCAAAATTATTTACTAAAGCGGTACGAATGCCATTCCAGTCCGTCGGGATACCGTTAGAATTAATAAGTCTCGCGGCATTGCCAGTAACTTTATTTAAAATACCGTTAAGCAAGGATTGGTTCTCTAACTCATTTCCCGGGGTGGGTTTTAAAAATCTCTTCACTAACTCATCACATAAACTTATAAATCTAGTTAATATATTAGGGTTCCCGTCGAATTCGGGGACTAATCTAAGGGCCTTAAAAATAGCGTCAATAGGGTCTCTCTGAGCCATTGCGCTAGTTTCCTCCTCTATAGTACTTAAATCTCTATTCAAATCTAATCTATTTTGCCTTACGTCCCTGGTAGGGGAACGAGGACCAGATTGCCTAGGATGAAAAATCTTGAAGGATTGGCTTAGGACTGGAATGGAATTAAATTACAAGGAAGCAACACAAGAGCGATTCAAGTGTACTCACAGTTTCATATCTTGGTATTTCTGAGTCAGCATCGATGTCTGGATGCACCGGCTACAGCTCACCGTGGTTCAGGATACTCGACGAAGGCTTAAGAGCACACGCAGCGGCTATGCGGAGCCGACAGGATCAATGCGAGAGTCCTTATACGCGCCACGCACTGCTTCGAGTATCCTACCGACTGCGCCAATTACGAAAGCTGCAGACGGAGGACTTAAAAAAAAACAAAATTATTTATAACTAATTTGAAATAAAACTACTTTTTACGGATTTTATCGCGTATATTGATATTATTAATCCCGACGTTTCGGATCCTTTACAGCGTCCATGGTCACGGGTAGACTGAGGTGGTGGGCGTCTTGATGATATAATTACTGACAGCTACCCTACATTTTTTATTGTTACATGATCAATGACATTTATTACTTATTATTAATTAAAACTAGATGGAGCCGGCATTTCCTAGCTGACGACCTCTGAGAAGAAACGCCGAAACAAACTCAGAGAATCATCCTGGGTAGGTATCGACTTTCCTTCGCAAGTATTTGTGGTTTATCAAATCTGATATAATGCTGGGCCTTGTCAAGAGTATGTTCACAAACTGCTGACTTCTTGGAACGGCGGTGTTTGACATCGGCGATGTGATCTTTTACGCGGGTCCCTATGCTTCTTTTAGTTTGGCCTATATATGAGAGACCGCAATCACAATCAAGCTTGTATACGCCCGCATCTTGTAGAGGTATATGGCACTTGACAGATGGTAAGAACTGACTGATCTTCTTCAGCGGCTTGAAGTATGTTTTAATTGAAGCACGCTTCAAGATGTAGCCAATTTTGTCGGTGACTCCTCTAACATATGGTAGTATGGCAGGTAAGCGCTCAACTGTGGCACGTTTCACACGGTTTCTGTGGCAAGGGCGCGGTATTCGGAGCTTGTTGTCATGCAGGACTTGCTTGACATGTTGAAGCTCAGCAGCCAGGTGTTGCTCATCACAGATCCCATGTGCTCTCTGAAACAAAGATTTACCGACGGTAGATAACTGTGTTGGGTGGTGGTGCGATTCACCATTTAGGTATTTGTCTGTATGGGTTTTCTTTCGATACACAGTATGACTCAAGGTGTTGTTATGATTACGAATTACTAAAACATCTAAGAAAGGTAAAGAGTTATTAGCCTCTGACTCCATAGTAAATTGAATTTTTGAATGTAAGGAGTTGAGATGATCTAGAAATGCTGTTACTTTGTTAGATGGCAATATGGTGAAAGTATCATCTACATATCGCTTATAGAACCTAAGTGTTACAGGAGCAGATTGTAAGGCAATCTCCTCAACATCTTCCATAAAGATATCAGCAATAATGGGAGATACCGGAGAGCCCATAATTTGCAATGTGGAAGAGTGCCTGTATAAAAATAATATAAATAAACATGATTTAGAAGCGATACGGCAAGACATTTCGTCAGTAGTACGTCGTAGTAAACCGCCCAAACTAAATCTAACTAAAAACCAATTTCTTGCGCTAAAAGACCTTCGCAACAGGCCTGAATTAACTATTCTACGTGCAGATAAAGGTAATGCTACGGTGGTAATGAACACATCAGATTATAATGATAAAATACAAGACCTTTTATCGGATGTCAGTACATACAAACTAGTGAAAACAGATCCAACAACTAAAACTTTGAAATTAACTAGTGATTTGATAAAAAAGCACTCCGACACATTAAATCTAGATGTCAAATATTTAGTTCCTAGTTGCGCTAAACCACCAAAACTGTATGGGCTGCCTAAGATACACAAAACTAATGCTCCGTTGCGTCCAATAGTCAGCCAAATCGACTCACCAACCTATAGATTGGCTCAACACTTAGCCAAAGTACTCACTACACTAAGAGGGAACACGGCAGCACATGTGAAGGACTCATACCATTTTGTCAGTGAAATAAAACACCTTCATCTCACCGACAATGAAACTATGGTCAGTTTTGATGTTCAGTCATTATTTACATGCTTACCTGTTGAAGACTGCATCAGAATTGTATCTAGGAAACTAGTAGAGAATAACATGCCTATTGAATATGCTGAACTATTAAAACATTGCCTAACCTCTGGCTATTTGTTGTGGAATAATCAATTCTACATGCAAGTGGATGGGGTAGCAATGGGCTCTCCGGTATCTCCCATTATTGCTGATATCTTTATGGAAGATTTTGAGGAGATTGCCTTACAATCTGCTCCTGTAACACCTAGGTTCTATAAGCGATATGTAGATGATACTTTCACCATATTGCCATCTAACAAAGTAACAGCATTTCTAGATCATCTCAACTCCTTACTTTCAAAAATTCAATTTACTATGGAGTCAGAGGCTAATAACTCTTTACCTTTCTTAGATGTTTTAGTAATTCGTAATCATAACAACACCTTGAGTCATACTGTGTATCGAAAGAAAACCCATACAGACAAATACCTAAATGGTGAATCGCACCACCACCCAACACAGTTATCTACCGTCGGTAAATCTTTGTTTCAGAGAGCACATGGGATCTGTGATGAGCAACACCTGGCTGCTGAGCTTCAACATGTCAAGCAAGTCCTGCATGACAACAAGCTCCGAATACCACGCCCTTGCCACAGAAACCGTGTGAAACGTGCCACAGTTGAGCGCTTACCTGCCGTACTACCATATGTTAGAGGAGTCACCGACAAAATTGGCTACATCTTGAAGCGTGCTTCAATTAAAACATACTTCAAGCCGCTGAAGAAGATCAGTCAGTTCTTACCATCTGTCAAGTGCCATATACCTCTACAAGATGCGGGCGTATACAAGCTTGATTGTGATTGCGGTCTCTCATATATAGGCCAAACTAAAAGAAGCATAGGGACCCGCGTAAAAGATCACATCGCCGATGTCAAACACCGCCGTTCCAAGAAGTCAGCAGTTTGTGAACATACTCTTGACAAGGCCCACCATTATATCAGATTTGATAAACTACAAATACTTGCGAAGGAAAGTCGATACCTACCCAGGATGATTCGTGAGGCTATTGAAATTAAAAAACATCCAAATTTCAATAGAGAAGATGGCTGGGTCTTACCACCTGCTTGGAATCCTGTTATAGATTCTATTAAACCAAAATCCAGGCCTACAACTGCAAGACCAAAGGATACTGTGAGCTCGTTCTGCATGAATCGGATTGCCAATAATTAACAACTAAAACGTGATCATTGAATATTTTTACTTTAAAAGAGACCATGATTCTCTGAGTTTGTTTCGGCGTTTCTTCTCAGAGGTCGTCAGCTAGGAAATGCCGGCTCCATCTAGTTTTAATTAATAATTAGTCATAAATGTCATTGATCATGTAACAATAAAAAATGTAGGGTAGCTGTCAGTAATTATATCATCAAGACGCCCACCACCTCAGTCTACCCGTGACCATGGACGCTGTAAAGAGTCCGAAACGTCGGGATTAATAATATCAATATACGCGATAAAATCCGTAAAAAGTAGTTTTATTTCAATGTATAATATTCGCGTAAATGTCAGAAATCAATATATAACTAATTTATTAAAAGGTAAAAATTACAAGTTAGTATTAAGTTTACAATAATGACTACGTTCGGCGATCGATACGAAAGTGACGTTGTTCATTATTCGATGCGATGGCCCGATGGTCGTCACGTTGCGCGGAGTCAGCGCCTCGTGTCCGACGGTTGATGCAATCCGTACTTTGTGCCATTTAGGTAAATGCATAGTCAGCTCTTGCCTAACTGTACAATGGTATAACACGTGATTGTATTTTTATGTAAATAATCTATGTACAAAATTTCAAAACTTGTATCATGAAAAATCACAAAGTTATAAGCTTGTTAAGTTACCTGGTTGTCCGTACAAAAACATGCTCATAACGCGCAGGCGCCGCCCCGCGCCCGCGTTGTCGCGGCGCTCATTGATAATAATGTGGCAGTAGGTACCTAACCGTACGGCGATTTCCGATTGCATTGTATTTAACTGATGATACATCACACTTTCCACATTTTCCATCACACTTGCAGTCTTTGAACTGTCGTAATGGTCAAGTGTAGGTAGACATTAATAAGTACTTTATTTGTAAATGCAGCCGTAAGTGATTAAATGTAGTCAATGCGATATGTTACCCTTATACCAAACACTGTAAGTTCAAAATGGATGAAAAGTGTTAAACATCGCACTACTTAACCACAACAGGCTGTAGGTACAAATAAAAACGTGTGTTCATGTGTGTGACGATACTTTAATGTCAGATAGCTCCTCGTGCCGCACTGCCAGGAATACGTTATCACTTATCACCACAAACCGCTAGTATCCGTACCATTTCTTACACGAACACTATGCTTTTTACATAGGATAGGTACACGTCAACCGAAACACAACTGCCGCGCGCTCGCGTTATCACCACAAACCGCTACTGTACGTACCATTTCTTAAACGAACACTACCTATGCTTTTTACATACGATAGGTACAGATCAACCAAAATGCCGTGCGCTCGCGGTCGCGCTCTCGTTTTGTACCTACTTATCTGAACGGAGCGACATACGTGCACACTTCCCTATAGCTGCCGGGCGACTGAAGTGGTTGGTTCACCCCCGGGCCCCGCCCGCCCCACTGCGCCCGCGCTGACCGCTCAGTGTCAGTGACCTGTGTTGCGCGCATATGATTGCGGATAGGTACTTAGTGTCGCTCGGTGTCCTACTCGTAACATTTTTTAAATGTTTTTGGGACAAAATATAACATGATGTAAAAATTATTGGAATCGATTCAGTTACTGATTCTGAACAAACTATATTCAGGTTTCGCATATACTAATAATGACGATGTATATTATATCCCTTTCCAGGACCGCCCAGTGTGCGTCACATATGCAGTAGTGGGGCGTAAGCTAAGTCTGCTATAAACGCGTAGCGTAAGCTCAGGATGTTGAAGCAAGCGGCTATTAAACTTGTTAGCGTTGAGCATGTTTACGCAGAAGCGGCCGATCTGCGGGTTGCTCTAGGTCAGGGAATGTAATGTGGCTGATATGATGATGATGAACCAGTTTGAATCAATTAGTTATCTCCTATGAGTTACTGATACGATTTCTAATAACAATCTTCTCTTTCTCTCTTCTAGTTTCTTAAACTTTCTCTCTTTCTTAGTTCTCTTTATCTTCTAGTTTTTAAATATATAGTTGTGTTATACATTTTGAAGCTCGTAAACAGCGAACAGTTGCATATTCAAGCAATGAAGTTGATAAAGAACTTATACATATTATTATAAAATATGTCTTTGAAGATGTATTTAATGTCCAATCAATATTGACAGTATCAATATTCTAGTGTCTTTAAAACTGTTTTTATATTATGTTATGGCTACAGAATTGTAGAAACAATGTTACAATTTTAACAGAGATTATGATGACAGTAAAGTTAAAAAATATCATACCAACCTACGGAAGATAATATGTGATGGCTGATATATTGACTAAACCCCTGGCAAAATTAAACATAGTATGTTTGTAAACAATATAATGTACAGAGGCCAACACACCAATCTCATATAATCAGGTAAATTTATTTGATAAATATTGACTGTACTACAAAGGAATAAAGTTCATTTTCAATTGGGACAATTTTATTGTTTTGGATAGCTTGACCTGCTGGCGTCTGTACATTACAACAATAGGTTTGTCTAGTTTATAAGGATACATAATACATCTCGAATGATAAGAAAAAAATTGCAAAACATTAAAATAAAATTGCAACATATTACATCTAAAACAGAAATGAAAGTTGTTTGTTCATGTTCTTTTATAGCATACGGCCCAGTAAGTGGTTAACGTAGCCTATAGACGCCTGTAACACCAGGGGTATCACTTTGCCGACCCTGTAAAATGAAAGAGGAATAGTTGGGTTGGCAGTATAAGGGTCAAAGTCCCCACCATTGCCAACACACCATTTCCTCGCGGAGCACTGGCAACCTTGCTCACCGTAAGAAATACAACACAGCACAAAGCAGTGTTATTTCACTTCAATTTCTGCAAGGCGGAGGTACTTATTTCCCCAGAAGTACCTCAGCTTGCGGAAAATCGGGCAGCTCCAATTTGAGTGGAATTACTCCCACTATGCCCTACCTCTCTCAAAATACTTGAAACATAGCTGAAATTTGGGGTCAACCTTATAATAAAACCTACTAATAAACAGCACAATACAATTCTACCCTTTTCAGCTGTGACACTTGCTAATAAACTAGGTATGTACAATACTAAGTATCATCATCAGTAAATAGTAAAAACCAAAGACACTTTTCGCGTCTGTCGTGATGTTTCTCCGCGTTCTCCTTGTATTACTCAAGACTATGAATTTTATGTTAACGTGAAAGAGTATTTAAATTTTACTTACATAGAGAAAAATAGGTAATCAGAAACGTTCCCATCAGAGACTTCGAATTCCATCTGTGATACTTTCAGACAACTCAAACAGTAAATGCAAGTGATAAATTAACAAACATCTTTTAAGTATACCTATGGAAATAATCTGATCACAGCAATTTAACATTCTGGGTTCCGCAAAACGAGATGCGTAAACTTTAAATAATATAATAATTATGTAATTTATTTAAAATATTTTTAGCGCATGAAAAAGCAGAGAGCTGTTTCGTTTTGCCTTACTTAGGTACCTTTTTTTAAAGAAGGCCCCCGTACTAGGGATCGAAGCCTGCATCGCGGGGCTCACAAACATACACAAACTACACCGGATTTTACACGCCGCGAAATATTCGTGGACCACACAAATATTTGCCTCTGGCGGGAATCCAACCTACGACACGAGGCGCAACGGTAATGGCGAGACTAAAGGCCGCCTAATGATGCCGTGGCATCGAAAAATCTCTTTCGGTGCCACGCCATTATTCTAAAGTATAGCAAAATTGCTATGCTTACACATACAACATAAACATGCCGTATTACGTTTGAATGTCCATTAGTAAAAATTTAAATCCCTTGCCATGCCGTCCCGTCTGCGTAGGCCTTTAACGTTTGGTGTGGTAACCGCTACAACAACCATTTAGCCTTCATAGTAAGTCCACACGAAGTGAATGCAACTCCGCGAACTGCTTAATATTCGTGTGTTCAGGCTGGAGATCGCAGTTGGTGCCGGAATTCAGTTGCAGGCCCTTTTATTTTGGCATAAGCGACTTGAGGTTATATTTTTTAATTATTAGGGATCGCTGCAAATAGCTATTTGCTGCGCGCGCCACTAAGTGCCCCGACTGAGCGTAAAAAATATCCGCAAACCGCGCGACTGTTATATTTGCTCCATGCAACAGGCAGGCGACATCGATAAATATGATCGCATCGTGTGAACTTTACATTGTGTAGCTCATCTTTTTATATAAGAGACATTTGGGTGTGGATGTTTGGCACGGCTATATCAATGAGGTAGGCAGCTTAATTACTTTAAGCAGTTTTAAGTAGGAATTGATGTAGGGAGAGGAATGCGGATCTATAGGAGAGTTTGTGAATGAGGTGCAATCATTGAGGTGACAACCAAATTATTAAATATTAATTAGCTTTAAAATTATTGACGACGTCCGATACAAAGCCACAGGGCTTAGTATCGGTCTGCAGATCACGGAATCGTGATTTCGATTCAGGACATATATTTATTTGATGAATATAAGTATTTGTGTATGTTTGGGTTTTTCTTATGTATTCTAAGTAAGAATTTATGAAAAATATATTTATGTATTATATCCATTGTCTAGTACCCACAGGTACAAGCTCTGCTTAGTTTGGGACTAGTGATGGGCAATTCTCGGGAACATTCTCACATCGATAACTTTGCTGTTAAGTTCTTGCGAACATTCTCTGGGTCAAGGATTTATAAGAATTTAAATTTCTGATGACTGTTTTCACTTATGTCTATCTAAGATAAAAATATTGTGTGTTATTTGAATGTTTTATTAAGTTTACGTTCAGTACATATTACCAGCTGTAAAACCATGTTTCTCGATAAATTCTCTTCAGCAAGAACATTCTAGAGTAAGTTCTCGGATAAATTCTCGTGAATATTTTCGTTACTTGCATATTGTTATTAATATTTCAGATACCTAGGTTTTTTGTTTAAGAAATCATGTTTCAATAATCAGTTTTACTAACTACTTACGTACGTACTTACCTATTTACTACTTATGTACTACCTGTGTACTTACCTATACACTCCTTAAGTATCTGCCTATATGTACTACTTATGTACTGCTTATGTACGAGCTACGCTGTACATTGACCTTTGTAGTAATTAGAACGAGTAGGTACGTCATAATGCAGATCGCTATGTTTAGGTGTGCATTTCTCAATTCAATAAATAATTCAACAATGATGTAATTTAAGTAGTGACAATAAACGACTCAACTGAAACGTTTGTCTACTCATTTATAACATAACAATTACATAACCTTACACAACATAACACATACATAACATTTACACTGTTGGGCATCGAACCCCAACATTTGGTCCTTCGAGCCGGATCGGTTGCGAATCGGTTGGGCTGGCCTCTCAGAAGCGAGAATCCCCAGTTACCAATTGAGACGTCGCGTAAGTTGCACCAGTATCTAGAACTGCGAGTGTGAAGCACGGCTTACTACTTCAAAAACAAGGTTCGTCGCGAGTTCTTCCAGTGACAACATGACGTCAGCAGCAGGAACATACGAGAATCAGCTCGAATTGTACGAAAACATCAAGAAAATCGGCATCAACATCAAGAAAGATGGCTGGGATAGAAAGAACGCGGATTACTTCAAACGGCGGATGCAGATGCTGGAGAACCTTTGGAGCGAATTCCAGTTTAACCATGACCGTTTAGCTACAGAGGTAAGTATGAATCATCCTTATTTCACTAACGATTTATACAATATAACTGTGCAATGTTGTAGAGAAGTTAAGGATTTGATTCGTCTGCAACATCAACAAATACCGACGCCCAAACGAGCTGCAGGGGAGTCGTCGGTGCAGTCGGGAACGTCGGGCGGCACACCTCAACAAGAACAGGTGAGTCATTTGAATATAACAGGACAGAAACAGGAACAACATAACAGCGAAGAAGAATCTAGAAACACAGAGGAGAATAATAGTAACAGGGACCCAGCGCCGACCATCGACCATCAACAACAGAGTACTACCAAGAGGGACACAGGGTCTAACAGCAAGTTGGACGACCTGCTACGTAAGCAATCGGCGAACTTCAAGGCTTTTATGAGAGCAGTTGCCAACATTCAAGTGGAGTTTATCACTGAAAAATGGGAATTTCAGGATGCGTTGCAAACATTACAAGTGCCTTGGTCTGCTATTGATAGTCTCCATTGGGAGATAGAGTGCGAGCTAAACGGAGACAGGAACGTAATATATGAAGAGCGCTACACGAGATTTGAAGGTCAATTTATTGACCTTAAGAAAGCTTTAAACACCAAGATTTGGTCTGGAGCTTATAGAGAAAAAACAACACCAAAGCTAGAAATACCAGCCTTTTACGGAAGATTCAATCAGTGGATTCCAATTAAAGATCTATTCACAGAGGCCATTCATAACAACACATGCTTGTCAAATGCACAGAAAATGCAATTTTTGAAAAGTAAGGTCCAGGGAGAAGCTGAAATACTCATACAACACTTACAGATTAGCTCGGACAATTACATAGCGTGTTGGGATATTCTCAATAACCGATATAATAACCAAAAACTTGTATTTACATCGCACATCAACATGCTCTTCAACTTACCGAACATGCAACAACAATCATTAGCACCATTGAAAAGGATCCATGACGTAACAATTGAATGTTTGCACGCTATTAAGAACATGGGAGTGGATGTCAGTAGCTGGGATCCTCTATTGATACATATTTTATCGCAAAAGTTGGACGCTGTGACACATTCGGATTACATCGAATATATATTAAAGGAATTCTTAGATTACCTAGAGGCTAAGTTTACTTCGATGGAATCATCGCAGCGCAAATAAGATGGCTTGCAAAAATCAAGTTCTGGAACAAATCAAAATCTAGAAGTAAACAAGAAGTACCAAGAAGCGACCCACAGTAAAAAACCGTTCAATTATCATCATAACAAAAATCAAGCGGCTAGTAACAACAAGATTACGAAATCATACCATGCGTCAACATTTATATGTCCACTCTGCAATGACGAACATGGCCTCTATTTTTGTACAAAGTTCTTGGAAATGTCGAATGACGAAAAAATTAACACAATTAACAAATTACAAATCTGCATAAACTGCCTTTTCAGCCACAAAGGGAAAAAATGTACGTCAAACAGTGCACGAGGCTGTACCAAAAAACAATGAACAGAATCAAGCCACTTCTTCATCTCATGTTTCTCAAAATGATGCCTTGGAGATTCTATTGGCAACCGCTATAGTCAAGGTAGAAGGAGCCGATGGAACTCAGCACAACATGCGAGCTCTTGTCGATCAAGGGTCTCAAATCTCATTAATAACAGAACGAGCGGCTCAACTTCTCGAAATAAAACGCCAGAAATGTAAAGGAGTTATTTTTGATGTTGGTGAGAAAGAGAGCAATTGCAAGGGCGTGATGACAATCAAATGTAGCTCTGTTTTTAATGACTTTAAGTTTGAAAAAACAGTATACATTATGAAAAACTTAATTAAAAATTTACCGAATAAATCTTTCTCTAGACCAACATGGCCGCTAATACAAAACATCGATTTAGCGGATCCGGAATTTAATAGCAGTCGTCCAGTAGATCTACTATTTGGAGCAGACATTTACTCCCAGATCATGCTGGGAGGAATGATCAAAGGCGATGACATCACTCAGCCTATTGCTCAGCAGACCTACCTAGGATGGCTACTATGCGGACACGTTAGAGCCCCAAAATTCCAATGCAATGTAGTTTTAAACAATCTGGATGACATGAAACAGTTTTGGGATTCAAAAGAAATCAATGACAAACCTAATTTCTCATTGGAAGATCAGAAATGTGTTGAGTACTACACTAACACAACACAACGACTGGAAAGTGGACGATACGAAGTGAAATTACCAATGAAAAATGACTTTGAAAAGAACCTGGGTTCCTCCAAACAGATAGCCTCTGCGCAATTCATGACGTTAGAAAAACGATTCAGAAACTGGAACAACTTAGCAAAGGCCTATAAAGACTTTATTACGGAATATATAGACTTAGGTCATATGCAACAATCAACATGTAACAAGACGAGTGTCTTGTTACATGCACGTTCGACACCATGATGCGGTAAATAGCACTCGAGTGAGTGCTATTTACCGCATCATGGTGTCGAACGTGCGGAGTCAACAACAACCAAGTACAGGGTGGTGTTTAACGCGTCCGCTAAAACATCAACAGGATGGAGTTTGAACGATCTTATGTACAAAGGTCCAAACCTGCAACAAGATTTACAAACAATATTAATCAAATGGAGGCAATATAAATATGCTTACACGGCAGATATTGAAAAAATGTACAGGCAAATCGTTGTGGCCCCCTGTGATCAACATCTACAAAAAATAGTATGGCGAGAGTCGCCGGAAAAACCTTTACTTTCATACCAACTCGCTACAGTGACTTATGGCACTAAGGCAGCGCCGTTTCTCGCTATAATGACCTTACGAAAATTGGCGGAGGATGAACGCCAGCGTTTTCCGGAAGCTTCAAAGGTAGTGGAAGAATCATTTTACGTCGATGATCTCGTTCACGGGTCACATAACATAATACAAGGTAAGAAGCTAGCTACTATCGCATTAGGTTTCTAAACCTGTAATGATAGTTTAAGAGTTTTTAAATAAATAAATAAATAAATAAAGCTAATTTCGGACATCAAACTATTACTAGAGCGTGGCGGTTTTAACCTTAGGAAATGGTCAGCGAACGATCCAGCTATTTTGGAAAACGTTACAATCCAAGATAACAATGACAAGACAGTCTTTAACTTCAAAACGGACCAGACCTCAAAAACTTTGGGTCTATGTTGGAATTAAACAGAAGATAAGTTCAAATTCCAATATTCGTTTTTAAGTGTCAACAAGAAGGATACAAAACGCAGTTTATTAGCTGAAATATCGAAAATATTCGACCCACTCGGCTGGCTGGCTCCCTTCACTATGAAACTAAAGTTACTATTCCAAAAACTATGGGAGGTCAACTTACCGTGGGATGCCGAAGTGTCCGATAACATACACAAAGAATGGTGCAAAATACAAAGATATATCAATAAACTCATGCGGAATACCAAGATGGCTCAAATGTAGTGAAGAACAAGTTATCTAATTACATGGCTTCAGTGATGCCTCCCTGGATGCCTATGCATGTATAATTTACGCGCGTGTTCACCCATTTAAGGAGGTCATACTTGTTGCCGCAAAGTTAGAAATTGTACCACGCAGAAAGACAACAACATTACGTAGACTGGAATTGAATGGAGCTCACCTATTATCCAAATTAATGCAGAAAGTAAAGGAATCGTTAAATCAACAGGAAATTCGAGTCTATTGCTGGACTGATTCTATGGTAACTCTTGCTTGGATACAAGGCGATCCCGCGAGATGGAAAACATATGTGGAAAATCGAGTCCAAAAAATAATTAGCGTAATACCAGGTTCGTGCTGGGATTACCTACGTCAAGTCAAACGAAAATCCTGCTGACGCCGCAAGCCGAGGCCAATACGCCGGCCAATTGAGAGAAAATCATCTGTGGTGCCAAGGCCCTATTTGGCTATCGTCGTTTGAAACAGGAAACGGAGGCAAACGTGTCTATACCTCAAATCAAGATGTAAAACCTGCGACAAAACAAGCTAATGCCACACAAATCAGTCCTGAAACAAACAACATTATAAAACAATTATTACATAAACATAGCTCAATTAATCACATAATTCGAGTCGTTGCGTGGATACAAAGAGCGTTGAACTTAAAACGGCGTCAACTACCGAGCCACCTTACGCTGCATGAATTGAGTAGTGCAACTAAGGCAATTGTAAAATAAACACAACAAAAAGAATTTGAAACAGATATTAGTCAGTTACGCAAACACGGCACTGTGTCATCGAATAGCAAACTATTATCTTTAAATCCGTATATTGATCAAGACGGTTTGCTGAGGGTTGGAGGAAGAGTAAAAAACGCCGTGTTATCTGAAGAGATGAAGCATCCGATGATTATGCCATACAATAGTCGTTTAACGCACTTGCTTATCGATCAAGCCCATCGAATGACCTTTCACGGCGGACCACGGCTCACTTTGTCGCACCTTCGCCAGAAATACTGGATCATCGGTGGCGTGCGAGCTACGAAGATGCAAGTAAGAAGATGCGTAACGTGTAGAAAGGCTAGTCCAACAAAACAACAACAAATTATGGGAGCTCTGCCAAGCGCAAGAATTAACCCTGCCCCACCGTTCTATCATACAGGAGTGGACTACACGGGATTCGTCGATATCAAGATGAATAAAGGACGAGGGGCTAGGACAACAAAGGGTTATATAGCCGTCTTCGTATGCATGGTGACAAAGGCGGTGCATATTGAATTGGTCTCACAAGCTCGGCATTCATGGCAGCTCTGAATAGGATGGTAGCAAGGAGGGGCGTCCCGCGACACTTATATAGTGATAATGGTACTAACTTTGTCGGCGCTAATCGGCTGCTCATGGAACAATATGAGGAGATTGAAAACACATTCAGGAACGATGAAGTACAGAAGGAAGTCGCCGAGATGTTCATACAGTGGCATTTTAACGCCCCTGCATGGCCATCAGCGGGGGGATTGTGGGAACGAGCTGTAAGAAGCTTGAAACACCACTTAAAACGAGTGGTGGGAGAGCAGAAGCTGACGTTCGAGGAGTTTACCATAGTCTTAACAAAATTAGAAGCTTGTCTTAACTCTAGGCCTCTATGCGCGCTGAGTGAAAACGTGGAAGACTTGGACTGTCAGACGCCAGCACATTTTTTAACAGGGAGGTCTGGGTTGACCGTCATCGAAACAAGAGAAGACGCCAGAACAAGATGGGAGCTGACTAGGAAAATAAGCGCAGAAATTTGGAAAAAATGGAAAGCTGAGTATTTGTGCCAATTTTTCCCAAGAACTAAGTGGCAGAGGCCACAGGAAAACATGAAGGTTGGGGATTTGGTTGTAGTCCATGATGACCACCTGCCAAATGGTTAATGGGTAGAATAGTTGATCTGCACCCGGGAGACGACGGATATGTCCGTGTCGTGACCCTAAAAACCAGAAACGGCATAATGAAGAGGCCCATAACGAAGGTATCAATTCTACCAATGGACAGCGAGGACAGCTCCAAATCGCATACCACTATAAATAAACCAACAACAAACGGGGAGACCGCGGCACATATTCGATCTGCAAAAACAAGCAAAATGAGCATTATCGGATTAGTGATGACCCTGCTATACCTACTGAGTCCTACAACTGCCGCATCCAACACAAACTTTATCGAAGTGCAACAAGGCCTATATTTTGATAAAGTAACAAACATGAAACTAATTCGGGACGAGTGGAAGATAGTTGTCTACTACGACATCAGACCCTACTGGCACAGTATAGCTGTAATGTAGGGATAAACTAGTGAATGAAACTCTAGAACGGTTGAGGTAATACTAGTTTATTTAAGGTTCTGACATGCCTTTATATAATGATTACATGAGTACTTATGTATAATTGGTTATATACTACATCTCCCTCCATAAAAGAAAATAAAATGAAATATTATTTTTATTTTATTTTAAATCTAAGTAGATAAACATATAAAAGTAACATAATAAAATAAACATTTTTAAAATAGTTTTAAATGCGATTACAAGTTAATCATTAGAAGTATACAATTTTGTGCGGTTTTTGTGAACAGTGTCTGGTATACCATCTTTTAGAATTTTAACATTTGGTGAGATATCCTCTACAACAATATAAGGACCTACATATACGTTAGCTAACTTATTACCAGTTTCGTTTCGAACAAGAATCAAGTCATTCCTTTTATATTTAGTAGGACTCATATTTCTATCATATTTATCCTTCCGTAATATCTTAGACTTAATTAAATTTTCTCGAGCTTCTTTTAAAGATACCTGTAGTCTGTATTTTAATTCCAAAGGATAATTGTCATGGTTATATAGCGGTTCAATAGTTTTTGTTAGGTTACTGGGTAAATTACATTTCTTACCGAATACTAACTCGAACGGTGTGTATTTAGTCACAGTATGAACAGACGTATTGTAACTAAAACACCAATAAGGAAGCCAGGTACTCCAAGAGTCAGGATGATTATCAGTATGTATACGTAAATACGCACCTAAATTTTTGTGGGAATTTTCAAGTGCACCAATACTCTCATGATGATAGGCTGTGGAATTTATTTTATTTATGTGAAGTAATTTACATACCTCTCGCATTGTAGAAGACATAAACTCGGCTCCTCGGTCGGTTGCTATTTCCCTCGGTATTCCGTAACGTAACACAAAGTTGTTTACTAAGTTTTTGGCTATTTCTACACTACTTTTAGTTTCTAACGGATAAGCCTCTACGTATTTAGATAACTCACATTGGAGCGTTAATATGTAACTATAATTATGTAAATCTCTATCTAATGGTCCTACGACATCTAAGTATATTTTCTCAAAAGCTGAGTGAGCTGTAGAAGATATCGTCATAGGTTCTTTTATCCGCACTGAGTGCTTTTGTTTTTGGCATTTTTCACACCTTTTAATAAATTCAGTAACATCACGCTCTAGTCCTGCCCAGAAATAATATTTCTTAATGGTGTTGACCATTCGCCTGATACCTGCATGGCCACTTGTAGGTAACAGGTGAAAGTCATTGAGAATAACTCTCCTATCATCTTTGTCTTCTATCCTTTCAATATCTTTCAAAACACACAAGCGTGGGCCTGTCCAATTACCTATATCCTTTATTTCCTGTGCTAATCTATCAATAAAAGTACCGTTTATTTTATTCTTTACAAAGTATATTTCCTCAATATTTATCTCCTTACAGAATTTTTCCAGCTCTCTCACAAATGCGCCTGGCGTCAGTTGCGATCGAGTTGCTGGTTTTATGTAAATTATCATTTCACTCGGTACATAAAAAAATATTTGATTTTCATTCTTACACTTATATTCTCCTTGTAATTTAGTCAGTTGTTGACTATTAATAAATCGTAGCTCGACAGACAATTTTGGCTTACTATGAGTTTCCACAACGTTTGGCTGATCAGACCACTCGTCAGTAGGAACTATAGCATCCGAAGTGTCATGTTGGGCTTCTAATTTTCGTTTTTGTCCTCTAGTCATAACATGTATCATACTTTCATGCATATCTCTCAAATCTTTCGATGTTAAGACAACCCGAGACAATGCGTCTGCAGCTGCATTGTCAGAGCCTCTAACATACTCTACCCAAAAATCGTACTCTTCTAGCAACATTCTAAAATTTAATAATCTACTTGAAGGTTCCTTTATATTAAACAAATATACCAGCGGCTTATGGTCGGTTAAGATTTTAAATTTGCGACCATAGAGGTACGGCCTAAAATGTTTTACGGCCCAGACAATGGCAAGCAATTCTTTTTCTATAGTGGGGTAATGTTTTTCCGCTTTATTTAGCGTCCTACTTGCATAAGCAACAGGTTTTTCATTTTGATTGGCCAGAACAGCTCCAATTGCATATCCTGATGCGTCTGTTTGGAGAACAAATATATTGTCTTCAGAAAAATCGGGGTACTCGAGTACTGGAGCACAAGTTAATTTTTGTTTTAATAAATCAAATGATTTCTGACAATTTTCAGACCAGTTAAATTGAATACCTTTCTTAGATAAATTATTTAAAGGTTGCGCTATTTCAGCAAAATTCTTTATAAATTTCCTATAATAATTTGCAAAAGCAACAAAACGCTTCACTTCGTCTGAATTACGCGGAGTCGGATAGTTTTTAACGACATCTAATTTTTCTGGGTCGGGCAATACGCCTTCCGATGATATAACATGGCCTAAGTATAACATCTCTTTTTTCAGAAAATTGCACTTAGCTGGATTTAATTTTAAATTTGTTTTCCGCAATCGTTCAAACACGTCTAATAAGTTTTTAATAGCTGAATCCAAATTTTTCCCGTAAACAATTAAATCATCAAGATACACAAGACATTTATCATAGGTTAAGCCGGCCATTGCTATATTCATCATCCTTGAAAACGAATTTGGACTTGTTTTGAGTCCCATAGGCATCCTGGTCATCTGGTACTGCCCGGAACAAAATGCAGTATATTTTCTACTGTTTTTATCGAGATTAACGTTGTAAAATCCCTGGTGTAAATCAAGGTGTGTGTAATAAATACACCCGGAGAGAGAATCTAGAATATCAGTTATATTAGGCAGTGGAAATTTGTCATCTTTAATGCAATTATTGAGTTTTCTATAGTCGATAACTAGGCGCCATTTCTTTTGTCCGGAAGAATCAAGTTTTTTGGGTACCAAAAGGACTGGACTGGACCACTCGCTTTGACACGGCTCGATAATTTTTTGAGATAACATGTCATCAATTTGTTTATTAATTTCTGATTTTTGAGAGTGAGGCAACCTATATGGTTTAACGTACACGGTGTCAGCGTTTTCCTTTAGGTTTATTTTATGACTATATATAGGTGTAGTAGACAGAGTATCACCCGGCAAATAAAAAATGTCTGAATATTTTGCGCATAAATTTTGAACACTCATCTTTTCCTCTAAATTTAAATGTTTTAAATTAAGCTGAGATAACAAAGACTTGACTCGCTCCGCGTTATTCGAACAACTATTAAAATTACAAATATTATAATCACTTAGTTTGTGTATGATGGGTCTAATTTCATTTAATGTCAACGAACTTTCGGTCGTGTTCAATATTCGAATAGGAATTTTGCCATTGACTGGTGAGCCTATTGTACTAGCTACGAAGACACCATCACATAACTCCGATGCACAGACCACGCATTCTTCCTTCACACTAGTATCCAAATAATGTATAGATTCTGACCTAGAAGGAATATTAAACGATTGTGTTGCTTGATTTGTCAACCTTAAAATTATCTTATTATTTAACGAATCGTATAATGTTAAATGTTTATGTTCTAAATCTATGCATGATCTAAACTTGTTTAAAAAGTCATACCCAATTATGCCATCAGTCTTACATGGCAAAGAATTAAAAACATAAAACTTGTGACTAAAATTATGTCCCTCTATCATTAACTGTAAACATACGTATCCAATTGCCTGCACTGTGCCCCCAATACCATTTATTGTAGTAGTCCATTTATGCATAGGTATATTTTGTTTTAAGATACTATGATATTTTATAGCCGAAATCGATGCTCCCGTATCAATTAGCCATGAATAATCTTCACCATTTAAAGATAACTTAGTAACTAAAGAATTATCGTATGAAAAAATAAACTTACTTTTAGGCTCGAAAAAACTGCTGGACATTATCCTCTCCTTCATCATCATTGTCATTAGTACTGGACATCACATGCACATTGTCCTTTTTCTGAGGCTGTCCCGTACTATTCGAGTTATAATAATAATTATTGGGTGACCTACCTCGAAATCCACGTGTAGAGTGATGTGTGGGGAAGGGTCGAGACCAACCCCGCACTGCTCCGCGCTGGTGCAAGTTACCCCTATGGTAATTACCTCTTGGGGCGGAGTGGAAGCCTCTCTGATTGTCTCTGAAATTCCTAAAATTGACTCCATTAGGCTTCCTCATGGATAAAATATCTGATGACGGAGTAGCGCATGACGAAACCTCCTCATCTACCGCGGCCTGTATGGCATCATTTAATGACTCAAAATTTCTGGCGGCTATAATGGTGCTTAACCTACGGTTTCGCAATCCGTCGGCAAAACGCTTAATAGCAAGTTTTTCATTAACTCGTTTTAAAATATCATGAGTTTCGGTATGTCCTTCGGACTGCGAAACAGTCAGGTCAATAAACAAAGTTGATATTTCTTGACCGAAGTCTGAAATGGTATTTTCATTTTGCCTAATAGTTTGCAACTTACTTTGTAAAGCTGAAGATGATTTTTTAGGCAATAAATGTAGTCTCATATCCTTCAATAATTCGCAAACGCTATTATATTTGGCAGCCAGTCTTAGTTTAGCTGATTGCGATAATCTACTTTTTAAAACAAACTCGATTAAATTACGTTTCGCGGAATCTTCCAAAATAGAATCATAGTATTCAATACCGTCAATCAATTGTTTAGTGACTGATTCTTGATCGTTCATAACGGGTAATAAATTAAGAGCTATTTTTAAATCGAATTTCGCCATTTTAGAGCAATCAATTGACTTACAGCTATCACACAAATCAATTATTTCAGAATATAATTTCTTAAAATTATTACAATATTGATTTATCAATTCAAACTCAGCTATCTCTCTAAATGTCTTTACTCTTGAAATTTCGTCTATATAATTATTATACTGTTGGTATAAAATTTCAGACTCATTTAATTTTTTACGACAAACACTTTCTTGTCTTCTACTAGGGCCGATTTTAATTAAGTATGATCTTATCTTTAATAACTCATTATATAATTCCTTTATAAAATCTGCCATCAAAATGTTATACTAACATGATATCAATCTCAACCTTAATTAATACAATAATACATACCGCTAATTCCAGAATTCGATACCGTTACCGTAACATAATACTTAATTTAAGAGTTCATAGTTCTTTGTTGTTTAGTTGAAGCACTGCACTGACGCGATTTTATTTGACCGAACGACTTTTACGATTACGCACTATTATGATTACGCACTTTATAATTACGCACTATCACTATTTGACACTAATGCTCACGCATATATCTAATGGAACTTCTTTCCATTTTATATTATTTCGGGTTCCACCTGCTTACGCTGGCCGCGTAGGATGCTCGCATATCTCCTCAAGACCATATCGTTAACATGTCTCTCCACCATTCTGCCATGACATTTCTGGTACATTTTATACGCCAGAAACAGTCCTCCAAGACCCAGTAGTAAGGTAATCACAATCAATATTATATTTGTTGTAGTTGCGTGATACATTAGTTGGTCCACATGAGCAGAATTTTGGCCACTACCAGCTGCGTTCTGGGCTATTACCACCTGCTCCTCCTTCTTACTTTGGGGGTTGCCCATGATTGATATTTGAAAATTTCACCACGGGAGACGGTAATAGTGCACGAGAATATATTTTAAATTGCTTCATTTTCGTACACGGAGACGCAATGTTTATAATTTACTGCCCATATATGAATATGGTATCAAATCGCGGCGCGAGGCTGACCCGAGATGACTTAGGCAGGGTCGCCATGTAATGTAGGGATAAACTAGTGAATGAAACTCTAGAACGGTTGAGGTAATACTAGTTTATTTAAGGTTCTGACATGCCTTTATATAATGATTACATGAGTACTTATGTATAATTGGTTATACACTACATAGCAATATTCAACAAATTTAACAATCACCTCGTAAACATATATTCAAAGTTAAAACAAAGAACCCAATGTGACGTAATTTCATTACGAATACATCACGCATACGCTGAACTTGAACACTATAACCGTATGTTGCTGAATCCGCAAGGTCGGGGGAATATGAGAAGCAAACGCGGGCTTATCAACGGTGTCGGTTCAATCGCACGGTCATTGTTCGGTGTGTTGGATGACCAATTCGCCGTACAATATCAACAGGATATAGAACTAATTAACAAAAATGAGAAACATCTGGCACTATTGTATAAGAACTAAACGTCTATAATAGAAGCCGAATACAACATAGAAGATCCGAAGAAATAATCGAAAAACAACACAAGTTATTCAACCAACATCTACTAAGCCTAGAAAACCTTACGAATAACGTTAAACAGCAGGTTGAGTCTCAAGAGCTATCCATAGAATTTGCGATGTCTGCTATATGTGCAACAAACTTTATAGAACATCTTAGAAACGTTCAAGAGATGCTGTTGGACACCGTAACAAATATTTATAACGGCAAAATGAATTTACACATCATTGCGCCAGAACAGCTACGAGATGAACTAAACGTAATCTCGGGTCAGCTTTCAAAGGATGTGGCTTTACCCATCACCAACACACAACAAGATTTTTTCCACCTGTACAACTTTCTACAAGTGAAGGCAAAGATGACAGAAGGATATTTCATCATTGAAATACGTGTGCCATTAATCAGCAGGGAAAATTACGAAATATACCATGTCATAACTGTCCCGAAAAAGAACGGCGAGAATATGGTCACCCTACTGCCCATAGCTGAACTACTCGCAATCAACATTCAAAAGGACTCTTACCTACCGATGACTAATACCGACCTACAGCAATGTATGAACTACGACAGTACAATACAGCTTTGCCCTGTACGGACTCCAGTGTACCACATGAAGTCTGATAAGAGCCTCTGTAAGAAAAGCAAAGACTCGCCTGGCTGTCAAACAAAACATGAGAGTTGTAACGATATTTGGACGGAACTTAACAACCTATACTTTTGCTGTGATTCATGCAAAATACGCGTCATATGCGGGCATCAAGTTTTGACTAAATTAATAACCAAGGCAGGAGTAATGACACTCGGAAGCGATTGCATCGTTGACAGCGATAATATCGCAGTTTATTCCCAAAGGCTACAGACGGACACAATTCAAGCTCAAGTCGAAGAAAACACGATGTTGATCCCTCCAATTAATTGGATCATCAATTTGTCTGTACCGATTTTGGAACACGAAACCCATGATGATAATCAGACCATACAGCAAAGACCATTATTACTTGACCTTGCAAACAAATACAAGAAATGAAAGCCGCCACTGCAGATGACATCTTATCAGATCGAATTACACATCACGATGTTCACCAATACATCGTATTATCCCTATTAGCAGCCGCAATGCTACTGGCAGCCCTAATATATGGATACTTCCGACTACGCAAACAATGTGCTCCACCGCCGCAGGCTGAATCACCGGTAGTTCCTGATCCAGCGCCCAGGAGGAGGTCCACAGCCAGTATCGCGAACAACACATACAACGTCAGGGAGGGCGGCGGTCTGAAGACAGCCAGTGCACATGCACTTGACAGAGCATCGTCGCCTATTGCGCGGTACAACGCTATGCATGAAGAAATAACTATTTAAGGATTTACATGTTTTCTTTTAAATTTACTTTTACATTTGTTTTATACCTTTTCATTTTACATTTACATTTCTACTTTGATGTTTAACATAATTATTTTCTTATTCTTGCAATTGTATTACTTTCTCAGTGGGCAATATGTACGAGCTACGCTGTACATTGACCTTTGTAGTAATTAGAACGAGTAGGTACGTCATAATGCACATCGCTATGTTTAGGTGTGCATTTCTCAATTCAATAAATAATTCAACAATGATGTAATTTAAGTAGTGACAATAAACGACTCAACTGAAAAATTTGTCTACACATTCATAACATAACAATTACATAACCTTACACAATATAACACATACATAACATTTACACTGTTGGGCATCGAACCCCAACAGCTTATATAGTTACCTATATACTACTTATGTACTAACCTATGTACTTCTTATATACTTACCTGTGTATTACTTATGTGCTACTTATATACTTTCCTACGTACTGCTTATATACTTGCCTATGTACTGCTTATGTACTTACCTATGTACTGCATATGTACTTACCTATAATAATAAGCCCCCTAAATTCCAACCTTACGTCCGGGCTGAACATCTAGTCTACGTGGGGGGCGGACGTGTAATGTACTATTAGTATATAGGATTACTATGTATGGTAAGTACTATATATGGTATTGTTATATAGTATTACTACATGAAAACTTGCACGGCTAACAAGGCAAGGGAAACACCCATAAAACATGGAGAATACAAGTAGAGAGATACGTATAGGGCCGCTGCCTGGGGGCCGCCAGGGCACGTCTGGAGCTGGCGCTGGACGTGACAGCATGCGAACCGTCAGTGGTCGTCGATTGAACAGGCGGGTCACGACCACTCAAGATGCTACAGCCGACGACATTCACACTAACACACCCACAGACAACACTCATATTGAAACGGAAAGAAGTGTTTTGCAGGAAATGCTTCCCGCAACCACCCTTGCCGGCAGAAATAGACAACGGATGAAATGGACTGATGATGTGAACCGCCAGTTACTCCGTTGCTATTACACAGTCACAAATTGCGAAACTAACCTCACAGGATATCGCCCTTCTTTACATGCAAAGTTTACAGAAATATACCCGGACCTTAACACCCTTTCTGAACAAAGACTAGCTGATCAAATTAGAGTCATACACCGAAATAATCGAATCACTGCCACAGAAAGAGAAAACATTAAGAAAGAAATAGCATTAGCATTAAATATTAATGATAGCCAAATAGTATCTGAAGCCTCTTCACGCATTCGTAGCACACGGCGGCTCAGATCAGCAGATCTGACTGCCACACATATTAATACAGAAGAAGAAATAGAATAATCCAATCAAAACGCACAACATACCCAACAGTCATACACACATACAGAACATCAACGTACACAAACAACATCAAGTATACAAACATCGCAATCATTTTCAACACTACAGGAACGATTTTCGCAATCACCAACACCATCACAAAACATACAGATGGAAACAACTGCTGATACAGATAGTATACAAATAGAAAGTATATTTAATGAGAATATTATTAAATATAAAGGTACAGATCCTACAGTTCGCCCGAATATACCGAAACTTAAAATTACACATCAATCTAAACTAACTGTAAATACGCTAAATCATCTTATAAATATCGAACTATCACATAATACAAATCCTAATATAGAAGATATACAAGATTTAATATATTGTGCAGCCCTTTCAGCAACTACCTTATATAATAAAAAAACTATAGATAAAACAAACAGAAGTAATTATAGCAATAGTAAACCTGCATGGGAAAGGCGTATAGAAACTAAAATTGCAAACTTAAGAAAAGATATAGGAAGACTAACTGAATATGTTAAAGACAATCTCTCCACTAAGAAACAAAACAGGATAGAAAATATATATAAAAACAAAGAAGAAGTAATAGAAGATATCGACATAAAAACTCAAAAACTACAGGCACTTTCTAAGAGACTACGCAGATATAAGAAATCGAACCAAAGACACAAAGACAATATTATATTCAACAATAACCAAAAACTGTTTTACAGACATTTCGATAAAGAATCTAGTATTAAAGAACCACCTAACATGACAGAAGTAAAAGCGTTTTGGGAAGAGATATGGTCAAATCCAGTAGAACATAATAAACAGGCAGAATGGGTTAAGGTAGAAGAAGAAGCAGGACCTTTAAATCCAATGACAGAATTAGTAATAGATAAGAAAGACGTAGAATTAGCAATAGGCAAAACACTTAATTGGAAAACACCCGGGCCGGATAAAATATATAATTATTGGTTAAAATATTTTACAACTGCACACGAACACATTGCAAATGCTTTTAACACTCTTATTAGTGATCCTAACTCTATAACTATATTTTTCTCCCAGGGCAATACATATTTAAAACCGAAAGGATCAGAAACTACAAACCCAGCTAATTACCGCCCAATTACATGTCTCCCGACTCTATACAAACTTCTCACATCCATTATCTCACACAAAGTTAATATACACCTCATACACAACAACATAATAGCGGAAGAACAGAAAGGCTCCAGAGGTTGTAAAGAACAGTTAGTAATAGACTCAGAAATACACAACCAGGCTAGACAAACTCACAGAAATCTTTATTACGCATACATTGACTATCAGAAAGCATATGACAGTGTGCCCCACTCGTGGCTTATACAGGTTCTAAAATTATATAAAATAGATAATACACTCATACAATTCCTACAACAAACTATGCAAAAATGGACTACCACACTACACATAAACACAGAATCTGAAACACTAAAAGCTAAACCAATAAAAATCTCAAGAAGCATATTTCAGGGGGATTCACTAAGTCCACTCTGGTTCTGTATGGCGTTAAACCCACTTTCGCGAATCCTTAACAATACAGGACACGGATATTTATTGCATAGGGAGGATAACAGTAAAATAACACATTTATTGTACATGGACGATATCAAATTATATGCTGCAAGTAGACAACAACTGGATTCCTTATTGAAAGCTACAGAAGAGTTTAGTACAGATATAAAAATGAACTTTGGAACAGATAAATGCAGAATAAATAGTATTATAAGAGGAAAGCACCACGTAACAGACCCATATATACTTACACAACAACATGCACTAATAGATAAAATGGAATTAACTGATACATATAAATATTTAGGATACTGCCAGAGCACACGCATTGACCGCGGTAAGATAAAAGAAGAATTACCAAAAAAATATACAGAAAGACTTAATACAATACTCAAAACAGAATTATCAGCAAGAAACACGATAAAAGCTATAAATGCATATGTAGTGCCTATACTTACCTACTCATTTGGCATTATTAAATGGACAGTTACAGATTTAGATACAATTAATAGATTAACAAGAACTACATGCTACAAACAACATATACATCATATACACTCAGCCACAGAAAGGTTTAATCTAAAAAGGAAATTAGGAGGCAGGGGCCTGATAGATATTAAGAATTTACACAGTAGACAGCTACACAACATCCGCATATACATGTTAAATAAAGCCAAAGATAGTCCCATCCATACAGCCCTTACCAAAATATCAACATCAGGTACACCACTAAAATTAAACAGTAGTAATTTCAATCCCCTAGAAAACCATTCCTCAGATGAACAAAAAATTGCTACGTGGAAACAAAAATCTCTCCATGGCAAATATCCTAATCTTATACAACAGGAACAAATAGACAAGGAAGCATCTACCGCATGGCTTAGAAAAGGAAATATATATAAAGAAACAGAGGGATTTATTATAGCTATTCAAGACCAGATAATTAAAACTAAAAATTACCAAAAATATATAATGAAGGATACGAATATAATTTCAGACATATGTAGATTATGTAACACCCAGCAAGAAACTATAGATCACATTACAGGGGGATGTCCATTTTTAGCAAATAAACAGTATACAGATAGACACAACAAGGTAGCAAAACAAATACACCTACAGATAGCTAAAAAATATAAGTTAATAGATAAAATAGAACCATATTATAAATATAAGCCAAAAAATGTATTATATAACGTAATTGCAAAACTATACTGGGTTATGGACATAATCACAGATAAAACCACACAAAACAATAGACCAGACATAACATTAATGTTAAAGGAACAGAAAATAACATATTTAATCGACATATCTGTACCTAACTCAGATAATTTACGGAAAAAATACTCAGAAAAAATACAAAAATACATACCATTAGCAGATGAAATCCGACAGATGTGGCAACAAAATACAGTCAAAATAATACCGATTGTATTATCATCTACCGGGCTTATCCCTAAATCACTACTCACATCAATAAAAAAACTAGACCTACACACATCCACATTCATTCCACTCCAAAAATCAGTTATCATTGACACATGTTCCATAGTACGGCGATTCCTGACATCCACTACACAGACACCTTCTACAGTAGGAAACGAACCAACTCACTTGGTGTAAACCCGTGGTTGGCGCGTCATAATGTACACCAGCAATGCTGAGAATCCAAAAGGATGCGTAACATAATAATACCACAACACAGCACACCCCAATAACACACCACAAGCTTCATTTACTTGGTTTCGGCCCGTAAATGTAGCTAAAACCAGCAATGAGCTGAGAAAAAGAAGCAGTTAGCCAAAAATAATAATAAATAATAATCATTTATTCGCTCTTCACAAAAAAGGTTCCTTATTTCTAGGAGTATAAGTATTTATTTAGCTAAACAGTGCAAACCTGTTTTGTGAGAGCCTGGTGCCTGAGATAGGTTTGTAAAAAACCTGTATTACAGGTCACCGATGTACTACTTATGTACTAATCTATTAAACTTTTCCGAGATAAATTGCTTCTACATCTATTTAAATATAAGTTTCAATTAGTATTTTAAATTCTCAGTGTCAGAGAATGTTCTCAGAAAATTCGTATGTGACCGGGAATAACAAATAGGATATATTTTACCCCAGAAAAATGTGGGAATATCTCGAAAATCCCGAAAAACGAATATCTGACGGGATTCGAATGAAATTTGATACACACTATAGTATGTGACCGGGAATAACACATAGGATATATTTTACCCCAGAAAAATGTGGGAATATCCCGGAAATCCCGAAAAACTAATAGCTTACGGGTTTTGAATGAAATTTCATACACACATATTAAGTGACCGAAAATAACAAATACTCGTAGGATATATTTTACCCCAGAAAAATGTGGGAATACCCCGGAAATCCCGAAAAACAAATATCTTACTGGATTCGAATGAAATTCCATGCACAGATAATATGTGACCGGGAATAACAAATAGGATATATTTTACCCCAGAAAAATGTGGGAATATCCCGGAAATCCCGGAAAAACGAATATAGGAGAACTACTTACGGGATTTGAATAAAATTTCATACAAACAATATTATAAGTGACCGGGAATAACTTATATATACATTTTACCCCAAAATCATGTGGGAATTCCCAGAAAACGTATGTAGGAGACCTACTTACGGGATTTAAATGAAATGTTGGTACTAATAGTTTGTGATTGGCGCTGGCATATTGAATACTTCTTTTCTCGAAACAAAGCGGGAATTTCCGTAACATTGAGTACTTCTTATCGCATGAATACAATCCGACAACAATTGTGTTACCGAGTCTAGGCGTACGAAGTCGCTGGTAAAAGCTAGTATCTCATATATTTAAAAATTGTTATTGCTAATTAGGTTATTAAATAAATTAAAACAATTGTCATAGTTTTTCACTATAATGAATCCCTTTGATTTTAATAATTTTATTAAAGCACTTTAAATTATCTACTCTTTTAAAAAATACAAAAAAAAAAACATTTTTCTTCTTCAAGGGAATCATGTCTTTAAGTCATTAATTATTGTTGCAGCTTTTCTGTCTTCTAAGGGTAGGTCGGGGTCGTTCCATCCCCACACCGAATGAGTACCATCGCCGGTTCTCCTCACCCGTGTTTCTATCAATTCTTCCGGTACTGTTTTTAAATCATAAGCCCATCCAATTCTCGCCATGACGTCAATGAAAAATTTCGCAATGTTAAGAGAATAGCCGCCGAGCTCAGCTGCTCTATAATCCCATGGAAAAGTGTGGTGATAATTGTGGAAGCCTTCTCCAGACGTTAAAAATGATACTATCTTAGTTTCAGCTGGTCGAATGTTTTTGTCATACGGCCTGATACCCCACATGTGTGCTGCCGAATTTATCAGCCAGGTTGCGTGTAATGTAAACACGTATCTTAAGCACACACATACGTAAAATGCATTCCATACTGTCTCTCCCCATAGAGTAGGAATGTAGGATGGTATTACGAAACACATCAGAAATAGTAAGGGCCAATAGTGTCTGAAAATATAATAATATAAAATATTAGAGTAGGAAATGCGCGCGCGTCCCATGATTCCAAATATAAGAGAGGTGTGGTGAGTTTGTGGGAGTAATTCCACTCAAATTGGAACTGCCCGACTTATAATCAACATTGATGTGAATGAAGTGTGAAAATATGTTGCGAATGATAGATAGCTCACTTGTGCTGGAAACGCAGTAGTGGATCGGCTAAGACATCATTTAATTCGGCTCTATTGGCTTTGACCTTGGGATGCTTCTCTATTAATAACCACCCTATATGAGAGAAGAAGAACCCTCTCCTTGCGTTGTGTGGGTCTGCATCCGTGTCACAGTGTTTGTGATGCAAGCGGTGAGTCCGAACCCATACCACTACGGAATACTATACGAAAAAAAAAATTGTTAATGCTATAAGACACCTGGAAGCAATTAAGAATAAAGACAATTGTTAAAAAAAGGAAATTGGGTTAAAGTCTGATGGCAATCGTTTCACTGGAAGCTGACAACATAGCGTGGAAAAGGCTAAAGGTGGTCATTAACAAACAAGTTTGACCTCTCGCTGTGTCCACTTCTTCGGTCTACCCAGGGAGCTAAAAGACTCCATTTAACAATTCCTCTAGAATGAATTCATATTTAGAAACAAAAGCAGGTCTAATGCAGACTTCAGGAATTGGTCAATTCTATTGATCACAATAAGAGTTACCAAAAGTGGAAATTTTAGCGCCCCAGATTCTTAGCAATTTTCTAGTTTGAATCAATTTTAGTACCTAGCTACAGCAAATCCTCATGGATCATCCGCCACCTGGGGAGTAGCAGAGTATGTCCGACTAATACCGACTAAAACCCGCACTTGCCTTCACTTGCCTTATAGTCATGGCCATGGGACCGGTGGAATTCGCCACGACCATTACAGGATCCTATTTACACCTGCAGAAGGTATATCGAAATACCTATATATATTGATTATACCTGATATTTTGGGGTCAAATACCAATTGATCACCTAAGCCTTTACCTATTTTGGAGTCAAATAAATTGTTTCCACTAATAGTTTGTCCCCGTCCACAAGATGTTCCATTTTCTCCTGTATGGTGGAAGTGTTTGCAAACATACTCTCAAACTCGGAGAACAAACTGTAGACCATACATTGGTATATTTGTTCCATGCTGCGGAATCGAACCCGAGACTATGGCACAGCTAGCAATCGATTAATCACTGTGCAAATCGAGCCCTCAAAATATTGTATGGTCCTTTAGTATGACAATAGAAACTATGCTATAGGCTCTCCGAAACATTAAAGGGTCTAGTTGGTTACCAATGTACCTACTCATACACAGTTAGATTACATAACCAATACCTTACAAAACAGCTCCATTATGTAAAACAGCTGAATACCGTTTAGTGGTTTTTCTTTATAATTAGGTACTGAACTTTAACACGCATCAATTGACAATAGACATTTTGTGTTTATCAAATCAGTGCCTCAATGATTAGGGGTTTTGTAAAATAGCGTAAAATATAATTCCGGATTGTAAATTCACGTTCTAAATTTTGTCGCTCGTGCAATGGACGACATTGCTTCGTCCAATGCGACGACGTCAGATTATTGGTTATTTATCTTAAAATTTTGTTAATGCTGTTGATTTTCCAATTAAATAAATAAATAATGTGCCTTAAATTGGACTGTAGAACCTACACAAACACCGTTCTTGTTATAACTGGAAGCGTTAAATACAACCTACCTTGTACCTACAACCCGAAATTTTGTCATGGTCTTATCGTTTCTGACTACTTCATGATATACTTGTAATTCTAATAACTTATTAGTTCTCTTAACAAAAATATACACGTAAAAATACTTGTATGACTAAATGTCATACTTTTATTGATTTTTATTTCATCTTAGTGGCCCTACACCAACACCTATCATGACTGCAGATAAGTCATTCTGTAAAACAGCAGGAAGTTGTACAGCTGTTTTAAACAGAGCTGTTTTGTAAATAAAATGATCACCAAAATAATGTACTAAAGATCCATGGGGACCTTTTACTGCACCAATTTTAAAAAGTAGCAAATCAAAATTACTAAATAACCACCAAAACAGAAGACGGACTAGGAAAATTATTAACGTGCGAGGGCGACCGCAGGGAGAGCGACGCGCGAGGCTAGCGGCTATCGAGCGTCAGAAGCCTAACTTTAATTAAAATGTGGTAAACATTTAGGTAATTTACTAGTTAACAATGATTAGTTTGGAGAAATTTACTTTATAGAATAGCCACCTAGAGTTTAAATGTTAGGTATAATTTAATAATAATTTTACATTAAAATGGGGTTATTTTTTGTGATCATTTACTATTTTCGCCAGTATAAGTACAAAAAGCATATTTACGTTTTTCATATAAAAAAATGCATGGATACTATCCATTTTTGTATCCCACTTTGTTTCTGGTAGGGTGCCGGAGATATAATTTGTTACAAACACGTAGGGCACATGACCAGGGAGGCATTATGCTAAAAATTTGTCGAGGCATAACAGATGCACCTGACCTTCACAATGAGCTGATTCGGCTTTATACCCCAAATAATTATTTGCGTAGGCATCGCAGACTATTGGCACAGTCCACGTGTCGCACTGTCAGCCGCGCTGCGTCTCCCATCCCGCGTGTACTGGCCGCACTCAATAGCTTCATGGAAACCTATGCAAACTGCGATTTGTTCGCAGACAAATATAATTTAATTATGAACACGTACCTGAAGTTCTGTGAGTGCCTTAGTGTTTAATCATATTTTAGTTTTATTTTTTATTCTATATTTTTTGTTATCTTCTCTTTGATATCCTCTTTGAATATTGTAATTGGTTGTAAACCGTGTTATTCAAAGTAAAATAAATAAATAAAGTGGGTACATTTTACTATACCCGGTATTTTATAAGTTCAACATAAGCCTTTTGTAAAACTGCTAGCATACTAGCAGTTACAGCCAAGCTGCCCTTACAAAAGGCTTATTTGTAAAACTGCTAGCATACTAGCAGTTACATAAAACCGCTAATTAAGCAATCCAACAGCGACGTACGAGTACCTACATACTGATTGATGAAGCGTACCCGAGGCCTTCAAAAACAGGGAGACTAAAGTAATAGAGTAATATAATTATGTAGAGAAAGACGATATACGTATGGGCTTCTTTGATAATTAAAAGTATGTGTTACAAACCTGAAATGCCATTGTGAAGAACGTTACAAGTATAACGCGCAGGGGCAGCTTGGCTTTATAAGATTTATGTGACCATAGTCTATGCACGCCGGCGGTCACACTTGTCACCGTGAATAAATACAGAATATACGCTGCAATGAAAAATTTCCTATTGCATTAATTTGCACAGGCTTTTTCCTATTGCACAGGCTCTCTAAGAATGATAGAGGTAATTCTAAGAGGTGAGTTGTAGGACTCTGCTGCTGGAGTTCGCCAGGGGTCGTAACACCGAAATACCAAATATTTTGTCGCCAAGCAACACCATGCTAATATTATTTGAAGGGCAATGTAGCCAGCGAAATTCGTGGACATCAACTAAGGTTTTAAAAAATGACAACGCACTAGTGATAGTCATACTGGTGTTGCTGGCGTTTATAGGCTGTGGTTGCCGCTGCCATCATCACCAGGAGGCACATAATGCTTGTTTGTTATCGTATTACAATAAAAAAGAGGCCAAAGTCTACCTAAAATCATACCGGTGACTCGTGAGTGTACTTAGTCTAGAAGAAGCATTGGACAATGATCTTTGTAACTTTATCCATTTGTTACATATAATTAAAGTAAAATAAATGTAGGCTACTCTACCCTCGCCCACCTGTCCGGTTGCATGCGACTGACGTGGCTAGCCCATCACCACTTTAACCTTAAAATGCGCATAGTAGATGTGGGTGTCCAAAATATCTAGTATGCGCGTTTTGAAATGGAGGGTAGTATTTCGGACTGGTCCGTCCTCTTTACACCCAAAATACTGCGCTCCATTGCTTGCTGACAAACCCTCTTCTGCTGTTTTGTCAGTGACCAGGTCTGGGAACCGTAGGTGAGAACGGGCTATAGTCATGGCCACGGGAAAAATTTGCCAACTTCGCCACGGTTGCCGCTTACAATTAGGCCGCCTTCTATGTTTGATTGTTATCTTGTCAAAAAAATATTACTTGGGTACTTACCGCACACACAAGTCTGCCACTTCGCTTTAGTGAAGAATAGGTACGTGCCATATATCGCGCCGATGTGCATAAGCAGGAAGATTGTTACCTCTCTCCACACGATGTCCCATTTCTTAGGGTGCGGCAATAGCAACATTTCTTTTTCAGAGTATTTCACAACATGGGCATTTGTTGATTCCTCCACTTCAGTTACTTTAATCATACTGTTTTACATATAATAAGTAGATAAAAGAAAAAATAATGCAAAATTATTTCTTTAAATTCTACGACCTCGATCAATCTATTCACCGTCGCAGTAGCTGTAGTAGTAAAATTTTCCGGAATGCTTGAGGCATATTGTTGACTTAATTATTGAATGCAGAACATGGTATATTGTATAGGTCAAAGTATAATGAATTGAAAATCGTTTTGCACAAGCCAAACATAATTTAAGCCAATGTCGATTACCCATTTAAGTATCGATTAACGTAAGGACAAATAAATTAGGACAACTACCTTATTTTTGTATTTGTCTGTAAGTACAACTTTTTTATTGCATAAGTACCTACCTCACTATTAACTGCCTCGTTAGTCTAATAGTCGTAAGAGCAACTAATACGCCAGAGGTTTGGGTGCACCGCAGCAAAGTGTTATTGGGTTTTTCTATAAAACTCTCAGTTCTAGCTCGGAGCTTGTATTTGTACCCGGGAAATTAGCTATAGACTCGCTCCCTATTGCACCTAGATATAGGTACACCACACACATAGTATCACAGCAGTACACTTCTGCCTAACCCTTCGTTGAATTATTCGCCCTAAATCTATTATAATAATACGTGAAGCGAAAACTTTGTACCTACCCTTTTAAAGAATATTGCGCGCACAAAATTTGGGATAGTTAAAAATTACGTGGCGAAGGAGTGCAGAAAGCTAATTAAGCTAATTTTTTTCTATAATAATATAAAAGGAGTAAAAGTCCCCTGCAAGTATAACAAAAGGCAGGACAAAGTACGAGCTATCTACCAATGAACAACGATCTCGCCTCAACAACGTTGAGATTAAAGGTATGCCGCTTAAAAAAGATGAAAACTTTTTTCCATCATTGAAGCTATAAGTCGTAGGGTTAATTATACTTTCGCTAAAACCCATATTAACTATATATCGCGAGTGCCCATGTATAATTCAAGAAAGAAGCTAATAATTGTCAACTTTCTAAACAGATATATCAAAGAAGACTTCATAGCGGCGGCTCGCGCGGTAAAGGACCTCAACACCACGGACATAGGTTTTCACGGCCCATCTCAGAGAGTTTATGTAAACGACCATCTGACCGCGGAACACAAGAAGCTTTTGAGTAAGGTAAAACTCATTGCCAAGGACAAAAAATATCAGTATGTATGGATAAAGCACGGGAAAATTCATGTACTCAAGGAAGGACTTGATTTAAACATGATAATTTAATCTATTATTTATTTACTCTTGTTTTACCATTGCTTTGTAATAACATTTTTGCACATTATAATATGTTTAAAATGACTTCTTATAACATACTCAAAATGTTGAGCTTCTCTGCCGGCGACGCAAACGCAACATGTCTCACTTGCTCATGCTATTGTATTCATCATCGCGCAGTTTGCTTAGAACACGTGTAACTAACGCCTTTATTTGCGTCTCGCTTCCACTCATATGTACTGCATTATCATTTGTCACGTTTCATAGAAAAATCGTTTATACTCACTCATTCGGCTTCTGCTTTTCAATAAAATTATTAAAGACTTACCCACATTTTCGTAACTTGGTAAACTTTGTTCGCCCTTATGTTTTGAATTATCGTTTAATTATTACTACATTGCGGTGTTCATTATTGTTTAACTGTTCTTTTTTACGTCTATTTCAATGCTATTATGATCCTTTCTATTGGCAATTATTTGAACATTATACAAGTTTTGAATATTTTATAAAATGATTGATAAAAGTAAACAAAACCTATGTGTATTTTATCAAAATTTTCGCGGACTACGGACAAAAACGGATATTTTTTACCGTCAAATGCTAATAAATTGTTATGATATTATTGTCCTAACGGAGACGTGGCTAACCAATGGCATCCTTAGTTCTGAATTGTTTGACAGCAGGTACATTGTTTGGCGGCGGGATCGAGATTATGTATCGACTGGGCAATCAAGGGGTGGGGGCGTATTGATAGCAACGCGGAAGGAATAGTCAGTAATCTCTCAACCTCTGTTTCATTCCACTGCCGAAGACCTTTGGGAGAACATACGATATAAAAAAACAAACTCACGTGAATAGACCAATTTTTATTTATGTGTTGTTTATTTATGTACACAAAACCAAGCTTTATCTTTTTCGTCACAACTGAACAATTTTCTTACCAAATTGAATCAATCTGTGATCAACCACTCATCTAGCACTTTTCTAATAGTAGGTGACTTTAACATGAGCAGAATTGACTGGTTGACCTCTGAATCATCTAATATCATGTCACTTATTCCGAGCAATCTCACCTTAAATGATGAATATTCTTTTGCTGATGAGCTGTGCACACTAGAATTGAGTCAGTTTAATAGAATAACTAATAAATATGGTAAACTTTTAGACTTGGTCCTTTCAAATGACGTAGTTAAGGTTAGTGAGTGTTTAGATCCCCTAGTCCCCATTGACCCCTATCATCCTGCGTTATTGGCACCCCGAATCCGGTATTTGTATGATGAGGGTGATTTTAATTCCATCAACAACGAAATAAATAAAATTGAATGGAAACGTGAGTTCACAACCCTCAGTATGGACGTTTCGGTAGATTTCTTTAATAAAGCTGTATCAAACTTACATAACTGTCATATACCGCAAAAAAAAAACCGTAATATGTACTACCCGCCTTGGTATAGTTCAGCCCTTATAAAATTAATTAAAGAAAAATACAAATATTAAAAAAAAAGAGAACATATAGTAATTTAGCCGATAAATTAACATACAAGTTACTTCGTGAAAAATTTAAAACTGTTATAATAATAATAATAATTTTATTGGAACAAAAGTATAGTTTTACAAAAGTTTGTGTTCGTTAACAACCGCATTAGTATGGAATACTGTGTCGCGGCCATTAGCGCCCACCTCCAGGAGGGGAGATGACAGCGTTCCAGGCAATCATAATTATTTATATAGTAATACAGAAAAAGAAAAAAAAAATAAAAACATTTAAAATAATATATGGTTTAGGAAATTAAAATATCTACTTATTAAAAACTAATACAATCATTATGGACTAATTACCTATTATGCATGTACGTTTGTGTGTGAATGTAAGTATAGTGTATGTATGTATATGCGCGAGAATGAATATGTGTGTATGCGTAGGTATGTACATGTATGTTTGTCTGGTCATGTGAATATGGAAGGCAATGGAAATGGAAGGGACATTTTTACTCAATTTATCTTATTTTTAGATTTTTACATGTTGTTCGAGCTCTTCATAGGTCAGGGAACTAAGCCATTTATTGAAACAGAATATTATCAAAAATACATAAACTTAACTGAAAAATCGATAAAAAATAACCCTAAACACTTTTGGACCTTTGTAAAAACTCATAATAATACAAATGCAGTTCCCAGCTCGCTAGAATATAATGATGAAATCCTAGCAACCGGGGAAAGCATCTGCGAAGCGTTCTCCTCATATTTTCATTCTACTTTTCTTACCTCCGGGTACACTTCCTCTCTCTTTGGTTTCCGTAACAGTTGTGATCCCGTTTCTGACATTTCACATGTTGTAGTCAGAGTTGATGAAATTACTAATCTACTTCGCAAGTTGGACACAACTAAAGCTGCAGGTCCTGACCATATATCAGCTAAATTCTTAGTGCGTTGTGCTTCTTCCATATCTCGGCCCATCTCAATCCTATTCCAAAAATCCTTAAATTCATGTATCGTTCCGAAAATTTGGAAACAGGCTTATATCACTCCTATCCATAAAAAAGGATCTAAAACAGAAGTAACTAACTATGGACCGATTTCAAAATTGTGTATCATAGCGAAGGTGTTTGAAAGGATAATTTATAACCAAGTTTATGCCGCTCTTAAAAAATCTTTTAGTCCTTTTCAACATGGCTTTTTAAAAGGTCGGTCAACGGTTACAAATCTGATACTTTTTAATGATTATATTACAGGCGCAATGGACAAAGGTAATCAGGTTGACTGTGTGTACACTGATTACAGTAAAGCATTTGACCGCATCGACCATAACCTACTAATTATAAAGCTTAGTAACATGGGAGTGCGCGGGGACTTGCTCAGGTGGTTCTCCTCCTATATTGAGAACCGATCTCAGACTACAGTGATCAACAACTACATGTCTAGCTGGGTTTATGTTCCCAGCGGTGTTTCACAAGGCTCCTTGCTCGGTCCGTTACTCTTTGTAGTGTACGTAAACAACATAGATTTATGCCTTAAATCTTCCCAATTATTATGCTTTTCAGATGATATGAAAATCTACACTACTATATCATCACATGCAGACGTATTAGCTTTTCAAACTGACCTATCCCAACTAGAAACTTACTGTAAGGACAATAGACTCGATCTTAATCCTACCAAATGCTCAATAATAACATATGTATACCCGAAAGCGTTCAATAATTGCTGCAAATTACACACTGGAAGGCCAAACATTATCTAGATTAAACTCTGTCCGAGATGTTGGTGTGGTTCATGACTTAAAATTATTGTTTGACGTACAAATCGAAGCAGTCGTTAAAAAGGCATCTAAAACCTTGGGGTTTGTCATGAGAATGTCTAAATGTTTTGCTGAAGCGAAGACACTTAAAATTATGTACTGTACGTATGTCCGCAGCCACCTTGATTACGCATCGTAGGTGTGGAGCCCTTGCTATTTTAAATACATCGATCGTATAGAGATGATCCAGAGGCGCTTCATTAAATATCTTTGTTACCATCAAAGATACACACTGAAAACTATCCTAACCTATGTAAAAAAATCCATATTCTGCCTTTAAAAAACTATCCTAACCTATGTAAAAAATTCCATATTCTGCCTTTAAAAAGTCGACGCGAGATCGCTGACTGTGTTCTGTTATGACTAATGAAATTGATTGCTCTCATTTATTATCAAAATTTTCCTTAAATGTCCCTCAGAAATTCATAAGGTTTAATCCAGCAATAAGTGTACCATCTGCTTCTACTAACTACAGAAAAAACTCGTATATCGTGAGAGCGAGCCGCAATTTTAACAAGCTATGCAAGGAACATGATTTTGATGTTTTTAACACTAAAGTGTCGTCGGCAAGGAAAAGTTTGAACTTCAACTTCTTTGGTCAATAAAACCATTATTTTACTTATTAAGTTCAGTTTAAGTCAAAATACGACCGTAGTATTATTTTGTGTATCCAAGTTCTTTCTTTTTTTTCCTAGTACTTTTTTTTTGTCTTTATAATAATGAATTAACATTAATAATAGTATGCATTGTAATGTTCTTTCTTTCTACCGAGACTGTTCACACGTTTTCTTTTCTTTTATTATGTCATCTAGAAGTGAAAACTTGTAATTGGCTGTCTGGATACTAGAATGATTTACACGCGTCTGTATTTACACATTCCATCGACGGCCGGTAAATACAGAATTGTTCAGTGCAAATACACTCGAACCAGAGTAAGATTCACCCAGTCTCGGCCGTCGATGGAATAGCGTACCTCGTGTACGCTATTCCATCGACGGCCAACGTTTTTGACTTGGTAGCTACCGTAGGCGATGCCTAACATACGGGAACAGAGCATTCTTCCGCGGCCCCCGACTGGTGATGGCCCGCCGCAGCGGGCCCCGTCTTTGAGTTGGTAGGGGGGGAGTGAAGCGTAGACTCCCCCCCGCCGTCATGGAGAGGCGCGCGTGGAACACAACGCGCCACCGTCTCGGGTCCTTGAGGGGGAGCGACAGACGTTCCCCGCGTCTGTCGCCCCCGGACCGTTTAGGGAGGCTGGAAGAGGGCGTTGTCCGACCGTAGGCGATGCCTTAGGCCAACCCTACAGTATGCGTACCAAGTCAATCCTCCTTTGAGACGTTTGGGAACACCACTCTGTTCGAAGCGCTTGCACTAGACCAGTATCGAATTACAGACATTTACAATCATAAAAATAATTAAATCAAATCTCATACCCATCACGACAACATCCCGTCGTCTTTACTCATGATCCTCCATACTCACATCTGTGATTTTGATCCACGGTTTCATGTTTTCTGCACTTGTGGTGCCTTCGTAAGTTTTATTAGATCGTTCAGCACCTCGCATGTCCTTAATTTTATAACGATCATGACCTAAAATTTCTGTAACCTGAAAGGGTCCTTTAAAAAGGGGCATTAGCTTTTTACTTTGTCCGTCGTTCGAGTGGCTTGGAATTTTAACTACCACGAGATCCCCCACGTTGTAATTATGTGCATCTTTTCTTTTCTTATCAAACGCCTGCTTCTGTCTTTCTGCATTTTTTTTTATATTTTAATCGACTTTGTTACGTAAAGCTGTAACATCAGTTATCTGTTCCTGATCTTCAGCAATTCTATCGGCATTCATGCGCAGTCAATAACCGAAGAATACTTCACTTGGCACCGCCGACGTAGTTTTATTTATAGTTGAGTTTATACCTTGCTGAATATTAGCAATGTGTAAGTCCCATTTGTTGCAGTCTGTGTCCGCTACTAGGCTACGGAGAGCTTCAATAATTGTTTGGTTATATCGCTCTACTTGACCATTGGAGCGAGGCATGGCAGTAGCAATAATATGGTGTCTTATATTCCTGTCCTTACAAAAACTCTCAAATAGCTTTGAAGTAAAAGCGGTTCCTGCATCACAGTTTTTTGGGGTTGCCAAAAACCTTAAATATTTTATCCAGCTCAATAACAACTACTTTACTTTTAGTATTTCTAACTGGAGATATAAAAACAAATTTTGTGAACGAGTCAAGTATTCTTTTGAGTAGTTTTAACAAATGGACCCAAATGATCTAAACAATTTAAACAATTATTTATTTACTACCCTACGAGTCGCCCTCGTCCGTGGGAAGGTACCCTTATTTCGATACCCCACACGTGTTCCTCGGGTGGTACCAATCAGGCGACAACATACTGGTGGTAGGCTTCCGCCGAGGTTAGTTACCACCCACCAGACAAAGCCATACCGCCAAGCGGCCCAGCCGTGTTCCGGCATGATGTCTGGTGACACCTTCAGGGAAAACGGGTCGGAATAGTTGCTCTAGTGCTGCTAAACCATTTTCTATCATGCGCCAACATGTCACATCGGGTAGCTAGTCGCGGAGGGTAGCGGGATCCGAGGCACGGTGCACCGCTGGCCGACCGCAGTTAGTAGGGGACCCAAGTAGTGAGTTAGCCACTCACAAAAGGCTGCCCCGCCAACTCACGAAAAATCCCGGGATGGGCCATCGTGCCGGTTGGCGACCGGATGAAAGGGCCCGATGGACATCCCCAGAGGGGCTTGGACGTCCCCGCAGTCTCCAGACTAGCCCCCCACTGATTTGGCATCGCGGCGTACTGGAAGCTGGTAAGCAGCATGGAGTCTCACTCTACTGCCGTTTTCCCACCGATTCACTCCTCGTAAAATGGCGAAGAATAAGAAAAAAGGGTTACACAGCGGCTGCACGCCCTTTCGTTGAAAGTGCACCTCACAAATATTAGAGGCCTACACTCCAATCTCCAGTCTGTCCATTACCACCTCGAGACAGAAAAACCTGCACTCTTGTTTGTGACAGAGACACAGATCGGAGTTCCATCTGACGTGGCGTACCTATCATATCCAGGGTACACCCTGGAGCATAGATTTAAGCCCCGTGCCGGAGTATGCCTGTACGCCCGTGACGACATCTGTTGTCGGCGTCTCCGTCACCTCGGAGTCCCCGGATTCTCTGTGCTTTGGGTACTGGTGGACACAGGTATAGAGAAAATTCTTTATGCCTGTGTCTACCGATCGCACAGCGGGGACTTGGAGACAACCAGGCTCACTGAATACCTAAGTGAGGCGGCAGATGCGGCTCAGCTAAAGTACTCTACTGCGCAATTGGTGTTACTGGGGGACTTCAACGGCCACCACAAAGAGTGGCTGTACCCATACCGGGACACTGACCATGGTGGGTTAGAGACGCAAGCTCGCTTTAGCGTTAGATCTTACCCAGCTGGTCCAAGATGCAGCGCGGGTACCTGACGTTGAGTCACGTTGAGTATTGGTTTCTGTTGACAACCGATCCAGACCGCTACTCAGTGTCGATTTCTTCACCGCTTGGTAATTCCGACCACTGTCTGGTAAAATCTGTATCTGTCTACTCGCCGCCCGATCCTAGCCGTAGAGGTAGCCGGCGAGTATGGCGTTACGAGTTAGCAGATTGGGATGAGATGCGAATTTTTTTTGCCTCTTATCCTTGGCAGCCTGTGTGCTTTTCTTCTGACGACCCCTCCACCTGCGCGGATGCCGTGACTGATGTGTTACGTACGGCTATGGAGTACTTCATCCCATGTTCCGACGTACACCATTATCCGGCAAAGCTCGCCCTTGGTTTAATCCTCAATGTAGAAGTGCTGAAGCGCTTAAACATGAGGCTTACCTGGCTTGGGTTGATGCTCGACACCGCAAGGCGAGGGACGTGAGTCAGAAGAAAAAGGCGTTTAACAGGGCTGCTAAGTCTTGTAAGCAGGTCCTTCGAAGGGCTCGCTTTGATCACATTAGTCGAATAGGGAACAAACTGGCTTCATACCCAGCGGGTAGTAAAGCTTTTTGGTCCCTAGCTAAATCAGTCAAAGCGAACTTCTGCCGCCCCTCACTTCCTCCACTGCTGCAACCTGATGGATCCCTGGCACATACTGCTGAAGAGAAGGCCAATTTGTTTGCCTCTCTGTTTGCGGAAGCTTCACGTCTGGACACCGGTAGCGCGATACCTTTTTTTTTATGGAAGAGGGAGGCAAACGAGCAAGCGGGTCACCTGATGGTAAGTGATCACCACCGCCCATTGACACCCACAACACCAGAGGAGTTGCCAGTGCGTTGCCGGCCTTTGAGATAAGAATAGGCTCGCTTCTTTACCTCCAACTGCATCTGGTACCACGGTGGTTATGCCAGAATACCGCATTCGCCAATCGGAGTTTCGGAAAACACTGCGCAGTCTAGACGTGAATAAAGCCAGTGGACCAGACGGTATTCCAGCCATAGTTCTCAGGACATGTGCGCCTGAGTTGACGCCTTTTTGGTCTCTCTTTTGAGACTGGTCAAGTGCCAAAATCTTGGAACCTTGCTAACGTAACCTGTGCCCAAAAAAGGTAGTCGTGCCGACCCTGCTAACTACAGGCCTATCTCGATCACGTCCATACTCTGTAAGGCTATGGAACGTGTTCTTAACATCAGACTCCTAGCGTACCTAGAAGCAAATGATCTCCTCAGTGACCGACAATACGGATTCCGCCGAAATCGGTCTACTGGGGATCTTCTAGCGTACGTCACACATATCTGGACTGAGGACATCGAGAGGCACGGGGAGGCGCTCGCCGTCTCTCTAGACATCTCGAAGGCTTTCGACAGGGTCTGGTTTATTCTAGACAAGCGTGCTCCACCGTAGATCGCAGTGTCGCTTAACATCAGGCGAACTAGTGGTCAAGCGTAGGCCTATCAGGAATAAAAAAAAAACCTTTTTTCATGTGTGGAAACCAATATTTACCTTTTATTCTTTCTAATGTTTTATCTAAAGTGAAACGACCTACATCATCGTGATTTGCTTTTATTATCTGCCAAATACATTGTTTTGGTACCAACCAGCGTCTACCAAAAACTGTCCTACGATAAACTTTATTACCTAACAATTCATATTCATTAAATATTTTCTTATTCGCATCGGCTTCACCTGACTCTAATATAGTTTTTATAGCAGTAATATCGGAATCTTGAAGTACAGATAATAGCCAGTCCGATTCTGTGATGGACATCACGCTTTCATTTATTTTGGGGAGGGATTCATGCACGGGGTTTCTGCTAAGAGCATCTACATGCTGTATTTGTGAACCAGCTCTATGCACGATCTCAAAAGTAAATTCTTGCGTGAGAAAAACCCACCTAGGGTACGAGGATTTACTTCTTGATTTTGTATAGAATATTTGACAGCATTGCAATCAGTAATCATTTTAAATGAGATTCCCAACAAATAGTGTCTAAATTTATTTAAACCTTCGGTGATTGCTAAAAATTCTAAATCAAACGAGTGATATTTTCTTTTCGTCTTCACTCGTTTGCCTGCTATAAAAGGTTTTTCCCCATTTTCAGTAACTTGTATTAAAATACAACCGATTCCATCGCGGCTGGCATCTGTATACAATACAACTGGTAACTTCGGATCAAAACTTGTTAATGATGCCTTCATTAACTCATTTTTTAAAACTTCGAAAGCCTGAATTTGTTCTGAAGTCCACTCCCACGTAGAATCTTTTTTTAACAATTTTGTAAGAGGTTTACCCAAAACAGCACAATTTTTAATGAATTTCCTAAAATAATTAATCAAACCTAAAAACTGCCTGACATGATGAACATTTCTAGGTGTTGGGTAATCTTTGATAGCTTCTAATTTTTTGTGGCCAGGTCGAATACCGTCAAACGAGATTTCGTAGCCCAAAAAGGTAATAGAGGCTTGAAAAAAATTATTTTTTTCTAAGTTGATCGTTAATCCGTTATCTTGCAAAATTGCTAAAACTGCATCTAAACATTTCATATTTTCGTCTATAGTTTCTGTTGCAATTAATAAATCATCCATATAGCATATTACATGATTAAATCGAAGCTTACCCAACACTGTATTCATTAGTCTTTGAATGTCTCGGATGGTCCGTTGCAAAGACCAAACGGCATTCTAACAAATTCAAAATGAACATCTGCCGTAATAAATGCTGTTTTAGGTACAGAATTTTCATTTATAGGAATTTGATAATACCCACTTTTTAAATCAAGAGAATTATTTTTATGTAAATAAATAATTAATTAATTATAATTAGCCATTTAGCCTATCAATCAAGTCCTCAACCAACGGCATAGGATATTTTTCTTTCACAGTAATTTTATTCAAGTCCCGATAGTCGATGCATAATCGTTTCCCACCATTAGACTTGCCTACCAGAATAACAGGACTAGCGTAAGGAGAGCTACTTTCGCGAATAATTCCATTTTTTAATAAATCGTCAATAATTTCACGGGTAGCTTGCTTTTCCGACTCGGCCATTCGGTATGAGCGACGCGATACTGGCTTACTCGTGATCAACTCAATATCTAATTCCACACAAGAAGTTTTACCTAAAGTATTTAAATTATCACATAGTGTTTGCGGGTATTTAGAAAAAATATTATGCAATACTGCAAAATATTCTTTAGAGCTAGAATTAAACATTGAAGATTCTATAGAAAAAACCTGTTCTTCTGTAAGAGATTGGAAAAACAAACTCTTACCCACTCTAGTGTACATTATACTTTTATTTTCAGTGAAATTCCGCCCAATCAATATTTTACACCCGGTCAATGAGTCAATAATGTAAAAGGTTGTACTCAATTCAACATTATCTATCAATACAAAATCGTATAATATAATTATTTCATATATATTGTACTGTAACATATGTTACAATAAATAATCATTTATTGCCCGTAAACATTTTTCTTTTACATTTCCTTAGTCTAGTTCTTATTTCTAATTTTGTGTGCCACTACTGTTCACTAGGATCGCTAGTAGTATGTAAACGAATTAATTTGTTTTACTAGGTTTTACTATAACTACTTTAAAATTATTTCAACGTATTGGTGAGGCCTGTTTAACTTCTAGTGGTAGGTCAGGGTCATTCCAACCCCACACTGGGTGAGTGCCATCGCCAGTTCTCTTCACACGTCTTTTTATAAATTCTTCCGGTACAGTTTTTAAATCATAAGCCCATCCAATTTTCGCCATGAAGTCAATGAATAACTTCGTAAAGTTAAGAGAATAGCCGCCGAGCTCAGCTGTTTTGTAATCCCATGGGAAAGTGTGGTGATAATTGTGGAAGCCTTCACCAACTGCGAAAAATGATACTACTTTAATTTCCCCTGGTTGGATGTTTTCGTCATATGGCCTGGTACCCCACATGTGTGCAGCGGAGTTCACCAGCCAGGTGACGTGTAATGTCACTACGTAACGAAGGACCGCACAAACGTAAAACGCGACCCTTGCTTTCTCCCCCCAAAGAGTAGGGATGTAGGTTGGCACGATGAAACAGAATAATAAGACAAGCTTCAAGTAGTGTCTGAAAAAAAGAAATAAAATGTTAATAAATATATAAATATAATGTAAATAAATTAATGAAATATAAAAAAAAACTAATGTACAACTTTACACAAAATGGTAATTAACAAAATAAAAAAAATATATGTAGAGGCGAGCTAAGTACTCCCACACAGTATACAAGTAGGTATTCAACCTGCTCTTCTAATACGTAATCATCAATTATCGGATTAGAATGGGGTGTAGAACGGGCAGTCTACATAATTATCCCATCGCTACTTGCACTTTGTTGTAGTGTACGGTTGTCGATATCGTGTAGAGGTTTCTAAAAAAAACAACTTGAAATTCAACAAACCTATACTGAAAACGCAGTAATGGATCATCCCAAAGATCACTCATATCTATATTCTCTCCTTTAGTCTTAATGTCAGGATGTTTCCTGACTAGCAGCCAACCCATGTGCGAGAAGAAGAACCCTCTCTGTGCGTTGTGAGGGTCTGCATCTGTGTCGCAATACTTGTGATGCAAGCGGTGGTCTCGGACCCACTCCATAACAGAATTCTGAAACAGTTCAAAGTCAACAAGTTCCAAATCAGCCCTTTCCCCCAACGGCCTGTCAGAGGATTCTACCTCTGACAGGTTATCTCAGCTGCTCCTTTCCTATACAAATGATCATTTAGTGTAGATTTTATAGAACCTTATAATCCTGGTGGTGAATTTTGATTATTGGCCAAATTTAAGTTAGGGAATAGATATTACGTTTTCGCCGGTAATAAATAACAGTGCGAACCTGAAATGCTATAGTGTCAAAAATTATCAGTATGATCCGCAATGGCAGCTTGGCTTTGTATGCTTTGTGTGACCACAACCTATGCGCACCGGCCGTCACGCCTACTACCGTGGCCATGTACATAAGAAATCCTGTAACAAAACGCGGTAATAACATTATACATGTAGGAAATATTAGGTTATTATCGCTGTGATATTATAATGATGATAATCACAGATTTTTTGTATTGGTGGAGGAAAACAGTGAAACTGCTTCCCTACGGGGCTTCTATAAAATTATTAAAGTTATCGAAAATTTGTGAAGAAATAGTGTTTATAAAGCAGAGTATAATACGACCGATGCTGAGGTGATCAGAAAATAACAAAACCTTTTATTATGTATGTGTGAGAATTTGTGATTTTAGACCCAGCTTCGATGCATCAGAAAGTTTGCATGAGTTCACTCTCGTACTTTTTACTTACCGAACACATAAGTTTGCCATTTAGCCTGGGCGTAGAGCAGATAGGCGCCATACAAACTTGCGATGTGCAGTAGCATAAACAATACAACATTCCGCCACACTATGTTCAATCTTCTCGAATCAGAAGGGGCAGACGCCGGCAGCAACTTGTGCACTTTCTCTGTATGCTCTGATTCATCATACATGATGTTTCACTGCCGTCCTCTTCAGTGTTTATGAAAATCTGCATTTTTTGACCTTTTATTACAACATTTATAAGAAACGAGCCCGATACAAAATTTAAAAATAACCTCTATTTGCAGCGTCAGCAAATACATTTGTGAATGAAGGTACACAATTTATAGTGGTGTTCAAAGTTGCTATAATTCAATAACATGCTTAATGCTATATGCTTAATTTTTTAAGCATGCGATTTTATGTGCTATATTATAGCATGCTTAATTTATAATTATGCCTACTTGTTATGTTACGGCAAAACGGGCGGGCCGCGCCCAACGGAAAGTTGCTTAATAGAGAGAGTGTTATGCGATATAAAGCAAAATAGCTTTATAGCATTATAGCATAAAGTTAGTTATATTTATTAAGCATGTTACTTTATAATTGCTATATTAACCATCACCAGTAGACAATATACTAAAAATAAACAAGTGAATATCTCTAAAGGTGTCCAATATCGGACACCTAATGCCAGGTACTTTTTTTGTTACATTTGGATCACTCCGTCACGTCCTTGCAGGTAGAACTCTAATTACCAGTATCCCTGTAGATATCTATACATTTTATTATGTTTGCTTCCAATGGCTGCAAGTAGTGATTAATTCCCGGGAACATTCTCACATCGATAACTTTGCTTTGCTGTTAAGTTCTTGAGAACATTCTCTGGGTCGAGAATTTAAATTTCTGATGACTGTTTTCACTTATTTCTAACATGTTGTGTATCATCTGAATGTTTTATGAAGTTCACGTTCAGTACATATTACCAGCTGTAAAACCATGTTTCACTGTAAATTCTCTTCAGCGAGAACATTTTCGAGCAAGTTCTCGTGACTTGCATAATGTTAATAATATTTCACATAAGTTTTTTTAAATTTAACAAATTATGTTTCCAAAATCAGTTTTACTATAATTTACTTACGTACGTTCTTACCTATGTACAGACGCCAGCAGGTCAAGTTATCCAAAACTGTCAAATTTTCCCAATCGAATATGAACCATAACCTAGGGTGGCACGGAGCCAGATTCTGGCTCCTGTCAAAATGGCGGCAAGTGGCACGCGGCCAGAATATGCCGCTTGCCACGCAGGGATTTATATTTTTATAGAAACGTGAAAACTCTATCGATCTCTTTCAAACTTGTAGTAAAATGTAGTATGAAAGACAAGGAACATTATAGGTTACTCATTTGACAGCCCTCCAACGAACTTTATTTAGTATGAGTCAAAACTTTATTGCCATGCGCACCACCATCTTAGTTTCCAAAACTTAAGTTTGTAATACTTATTCTGGGTAAATTTAAAAAGAAAAAGGAATTGACGATGGGTATATCAGTAGTCTACACTTTTTAATTCATAGATTGTAGAATTGTAAACGATTCGTTTAGAAATTAATTTTTTTTTCAAACATAGGTGGCCATTACGCACTGTGACGGCTTCATATTTTACGTTATTTTGAATGAAAAACGTATAATATAAAGCAAAATATTATTAGATATTAGTCTAGTTAAGTATTACCCATGTACTGATATAATCTATGTAGGTACTGCTTATGTACTTTACTATAGGTATACTATTTACCTACTAATAAGAAAAATGTAAGCATTACTATAAAATAATCATAATCGTAACAGGTCTATCAGGTAACCCGAAAATAAACTATTTTTAATTCACTCAAATGTTTGCACGGAATGGAAATTATTTGTAACTCAACATAGTTAAAAAATATAATATAAAAATAAAAATAAGGTTGCAAAACCTTTTTAATATATTTATTAAATTAAACTTTACACGAGATAACATGCTTCTCTATTCTATTGAAATATTGAATAGGAGTATTGTACTTTAAATTCTCAGTGTCAGAATTTTCTGAGAACATTCTCAATATTGCAGAACATTCTCGGTGACAAAAATTCTCTTACAGAGAACATTCTCTCGACCCATCACTAGCTGCAAGTAAATATTGAAATCTGTAAATCTGTGCTCTTGTGTTGTAATAAAATTTGAGTCATGAGCAATTTAGTACATAATTAATTGCTGATGACATAATGTGTTGTATATTCGTCTCCACTAAGAACCTTTAATCGCGTAATTGATGTTAGAATCGTGTCATACAATGATTAGGTACCCTATTGTGTCATATGATATCCTTTGTCTGATGTATGAAGATAAAAACGAACCAGGATTGGGATGCAGGCGGTACAAATAGTATAAATAGAATTTGAGACACATTAAAGCTGCCAAAGATCCGAGCACCACACGAGATGGTAAGTTATCTGTTTGTTAAATATTTAAAAAGCTTCAATGTGGGATTTATTGTTTAAAAAAACGTTGCCTCACACTATGATTTCCTTCTGTATCGTGGGTGCGTTCACAAAGACAAATTTTCACATACACACACACACACAGACCTGGAACAAGTACCTGTGGTCAAATATTTGTTCCGTGTGGGGAACGCTCAGCCGCTACGCCAAACGTGTCGATAAATTCAATTTAAAAACTAAAACGGTTTAAGGAGATTACACGACCGTAAAAATATAAACTTTGTAATTTAGTCCATAGATAATAATTACCTTTGAAAATACTAATAAAATATTATAATATTTTAGGCGCAGATTGTGATATTAGTACTAACTGTCATTGCAACAGTTGCAATCGCCAGCCGAGATGTCCGCTCTCCAGGTAAATATTAAGTTTACTATCTGATAATAGATAATCATGGTTAATTCATATTTTATTTTCATATCTTACATTTTTTATGTGATAAGTACAGACGCCAGCAGGTCAAGCTATCCAAAACTTTAAATTTGAACATTATTACATCGTATGAAAGTTGAAAATTTATCAAAGAAATTTGATTGTTGTTGTTGTTTTTATATTTTTATTGGTAGTGATGTTCTTAAATACAATCACAGAATATGCTTGTTACACTATACCTACATGATATTCATCCTCTTTGCTGAGTTATACATCAAATAGAAGCTGGGACTTATAACCTCACTTGTAGCAGTGACATGAGACTGAATGTCACTTGTGTTCAATACCTATATGCTCTAAACCAAGTTTAAGTACGAAAAACAGCTGTTTGCTGCACTCAGTATCATCGTATTTTTACTGTGTATGTGTATCCTTAAAATAAAACCGTTAAATTCTACAATTGCGCAGACTTCGTATTCGTTATTTCTATCAATAATTGTGTTCCAATGTATGTTTCAGATAGTGCAATCAGCGAGAGTCCTATTTCTAGTCGTAGGGCTGCTAACCCTACCACCGAATATAAATTAAGCTTAAGCAGATGAAGCCCACATTGATAATTATATATCTATCAATTTATTACTCATACAATAAAGGCTTAAAAATAAGTGAATAGATTTTAAAGGATAAAGCAAAAAGTGCTCGAGGAATTCGAAGTTTATAACACTTATACGATTACCTACAACCGTGCCTAACATATTTGAGCCCACCATTGTTGCTATCATATTTATATTTTTTTTTTAAAGAAACACTGCAATATTTAAAGTGTTCAATCGTTAGGCGGTTACAAAGGAATCAAAGCGACTTTTACATATAGCTAAACTAAATTTAGTAGCAATTTATTTTTAATGCTTTAAAGCAGAGCTCACCGACCTCGAATTTAAAAGATTTTTCTCAATTACTAGGTATTAACTAAAAATACATAACACACAGTACTGAAATTATGGGAAGATCACAGATGTACCTGTGTATCGGGGACGTCAGTTTAATACTACCTCTATCTATGGAATTTGAAAATTAAAAATATTGAAAAAGTTTAACGTGAAATCTTGTGACAATGCTCAAGCTTGTCTTCTGTTGTATCATAACAACACAAATAGAGTGAACATTATAATATATTAGGAACTTTCGTTTTTATTTTTGTAAATAGTTTTTATTATTTTCTGTAGGTGGTGGTGGCTGGAAAGGCAGCGATTCCTCTTTAAGCGTTGCACGTTCTTCTGGTGGTGTCGGCTGGGCCAACTCCGGAGGTGGGCAGAGGCGATCTGCCAGTGATGGCGGATGGCGAGGGAATGCTGCATACGGATCAAGCGCCCGAAGCAGATTCGGAAGCGTAAGCGGATACAGAAACGGGAGTCCTTCAAACAGCGGTTGGTTGGGAAATGGAGACGGTTCAAGCAGTGCGTACGGCGGAAATTCCTTCAGGTCGTCTCCTGGATGGGGCGGAAGATTCGCAGACTCCGCCGTAGTCGAAAGTCTTGATTCTTCCAACGGGTGGGAGAAATCAGACCTAGGCTTCCGATCCAACAACGGTTGGCAATCCGCAGGATGGTAGGCGGGGCTCAGATCGTAACCCAAATAAAATCGCTTTGAAAATGTTTTACATAAGATGATAATCTTGTCTACTTTGTTTTATAGTTAATTGTTAGCTCGAGCTTATTGTATTAATACCTAGGTAATATTAAAATAATTATTAATTTTAAATACATTTTCTTGAATATGCACTCTCTTTATTATTATGAGCGGTGAATATTTCGCAATTTTTGGGACTATTATGCTGCTTCTCGAGGGTATTCCCCGAAGAAAACCCAACCCTGTACTTATAGATACAGATCGGCAACCCGATTAATGACAATAGGCTCGCCCCCTATTAGGTACATGGGACCTAAACATACAGGACGCAAGCTTATTCTCACTAACCAAGGACGAATTCTGAGCTGCTACTGACAATGTCCTACTACAGATATCCAATAAAAAACATTCCCCAACTGTTCATTACAAATTCTATAGGTACTTACTAACACTAATTTTGCGGGAAACGGACAAAGTGCCAAAGTACAAAAATGTGTCAAAGCAAGTCAATCCCGCCAAAAAATGGGTTCCCTCGAATCAATAACTCAGGTTTTTTTAACAACTAAGGTGGCAAGCAATCATACGGCCCACCTGATGGAAAGCGGTTACCGTAGCCTATAGACGCTTGCAACACCAAGCAGGGGCATCACTTGCGCGTTGCCGACCCTGTAAAACGAAAGAGGAATAGTTGGGGGTCAAAGTCCCCCCACTGCCAACACAAAGTTTCCTCGCGAAGCACTGGTAACCTTGCTCGCTGTTATGGACACAACACAGCTCTAAGCAGTATAGTTTTTTGCAAGGCGGGGGTACCTCCCCCAGTCGGAAAGCTCCAATTTGAGTAGAATTAGGTACTCCCTCTATCTACCTTAGGTAGGAAGTGGGTTTCTTACAAACCATTACAAAAAAGTCGATTTATTAATTATATTTAACTAAGTACTTGCTCTGTTATAATTAAAAACTATGAACCTATACGGTAGTAAAAGCTAGATTTAATTATGCTCTTTGAGGGTAAGTGTAGGTGCCTCACTGAAGTGTTTGTTTTCCGCTGATACATGAAACAGGCGGGCTGTTTGCTTTTCAATCAAATACATAATTCATTCAATAATGATACAATTATCAGTATGCAACGGCACAGTCAGGTTAAGTACTAAATGAAATCTTTCTACATACCTAATGTAATTCGACGACGTCTGTGGTCTAATGGTTTGAGTGTCGGAATGCTGATCACGAGCTCGTGGGTTCGATTCCCACTAGCCACAAATATTAATGTGATGAACTTAAGTGTTTGTTCGTCTGGGTGTTTTTTATGTATTATAAGTATTTACAAAAAAAAAAAGTATACAAGTATTATATCCATTATCTGGAACCCATAGTACAAGCTCTGCTTAGTTTGGGACTAGATGGTGTTGTGTAAAAATGTCCTAAATATTTATTTATTTATTTTAATGTCAAATTGCGTTATTGGTGTAGTCACTGCTAAGCGTGAAGTCCGCGGTTCAATTCCCAGTGAGTTTGAGTTACTTATCGACTTAAAGGTACATATTTTCAATAATTTCCTTAATTTTTATTTTTAATAGTACTTTATTCTATTAAGTATTAGTTTTAGTTCTGACTCGACAAGAAAGTTGAATCAAGAAAGTTTTTAATAATGGAACGCCTGATACACCTACCTATAATAATTAAAATGTTATTATCAAAGAACAAAGTTTACATAATAACATTAATTTGGCTATAATCACATCCAACAATAATTTAAAAAGTGTCATTGAAGTTGCGGTACAACTTTTATTTTATTTATTTCACTGTTAAACCCGACAATAATTAAATATACATTGCAGGATTTGCTTGCTTATTCCTTTTTTTATTGGAGTTAACACGTTATGGTAAAGAAATATAGATGTTGGAAGAAATGAAATTAATAACATAGAATAAAACAAAGTCGCTTCCCGCTGTCTGTCCCTATGTATGCTTAGATCTTTAAAACTACGCAACGGATTTTGAAACTGTTTTTTTTTTTTATAGATAGAGTGATTCAAGCGGAAGGTTTATATACATGCATGTTATTAGTACATTGCACCCGTGTGAAGCGGGGGCGGCTCGCTAGTCATACATAATTTCGTCATCATCATCAACCCATATACTGTCCCACTGCTGGGCACGGGTCTCCTCTCATATTGAGAGGGATTAGGCTATAGTCCACCACGCTAGCCTAGTGCGGATTGGCAGACTTCTCAAACCGTCGAGAAAAATCTCTTAGGCATGCAGGTTTCGTCACGATGTTTTCCTTCACCGTATAAGCGAGTGATAATTAATTATTAATACGCACATGAATTCGAAAAGTCAGAGGTGCGTGCCTTGGGTTCGAACTCGAGACCTTCGACTTGGCAGTCCAATGGTCATACCACTAGGCTATCACTGCGCTTTATACATAATTTATTTCGCTAAAAATATGGGTACAAATAGAATGAGATAAATATACAAAATCACATTTTCAAATTAACAGTAATAATGTATAAAATTCATAGTGGCTAATAAATATAAGTAAAGTTTGACAATGTTTGTAATATCTACAATAAATTGTTTATCGGTTAAAGAGAAGTCAGGTATTTTTTTATTAAGATTTTAAAAATTCGTTAATACTTATAAGAAAACATATTTTATTAATATTGGTAGTGTAGTAGTTCTTCAATATTTATTGAGTTTTTATTTTATATATTGGTGCACCGTATTTCTTGTGAAACAATACATAGATCTACACAATGGCATTAATGAGAGTATCGGACCTAATATTGCTGTTTGCAATTTGCATTTTTGGGCAGTTTTGGATAGTTTTCGACAAAAACGAAAATTTCTACAATATACAAACCATTTAAACCTAAAACGTTTATTCCCTTAAATAGAGTTCTACAAGTTTCAAAAGCGTCTATGGTACAGACGCCAGCTGGTTAAGATATGCAAATCTGTCAAATTTTCCCTATTGAATATGAACCTTACTATTTTGTATTAAAGTTGAAAATCAATGAAAGAAATTTGACAGATTGTAGTAGCTTGATGTGCTGGCCTGTAGATAACACGTAGATATACACTTCTTTTGGCTAATGAAAGCTCGATTCCCATCAGAAGTCACATCATAGAATAACATACCTCAACTAAAAAGAGATAATAATATGAAAATACCATTATTACCTAATTTACGTAATTCATATTACATTAATATTATTTTTTACAAATTCTTATCATGTACAGATTACCAGCAGGTCAAGCTATCCAAAACTGTCAAAATTTCCCAATTGAACATGAAGCTTATTACATCGTATATATATTCGTATGAAAGTTGAAAATTTATAAAAGAAATTTGACAGATTGTTATAGCTTGATGTGCTCGCCTCTGTACCTTACCTAATTGTAATAATAATAATTATACTTACCTAATTTGCAACTGATAAATTTATTAGAATTTTGTATCTGGTACTTCTAATCATTCCTCTTAATAATATAAATGCGAAAGTAACTCTGTCCTTCTGTCTGTTACGCTTTCACACCTAAACCACTGAACCGAATTTAATGAAATATGGTACAGAGATAAATTAGACTTTGGGGAAGGTACTAAGGTACTTTGGCTTAAGTCTCAAAAGGTCTTTATCTTCTTTTGTCTCAAAAGATCTTTGTCGCAAGCCGTAGTTTTTTATACAATTAATTTAATTTAAACTAAATTAGTTTTATAAGAAATATATATATATAATATTTAATATTTTTTTGGGACATTTTTTTTTTTTACATAACACCATCTAGTCCCAAACTAAGCAGAGCTTGTACTATGGGTACTAGACAATGGATATAATACTTATATACTTTTTTTTTTTTTAATACATACTTATAATACATAAAAAACACCCAGACAAACACAAATACTCATGTTTTATCCACACAAATATTTGTGTCCTGTGGGAATAGAACCCACGACCCCATGATCAGCAGTCCGGCACTCGAACCGCTAGACCACAGAGGTCGTCAGAATTTATTTAAATAATTTTCAACACACTTGCTCATAAAATGGCTCTAATTTCACCGTAATTAGGCAAATAATGACACCTGTTATCAAACTGTGACTTTTTCATTGCTATTAATCACAAGTGAGTTGTAGGGTTTTTTTATTTCCTTTATTCTTAAAAAAGTTTCGATACAAAAAAGATCGTGTTCAATAGTACAAAATTAAATAAATTGCTTTCTCATTTCATGCAACTTCGTATTTAAATAGATAATTTCAACATGTACATTTTTAATAAATAAAACTTGTTTTCTCTGTAATAAAGAAAACTTTGAATTCCCCATTTTGTACGTGGCTAAAACGCTATCCGCGAAAAGCCAAGAAAAAAGAAACCTCATTCTTTTGTGGCCGATCGCCATTATTCGCCATTGTTAGATGCGCGCGCATAGGAAAACAGCTGATTAATTTTTCCCGCCATTGCGAAAAAATTTTCACAACTCATTTTCACTTTTGAAATTATTGTTATTTTCTTTCGTTGTTCTCGGCTCTCTTAAAACCCTCACCTTACGGCTCGGGTTTTAATGGCGCCTCGGCGGTAGTCACCAACTTTACACACTTGTACCATAATGTACTATAATGCCATTTCTTAAAATGAATTATATGATGATACATCTTATAAAGAAATCCGTCAAATGGTTTAGGCTGTAGAGCACATATACCTACATACACTCGAAAAAATTTACCCTCCCACGGCAATCGGTTAAAAACACTACCCACCTCCGCAGTCGGGTAAAAAGAAGATATTTTTTATGCCACAAAATTGGTTATTATTTGAAATGTCTAGTAACAAATGATAGTAATGTCTAAATAAAATCCGCTACTTTTACTACAACATAGGTAAAATTGAGCACTTAATTAGTAGTTTCAATTCAAGGAAAAGCTTTAGTGCGGCTCACGTTTTTCTAGCAAATACGTTTTGAACTTTGGTGTCTTCATAATGATAAAGGTTGGATAACTAATTACTTATTCTTTTTTTAGTAGATTTATTTACTTTGTACAAATTTTGTGGCTTATTTTTTTATTGCAGATAAAAAAATTACTTCGATACTTTGATTCACCAAAATATCCCCTTGGCAAAACTACTGAACTAGTGACATTGATCAGCCGTCTGATTTACAACGCAGGTCTCTCACAATACGCCACGGTGCCTAAAGTGCATTGGGCGGCCAGTGTTTCCACATTTTGTTTCATATTTACTTGCATCACGCAAGTCATAGCTTTGTTCATGGCTCGAGGGTACCCTGACAAACTCTTCGAATGCTTCAGTGTTGTCTCGTTTTGTGGCATGGGAGTCCTCAAACTGATATCTTTACGCAGAAACCATAAGAACTGGAGTTTCCTTCTCAGCCAAATCTCAACATTGGAAGAGAAACAATTAAATGGGAATTCCATATCAGACGTAGAGTACCAATCGGATAGTGAAGAGGGTGACAATTATACTGATCACATAAACAGTTATACTTACCAGTTTAAAAGTACTTCGACAATTCTGAGAAGGATTTACAGCTTTACAGCCGTCATTTTTATTTTGTCACCATTTGTAGAACATTTACTGTGCAAACTGCGTGGTATGGAATGCTTGGGCTATCCGCACATACTACCAGGATGGGCGCCCTTAGACGACTTGAGTATATTCTGCTACATCATAACAGTTTTGTGTGAGTTAATGGCTGCTGTATATTGCGTGTGTGTCCACATCGCCTTTGATTTAACAGCTGTTGGAGTCATGATATTCGTATGTGGACAGTTTTCTTTGCTCCGCGATTATAGTTCACGCATCGGGGGAAAGGGAAGACAGTGCAACCTCTCAAAGAGAAGAGACGAAAGAGCTCATTTCAGGATAATACAATGCCATCATACTAACATCTTGCTCATTAAGTAAGTTAATGTTTTAGCTGGTAACTAAATTTTAAAAAATTGGATATGTAAATGCTTATAGCACGTAATTTTTTTCAGTTCCGTTACCGAACTCGACAAATTGTTAAAAAATATTTTAGGAGTGTACTTTTTCGTTGCGACACTAACACTGTGCTCTGTTGCTGTTAGATTGAAAACGGTGAGTAAATATAATATTATATAATTATATTTAAACTTGAATTATTAATAGTTATAAAATAGTATCACTGAGAATAAATGATAGCATTAGCGTAAGCGTAGTGTTCCCAGCACACAACCACAGCTTTTTATTTGATTGGGAAATTCTACCCCTAGAGGGGATAATATTTTATATTAAGAGGTTTTAGTTTGCATGTATGAAAGTTGTTACTCGGATTTTCGGTTCGATTTTATCACAGGAGTATTTAGCGGAAATAACGTAATTTTTGTATTAATTTTTTATATGCCTACTTTATACAAATATAACTAAAAGCACTACTTACTTAGAAGAAATTCGAAGAATAATTACCTAATGACTTAAATAAGAAAAAAATTGTAATATTAATAATAAATCATAGTAGTAAGATATCGTCGTTGTTCAAGCATAAGATAATCTACAATATTTAACTAAATAGGTAATTATAGTGACGCGACACAAAACACTGACTACATAGTTTGAAAATTATCATAGATAATATTATAAGAAAATTGCATAGTTATTATAAAAGGCCAGTGAAACAGTTAAAGATATTACTAGCTGACCCAACAGACCATATCCTGTCCATATTTCAATAAATGATACAAAAATCCAATAGAGAAAAGCTCTCAAAACTCAGTTCTTCCCGACTTTACCAATTTTTCGGGAAACCTTTCCTTGGAAGTCGTTTAATAAACCTAAATATTACATAAAATAATTCGTTTTCAAACGATGTGCTTAACAACAAAGAGCATTCAGTTTTATTTATAAATAGATTTAGTTCTACTCCGAATTATCGGATAATGTACTTATGTATTATATGTATTTAAAAAAAAAAAGAATATAAGTATTATATCCATTGTTTAGTACCCATAGTACAAGCTTTGCTTAGTTTGGGACTAGATAGCGTTGTGTAAAATGTGCAACTCGTGTTGTGGGTTTATCCCCGCACGGAAAAAACATTTGTACCTATTCAGACCTACAGGTAGAAATGGCGGGTAGGACTTGCGGTGGTTTAGTGGGCATAGCGTCTGGTGTACCTTACGACGCAGGCTCGCATACTGCCCGCGGCCGAATTTGTCCTTAGCTTAATAACTTTAAAATCTTAGCATGGAAAATGCCAAAAAATACAAAAGGTAGGTATCTACCTACAGGTAGTTTTTCTGGGTCTGGGTGTTTGTGTATGTGAAAGTCTGTTTGTAAACGCACCCACGATACAGTATGAGAAAATCCTAGTGTGGGGCAAAGTTTTTTTTTATAAAAATAAAAAATATTTAAGTAAGTACCTAGTTGACTACCAAACAAACACACACAATCTGCTTTTACCTTGATGCTCTCGATCCGCTTGTACCTTAATGAATTTTGTTCCGGAAACCGATTTGATAACTCGATCGTCGATATCAACATAAGTACCTACATGGAGTCAAACGGGTATAATTATTGGTAGGTACAATTTTACTTTTGCCTGCGTTTGACGTCAAAGCCAGCATTCAGTTTTATTTATAAATAGATTTAGTTCTACTCCGAATTATCGGATAATGTACTTATGTATTATATGTATTTAAAAAAAAAAGAATATAAGTATTATATCCATTGTTTAGTACCCATAGTACAAGCTTTGCTTAGTTTGGGACTAGATAGCGTTGTGTAAAATGTCCCAAAAATATTATTATTATTATAATGTTAATTGGAAAATTAGGTGACTGGATAATGTCATAAAAAGTAGAAATTGTAAAATAAAGAAAATACGAACCTTTTAAAAATATGTAGCTGTGACACAAAACACTGAGATTTTAATTTGTGTATTTTCTTTTCACGTTTTAGGAAAACATGAGCATCATGCAACTGGTGTCTTTGATACAATACATGTGTGCTACTCTGACACAACTGTTTTTATTTTGCCGATATGGAGACGTAGTTTTGAACGAGGTTGGTACCTACGTCATTTTAATAATACAACTTAGGTACATAATAAAAAACTGAAGTCGTTTCGTCGGTTCATAATAGGGTTGCCAACACTTTTTCTTCTGTACTTACCTATTAGTTACCTACTTATTTTTATAAAAACTATATTTTTTTAATTGCACTTCTTGCATTTTTTAACAATATTATGTCTAAAATATTGTCAACCGCGCCGGAGCGGTTTTCCCAACAATATACATATAACAGTAGGTATAAGCAGTGTTAGCCTAGTAGTGGTATGACCATTGGACTGCCAAGTCGAAGGTCTTCAGCGAAATAAGGTATTTTTCAGACAAAGCTATAAAAAAATATAGTACACTTCAAAATAATATAATATTTTACGGAAAACGCAAAAAGTAGACAAACATGTATTTGTGACTTATTTTTATAAAAACTATATTTATTTGCACTTCTTGCATTTTTTATCAATAATGTGTATAAAATAAAATTTTCATATTATTAAGCTTTATCAAAAAGAAAGCAGACCAATGACCAAATATGCGTTTGACTCTGTCAATTTGACATTGACAAGATCAGAAAGCAGTAAGATAGATACTTTTGAAAACTCTAAACCCTATTGCTTCAGTCAAAAGTTAATGAAAAGGCACATTTGCAAGGACATCCATAAATTTATGAAATAAAAGATTTGTTTATTAGATTTAGGTTTTGAAAATATAGTATTTTTGCGTAGGTACTATATGTTTCTCCAACAGTATATAGTACGCAGACCCAAAATACAGTAGGCATACAATACTATACAATGTGTTTGGGAAACAGTTACCGATATTTTAAGGGCATATCACAGGCAATACCTCGCGAATGGCAGCCTTCTTATTTTAATATAAGGTATGTTCAATAAAATGCTAATATCTTTCAATTTAAGAGACCTACAGAGGTGTAAATGGCCTTATTGTATATATCATAAACTATAGGTAACCGTTTCCCAAACACACTGTATATTATAGTACGGTTGGCAACCCTAGTTCATAATACTGGAGATATACCTAATACTTACTAAAAAAATAATTTTGTGAAGTCACATTAATAAATTAATGAATGAATACAATTATCCTTAGATGTCTCATTTAGAAATTTTTCATTTAGAAATCATGTTTAATTTAGAAAAGCTCAAAATAGATACATAAATTATACTTTTTAGGTATGACTTCGTAATAAAGATCTACAGGTACCTAGGTGATTTGGTAAAAATATTATAAACTCCTTGGCAAAGCAAAAGGGGAACCTTACAGTCATTGGGTTTTCTATGGATAGGTAATATTAATATTTTTAGTACCTATCTCATTAACTTATATGACTAGAAATTTCTTATTATCAATGAGATTATAGTTTAGTATATACCTAATATAGTTATAGTTTAACACTTAAATCCCGGAATCGGTGTTTTAGTCAATGTAAATAGAGATCCGTGTTAAAATTTTCATTTTTATGGGTATAATGAAATTAAGACTACGAGTATTTTTATGGTAATTAAAAAAAAGACATTAAAAACTAAAAAATAATAATGAGTACGACCTCCCCTTGCAGCGATTACGGCATGCTGTCCACCAGTCTTTTGATGGTGTACTGTGGAATGTGTTCCCACTTGGCCGAGATCACACGTTTAAGCTCCCTGATGTTTTGTGGAGGTGGTTGGCAAGATCGTACTCGCCTTTTTAGGAGATCCCAGACGTGCCCAATGGGGTTCAGCTCAGGACTGTGCGCTGGCCAATGCAAACGACGAATATCGACCTCTTGCATATAAGCATCTACGTCGCCAGAACGGTGGGCCCGAGCATTATCGTCCATGTAAATGGCATCTACACCTATTACAGTCAGTGCGGGTTGTGCATGTTGACAAAGGATTTCTTTTATGTACCTTTGGGCAATTACTGGGCCATTTTCAATTAATACTATCTCGGTACGACAGCTGGAAGTTACGCCCGCTCAAAACATAATGGACCCTCCACCATAAGGGGTGATTTCTTGAAAACACGTCGGCATAGCATTCCCTTGGTTTTCGTAACACTCGCCGACGTCGGTCCTCACCATGCAGATAAATTCGAGGCTCATCGGAGAAGAGTACGTTACTCCAATTACCTAGTGTCTAAAATAGGCAATTTCTATCGAACCTCAATCGAGCAATCCGGTGCTCACGGAGTAACTTGGGGGCCCTCGCTGGTCATCGACTGCGTATATCAGTTGCTACAGCCTCCTCATCACAGTCCATAACTAACTTGTGCTCCTCATACCTCTTCAAGGTTTCTTTTGAGGTCAATGTAACTGCATTTGTGGTTCCTCAGCGCCTGAGTTACTAAAAAATGGTCTTCTCATGGTTGTGTGCAACGTTTTCTCCCAGAACTTTGCCTTCTCTGAACGGAACCTGTGTCAAAGTGTCGAGCCCAGGTTCTCTGGATGGTTGAACAACTCACGTTTAACTGCTGTGAGACGTTACATTGGCTACACCCCTTTTCCAGGATCGCTATAATTTTACTAGCTCTTATTGCTTTTTCTGCTATTACAATAGATACAAAGATATCTGTTTAAACCACAATAATATAGGACTATGCGACAAATACAAATACTCCTACTCAAAGTAACGAGAAGTTAGTGTTAGTGATAACATGATAACATTTTAACCGCAAACCCGCGAAAAGTAAGTAAAAAGTCACATAGGTACTGAAATAGGGATTTTTATTGATAAAAACATAAGTTTCGAATTTGGAATTAACTTTAATGACTCTTTATTAAGTGCCAGTAACATAGTTTGGCTATTAAAACCACTAATGTAGAAAAATCAAAACCGCCCGTTTTTTTTGCAAATATATTTTTTTATTCCATTAAGGAGCTCCGCACCGGAGCGGTTTTCCCAACAAAATATAATTATATTAATAATTAAAAAAATAATAGTAGGTAGGTATCTATGCTATTATAACCAGTGGTAGCCTAGTGGTATAATATGAACATCGGACTGCCTAGATAAGCAGAGTTAGCCTGTATGACCATTGGACTGCCAAGTCGAAGGTCTCGAGTTCGAATCTAAGACCTCTGACTTTTCGAAATCATGTGCGTATTTTCTGGGCCTGGGTGTTTGTGTATGTGAAAGTCTGTTTGTAAACGCACCCACGATACATTATGAGAAAATCCTAGTGTGGGGCAACATTTTTTTTATAAAAATAAAAAATATTTAAGTACCTAGTTGACTATCAATATATACAAACAAACACACACAATCTGCTTTTACCTTAATGCTCTCGATCCGCTTGTACCTTAATGAATTTTGTTCCGGAAACCGATTTGATAACTCGATCGTCGATATCAACATAAGTACTACATGGAGTCAAACGGGTAGGTATAATTATTGGTAGGTACAATTTTACTTTTGCCTGCGTTTGACGTCAAAGGGATAGGAACATTACTTTGGGTCTTTAGGCATTTCGCACCACGAGCGATTCGAACCGCGGTGGGAATTTGACCCGCGCGTGTTTGGATGGAACCATTCGCACCGTAGTGGTTGAAGCGGTGCGAATGGCCGACGTTTATCTTCTGGAATGGGTCGATTCGGACGACGGAGCGAAACGAACTAATGTTCCTTTCTTGTGTCCAGTTTGACTCATATCAAACATATAAGGATTCCAATTATTTATTCGTAGGTACTGATGAGTAGAAAAAAAATGCGATATAATACGTAATATATACAATTTAAATATGGCATACCCACAGATTGAGTAACCATCTTACTACAAAAAAGATAAACATCTGTTGAGCAAAATTAATACCAATCATTATTACATAGGTACTTGATTTAAGTGCTAAAACAGGTGTGTAGGTATTATTATTGGTAAGTATAATTTTTACTCGACAGATTTTATCTTTTCTGTAGCAAGATGGTAATGGTTTAAAATCACAGTTTGAGTCACCACTCTCAAAGTATAGATACCTACTGTGACCTTTTCAATAACTCCAGTGCAAACAAAATTACACTATAGAAGCATCTACCAATCAGAAGCACGTGCCCGAGGTCTAGGATTGTTCTATTGTTTAGGTAAGTTTGTGAATAGTACCTAAGTATACTTTTTTAACTACTAACAAAGGGTTAATGTTACCTACGATTCTTGGAATGTAGGTATATCGGTAATCTTAGATAAAGCTAATCAATATAATTAATTTAGCATAAGGTTGTTTTTAAAAAAATGATTTTGTTGAAAGAAGAAAACGCAAACGAGGGATGACAAATTACAGAAAAAGAGATTAGCAGAATGAAATAGAAACAAAACATAGGTAAAATACCCAGTTATACAAATTGTTTAGTTATTTTCCTGCCCATAGAACCAGCAACACTGGAAGAATTGTTGATAAGTTTCCTTAAGATCCCTGTAGGTAGGTACTGTAGAGGTCTGAGTTATTAATGTGGGATGGCGTATTTTAATAAAAAGGTCAATTATGGAAACATAAGACTTTTCTATGTAATTCACTCAAGCAAATTCTTAAATCATCTGTCAATAAATCATTTCATTACTAGACATCTTTCAAAATCTACTTACTTTTTTGTTTGCCACATATTAATCAGCCAGAACGTGAACAATAAAAACTTATTGTTCCAAACAGTAACTCTTACAGTAGGTAACTAACTCAAAAGTCGGGCACGTAGGTACTTTGTCTGATGAAATCAGTCATCTAAAAGCCAAAACTTATTGAGGTTGGAGGTCTGTTTGCGCCCTCGAGTGCCTCGATCATCTACTTCGGATCGGGAGAGGTGGACGCTTCTCTTTGCTTTCCACAGCCTCTTTTGGAAGCATAACTTGCTTGCAAGAGGTGTTGGCTCCCAGCGTTTACGACACAGGTACGTCCCGGAACACCTATGTCCCGAGAGCACCTACATAAGCCGGAAAATAAAAGCGCGATGGCGCCTCTCTAGCCACTCCTTCATACCTATCCTGTGGCCTTATTCTTATACCAGTGGCTTTACCGCCACTGTTGTGGTGTGGTGTGTCCTGCGATAACTCGCCCCAATCACGCCCCCATCTCACGAATACCTGTGTGATGAGATGACCTTTATTCAATTGGTATGAAGTTCAAATTTCAACAAATTAACGGTCTTCATTTGAGAGAATGTCTAAGTAACTTGTGGTTGCCAATATTTGAAGGTACATTTCGTCTTATTTTATTTGTTATTAATTGTTAAATAAAAAATAATAATGTATCTGTGTTGGCGATCCTTAATTAAATAAATAGGTAAATAAAAGTATTCCTGATTAACCTAATGCTGAAGCGCAGTTGCTATGAACCATGTTACTCTATTATTCTGTTTTAGGTATTCTGGATAATTTAGATATTTCCATGACACTTTATTCTCCTAATTTCCTTGCAATAGAAACATAATTTGCTATATTCCTAGTCGGATCAAAATATTCGGACCCTATAATTTTTTTTTAAGAAGAAGAAGAAGACACCCCCTCCAACACCAAAAATATTGTTTTTGTTCCTATATCTGACGAACAATAACATTTTCAATTTCATTTGCCAAAAATAACTTAAGTACCATGGAAATTAAGCAAAACTTAAGATTTATCACGGACTGTATGTACTGGATGTATGTGCCTCTCTGTACAGTCATATTTTTTCATTGAGTCTGTGTTTTATGTATCTATTCTTGACAATTATATAATCAAAGTATCTATTGTTCTCTGGCCGGTTTAGTGAAATAAAATTCAAAAGTAAGTAAGGTCACTGGGGTTTCCTTATTCAATTCTATATTTAAATATCTACCTACCTACTATAAGTAATTACTATTTTTATGATCTTTTAGCCATCGATTATCGATTTTATATTGTATTCAAGATATTCAGAAACAGACAGTGCGTTTACGGGTGAACGAATGTTCACCCGTAAACGCACTGTCCTGCGAAATAGGGCAAGTGCGATACGTAGGTACCTAATTTCGGGAAAAGCTCGTACAAATACATAATACGTTTGATATAATAGATTGACAAAATAAAACGTTTTACCATGATTTGTATTTTAGACTTTAATTTCAGCTTTGACGTTAGCTGGTGGCTGGTGGTCTAAATAGGTATTTAGTTTAGGTATCCAGTTTCCGAAATATTGATAGAAGACGCACTGGCCCCTGACCTTTTAGCAGATCGTACGAAACATACGAGACTTAGGTACCTAAGTACTTAAGCTTATTTTACGCCCTCTCTCCTATTTTATGATTGTTTGATGAAGACAATGCGTCATGTGCAGGCCCTAATTTTCCAAATAATTGACAATGGTGATGTGACCAGAATGCTGATCTAGGTAGATACTTATACTCTTCAAACTTGTTCGGCATCTTAACAACTGTTCGTAGGTAGGTACTTTGCTCTTCCAATTCTCCCTCTTACTTAACTTCTCATACATAATTACCTATACAAATAATCGTCTCGTTCTATACTCCCGTGGTACCTACTGACAGTATTGACTTGACTCTACATTTTTCGTTCAATCAATCCTATTACGGAATGATCTCCCACCTGAAATCAGGATAGCAAACCGCCTTCCTTTTAAACTAAAGTTACGTAGATATGTAAATATCAGATTCAGATTATCAAGATAATACCTTAAGATTCATCATCTCGACGGTTATGTTTATATTAGATATCTATATAGTATAACAAAATCGCGACGCGACGCTGTCAAGTTGCACACGTATAAATTTTGCTCCTGGATATAAAAAGTTTATGTCGGAAACATATTTGGATCTCGCTGCGAAAAGTGCTTTAAATTAATAACTAAGTGTCTTTTGAACAATAAAATAAAATAATAAATTATGAAACTGTGTGATAAAGCTATATAAACTAGTGATAAAAATCTTAAAATCTCGTGTGTGATATACCACTACCGTCAATATTTTAACAAAACCCCGACCTACGTCAATGTTGTGTTAAGTGCAGCGGCAAAGGCGGCACTAAACTGGATTTGTGGAATTTTTACCAAGCATCGGAGGCGGCACTATACTGGAGTTTTGTGATTTCATATCGTTAATTATTTACATACAACTGTGAGTACAAGATTACCTATTTGGGCATAGACTACTATTATTTGCAATTGAATATGAGTTTAATGCGATCACCTACTGCATCTGGCAGTAATATGGATGTGAAAGGCGGTTCACTGCCGGATTTGCCTAAGACATATGATGCTGACCAGCAGCATGTAACTCAACGTAGCTATAAAAGGAAGCAGCTGAATTCTCCTGAGCTACCTACCGAATCTGTCGTGTCGCAAAATGATAATATTGTGGCAATGTTGAAGGAATTTACCACGTCTCAAAAAGAAACCTCGGAAAAAATTTTTCACGAGATATCGAGCATCAAGGAACAGTTAACCGAGATTAAAAACACAAATGAATTTTTAGTGCAACAACAAGCCGAAATGCGATCAGAAATAACACAATTAAAGGAATCTAACATTGCGAATGAAAAACATATAAAACTATTGGAAACAGAGTTACAACAACTAAAAACTACTACAAATTATACCACCGATGCAACTCCGACGACTCTTATGCATGAAAGTATTCTAACTGAAATTCAAGAACGGCAAATTAGAGAAAAGAACATTATAATTGTTGGTATACCTGAGTTACAAACTCAAAATACAGATGAAAGACGTAATTACGATATGAAAGAGGTAATCAAAATAATAAAACTGCTTTCTCAAGATTGCCCTACACCTATTGAAACCAGGAGATTGGGAAAATACTCTCTGGAAAAATCTCGACCAATAAAAGTTCACTTTCAGTCAGGAATTACAAGCAAAGCTTTGCTTCGAAGCAAAGCTAAACTAGAAACAACTGTATTCAAAATTTACTCTGATCAGACGGTGCAACAACAAAACTACATGAAAAGTCTCAAAGAGGAATTACAAACACGAACCATAAACGGTGAATCTGATTTAATCATAAAATACATCAAAGGCATTCCTAAGATAATAAAAAATCAATCAAAAAACTACCAATAACAAATAACACCCCCAATAGTGATACGGTCGAAACCTGCGGAAACATAACATACCAAATTACAGACAACTACAATAACTTATTCTCAAGTACAAAGTCACTCAAAATTTTCTACGCAAACGTTCACAGCATAGTAAAGCCTGGAAAACTAGACGAGCTAAAATGTGTCATCGAATCTCTGCAACATACAATACATATAATAATTCTCACCGAAACGTGGATCAAATCAACTGATGAAGCGCAAAGAATACAATTATTGAATTACTCACATTATTACAGCTACAGATCTTACTCAAGAGGTGGGGGAGTGTCTATATTTATTCACAATAATTTAAGCCATAACTTCATTGAAGAAAAGTGTGATGACGACAACCATTTTCTTTGGGTTTATGTTAAAAAATTTTCATTGAACATCGGAGCTAGCCAGAAAGATCTAACGTTACGAAATTTGTTGAAGACTATACTACGTATTTACAAAATAAAAACCGATGTATTATTTTTGGTGATTTCAATTTCAATATTCTAAAAAGAGAGAAAAACACAAAAGAATACTTAAGCGTATTAAAAGAAGAAGGTTATACTATCTTGAATAAAATTAATGAAAAGTATTGCACTCGAGAAGGATCTACCAGTAAAACAATATTAGACCATGTTTCAACAAACTTAAAAGACAAAACAAATGAAATGCGTTTGGCCATTGTTGAATCTACAATGTCGGACCACAAACAAATTGTATTTGAAATGAAACAATGTAAACCTGAGCCTCCAAGGAAAATCCAGTACGAATCAATCAACTACACACTACTACACAAAACCCTAAAAGAAAGTAAATATGAAAATGAAAACAATGACTATACTTTATTTGAAAAACATTTACTATGGAACGTAAAGGGAAGCAAGGTAACAAAAACTAAGATACTCAACGCAGCAAAAACAGATTGGATTAACAAGGACCTACTCTTAGATATTAATAAAAGAAATGAAGAATGGAAAAAAATGAAAGAAAATCCTAAAGATGAAGTAATAAAAAAATCTTTTACCGACATACGAAATAAAGTCTCTGTAAAAATTCAAGCAACTAAAAGAAATTATTACCTAAAAGAATTCACAAATTGTTGTAAAAATCCTCTAAAAATGTGGAAACTTATTAATAACCTTAACTGTAATGAAACCAAGATAAGCTGTGCACCCGAAATACTTGATGGACTTGCAATGGACAAAGCACAAGCATGTGAACATTTTAACACTTTCTTTTCGACGATAGGCTCAAAATTAGCAAATGATATTCCTAGTAAGTACCACAATAATTTGACAAACACGCTTCCTAAGAATCAAAATAAAAGGCAATTAGCAGAATTCACACCTACTACCGCTAGTGAAATAGATAAAATTATAGATAACCTTAAAACGAATACTAGTGCTGGATTAGATGGTCTTAATGCAAAAACGATCAAATATGTAAAAGACATTATTAAAGATAATTTAACTAAAAGTATAAACTCTTGCCTCCAAGATGGAATTTTCCCTGATAGTTTAAAACTTGCGAAGGTGACACCAATACACAAAGCTGGCAGTAAAGTTAACGTAGAAAACTATCGTCCAATTTCTGTATTACCTATCATTTCTAAAATTTTTGAAAAAATTTTATATAGTAGATTACATAAATACTTAGTTTCTATAAATTTCCTTACCGATAAACAATATGGTTTTCGCCCTAAATCGAACACTTTGTCAGCTACAATCGATCTTATCACAAAAATAAAAACCAGCATAGACCAAAAACAGGTGGATTTAGGTTTATTCATAGATTTAAAAAAAGCCTTCGATACTGTTAGCCATGAATTGCTACTAAAAAAACTGAAAGCGATTGGTATTACTGGGGTGGCGCACAATATGTTCAAGTCTTACCTGACGGAAAGGTTTCAAGTAGTGAAAATCGCTGACTGTCAAAGTAGCCCACAAAAAATTACATGTGGAGTTCCCCAAGGTTCTATTTTGGGTCCTTTGATGTTCCTAATTTATATAAATAATATTACAGATGTAGGATTACGGAGTGATATCTCACTTTATGCCGACGATACATGTCTATTTTATTTTGGTAGTAAAGTTGAAACGCTTATTGAACAGGCACAAGATGATCTAAATCGTTTATTTGATTGGTTTCAGTATAATCTATTGACAGTTAATACTAATAAAACAAAATATACAATATTTGCTGCTAAAAATAAAAAAATTCAAACACAACATACCCTTAACATAAACGGTCAAATATTACAAAAATCCAAAGCTGAAAAATATCTAGGACTCATTTTGGATAGTGACTTATCATGGAAGTCACATATAGAAAAAATTAAAAATAAGCTCTCAGCCTTAACAGGCGCATTGCGTGGCATTGTACGTTGTCTTCCCCCAAAAGTTTGCTATGTAATCTATAACTCCATGGTGAAACCCCATTTAGAATACCTTATAGAGATATATGGTTCTACTTACAAATCTAACCTAAGCATCTTGCAAAGAGCTCAAAATAAAATTATTAAAGTCCTTTTTAAATATAAGTATCGCACGCCTACACTAAAAGTTTACAAAGACACAAAGATAATGAATATTTCACAAATATATAGATATAATACATGTTTACTTGTACACAAAATATTAAATAAAAACATACATACACAAATCACGTTTTCCAAAAAATCTTGCACTCAAAAAAGGTACAGAACTAGACAAGCAAATAATATAGCCCTTCAGGCCCCTCGGACAAACTACGGGAAAAGTACTATACTGTATGAAGGAGCACAGCTTTACAATAAATTGCCTAAACATGTAAAAGACCAGAAGTCCATATATACCTTTAAAAAAGCTTTAAACAAACACATTTTTGAGGATTTAAAATAGTAAAACTTTTTCTTTCTATAATTTCGACATGAACTGTCTCGTCGCCCTAACTTAACTTATTTAGAAATGTTGTTTTCTCATATAAGTGAAATGTATTTCTTTTTGAGAAAATAAAGTTCTTAAACCTTAATATTTAACCTAGGTATGTAAATTTATGTTTATAGATTTCTATATTTAGTTTTTATGGCACGTCGTCGTGGTCTTGTTATGTCTTTGGACGTAAATTTCATAATAGTATGATTAATATGAACAAAAATATGACATTCTCTTAACCAAAAGGACTGTCCAAGAGGTAGCTAGGTAAGTACCTACTTAATTCCCCAATTGACTGTAATCCTGAGATTCTTTTTACTTGTACATTTTATCAGAGTTCAGTGGGAATGGGACAAGGGCCGTTTGCAGCTGCTTTGTGGTGCCTGAGCCCTGGGATCAAACGGGAGCTGGCTATGCTCAGTGCCGGCATGATGCGCCCGCGCCACCTACGCGCCGGACCGTTTAATTACGTAGACTTGCCTTCTTTCATACAGGTAAGCTTAGAAATTTCGTTAGAATACGATCCTTCTTTATTGTTAACTTTTGCTGTAGCTGTCGAACCCAACGTCAAAAATAAGAACCAATACCATACCGAATTTAAGTAGGTACATTTTAAAATGGTTTCTCGTTTCGCCGATCATGACGTGTTTTAATTTTATTACAGGTGATGCGCGCTGCTTACAGCTATTACGCCGTATTAGGAAAGAAAGAATAAATAAACACAAAATTTTAATTAAAGTAGGCATCATTTTTACTATGCAGGCTGATCGATTAAAATTAAATTTCTCAACAAAGCCAGGCATAATTTATTGAAAGTTATTCATATTATTGTATTGTATACTCGAGAGGGGCTCGTTAGCTAAGTAATAACTACGATGACCAACCGATATGCAAGGGCAAGCTGCGCTAACCGCAGTCAGGATGAGTGACCATTCTTATCGTATCCATACACAGCCTCTCCATGCCTCGGAGAGAACGTCAAGCCGGTTGTCATGCGAATAACTTCGACAATCGTTAGAGGTAGTTGGAGGTAGCCTGACAACCAGTCTATCCTCAGAATATCGGTATTACCCAGGAAATTGGGTTGCGGAGGACTGATGGCAGTCGCTTCTGTAAAATACCGATATTCAGCCGCATCTGTTTCGACTGAAAGCCGACCCCGACATAGTTGGGAAAAAGGATCGGAGGATGATGTATTGCATACTCGTAGATAACATGTCACGCATGCTTATTTTAATTTTTGTAACACACTTATATAATAATAATATCTCTTTATTATCAGGCTACTTTGGCCCATAGATACATACCTTACAGACTAACATATATATTATAATATTACAAAATGTGTTAGTATATACAGAAACTTAAGCCTATGTTAGTAAAACACTTCACTGAGCACTAGTCCCTGTGCGTTCTTTTGGCACTTGTCCGCGGAAGCGACGGAACACCACGTCCTGCGGCCAGAAGTCCTCTTCCATGACGAGGTGCAGAAAACAATTTGGTACTCGCACTACGAACGCCTTAAAGTTGACGTTGCGGTGCGATTCCAATAGCTGCACTGTCGGCGTATATGATGATATCTAGGTACCTATTTGATGATCACACGCATGTAGGCGCACACGCATGTAACGGGGAGGGGTGGGGAGGTCAGTATTTTTTGGGTGGAGTCAAAGAAAACACGCGGTATATACTAGTATGCAAGACTATATTGTCAAGTCACCCTCAAACGAATTAAAATTCATTGTTATTCTAAACTTTCTACTAAATTTAATTTATTTGAATGATTGTTTACCTATTCTTAATTAAATGATGCCGACTCCTTGTAGCGATCCCTAGTGAGTACCAAGTATGTCGTTATTGAAAAAGATCACTCCTGTCGTCACTCTCGCGGCACACCGCACTTGCTTAGCTATAATGCAAACTTTAACGTTATGTCAAATAAAAGTTAAATAAAATTACAATTTAATTATACAAAAGTTTTATTTCATGGCCGAATGACACAAATACACTGAGGTTTCATGAGAATATTAAATAAGATTCATTAAGTAGATAGGTAAGTACATAATTTATTTAAATTCGTAAAACTCGATTCGTTAAGTCTCGATAGGTACCGATAATCTATTTAGATTCTACAATCTAAATAGATTATCGGTACCTATCGAGACTTAACGAACGATTAGACCTACGTCTAATCTATTGATACTTAACGAATCGACTGTACCTACATACCGCAATGAGTGCTGATCTATTCCAATCTTTGTTGGTTTAGGTTGTTATTTTCAGTGAAGTGGCTCATCATTTATACGGAACTAAAATCACAAAATTTTGTGAATTAAATATGTTCAAAACTACTTTACGTTTCTACATAGGTATATGACATATCTAAAGAGCTAACAAAACTAATGTTGACGTCTCGCATTCCAAGTTTATCGAATATAATAACCATTTGTTTACCGTCAATGATTTTTTAATAATACTTAGGTACCTAACAACATAAGAACCTATGCGCTACTAAAAGACATTTTTAACCAACTTTGATTCAAAATGTACCACTTTCACGACGACGTAATGATAAAAATATTTTTGCAAGCCTAACAGATAGTATACAGTTATAGACACTTAGAGAGGTTATTAATGCTTATGTTAAATCCTGCGTATATCAAATCCTCCCCATTATATCGACCGACATACATCCATTTCGCCCGCATGCATTTTACACAATCTAATCAAACCGCGATCTCATCACAACGACACTTCCCGTTCGCATTCAAAAGATATTAGATACCTAGAGACTATCATAGACAACAATTTATGACATAAAGCTACGTTTACACTGCCGAGAAATTACATGAATCGATAATTTGTAATTAATCTAATCACATTATTTACTGTCAAAACATTGGTAAACACAACAAAATTTCTGTAGATTTTAAGACACTATATTTTTTCCTACAATAATACCGAAAGTGCGGGGCCGAACAATGACACAATAAGTGCTGCAGGGGTGACCCCAGTGTCGCGAATATAATAAATGAAAATAGACCACCAAATTAAATAGGTTTAAGTTTCTCAAGACTATATATCGATAGAATATACACAACACTGTTTAGCCACCTGTTTAGTTTAATAATGAAAATGTTGATAACATAATCAAGCTTGTATTGTCACTATTCATGTTTAAATTTCTTCCCCGAATTCGTTCACAATCCTCTGACATTTTATAATTGGACCAAATTTATCAAAAACTATCGGTGTATACAATTTTCCGTGATCTGTACTATATTCGCGAATTCAAAGTTTTATGTCCCTGTTACATACGTACTCAAAAGACAACAGGAAAGCATCCTGCTCAAATAAATCTTCTAATATATATTTTTTTCAATTTCAATATATCAATAGGTACAATCAACACAGTTAAAAAAAACTAAGATCAAAGACGTTCTGCACTTGGTACATTTGTTTAGTCCGTAGCTTTGTATACTTTATTCGATGTCATGACCCTCTCTTTAAATCCGTATTGGAGTAAGCTAACAGGGAAAAAAACTAGACATTTTACTTCTAGGAACTTCGCCTACAGCAGAAACGTAGCTATACAAATGCGCAGATATTTGGCACTTATATACCCAGTTTCAGTAACCTACTGACTCGTAGCACAGATGGCTTGCAGCGCAGATGGGTCGTAGCGAGGATGGCGCTAAGCGCGATGGTTCGCCGCGAGCCACGATGTAACCTGATTGAGGTGGTACGCGTTCCACCGGATGTTGTTGCGCACAGTCTCGAGAGCGCGCCGCCGGCCGGCCTCGCCCGCGCCTGCCTCAGGGTACAGCGCGAAAAATGCTTCCATCTAAAAGAAAAGTGTCACGTGAAACAGAGAATCGATAAACGATAACATCGATACCATTCTCGTTAAAGTTTTGCCAGAAAATTGTAAAATAAATATCACTTGTGGATTACAGGTAGACCTGTAATCTACAAGTGATTCGAAAAATGAACGAACTTTGGATCGAAACGAAACAACGACGAACAAAATCTTACGATTTTACTTATCTTTAAGTAGTAATTTAAAACATGTATTCAAATGATTTTGATTAAAATTAAGTATTTATAATCGTTCGGCTTTCTGTGGGCTGTTTCTTCGTATTTCTGCTGGTTCTAACTGGATCTCGCTTCACACGATAATCAAACAACCAAATAATATTTAGGAGTAGAAAAACAAGAAATTAACGGGAAAATTGAATCCATCCTTGTGTCCGAACCACATCCGTAGGTAGTAGGCAAACTTACGATCCGTCAGTCCAAACTTTGTACCTCGTTTTTCGCTGTAGGTACTATCCGTTTCAAATAAGAATAGGAATGTCAATGACCTCGAATGACCCCGATCTGTCAAAATAGTACAGCTTGAAAAGAAAATTAATGTTATCTTTGGAAATTTTAAAACTTTTATATTTATAAGCAGTAATACCAAATCCGGAACTCCCGAGTTAATAAAAAGGCACAATCTGCCAAAAAACTATATAATAGACAATATTTTAAACTACCATGGCTTTGAAGTTTTGAACCCTATATTAATTTGTTATTTAAATTCAATTGTTACCTGGCACTTGATAAGCGTAGGGTAGCTGACAATTAAATAATGTTCAACAAAATTAGAAAACCAAATTGAGATTATAACACTGGAAACTATTGATTCAATTACCAGTGACGATTGGAAAAAGAAATTAACTACGTCAAATGAATCGAAAATAAAAACCAAAAAAAGGGAAATATTTCAAGACAACGATAAAAGTTATCGTTGTCTTGAAGTTTTATTATAAACACGGGTAATAAAATATCTAATTTTCTTCTAAAGAACAATCGGTGGAATATTTTAAATACATCAAAAATATTATTTCATAAATATCTGTTTTGCTCACCCTACCTAGCTGGTTTGAATTGACAGCTATGACGTCAAGATGGCTGGAGGTCAGTCCTATTCTTATTTGAAATGCATAGTAGGTCCCTGTTTCTGACACGTGACTCTACTGTAATACTTACTTTATTTTTAATTCAAGTTTAACACACGATAAAAGTTGAAACATTGAGTCCAAACCTAATCAAACATTCATTGGAGAGGAATCAATGAAGCCTAAGTAGGAGACTTCATAAACAAGTGAATACAACATCTTATGATCGATTTAATACTAGCAGTGTGCAGTCGAGTGGAGTCAATTCATACTAACAGAGAGTCGCTTCGAAGCAACAGAAATTCTTTGATAGATTGTAGTGATAGTTCTTATTTTAGTTAGCTTACTGAAGCGCGCAAATTTAAGCATATTTTTTCAGTAGATTTTTTTTCAGTAACCATTTCGCTTAGATGCGTTTCTACTTTGCGCTATTAAGGATTGAGTATAGTCATACCTCTCGGAGCTTCAGATCGCTGTTAAAGCTGGAGCAGATGGAAGGCACCATGTTGCCGAGGTACCGGCTGTTGAGCGTGAACCGCTGCACGAGCTGCGGCCAGCGCGCGCGCACGTCGTCCCACACCAGCGACGTGCCGGACGGGTTCGCGCTAATCTGCATCAACACGTTCAAGTAGTCTTGGCTGCGGATATTGGATTCATCCCACGCCATCAGCAAGAATCTGAAACAACGAATGTGGTTTAAAACGAATGAGAAATAGGATGATATATAACAAAGAAACTAAAATTAATCTCTTTTGGCAACCCTTTATAACTGCCTGGCATTAGGGTGGCGATGGAAAAAGTTTAATGGCTTACTTGCGCAAAATAGCAGTGTCACGCGGTGCAGCTAAAGCTTTGCGAAGTTTCAGCTTCTCTTGAACATCTTCTTCTTTCTGGTATATTGTCCATAGACTATCCCAATCTGCCATGGAAGCTGACTTCATGCCTGTTACGAAAAACTCATTATGTACTTGTGTACAAATTTGCCCGCTAGTTTGGGATACACATGGCTATACAAAGCCAATACAAGTCAGTTTATACATTAAGTCAGCTTATAATGGAAAGTATAAGCTGACCTTGTATTGTCTTTCCGTAAAATAAGAGGCAGAGACATATACTGTGTACCCGTTAGTGGATCACCTGGCCATTACCGGTGCGCCGATTGTTGAGGGTTCAACCCTAGACAAAGATTTGTGTGATCCATTTATATTTGTTTCGAGTCTGGGTGCGCTTTGTTTTATTTTTGTATCATTGTGAAGTACCACAAACAAAGTGAAAAATGAGGGGGAATGTAAAGAAAAGGACATTTTGTTGCGACTCGAAATAAAAAGTACTTACCTGCTACGGATATTAAAAAATGATGAATTCGCGGACATGTTAAAGAAAAGATATAGAAACTATTAATGATTTTCGATTAATCGCAAGTCGTATATTAGTATATATACAAAATGTTTACCATAGAAGTACACGAGTTCTCGCAAGTCTTGCTGTATAGGCTTGCTCTCAAACTGACCGTTTCTGTTCAACCACGCCTGGAACAGACTCTTCGCCTTTTCCTCGGCTTCCGGTAACTGATAATGCACAGCCATCGACAATACTCTCGTACGTAACAAACTGTACGAAAATTAAAATGAAGTTATATTTAAAATGTTATTAAGTAATTTAAATACATTTAAAAGTGACATTCATTAAAATGAATGAATGCATGTAAATTTATTTTCAGCAATTCAAAACTAACTACTTTATTGCAAATACTCAAGCAAATAAATGTTTTTATGGATACGAAGGGAGGTAGATACCTATATGTATTTAAAATATTATTATTGAAGCAAAACATATTAAAAACTAACTGTCTGGTCTAACTAATTTAATTATAATAAAATGAACTTGCATGGATGGTATATCGTAGCAAGTTCTTTCGTTCTTTAGTTAGTAAAGGCGTGTGTATTTTTTTTTATTTACCTCTCAAGGATGGGGAGGTTCTCTGCGTCCCAGTTCTGTTTCACGTAAATCGGAAGAATTAGGCGTTGAATGTATTTCTGTCAACATGAAACCTTATATTATGAGGAGGGTCTTAGCTAATTAAAAACCTAATAACTATTCTCATCAATCAATCTGGAAGGTTAAGCGGTGCTTGCGCGGTTAGTCTATAGATGGGTTGGTTCTTAGTAAGTCGGGACCCATCCTAGCCTCGAAAAGCACACCGCACCGTCAGACCCGGGCATGACATCCGGGACTCCCGGCTGTCATACACGAAGACCGAAAAGCTTGATAACCAGTTAATTCTTAGTAAATCACTACATGTTAGTCAGAAGTTGGGTAACAGATCAAATCAAATCTATAAATATACTTATGAAATCGAAAGTCGAGTGTCGAGTCTAGACTTCACACCTTTGACTTCGCAGTCCAATGTTCATATCACTAGGCTATCACTGCTTTTGCTGATGTATGTGTGTAATACTAATTTGGAATAGCATATGGTTCCAATGCACATAGGGTTCAAATTTTTCGTTTACTATAGAGAAGAACCGGAAAAAACTAGATGGTTAAATTATGGTTCTTTACAATAATAATATTATTTATTCCCACAAAAGTAGCATATTGGAGGTCCAATTAATTTAACTCAAAAGAAGATTAACAATTAATGTTCTGCTAGTACTTAATATAGGAGAGCCTGTGCTATCAGTAGCAGCAACCTTACAGTGTCTCAATTAAAATAATCTTTCATAGGTCCTGTACATATAATAACGATTATTAAACATTATTTATTTTATATAGAAAAACAACAGCTATAAAATGGAGTAAAAGAGATACCTAAACATCAAATAGGTATGTGCCATAAAACCAATTACAGGTTTTCACGATTAGCGACAGACCTTAAGGCACACTACAAGTTTTGTTTTACGCAATGGTTGATCACTGTGTTCGGTTATGTTCGATACAATAATAATAATTGAATCTTAATTGGATTGGATAATAATAATTGAACCTGAGAACAATTTCGGAGGACTGATATACATAATTATTATTGTTGTGTCTCATGTAAACGCGATAGAAGCAGATTGTAATTGGGTACACCTGACGTGGGTGCGTGAAGGGATGTCATAGGTTCCATGTCAGACCATCATGGACTTGCTTGAAACCGCTCTTAAAACAAGATAAGATCCAAGTCGGTTGAAGACTGGGCTTCACAGCTTGGATCACCGGCGTAAGGTTCCCTGCTTGTCGGTCTTTTACAGATTGTACTTCGGAGAGTGTGCTCAAGAACTTCATGAGCTTATCCCTCCATCCCCCTTCTACCATCGGAGCTCCAGACGCACCGCAGGATATCATCCCTACCTAGTTGATATTCCAAATAAGGCACACAGCGCTATAAATCATCAATCAAGGAGTGGAACACCCTTCCTGCGTCTGTATTTCCGAGTACGTACAACCCGTATGTTTTCATAACTAGGGTGAACAGGCATCTTCTGGGTATGCTCGCTCCATCGTCGACCTCATCTTTGCTCCGAAGCTAAGGTTTAGGTCAAGAGCAAGCCCATTTTAGATAAAAAAAGACAACAATAAAGACAATTATTTATATACATACCATCAGATTATCGTACGCCAAAGCGGTATACAGTCTGTCCTCTAAGTCCCGGAAAACTGAATTGGCAGTATCCCAAGGAGTGAGATCATTCTCAACAAGAAGATAGGTGGTGAGGTTCAGAGCCACATGGTAAGGCACCGCGCGCGCCTCGGCCAACGCGAAAATGTCATCCATGAGATTTGATCTGTCTGCAGGAGTCAGCTGCGAAATAATAAAAGAAATCGCAAATACATCCATGTCTATGATAAAGATATGGATACGATGGCAGCTAGTAAATGAAAATATGTAATAAACATCATAACTTACCATCACGCCTGTACTGAGTGAGGGGTTAGACAGAGACGAATAGGTATTATATATAATATATGTAGGCTATGGCTATGTAATAACTACGCTGATCAACCGATCTGCAAAGTCAAGCTGCGCTTGTCGCGGTAAATCGGTGGATAGGTGAACCATTCTTAACACTTCGAGACCCCTCCGGAAAGCACGTAAAGTTGTCGTAACGTATGACAGCCGTAATGTTAGTGGTAGAAGCCCAAAAGGCCTGACTAATTGGGTTGCGGAGGCTTGTTGGCAGTCGCTTCGTCTATAATACTCATATTCAACCGTATCTGGTTAGACTGGAAGGTTGGGGTTGGCACCAACATAGTTGGGGAAAGGTTCGGAGGATGAAAATGTGCGCACTCGACAAAAGAGATATAGGCAGCTGTAAAAGTAGCTATTACATCAGTGTTTTGGTAATGATGTAATAATGTGTCACGCAAAATGTGTCAGAACTCACTATGCACACGCTGCGTACATACCAAACCCTTTGGCGAATATATTTATAATGCAATCTATGGCTTGTCCTGAGTAGGCGTGAAAACGTAACGAAACCACAAAACTCTTTTTTTTTTATAAAATACCACATAGGTGACAATTAATAAGCATACGGCCCACTTGTTAGTAAGTGGTTACTGTAGCCTTTAGACGCTTGCGACACCTGAGGTATCACTTGCGCGTTGCCAACCCTGTAAAATGAAAGAGGAATAGTTGGGTTGGCAGTTTAAGGGTCAAAGACCAACCACTGCCAACCACCGTTCACTGTTAGGAATACAACACAGCTCAAAGCAGTGTTATTTCACTTCGATTTTCTGTAAGGCGGAGGTACTTCTCTAGTCGGGCAGCTCCAATTTGAGTGGAATTACACCCACTATGCCCTACTTCTCTTAAGTCGTCTGTAACTACTTATTTACATGGACTTATTGTCTTATACTCTGGAAATTACTGGATTTTAGAGAATAAATTTATTTGTAAATGGTAAATAGATTAGATAGATACCGTTGTATTTATCGTGCAATAACGAAGTTTAAGAATTTTCTATTTTTTATCGAAATAACTGTGACGGTATAACGTTATTCGTCTAACGTTATAATGAATAACTAACTAAAATAACTGCCTCATTAGTCTAGTGGTCGTAAGTGCAATAGGTACAGAGGCCAGCACATCAAGCTACCCGAATCTGTCAAAGGAGGTCATCAAAAGTCCATACAACTCAGCCGAAATTTGTACCCGAGGTACATGACAGCTGTCAAGTTGACAGTTTTACTATGAAATCTCTATGAAACTGGTAGTAATGTGCAAAAATAGCGTGCCTTTGACATGCCAAAACTGACACTGACAGCAGATAGCTATCAAGTTGAGAGTTTTAACTATAAAAACACTATGGAACTGATACTAGTGAGTTAATATGGCGAGCGTTTTTTTCAAATTTAAAATTATTTTTTCTTATCCCCTAGTGACCATAAAAAAAAGTATGACTAGAGTTTTAATCAGCGTAATACAGGGTATTTTTTCCAATAAGTGTACCCTCGGTACAACATTTGGGCAGATTTTGGTGACATCCTTTCCTTGATAGATTTTTAACTTTAAAACAAAACAATAAGGTTCATATTCGATTGGGAAAGTTTGACAGTTTCGGATAGCTTGACCTGCTGGCGTCTGTACATGGGACCTCAACATATTGGCGAACTGTGGGTGTACATTAGTACCTACACATCTGCCTAACCCTTATGGGAATACAGGCGTATTATAATAAATGGAGCACAGTTGGGCCAAAGTATGTGTATAGAAGCCGTTGAATGCAGGCGGCATATCACCGACCCTTGTGGAAGTCTATGAGGGATGCCTTTGTTCAGCAGTGGACCTCCTGTGTCTGATAATTATGATGAAAGATGTGTATAGATTAATATTCGCATAGGTGTCGGAAATCAGTAAATTAGCCAAGTTGTATCGCTTTCGTACCTGTTTCGATTTAGACTTCATCTGCTCAATCAATATTTGCCACGTGGGTAGTGGATAATTCACTCTGTAGTACCCAACTTGATCAATGTTCAGTTTCAACCAGTTGTCGCCTTCATTCACACTCAGGTTAACTAAAAACAACAGCTGGTTAATGGATTCATGCCCCATATTACTAAATATGGTTAGATCTAGGTATAAGCTTAACCCAGACTTAAACTATATTCATCACTTTCTTATGTCATATCACAAAAAGAGACAGGACTATTTTAAAAATTTCCATTGAGATGCTCACCATTTTCAGCGGTATCGGAGAGCCATGTAACTTCACCTTTTGAGCCACTATCGGACTTAAATGTAATTGGCACAAACCAACGGTAGCTAGAAAGACAACATAAATCATTATATAATAGTTGAATTCTACAGGTACACGTGAATCATTTGAATTTGGACCTTATACTAGTATACTTACAAGTCAAACAACATAAACATGTAAATTGTATCAACAAAATGTGTATGTTAAGAGTATTTTTAAGTTTTACGATGCCACTGAATTTAAAAAATTAAACTATAGGTCAAAATAAAAGGTAAAGTCCTGACTGACCAAAAAAGGTGGCGTGACAACCTCGATACTTTTAATGCAGATTTATATATTTTTTTTTATATAGAAGAGGGAGGCAAGCGAGCAGGCGGGTCACCGCCGCGCCGCCCATTGACACCCACCAAACCAGAGAGGTTGCAAGTGCGTAAAGCGTAGTACGTATTTGTATTACTATTCCATAAAAACCTCCGCCAGGTTTTTCGTAGTCGCTACGCTACACGAAAGAGGGATGCCTGGATTGCGGCATTCATTTTACATAGTGCTATCCCTCTCTAACAACAGAACAACGATTATACGGTCGCCATATGCTTATCCCTTCTTAATTTGTCAGTAATTACTCACGCCTCACGAATTACGACTTACTTGTACTTGGAACTATTCGGGTACACCGCGTCAGGATCAAGGAGGAAGCGTGACTGAGATACGAAGTATGTATTGGGTTTGTCACCCATTTTGACATTCAATACCGGATATCCCATTTGTCGCGTCCAAGTGTCCATTATGATTCTGAAAAGAAAAAGATGTAGGTATATAAATTTCATTGATTCGTTTGCAACACTTAAGACAATGTATATTAACATTAAAATGAAAAAATAATCAGATGATTTATTTATTTATAATCTAACACTCTCATAACAGGTTTACACCCAATGCGATAATGTGATTATCATTTGCTTGTTAATACATCGAGAGTCACCCTCACGAATTCCGCCAATGAACAATTAAAAATGTCAAGCCTTTGTAAGGCGCTGTTTAATAACCGTATGGCTCTTACAACCGGTGCAAATTTGCCGATTTATTTAGTTCTGTCATAATGTGGCGCGTTCCTAGCTTAAATTGACGTAACGGAACTGATAGTTTATTTAATTACTAACGCTCGTACACCTGCAAATTTGAGGACCTAATGAATGCACCTGATGCCGCAATTAACGTGGCTCAAGTAATATAAAATTAAATAATGTATTGACCATCGACCCGAAAAGAAGAAGAATTACTTTACTTTCTTTTTTTGTCTTTTTTTATTATAGATAACTTAGTGGCCAGTAGCACTTATTTGTGGCGTGCAGAAATCGTACGCAACGCGAAAAATATTATTATGTATTGGTAATGAATACTATCGATCGTAGGTAGTATTTCTTTTTTTAAATTGTAAGAAAAAAAATTGTAAACTAAGAATATCATTGTAGTCATGTTTTTTAAAAAGAGTTCAATGGAGTTTCTTGCCGGTTCTTCTCCATAAGACCCACTTCTTGAAAACGTGCAACTAGTTTTGACTTTTCAAAAGTGCTATTTTAATGGTCTAATTGAAATAAAACATTTGACTTTGACTTTTTTATTTTTTGGTGTTACAATGTAATAAAGACTATAAAATATAAATCACCATAACAACATTTTCTTTTCTAAGAACGTTTCCCCACTAGGATTTCTTCGTGCATTTACAACTACTAACAGGTAGGTCAAGGAATAATAGTTATATTCAGTGTCGAACCTGTGACACGTGATGCAGAAGCCACTACGCCGAACATGCCGTCTAAAATAACCCTTTGTATTACAACCTCGATACTTTTAATGCAGATTTATATATATTTTTTTTATATAGAAGAGGGAGGCAAGCGAGCAAGCGGGTCACCGCCGCGCCGCCCATTGACACCCACCAAACCAGAGAGGTTGCAAGTGCGTAAAGCGTAGTGCGTATTTGTATTACTATTCCATAAAAGCCTCCGCCAGGCTTGCTCCGCCAACCCTTTGTATTATTTATAGATACTGAAGAGCAGCCCTAAAGTAGTAAAAACTATACAAGTGGTCGAAGACGGTAAATTACGAGTCTATCTTGGCCAGACGGCTATCGATGCTAAAAATAAAAAAGTATACATACGACAGGTTCAAGTCAGGATAATCTTTCTTAAAGTATGGCTCCAGTGATGCCAGCAGGTCCTGAGTGACAGTGTTGCCAAACTCATATTTTTTCAAGTAGTCAGATACTCCCAGTCGGAAATTCTCGTGGCCAATAAAACCTTCCAACATCCTTAAAATCGATGCTCCCTAAAAATACAAATTTAATAATACAAAACAGACTAAGCTACTACTAGCATTTTCCCGCAGTTTCACTAGCATCCCAAGTCCTTCGCCAGAATGAAATCTATCTCCTTGCCAAATTTTATCGAAATCTGTTCAGCGGTTTATGCATGAAATGGTAATAGACAAACACGCAGTTACTATCGCAATTATTATAGTATAGCTGTTCCCCGCGGTTTAATCGCATCTCACAGGATTTTTGAGACAAAAGGTAGTCTAAGTATGTCCTTGTTCCAGGTCTAATCTGTCTCTGTACCAAATTTCATCAAAATCGGTTTAGCAGTTTAGGCACGAAATCGTAACAGAGTTACTTTCACATTCATATTAGTATGGACTAGTATTGGTGACAGGTGAACATGGTTACTTATAAAATAATAATTATATTTAATAGTCTGTCTCACCTTGTTATAGGAGATGGAATCAAAAATAGCCGTAATTTGATCAGGAGTCGCCACAGTTTGCACTATCGGGTGGCTTGACAGTTTGGCGTCTACCACAAGCACCGGATGCAAAGTCTTGGTAAGGAAGTGGTCCAGCTGAAAGCAAAAGTATAGGTAGGTACTTCCTCTCTGATATTTTTCGTGAGTCACCTCTTAATGGTATTGTATTTAAAGGTCAAATTCGCATGTTTTAGTAAATCCTACATTTGAAATTATGATTATATTTAATAACATTCATTGTTAAAGTTTTTTTTTGGTTGTTTTGTGTAAAATGTTGTTTTTGGCTATTAAAAGTTATTATAACATCGCCATAGGCGAGTAAATATTGTAATAAGAGTTAGAACACATACAATTTTCCAAGTAGGCTCAATAGTATCCAAGGCTTTGACTTGCATGTAAGAAGCAAAGCCTTCATTTAACCAAACTTCATCCCACCACTTCATCGTCACTGAAAACATTTCAATATTCAAATACTCAAATAACACCACATCATAAACTGTACCATAATTAAATAAAAGGAAACAGAAAAAAAAAAACAACCAAATAGTGTTTGATAAATGAGTACTTAATATAAATTAATAACAGATGATTATCTTATTTTATAAAAACAACACCAAAAGTAGGTTCATAAATACCTAAATTTCCAAACCACATGTGTGCCAACTCATGAGTTATTGTATTGGCAACATTTATCTTGTTCATAGCCGATGCCTTGGCCTCATCCACAAGGAAAGAAGTCTCCCTATAAGTGATGAGGCCCCAGTGCTCTGTAGCACCTGATACATAATCAGGAATTGCTATCATGTCTAAAAAAAATAGTGTATGATTATTGTTGCAGCTGTCATTATAATGTTGTATGTAAAAATGTGTACGTAAGTACAGACGCCACAGGTCAAGCTATCCAAAACTGTCAAATTTTCCCAATTTAATATGGACCTTATCGTTTCGTTTTAAAGTTGAAAATGAATCAAAGAAATCTGACAGATTGTAGTAGCTTGATGTGTTGGCCTCTGTACAATAAATATTATTATTAATATTCCATCTATTTAGCCAGTAACAATCACTGCTGAGTGCACGCCGCTTCTCTATTCCGCCACTGTTGCCGATCTTGTGCATTTCGGATTATTTATAAAAATCACAATCATCATAATTATGGAAAATAACTTTTTTTGAATCTATACTCATTGCCATGCCCTGTGGACTGCCCATATTCCATTGCAATAGTAAGACGTGTTGTCGTAACTTGTCTGTACATTTGAATAGTAGCAACATATCCAGTGAACTGAGAAATTGGTTATTCAACCCTCATCCCAAAATCATCTCAATATCTCTATTTTTCCTTACAGGACTAATGTTACTAAAAATTAATGAATTTCTTGGCTGATTAATTAATAAAAAAAATATAATTTAAAAAGTATTCTAAATAAAGCAGTACTTACCTAATTTAGGTAAGGGGAATGGCACTTCATAATATTTAATGTAAAACTCAGTAGCCCTCTTCCCAATGTCTTGAGCAAAGTCTATCTTGTGGAGTTCTTGTTTCTGAGCAAATGAGCGAAGCTTGAAGTTGTTGCCAATACCACCAGAGTTGATTTCGGCCTCTTTGTGATCAAAATCACACACAACGAAGCATGCCAAGTAAGTGGACATTGGTACACTAGTCGCAAATGTCACCTTATCCATTTGTGTATCTTCATCAAAATCCGATGATATTTCCTAGAAAAACAACATTCATTTATTTATATACCAATAAAAATAGAATTACAATGGCATCTTGAGTCTCAAGTTATCCAATGACCATAAGAATTGGGTGTGCGTGTCGCCCAGGAACTCGAAGCGTTTTTTAAGATAGAAAGGGGTAGAAGGTTGAAAAAGTACATTGTAAAGTAGAGAAAGAATACCAACCAATACCATAGCCATTTCAGACTAGCTGCAGATGCATATAATTTACGACTAACTTCCTGTAATGGAGTGGTCCAGGAAAAAAGTTTATCAATATTATCCCCAAGTTCTTAACTTTATCACTAAAAGGGATGGCAACATTGTCAAGAGAAACTGACTGGTCAACTGTTGTGTTGAGTTGACCAGTCAAATCTTGAGATGGCTCTGGAACTGCCTACTACTGCCAGTACGGAGTTCAAAATCAAGGCATGCATGTTTTATTGAAATATATGGTTAAATCAATTTTTATTATCATTATCAGCCCATATTTGTCCACAGTTGAACTTATGCCTCTTTTAAGGAATACCACTGAGCCCGGTCTTCAGCTCTTTTCATACAGTCACTGCCAGGTGCCTTCCACTAGGCATCACTCCACTTGGCCAGTAGCCAATATAACTCAGAGGTGAACTCTATATAACTCACACTGAAGTGGCAATGGGCCAATCACATTTCTTGGAGAACCAACAACAGTTGAAGCAAATGAGTTATTGAGAGGAGACTGCACTAGGTAAACATAAGCAAATAATGGTGCTTGCCGGCCAATTATAATGCTATTGCTTAATTCATTATAGAAATGATGACTCTAAAGAGGATTTAAACAATTGATTTTCTATTGTATGTGAGCCAATTAGTCCTCAATAGGGTATTTTACCCTATGTGGAGGAAAAAATTTATAATTATCTAAAAAATGTCTGATAACAAGACATACATACAACAATGGTCACTAGACAAGTTTGGTGAGTTAATATGTCTTACTCCCAACAGGATTCAACAAATAGTGTAAGGCCAAAAACAATAGATTTTGTGTTATGTCTGTAATTTGTAGCTTGATGTTTTAGTAATGATTTTAATGAATGCACATCAGTTTTGCTAATGTATTAATTGAAATAAAACTTTTTTCGGAATACTGAATTGATTGATAATAATAAATTCATAGTAATAATATGCTTACATTCATGTTGGAGAGGGCTATGTACCCTGGCGGCTTCCACAAGGTGATATCATATGAAGCCTTGAAGTCTGGCTCATCAAAGCAAGGGAATGCTTGACGGGCATAAGTTGGCTGGAATTTGCTGGCAACCATAGTCCTGAAATTTTTTACAGAAGTACAACATGGACATAAGTAGGAATCATCTGTTTCTCAGTGGCATATTTAATAAGAAACTCTACAATAATATCAAGGGAACAGTGATATTATTTAGATACTGTTTGTATTATTGTACCTAGAATTTAATAAACGTGAGGAGTAGAACCCAACAATGTTTCTGGTCAGGTCTCCACTGAAATCGATACATATGTTGTATTTTCCTGCACTCAAAGGGGAATCAAAATGTATAAACAATTGCTCCATTTGTTTGATCTCCAAAAACTTTGAGACAGGAATCTCATTTTCCTCTTTGAACACTTTTACTTCGCCAATATTCAGGAAGTTTGAGTGCAGATTTAAGTAATTCCTTCCTTGCTTGATAACAATACCAATTTTCACATTCCCCTGGAATACGCCCTCATCTAAACTGGGCCGTAATTCAAGTTGGTAATTCTCAGGGCGCACTAGCGGCGAAAGCCTTTCCGACAATTTCACGTTGATACGCATAACTTGCTTAATATTCTGATCAGAACAATAAAAGCGGCTTTGTTGTTTTATAACATTAGTGAACTTATATGTCTGGCTACCCTCTACCGCTGTGGTGTAGTGTAGATGTAGAAGAGGTATGTGGTTAACCCCCAAAAAGTTTTTTAATAGCAAACTGCGAAAAGATTTCATTCAAATAAAAAATAAACTTGTTATTTTGATGCACAACCACAGCTGATTTTACGACGGGGTCGAGAACTCGATTACTCGAGAGTACCAGCCACTAGTCAGGGACTTGAAAACGAAATGGATTTCGTTGATTCGTTCCGTTCCACAAAATGTTATCTCATAACGTTCCAAAATTTATAACGTTACTGGAACTTTATGCAATGTATAACGTTATAAAATTATGACGATAAAGAATAACATTTTAGCTTTTTATCTAGTTAAGTTATAAAGCTAAAATGTTAATATAATAAAGAATTTCGTTACGTTCCTAGAGGAACGTTACAAATTAACGTTACGAGAACAGTACATAACGTTATTTTCTATAGAAAATAACGTTATGTACGCGGTCTCTTGAAGCGTTATACTTGAAACGTTATAACGTTTCAAGTATAACGCTTCAAGATACCGAAAGGTATAACTCTAAAAAGTATAACGCTTCAAGAAAAGGCACCGACAAACTGCCGCGGTGGCTGTTTGTCGGCGCCTTTTTTACGGAAAAAAATTGGTGAAGATCGTTGACGATTGATTAATTTTTTACTCTATTCTTTTAGTGATAAAGGTGAAAACTGGTCAACCGCCAAGACTTTGATAACATCGCGTGTGCAAGTACTAGGCTGAAGTTGACCTCGCAAGTGAATTTTAGGGAAACAGTCAGCTGTTTCCCTTTGTTTGACTTCAAACCTAACAATAGGTAGCACATACAAACAATAGAATTTTATTAATGTTGTGAAAATAGAACAGTACAAGTGGTATATAGGTTAAGATAGTTTTATAGTCTAATTGTCTTGTTTACAGCAAAAAATCGTATGAGTATGATTAAAATCGTACATCTGGCAACCCTGCCGCACGGTGTGGAAGGGTGAAAGAATAACGTTAAACTATAACGCAGGTGGAACTGTTACGTAACAGAACGATATATCTAGTATCGTTACTAAGTCAGTAACGTTACGGAAAATGTTGTTCTGCTAAAATGTTATTCTATAACGTTATAATTTTATAATATAATTTTATAACGTTATACATTGCATAAAGTTCCAGTAACGTTATACATTTTGGAACGATATGAGATAACATTTTGTGGAACGGAACGAATATCCATTTCGTTTTCAAGTCCCTGTAGACAATTTTGAACTTTTAAAAAAAAATATTTCATGACCATGGATACAAGTCCTTCAGTCAAAAGATTAAAAACTATTACAAAACTATGCCATTACTCAACTATATAGTAATGGCAACAAATCATTGTAAAAACAAAGAGATAATTCCTACTTACTATAGTTTCATCAAAATCCGTTCAGTTGTTTTAGCGTGAAAGAGTAACAAACATCCATCCATCCATCCTCACAAACTTTCGGAAAAGCAGGATAGGTTAGGATTTTATTGGTTATTTACTATTGTTTCGCGTGTCGGACTGCTGATCACGAGGTCGTGGGTTCAATTCCCACAAAACACAAATATTTATGTGATGAACATAAGTGTTTGTGTTTGTCTGGGTGTTTCTTAAGTATTATACCTAAGTCTTGTATGTATTTAAAAAAAAAACAATTTATATCCATTGTCTAGTACCCTAGTACAAGCTCTGCTTATTTTGGGACTAGATGGTGCTGTGTAAAATTGTCCAAGAATATTTTATCTATTTATTTAAATTATTTCTAGCCACTCTTATCAGCTAGGGGTATGAAAAATAGATTACGACCGATTCTCAGACCTACCGAGTACACATATAAAATTTCATAAAAATCGGTCAAGCCGTTTCCGTGGCGTACGGCAAGTAACACTGAGACACGAGAATTATTTTTATTAATAGATTATTAGATATTATGTTTAATAGGATAGGATATGAAGTAGGAAGGATAGGATTTTCTATTATGCCTATGTGCCTTGTAGCTTGAATTAAATTAATAAATAAAAATATACCACTTTTATTCGAATTCCGAAGTCTGAAGAAAGGTCTGAGTTACATAATAGTTTTCCTGTTTATGAAACGTTCGTGGTCTATGCAAACAGGTCTCAGGTATTTTATTTAGTGCTCAGCTTTTTTCGATATGCTTAAATTTAATATTATTATAAAAATAACTAAAGATTCACATTATTAAAAAAAATGCTAAGTATCTGTGTCTTCTTTCTAAATAATAATTATGAATTGATTCCATTGATCAACGTGGTTTTTTACACATAGGTACCTACACAGTGTTGGTAGTTACTTACATTATTTAGGAGGTGACATTGTCTACTTACCCACCGTTTTTTAAATGGCTAGCATACAATCCAACAATTTTTTTATCCAATCTTCCTGAGAATAGAATGAACAACGTATAGTCTTCCTTTTGCATAACAGATTCTAAATTTATCACTAATAACTCTCTTTTATCTACTATCGCCTGAGTAGATTTAATTGGTACACTTCCATTATTACTGTTTTTTAAACTAACGGAATGTATTACCAGATTATTTGTATGCAACGATATTGTTTGAGTTGGTTGTAATACATGAATAGCAATCAACACAGATCCATCAAAAGATTTATTTGCGATATTGGGATGCAACATAAGTCTATAATTTTTTGGTTCAACATTTCTTGGCAGTCTGTAAAAATGTTTATCCTGAAAATGAAATAGGATTTTAGTGTGCGTTTAGTCACTAGTTCTACATGGCATGACAGTTTCATGTGGTCTGTATCTTGGGGCAGTTAATACTTTGGTAGGTATATCTGTTCCTGAAAAGCTCTCGTTAAATATATAATAATAATAAATATCTGTAATTTTTGTCCTTTAGGTAAATACCTACTTCTGTGAGGAAACGTCAAGTTAAAATCGGTTCTGGTTACTACTTACTAGCTCTGCTAACGTCGTATTCTTTATTTCTCTACTTGTGCTGTATTGTGCTTCGGAATCTAAATGTTCCAGGACTCCTAGGAGTTTCGTGCACATCCCGCTGTCTAGGGATGCTAAAGCAACTGTTGACACAAACAGGCTTATTGTTGTCAGAACAAAAAATAGAAGCGATTTGTTATTACTACTCCATTTCAAAAATTTACAGTCGCTCATCTGGAATTAAAAAAATCTTTCTGTGTATTTGATGGTAGGTTTCTTGGTAAAAAGTTTGTCTGTAGTGGGAAGGCTAATATGAAACTTCCTCTTTGCTACACTGGGAAGAAACACTTGTTGTACCATCAGGCAAGATTATTACATAAATACTCACTTATATATTACTATACAAGACAAAAAAAATGTATTTTAAAATACAATCGGTGGTAAGTAGAGGATATAACTTTCAACAGTGCTAACCTCACGCCTGCCAGTCCAATGCCGATAGCTATCATTTTTCGTTGCGTTAATTAATCGATCGGTTACGAGTGATGCAGTACAATAGGAACAACAATTAGATGTGTATCGTTCTCCTACCAATTAAATAAACACAGTTTGCTAATTTTTAAGCAGGTAAGCAAGCACTTAGGTAGTTAGGTACCTCGCTATGGTAGGTAGGGTTATAAGAGCCAGCGGCCTAGCACACATCTTTAACGACCCCGAGAGTACCTACCAATCTTTTTAGCGAAGAGGACTATCTACAACAAATCTAGTCTTCTCCGAAGCCAAAAAGCATCTAAGAGTTAAGTTCAGATGGAACACTATATAATAAAGACAGTCGCAACGGACATAGGAGTCAACGCTGTTATAATATTGGGGTTAAAGTATGAAATTGCCGATTTGTACTGAAAAATTTAATATATTTAATTAATATATATTAATATATATATATTTAATTGAAACAAGTTGACTTGTTACGGTTAAGTCGATTTTTCACCACAATATTTAACATTTAGGTACAATTTCTTTATGTTATTCATTCGCAAGTGTAAAGAATGACTTATAGATTGATAATAATATCATACGATTTTTGTCTCTGTCTATTATTTTAATTCCCCTCGGTCTCCCCTACCTAGTACCGTAAGTTTATTAATCATTCATTTGAATATGCATTGTGATCAGTTGTAATAGTATTATTGTGTTAATAAATGAATAATCAACCATATAAGTAATAGTAGCAGTGATAGCCTAGTGGTATTGGACCATTGGATTGCCAAGCCGAAACCTCTGGCGTTTCGAAACCATGTGCGCATTTAATTATCACTCGCATATACGATGCAGAAAAACATCGTGAGGAACCTGCACGCCGTAGATATTTTCTCGACGGCGTGTGAAGTCTGCCAAAACATGCACCTTTTTTTAAGAGTAGGTACAGACGCCAGCAGGTCAAGCTATCCAAAACTGTCAAATTTTCCCAATTTAATATGAACCTTATGGTTTTGTATTAAAGTTGAAAATCAATCAAAGAAATTTGACAGATTCTGGTAGCTTTGTGCTAGCTTCTGTACATACTTATATCTAGATACGGAAAAATTTCATGGATCGTCCGCCACCCGGGGAGGTGGCAGGCAGGGTATGTCGGACACGTACCGACTAAAAAGCACACTTACCTTCACCTGCCCTATAGTCATGGCCATGGGATCCGCGAAATTCATTCTGTGAGAGGAGACTCGTGCCCAGCAGTGGGATAGTACATGGGTTGATGATGATGATGATGATATTATTAGTTACCTAATTATAGTTTATCTTTTATGTTTATTGAAATTAGCATAATGTACGGCACTGGTATAAACAAATGGTTTTGTTCATGGTCATGCATATTTGCATAACATAGCCCATCGGTTTTTGCCACTTAGGTATTTATTCTTTAATCTTAAGCCTAACATTTAACAAATTTATAATAAAAAAAAGTTGATTCCATAATTTGAAAATACGGTCGAACACTGACTTCCAACATACATGTCTGGCTAGTTTGGAAATCAGGTTTTATCAATTTGTACTACCTAAAAATATTTGTGTTATAGTTTAGTTTATACGAAGTTGAATAAAATCTTAGGTCCTGTATGTTTTTTTAAATTTGCTTGATGATCTTGTTAACTGCAATAAAACTAACCCTTAAAGAAATAAAAAAATAGTTAAGTAACTTCCTAAAATGAACAAAATTGTTACATTCTACAAGTTCCTTACTCCGCTCTCGTCTTAAAAATAACACTTACCTTGCTGCAATCCTCTTACTTTCGGAACTGCAACTAACGATACTACACTGTTACAATATTATTTTTTAATTTGTTGCAATAGTCATCACAGAAAAGAGGTGTTTATGCTCAGCGAGTCTGAGACAAATAAGATTGAAATGCGCGGACTAGCTATCGGTATTACGACATAAGTTTCACTCATTGAGTGCCGCCAACACAGAAAGACGCAATAGTTTGTCAAAATAAAGTAACCATAATGTTGTAATGAAAATTCTAAAACAGTTTGATAAAAATATCTGTTTTGTACCTACAACGGGTCAATAGACTCGAGGTAAGCTATATGTCGTTGGTAAGTAGGTATAAAATAATTATTTTCTTGACAACACAGGTAGGTATTTCCCAAAACAATGCCAGATTAATAGCAACAGGCTTGCCCCATATTACAGGGGTTAAAGACTCATCATTGAACTTAACTGATACCTTCCGGGTCGGGGAATTAAGTTTACTTCTGTGTTTATTAATAAAAATGCTGTTTCTATATAATTACATTTATACAGAAACAGCATTAGGTTATGTTAGAGCTAATGCTCTAACATAACCTAACCTTGCATTACTCTCTCTTTTTTAATCGGTTTAAGTAAATACCATTTTACGTGGTATGCAAAACCGGACGCTAAACGCCAATTTTAAGATATATAATTAGTTACATAAAACACAACTTAATATGTATTTTAGAGATCTTAGTGTGCAATATTAGATACGTGTCGGCCTTTCATCTGTTAAAAAGCAATTTAAAATCTGATCAGTAGTTCCATGTGAAAATGACACTAATAACAACTTTCGCTCCTTTAAAAAAGTATTGCACGTGCTTGCTTAGGCCTTGGTTCGCCATTTTAAACGTCCATAACTATTGTTGGTAATAAATATCTACCTATCTCTCTAGTCTGTAGTCTGTATTGTGCCACTGCAGGCCTCTCTCCTTTTGGGGATGTGAGACCACCTCCCTTACCGTTTTCCAGGTAAGGGTCATAGGTGTTCTGTACCTATGAGGGTTAGTTTCTTCGGTATAAGTCAAGCGTGTCCCTTAATTTTCGCTTGGGTCGATTACTCTGTGACCCACAATGGTGATTAAATTATCGTCAACATTATTTGGTTGACTAAAGCCAATTTAAATCAGAAAGAAGGTCCGTGCCTAGCAGTAGGATAAAGAAATAGTTATTTATATGTATACAACGTACCATCACTCCTGTATTTCCCGAACCTACAGTTCATCGGTATGTTTTCTGTCCCATGTAATAGGAGGTTGCCGGTTTGAGAATTTTATAAAAAAACTAGCTGACCCCGCAAACGTTGTTTTGCCATAACAAAAAACCTCCCTTATCACTTAGGGGTATGGAAAATAGATAGTAGCCGATTCTCAGACCTACGCGTATAAAATTTGGTAAAAATCGGTAAAGCCGTTTCGGAGGAGTACGGTAACTAACATTGTGACATGGAAATTTTATATCGATACCTGCAGGTTCAATTGTCGTATAAACCAAAACCCTACTTTTCAGGAGAGCCGAAAAACGTTTTTTTTTTAGTAAAAAAATCATAACTTTTTATTTGAGAAGTTATTAAAAAATGTTCAAGAGAAAACATTCTTAAAATTTTGCGATGAAAAAGTCTAAATATTCAAACAGGATTCCAAGCAGGTGGAAAGACCCAGCCATCTTCTCTATTGAAATTTGGATGTTTTTTAATTTCAATAGCCTCACGAATCATCCTGGGTAGGTATCGCCATTTTTTCGCAAGGATTTGTGGTTTATCAATTCTGTCTTACCACCTGCTTGGAATCCTTGGAATTGTTATAGATCCTATTAAATCAAAATCCAGGCCTACAACTGCAAGACCAAAGGATACTGTGAGCTCGTTTTGCGTGAATCGGATTGCCAATAATTAAAAAACTAAAACATGATCATTGAATATTGTTACTTTAGAAGAGACCATGATTCTCTGAGTTTGTTTCGGCGTTTCTTCTGAGAGGTCGTCAGCTAGGAAATGCCGGCTCCATCTAGTATTAATTAATAATTAGTAATAAATATCATTTATCATGTAACAATAAAAATTTAGGGTAGTTGTCAGTAATTATATCATCAAGACGCCCACCATCTCAGTCTACCCGTGATCATGGACGTTGTACAGGGGCCGAAACGTCGGGATTATTAATATCAATATAATGCGATAAAATCCGTAAAAAATAGTCTTATTTCAATGTATGACATTCGCGTAAATGTCAGAAATCAATTTGTTTTTTTTGTTCAATTAATGTTGATTATTTCTACTTAGAATTATTAGAAGTCCTTATTGTTTTGCCATAATTTTGCTGCAAAACAATAAAAATTGTTATTTTTCGTATACAAGCTGTTTTATTTCATCTACCTCAACCAAATATATTTATTACACTAGCAAATATTTTTGTATACATTCTCGAAACAACAAAATCGTGGTTATAGTCAACAATACATTATTTACATACATAGTTTTAATAATTAATTGGAATAAATCACTATATCAATGGTTATTAAAACCAAAAAATCTACATGTAAGGGCCTTTAAGTCATCAATATCAATGTCATGTTTACCAAAAATTCAATTAAGACGTAAAGAGGTATTTTTAGGTCCAATATAGTGGGTCGTATAAACCACCGAGTGCCTTTTTTAAAGAAGTAAATCCAAGCTAACTTTAAAACAATTATTGCTAAAAGTGACCACTTTTGGCAATAATTTGGTTTATATGTCAATAATGAAATCAAATAATAATGAACGCGGTTTATACGCCAATCCATGAGATCAACATACGAATGATCATGGTTTATACGAATTTATCATATTGAATACGTGGACGTACGATCTCGAATCCAAATCATCTGGACATAAGACATTTTACGTCCTGGCTTAAAAAAATACACACACAAATATACACATCTTAACAAAAATATCAAAAACTACCATTCGGCTTTTACACTGTTTTTATGGTATTTGTTTATCTTTTAGGCAATAGTTTTTTGGGGTGTACAAACATTTTTTTAGCGAATTTAAATATTTCGGATCTACAGATCGATAGAGAAAAAATTCTGATCAAAATGGTATATAGGCTCGATTTGGCCAAAATGGTTTATACGACAATTGAACCTGCAGGTATCGATATATTAGATCAACCCAGGACCTCAAGCGTAACAGTTGCGACTACAGGCAGTTATAAAATAGCGGTAAACTGTTAGCCATAGTCATTTCATAGCAAAAAATAAAATAATAGGTTAGGTACCTATTTCTTCAACAAAAGAATAAACTTGTAAAAATTCATACATGAAATGCCACAAAAAAAATGCGATCATCTACATTACCTAAATGTTGAATTATGGTCAACTTAACATACGGCACCAGACTAATAAATTTTGTTCCTTTGTTTTACATTTAATAGTTATTACGAGAACAATGTAGCACTAAAGTTTATTTTTAATTTACACGAGTCGTTCTTAGATAATATAGTTACCGAAGTATAGCAACTAACTTATGTAAGTACTTGTAAGTATTAAATAGTACATTATGGTACAAGTGTGTAATGTTGGTGATTACCGCTGAGGCGCCATTGAAACCCGAGCCGTAAGGTGAGGGTTCTAAGAGAACCGAGGACGGTAATCATCAATACACACGCGTATCATACGACGTTTTTCAACACACTTGTGAAGAAAATAACTATAATTTGAACAGTGAAAACGAGTTGTGAAAATTTTTTCGCAATGGCGGGGAAAAATTAATCGGTTTTCCTATGCGCGCGCATGAAATAATGCCGATCGGCCATAGACTTAAAGAATTAGGTTTTTTTTTTGCTTTTCTCGGATAGTGTTTTAGCCACTTACAAAATGGGGAATACAAAGTTTTCTTTATTACAGAGAAAACAAAAGTTTTATTTATTAAAAACGTACAAGTTAATTATCTATTTAAATACGAAGTTGCATAAAATGAGAAAGCAATAAGTACATTAATTTATTTAATTTTGTACTAGTGAACACGATCTTTTTGGTATTGAAACTTTTTTAAGAACAAAGCAACTCAACCAATAAAAAAAAACCCTTTATCTCACTTGTACGAATAATAGCAATGAAAAAAGTGTAGACAGAGGAAACTATCTTTCCTCTGTCTCTGTCGTTAACGGTATGTTGAGGTTTTAGACCGAAGGCGAAGTCATAAAAATGAGGCTGTTATCAAACTGTTTTAAGAGCAAGTGTGTTGAAAAATGTATTATCTATGTATGTAAATCTAATATGTATATGACACGGTGCCGTGCAGACTACACAACGTGCCATGTATTTACAATATAAACCGACCGCTAGATCAAAGAAAGTCATATACAATGCGGGGTCAGCTTATCTGAAAACTTAATCTCCATAAGAATCATTGTGATTCATTAAAAGTGGCGATTCACGTCTCCCAGTATCCTTTTTGGGACATATTTTACTTTTGAATAAACAGAAATTAAGATTTTAAAATCGTAGCAACATTAGTTTCTGCCTTCCGTTATAGGAAAAAGGCGTGAATATGTATTATATTATATTTATGTAAATAAGTAGGTAGATTAATGTCACGTAGACTACATAGTACACGTACCTACACTCTGTATACATATACCAACATAATATACAGTAATTAAACACATTAATATGTATAATAATTATTATGGAAATGGGACACCTGCTGAAATGGATGGCATAATAGGGCATTCCATTTTTTAAAGTTTTAGTTTGTTGCACAAAGGAACAGCTGGAACATGTAAAGTAAAATAAATTACAGAAAATATTTCTATATTCCTTCCGGACCGCATTTATAGCCTTCCCCTTAACAATGTTAAAAAAATAATTCAGGTCGTGAACTATCAACTGTGCACACTGTCCTTTTCTAACGTAACAAAAATCAATTCATCAAGATGTATTCACGTTAAGTATATTGTGCCATTTAAGCAGTCGTCTCGTTCTGGAGAGCCTGTAGAGCGGAAGTAACTCTTTTAGTCGGTTTTTTACGTTTTCACGCCTAATCTGGCAGCGAACGAAATATGATTTGATTAAACATACATTTCGTATAAATAAATAACCGCCAAAGCTTTGGATCATTTTGATAAATCCACATTATACTTACTATACATATTTAAGTAGGTGTCCCGTTTCCATGGGCAACCTGTATAAATGGAGATAGAACTAGAAAGAAGATTTATATATTTTTTTCTGACAGTCACAATACAACAAAATACCAAACAACAAAACAATTCAAGTCCTAAGTAGGTACGTTATCTTGTGCAATGTCAGAATAGGCATTGCTATCAGGTTTAACTGTCTGGTGGCTTTGGGATTCTTTTTATAAGGCTTACGCAAATGTTCCATCGATCTGGTATCATCGTGCGACGGGTTGTTAAGCTCCCTCTAGTATGGTCGAGCTACGCCGACGGCACGCATGCATCAGTATGCATGCATGCTGTCGGTGTCGGCTGGGATAGGCCTACTCAAAGCCGCTGTGGCTCTTTCTTCAAAAGGGCAATGTCTGAAGCCCTACATTGTGACACTCACATATTTGATAATATTATGTCTGGACTTTAAAAGAGACCATGATTCTCTGAGTTCGTCAGTTAGGAAGCCTTCTAGCATAAAAAATAAAAACATTGATTAAGTAGCTCACGGGGCACAGACGGGACTCGTCATCCAAAGACTGACCGTGTCAAGCACAGCTTAATTTTACTACCTACACGGGAGGCTAAAATGGAAACTTTATATGAACCCATACAATTTCGTAGCAATTTTGTGATCTGATTCTGAATCATATATGATTAATCAAAAGCTGCCTTTTCAAACCCAGAACTTCAAAATACAGAAACTGATATTCGTGAATGGTCTAATTTTGGGCTTGTCAAATTGACGTATACGATTTTTGAGGGGCGTTCATGACTCCCACGACTGTCCCCCTCCCCTCTTGAACCCCTGGTTAGGGCTACAGTCGTTAACGGTATGTTGAGGTTTTAGACCGAAGGCGAAGCCATAAAAATGAGGCTGGACTGGAGTGTATTTTGTTTTATGGACTTAGAACAGGTAAAGTGTTCACTGGCTACGGCCAGTTTTCTACTGCATGACATTACGACTTTCTAATTCAATGCTAAGTGCCTGCCTTTTGACCTACACAATCCTAGACAAAACCAGATAATTAAGTATGAAAGCCTGTAGTGTTTCTAAGTGTAATATGTAGAAGCCTATTGCCTTAAAGGTATCTACTAAGTATATTATCATCATTACCATACCACCACACCTGTATACCCCGAAGGCGTAGTAGAGGTGTACTAATGTACACCCACAGTTCGCCGGTATGTTTAGGGTCCCATTATAACGTTATCTGGGCACAAATCCAAACTCCGAGCTACTTACTTGGAATTTCATAGAAACCCCCAATTACACGACTTGGGAATTGTAACCTGGACCTCCAACGTAGAAGTCACGCTTAATTAGATAACCACTAGATTAATTACTAGGCGATGAGGAATTTGAAAATTTTTGCATAAATTAAGTATGTATCTAAGTATGTGGATGGGTAACCATCGAGACTCCTCCGTGCCTCGGAGAGCACGTAAAGCCGTCGGTCCCGGTTGTCATACGAACACCTATGATAATCGATAGTCGTAGTCAGAAGCCCAAAAAGCCCGACAGCCAGTCTATCCTCTTTATCTATTAATCTTCTTCGTGAAAAATACTGATATTCAGTCGCACCTGCGCCTGTAGACAAGTTGCAATCTGACAATCGAATCGACGAACGAATAGAAACAAAATGTATGGGAAAATGTATACATTTATGATCGCCCGATTTGTCGAAAGCTTATGTCATTTCCATACTTTTCGTTTCTATTCGTTCGTCGATTCGATTGTCAGATTGCAACTTGTCTAAGCCCGCTGGTGAGACTGTAAGGTAAGCTGACACCGACATAGTCGGGAAAAGGCTATGATTATGTAAGTAATATTTATTGTGAATTTGTGATTTACAATGCAATATTGGTTAGATTTTTATTTCTGTTTTACGATGTTATCAAAATAAAAAGTTACAGCCACAACTCAGACATAGCATCTTAGTATGTTTTATAGTACCTAGTAACATTACAAATACAGTACACCCATAGTTCCCCGGTATATTTTGGTCTCATGTAGGTAATAGGGGGCCAACCTATTACCTAATCCAAATTCCGAATCCGAACTGCTAATGAGACTTATAAAAAAAAAATACATTTTGAGCTCCCTACTACTTCTAGTCCTGCATTCGCAAAAAATACAAATTACAGTCTGAATTATTTAGTAATATAATGTAGACTTTCAGCGTTACTGATTATCTAAAGTCTACAATAAAATATGATTAATAATTTCAAACATTATAGACTGCACTCGAAGTCACAGAACTTTTTAAAATTCAAACAGTTGTCACAGGGTAGACAAAGTTTTTTAATAAAACGAACTATATGCTGTATCATGCTGTATCATACATATCGCTTATAGAATCTAGGTGTTACAGGAGCAGACTGTAAGGCAATCTCCTCAAAATCTTCCGTAAAGATGTTACTTTAAAAGAGACCATACTTCTCTGAGTTTATTTCGGCTTTTTTAAAGAGGTCGTCAGCTAGGAAATGCCGGCTCCATCTAGTATTCATTTATAATTAGTAATGAATATCATTGATCATGTAACAATAAAAATGTAGGGTAGCTGTCAGTAATTATATCATCAAGACGCTCACCACCTCAGTCTACCCTGGTCTACCCATGACCATGGACGCTGTAAAGGGTCCGCAAGAAGGTCTTCAGTTCGAACCCAAGGCACACATCTCTGACTTTTCGAATTCATGTGCATATTAATAATTAATTATCACTCGCTTAAACGGTAAAGGAAAACATTGTGAGGAAACCTGCATACCTTAGAGATTTTTCCAACCCGCACTAGGCCAGCGTGGTGGACTATAGCCTAATCCCTCTCAATATGAGAGGAGACCCGTGCCCAGCAGTGAGACAGTATAGTAGTAGTAGCAGTGAGGGTTGATGATGATGAATGCGATAAAATTCGAAAAAAGTAATTTTATTGTAAAATATAAAAAATAAATTCCATATTACTTGGAAGGTGTATTACTATAATAATAATTAAAGGAATACTTTTGAAAATGTTGAAAATCAATACTCTAGATCACATATTTAGGTACTGTGATCACAAATTTACCAATGTTGTAGTGTTTTTATGTAATCCTAAATAAAGAAAGAAAGGAGGGTAGGGAGGCCTTTGCCCCGCAGTGGGAAGGACGACAACGGCTAAATAATAATAATAATACTAAATAACTATGCTATTGATTGCAGTCACAAATTCAATAATTAATTTATAGTCAGTTTAGAAAAAAAAAGTTTTATTGAGTCATACATCATAATTTACGGGTGATCTGAGGTCAGGAAGTGGATGGGGGTGCGTTTTTAAGGGTAAAAAACGGTTTATCTTGATTTCCGGCAAAACTACAAAAAATAATGGTGTTATTCTTATTAGTACCTATTTATTCCATCCAATAGTCCATATAGAATAGAATAAAACTTTATTGTACACCAAGACAAGAAGCAAACATTCTGGAGTTTATAAAACTAAGGGTACAACGGCGGTCTTATCGCTAATAGCGATATCTACCAGACAACCTTTTATTCCATTACCATATCTTTATTAACTGACCATTACTAACATAAAATTGAAATATTACATAATAACTGTTTCCCTCCTGCAATAAAGGACCCCACCCAGTATGCCGTAACATGAACAATGACCATCACCCCGACCGTAATCGTACTAAGACATGCAAAAATAACAATGCACACTAATAAAATGATTATATTAAATTACCATCACGCTTAAATTCCCTTAAGGGTTTAGGCAGAGGTGTACACTGCTTTGAGCTGTGTTGTGTTCCTTACGGTGACCATGGTTGCTAGTGCTCCACGAGGAAACGTTGTGTTGGTAGTAAGTGGACTTTGTCCGTTATACCTACTGCCAACCCAACTATTCCTCTTTCGGTTTACAAGATCGACAATACGCAAGTGATAGGTACCCCTGGTGTTACAAGCGTCTATAGGCTACGGTAAACCGCCGTTTGCTTGCTTGCCACCTTAGTGGTAAAATAAAAATTATAACTAAATATTTATATAATAAAGAATATTTTTTAAACAGATATCTATTTATAAGAACTATATGCTGTGGATATCTGCAATGTCATTGTATAATATCTATATTAAAATACTGTATATCTGGTATTATACAAAACGTAGCAGTAATCTTTGATCCTGTAATGTTGCTAAAAATAATACAATGTTATTTCTATTTGTGTTTTTTTATTATGGAATTATTCTCAAATAAATTACTTAACCTACGAGTATGTTTACAAATAGCCGTACACAAAAGCCTCTACGGACTTATTAGTGAGATACATATTAATTATAATCCACGGAATAGAAAAAAAAACACTGTTTTTTCTTTTCTGTGTTATAATCTAACATTTTTTTCAATGTAGATAGATAGGGAATATACATGATTTTTCAAATATATTTTATTTGATTATCATTATATAATGGTAAAAAATATTCAACACCAAAAAAGTACTATAAAAAAATATATATAGGTACCTAATAAAAATAGCCAACCGAACCGGGCACTTTAAACGCCCGCCATTTTGGCGCGCTTAGTATGACGTCATAATCTATCACAAGCCGCAAACACTCCTACAGTAAAATAAATAACACTCCTACTTCTACAAACACTCCTACAACAGTTTTTCTAGGCAAACTAGTGAAGGTGAAAAAGGTGATAGTGACATTTGGTGTCATAAACTTTTACGTCATAAGTATTCGCTTTGACAAATGGCGTCGCGTTTCAAATATTTGAAATTCCTTCGGCAATACCTATCGTACTTTTTTAAAATTAAATTCTTAGCTAATAATGTCACGATTATTAAGTAATAGTTTCTAAAAATCATTTGACTCATAATTAATCACATGCATATTGCGTATTATGTATAAGATATTAGTATATTGAATATCAATTTGGATTACTGTAATAATGTTTTAAATAAATAAATAAATTACCTAACAAAACATGCAGTGTTGCAGATAGAATAAAGCAACACTGCATGTTCTCAATCATCTGCATCAATATTGATTAGAATACTTATCCTATCTGTAGAATTAGTTATATTAACTAGATACTTATTTCATCTGCATGTTTTATTGTTACATAAAACCTTTTTGACTGATACTTAACTTTTATGTAAATTATAGGTACATACATACATTAGAGAGCTAGAAATATTTTTAAATTATAATCATAATTATTTATTTAGCCTAATCAGTCAAGTACATAGTACATAAATAGGCGATGCTATACCTAAGTACAAACACAAACAAAATAATACAATTTTAACACTGGTGTCCTGTTGAATTCCCTATCGGATCAGTACACATAATTACATTTTTTTAAACTAACTCATACCAATTAGGTAGGTTCCAGTCCTACTTATATTAATCATATTATATCAATTTATTATACTGGTATCGGCATAGTAAAAATGTGCTCCAAGAAGAAACGTCGGCAGAGGGGGGACTTCGACCCTTATACTGCCAATCGAAATATTTACTCTTTCCTTTTACAGGGTCGGCAATGCGCAAGTGATACCCCTGGTGTTGCAAGCGTCCATAGGCTACGGTAACCGCTTACCATCAGGTAGACCGTATGCTTGTTTGCCACCTTAGTGATATAAAAAAAAACATAACATACTGTCACGCCTGTATTACCCGAATGGTTAACCAACCCCATGAGACATAAGACTTTGGTCTAGATGATTGTCCAATAACAATAACGGCCATTCCCAATAACAAATCGATCAGTAGACTTCCCAGAGATAGGATGTTGACCTTTGATTATATGTATACACGATGTTGACAAAAGGTCCTCACAAGTAATAAAAAACGTCAAAATCCTATCTACCAAATATTGGCAAATAACCAGCCGTTAATGACACTGACAGATAATGACAGATATCGTGTCTGTCAGTCCTTATGCCATTAACTGTCAAAAATCAGCAATTTTAAAGTCAATAAAATAATAGTCCCGGGGCCCAGGTTTCTTTACGATGGATGTATGTGATGTGCGTGCCTTGAATTCAAACCCAAGAACCATAACTTAGCATTCGATGGTTATCACTAATTTTACAACTATTTTTACGCCTGTTGAATTCTATAATAATAGTCATAGTTTCAAAATAAATAACCCCCACTTTCCTCTGCCACTATTAATTGACATAAAAAAGTTAAAGTTATTTAGCGAAGGAAAAATTCGACCGCGGGCAGGATTCGAACCTGCGTCTTCTGGTTAGGTACACCAGACGCTATGACCGCTAAGCCACCGCGAGTCCCACCCGCCATGACGAATTTTGCCTTCACATTCAGAATTTACGTCTTTATGACGCAGGTTACGAATCCTGCCCGCGGTCGAATTTTTCCTTCGCTAAATAACTTTAAAAATCTTAGCATAGAAAATGCCAATAAAATACAAAAAGATAAAAAGTTATTTAAAAAGAACGTTCCTTTTACAAATCCTCAAAGTCTTATGATCTGAGCACATCTTGCTGGTCCAAGAAATAATTATTGGTAAGCTCAGTTGATGTATGACGCGTAGTGTTCGATACCGTTGTCATGGTAACCGTAGTGTGCACTGGCCATTTCAGCGTCTCTGCCCTTGAAGGAGTTATGATTTTTAAAGGCGTTGATCATAATAAGGGTCAGGGCTAGTTTCCCCACCAGGAAAGATTTCACCAGCATGAACTTGAGCATTCCCATTACAAGAGGCATGATGGCCGATTGGATGACGAACGGCAAAATGAACATCGGTAGTATCCTCTGCAAAATGTTCTTCTTCTTACTTCTACCTGTAAGGAAAAGAAGATTAATGTAAATAATTTAACAAGTCTCGGGCCTCTCCTCTCTTCTCTTTTTGGAAGGGGTCAGAAAGTCCTGTCTGATTTGGACGTGTCAAAGGATTCTGATTGCGTAGGTAAGTAATCTTAATTAATTTAATAATATTTATAAATAATGTAATAATAATGTTTATATATCTTTTAACCATACTCCGTTTATTATAACATTAGAAAAAAGAGGCTCGCAGAAGCAGGAGTACGAAACCTTTTATTTCAAGTTAAGTTCAAACAATTTTATTAAATTGATTATATTTAACTCCACATCAATCTTGACTGTAATAATGTTTGTTGTACTTTTAATACAAAGTGTGCACCTAAAAGAGCCTTTTTTAACTTCTGTCTATTGCTATAGTAAATGGAGTATACATGTATATTTAATTACTATATAATATTTATTATATATTTATAGATAATTTAATATGATGGCGCTAGAGATTGGGCTTACGATTCACACTAAAAGAACTTCCTCGGTCGAGCCAACCCATTTATGAGCGGTACTTAAAAAATCAATAAATTTTCTCTCTCTCACTCTTGTTAAACAGCTCTGAGATCTTGTTAAAGCCAAATTCCTGTCTCTGTTCAGTGCTCAATCTGTATTATAATGTCAATCGTCTCGGGCAGTATTTCTGGCCACATTAAATTTAATACCGCAGGTATCTCTCGAAAACTATGAAAATACAATTTACTTTCTGCTTATTGATTTATTATTTTATTACACGAAAATGTGAAATGTCATGAAGTTGCTTTTGCGTTCATTAATGCGGCTGCGTTTAGCTTTCGAAATACGGCACGCCATGCGCCAGTATAAATAATTATTTTATAATTTGGAAAGAATGGAGGATGGAATGGAGGGAGGCCTTTCCCCAGCAGTGGAACCGGGTTAATAATAATAATATCTTGATAAATATTAATATCTTGATTTGGCGCACGAGGTTGTCGACATGTGGGATGTGGATTCAGCAGTAATTGTGCCGATAGTCGTTTCAGCCAATGGTCTTATACCCAAGAGCCTCTACTTACATCTGAGGAGGCTTTCGTTAGGCGGCTGGGTCAAGAGTCTGATGCAGAAAGCGGTACTCCTGGATACGGCGCGCATCGTCAGGAGGTTCCTCTCGCTGGGGCCCTGACCACCGGTAGCTTGGACACTGTTCCCGATACCGGTGGGCTACTTCTTTTTATACTATTTGTTATATATAAATGAATAAAGAGAATAATAATAATTTATACTTAAGTATTGAAATGAAATCACATAAGATTTATGTATCATCAACTCATAAAGGTACTGTCCTACTGCTGGGCACAGGTCTCTTCTCAGATTGAGTGGGATTACGCTACTATAGGCCACCGCTGGCTGAGTGCGGGTTTCCTCACGATCACCATTTAAGCGAGTGGTAATTAACTATTTAATTAATACGCACATGAATTCGAAAACTCAAAGGTGCGTGCCACCTCGAGACCTTTGACTTAGCAGTCCACTGCTCATTTAAACATAAGCTTTTTTATGCTCATCCAATTGCTGTAATAATTATAATGATTACATCACTTTAACTTTACTCTGTAAGATATATGAATTAGGAATGTGGAAACACTTTTCACTAGGCACTATTGCGTAATACTTCGGATAAAGTATAACATTATGTGCAAGGAGAAATATATTTTACTTTCAGCCTTGGATTAATTGATTTCCATTATTTAACTTTTATATTTAAATGCGCAAAGTTAGGATTTGTGCCCATATGGCAATAGGCTCGCTCTCCTGTTTAGTTTGAGAGAGACGCTAAGACTACTATAATATCTAGTATATTTTTTTATTATTTAATAGTAGCTGCAGTATCGCTGTATCTATCGTGACGTCTGTTGTGATCGACACTATTGTAAGTATACAGTGTGTTTGGGAAACGGTTACTGATTCTTTAAGGGCTAATATATGCTCAATTTTATCTTTACAATAAGGCCATTTGCACCTCTGTCTCTTAAATTGATCTCTTAAATTGATTTTATTGAACATACCCTATTTTAAAATAAGATGGCTGCCATTCGCGTGGTGTTAGGTTAGGAGTATATATAAAAGTGCATTTGTCGATAAAATTGAGCATATAATATTAAAGTATCGGTAACCGTTTCCCAAACACATTGTATAAGTTCACCGCTAAACCCTGCGGCTAATAAAAACTGCAGTATTTGCGTATAGGTGAGCTTCATAATATCATCTGGCCTTAAAAATTTAGTGTACGTATACCAGCAACAAAACATAAAAGTCAACTTAAATTATATTACTACAAAAAAGTTACCGCGCCAGTGCGAATAAAAAGTAACATTCAAGTACAAAGTCATTGTGCTGGACTGCGGACCGGTTTGCGTAACCTCGCACTTTCGAGTGCTCTAGTTATTTCGGTAACATAAGTTCGTATTGAATATTCCCATCACTACCGATAAACAATTGCACCTGCTTGTCACCGCTTTGATTATTAGGTATTTCTATGTCGTACGCATTTCACCGTACTTTCTAGATACACTGGCCGATTGTCTATGAATTAGTGCGGTTGTTCACAATAGTTTTCTACAGAGTATTTTATTTATTTTATTAGGAAAACAAACAGTATTGATGACTTAAATTAAGAAACAGGTTATAAAAACTAATTACCGAATACATGTTTTCGCATATAAAGTATTCAAAATATAACATCCATTTTCTGGTACACAATGTAAACTTTTGCAAGTATTTATTATAAATTGGAAAAGTATTAAATACCCAGTTTCTTTGGAAACTGTTACGTCTAGGTAACTATCTGTTGCACTACTACCTAAGTACTTACTGGATCCAGTTTTCTTTTAGAATCGTTAATTTGTTCTGAGATAAAAACGGCAATATTCTAATAAAGGGATTCTAGTTACTACATTTTTTTTAATTTGTTGTTGCTCTCAAATAAAATCTTAACACGGCGAAAGTTTTTAGTACTTATATTCTTATTTTACTCAGGACAATCAGCCTAAAAATTTTACAATCTATCATTTTAATTGAAACAATATGTAGGTAGGTATGGAAAATTACATTTAAGAACGTCTGACTTTCTTAAAGCTTATTTTATTTCCTAAATGGAAATAAAATATCCTAAATGGAAATAAAATTGAGTTTCTATTCGTTTATCGATTCAAAAAATCATTTTTTATGTTCGTTCGACTCGTAACTAAAAAGGAATATAATGTATTTTTAATTTATTAATGAGTAGAATTATCTTCCTATTGGATCTATCCGTGGATACTTTCGCTGTATGACCATTGGTAGCTATATCATCATTGTGAGGATCGTACGGGTCATGGCGCTGTATGGCCGTCGTGGCCGCAACTGGCGATGCATATCAGGATATACCGGACCACCACTAGTGAGGAGATACCTTACGATCCCCTTTGAGGCGGCATGCCTTCTTGCTGGATCCGCGCCCTGGGGCTAACATGGATATATGCTAAACAAGACATAATTTTGCCGTCGAAGAATCACGTCTCCAGCCACTTTTGGTACAAGATAGGCGACGACAACATTATTTCGAGATGCGCATGTTAGCTCAGCTGGACTCTCGTAGCGAGAGCCCTCACGTCACTGTAGGTTAGGGTTGCCAACATTTCTTCAGCGAAATATAGTATTTTTCAGACGAAGCTATACAAAATATAGTACACTAACTCAAAATAAAATAGTATTTTACGGAAAACATTTTCGGAAAATATTTATTTGCACTTCTTGAAATTTTTAACAATATTTTGTCTAAAATGAAAGTGTCACATTATTATGCCTTATCAAAAATAAAGCAGACCAGTGCAAACATGCGTTTGACTTTGTCAATTTAACAGAGTAAGTACATTGCAAGGACATAAGTACATAAACTTTTAAAATAAAAGATTGTTAGATTTTGGTATTGAAAATATAGTATTTTTGCGTACTATATGTTTCTTTAGCAGTATATAGTATGCAAGCCCGAAATACAGTGTAATACTATATATACGGTTGGCAACACTACTACAACCGGTACCGTGTAGGTACCGGTTGCGCGGGGAAGTGCTAGAGCGGGGTGAACAGAACTGTCGTTGCCAGGCGTTGTAGTTGCCTTTTAAGAAATAATTAAAGTCTCGGGTAAAACTCGGGTAGCCCACCAAACTATCATTTTATTTAACTTTTCGAATCAAAATAGTAATATCGTGCCTCATAATATTATGTATAGGTAGTAGCACTGTGTAGAATTAATAATAATTGCTATACCGAGTTATATTTATTATTATTTAGCTATTAACATTGCATTTTGCATTTTGTTTCCTATCTCTATTATTTTTTTCTTTTTCTTTTGTCGAAAAGTATTCATATAAAGACGTAGTAGAGAGTAAAATATTACTTTGTGAATATTACTCCCAAAAGTCTTTACGGCGTGAACAAACACATTTATATAAAACTGCAATTTATTATTAACAATGCAGATAGTATAACAATAATAATTTCGACATTTACACTGCATCTAGTTCCAAACTAAGAGCAGCAGAGCTTGTATGGGTACCTACTAGACAAAATAGTTATAGTACTTACATACTTACACTTTTTTTTGTAAATACATAGGCACTCATATGAGATATTTGTGGCCTCTAGGAATGGAACGCACAACCTCGTGATCAGCCGATGATTCTTAACATAAAATTTTATCAACCAACAATGTTAGACTTACCTAAAGACTATTTGCGAAAATTCAAAACAATCTTAATTTGTCAATGCTATCAGAAATTTCATTTGAAATTCTACAGAATATCCCCAAGACCTTATTCAGCTCATCAAGCCCAAAAAGGTATTTTGAAATAAAAACTAGATCACGGATTTTCACGGACTTTATGGCATTCTATTACAATTCAAGTCTGTAACTCGTCCGTAGTAAGGAATAAGGAAATTTACAAGTTGGAATTGCATTTGAAGACAGTCTGGAGTTGGGTCCGTGCGTTCCGTGAATACGAATAGAGTTGGGTTCCGACCACCGCACCGTCCTCAAGTGACGGATATTAAAACTTCAGTTAAAAGCTGACATTTTAGTAATATAATATCACTGTTTACTGAGTGAAAACCAGGTTTTATCGCGGTTTCACCATTTGAGACAAAGTCAAAGTCGAAATCATTTATCCAAAATAGACTACTAGGTAGTTCTTTTTTAATGTCATTATTACATTTATGACATCCCTATAACACCCGCCCTTCACCGCCTCCAAGTGTTTTAGCTGGGAAGAAGAAGCGGCGCAACAAATTCCCCAGCAAACAAACTCCCCGGCAAACAAAACCCCATGTCCTTTTCCAATTTCTAATCTGTCTTTGTACCAAATGTCATCAAAGGTTCAGCCCTTTAGGCGTTAAAGCATAACAGACAAACAGAGTTACTTTCGAATTTATAATAAAAATAATACCTACATAATAAGTAGGAATTATAAAATGTTTGTCTATTAAGTACCTTTTCACATCTAAGCCGTAGAACAGATTTCGATAAAATTTGGCAAGCAGATCGCATTCTTATGTCTAAAGCAACAGCTAGCAACTAAATTATACATAATAAAATGAATTCCTAAATGATTTTGTACTATTTCTATGTACTCTTAACATAATTAATTTATGGTATTAAGTACCTACGTATCTCTATTCGTAAACGTTCGTAAATAACAAAGCTTAATTTTAATTAGCAACGATAATTATAACTTTAAGTACTTGACAGATCTTCTTTTTGGTCCCGTTACTTGTGCCTTAAAGAATTTAATAAAAATAATTGTAATTAAGTACCTACTTCGCGAAATTGTTCGCCGGACAACCGTCAAGATTAGAAAGGACAATGTTTATTTTATGCTATTAACTAAACCCGGGCACGCTTTGCTGTGGCTCTGTAAATTTTCCCTTTATATAATTTTTATACAGAAATGCAACAGTGTATAAAAGTTTCAAGTAGAGAGAATTTTAGAACTGTTTTTCGTGTTTTGCGGACAGAATCATACTTACGGGATTTTTATAATATTTAGATTTTCTACGGGCTTACAAAAACACTTTATACTTAAATCACACTCAATTACACATTACTATAACGGTTTAAAACCAGACACTAAAACATGCTACTAAAGAAAACAATAAAATGTTGATTCCTTACCTTCGCTCAAGCTTCCGTTGGTATCAACTTCAAAGGACAACATCCTGCTACTATTATCCCTTGGTATGCTCATGAAGACACCATCGTACAATTCCAGTTTATGGTCTTCTTGATTTGGTTTCGGGGGCACATTGTGCGCAGACGCAGCGCAGGTGGTTAGGAACAGCGCGACGAAGCACAGAATCCGCGTCGGTTGCTGTGCGTTCATTTTGCCGGTCGTGTGGCCAGTGTAGCAGCGCACGCGCGCCCCACCACTCCTTCTATTATACCCCTAAATTGATCTTACTCAAGCGCGTCCATATTTTCCACGATCACACTCTCGATAATCAATTTCACTCATTATTTGTGAAATTATTTGTTGTAGAACAACTTGCCACTGTAAGAAAGTTGTCACATTTCTATTTCTTGTTGACAGTTACAGTTTTATTTTCATCATGATTGGATACAGTGTGCTTTATTGTATTACGAATATTTGGTTTCCCAAACCGAAAAAAATACCAAAACTTTCGCAGGCGGTTGTTCACTTTTGATTATCTACAATGATGTCATGTTTTATTTTTTACTGAAGCGTGTTTTTGAAAGTTTGCAAGCGAACATTTTGCACTAACATTTTTATCAAAGAAAAATACTACAAAACCGCAGAGTCTGATAGAAAATTATGATAATCATAATTATTGTATTTTTTTATTGAAATGGCACCAATGGCGTACTGGCCACCTAATGGTAAGCGGCAACCGTAGTGTATAGGTAGGTAAGTAACTCTATTATTATCACTCACGTGTTGACATCTTGAGATTTCAGTTGTTAAGTCTTATTTATCAAGTAATTTAGCTGGCTACATTACCCACAGATAACGATCTTATCTGGATCATAATGTAAGCAGAATATTTTGGCAATGCAGTGGAACAACTCAGACGAACACAGCAGCAAGTTTTATCACCTCAAAAATTTTCTACTCATGGTATTTTATGGTGCTTATGCTTCTAAATAGTCTCCTCTGTTTTCGCAAAGTTTTGCAGAATTATAGCAAATTATCTATGTAAATAGGACAAGTGTAAGTCTGTACTTAATATAATATGAGAAAATGATGAGCAGAATGATAGCTAACGGTGTAAGTGGAGCAAATCGAGCATACCTCACTGATCCGCGAAGCAAAGCCACGCTCTGATATTGCTGGTTCTTCTTGTTTCAATATAGGTATCTATAGGTAGATACGACTACATTGTCAAGCTATTCATAATGGGAGGAATAAGCTTTTCGTAAGATGCCAGGTTAGCTTACACTGAACGTATGAAAACGTTCCACCAAACAGCTTGGCTAACAACAAAAAAACAATAGGTACATCGATAAAAATGTACAAGTATATAAATAGCATGTACGTGGGCATACATACCTACATCTGATAGAATAAATAAAATATAAAAGGAATGAGAAATCTTACTCCATGGTCTGGAAACGTCAACGATAAAATACTATCACTTGAAAAATAATAGTCAAAATCAGTGCGCAGGTCTGGTTCACAAATCCTAAACTTGTTCAATACGACTGCGGTGATCCGGAGCAATCTATGTCACACTGGCTGGTGTGCCCTTGCGGCCGAACACCTGCACGAGGGATGATCTCTACGCAATAACACCAAACACCACCTGTCCTGGTGACCTCATATTACTAGAAAGTTGACCATTGATACGATAAGAAAAAGAAGAAGGCTAAATTATGCGATTCCAGCAAAAAAAGCCAAATTGAAATTGGCTGACTCATAAGAAGTTACGATGCTTTCTTGATTATGATTTAAAGAAATTTACGTAAAAGTTGTGCCAGACGAATTATGAACATCTTCCTTCATTGAAGTCAGTTTAAAAAATATAGGTACTATACCTACTTACTTATTATGACTACACATAAAATTTGAATAGAAAATCCAAGGAAACAACGGCTAAGTAAGTTAATTACAACATTTAAAAGTACAAAGCGTTGGTAGAAAGCTTACCTGTCATCTCTATCTGTGATGTGAAGTGTAATTTTCTTCAAACAGGATTTTGAAGGTTCAATGTATTTCCATGATCCAGTTTCCACTTTATTCATTCTTTTATCCTTATTTACATAGACTGTATTATTATTTATGCTGTACTGTATATTTATAGAGGTTGGGATCGATTCCCAGATCGTGCAGTGTTATTGAGTTAAAAATCAGAATTTGGAAAAGCCCCGCGAGCCTACATGGGACCTTAACATACCGGCGAACTGTGTGTGTATACTCTGCCTAACCCTTCGGGGAATACATGCGTAATGGTATGTTATGTTTACAGTGCTCCACGAGGAAACGGTGTGTTGGCAGTGGGGGAACTTTGACCCTTATACTGGCAAACCCAACCCTCTTTCGTTTTACAGGGTCGGCAATGCGCAAGTGATACCCCTGGTGTTGCAAGAGCCTATAGGCTACGGTAACCGCTTACCGTCAGGTGGGCCGTATGCTTGTTTGCCACTTTAGTAGTAAAAAGAAACTGTCCTGTATAGGTACCTTTTTTTTTGTTTATGGTTTTTTGTTTCTTTTACCTTCAAAAGGCTACCGGTCTACGGGGATTAGACCGGGGACCGTAGGATTCTTACCCACTAAAATCTCCCCGGTGGCCACCAGGAAGGGGTGTGTTACCTATGGGAACACTGCTTTTAAAAAAAACACGCTTGACATCCCAAAATTGTCATTAGAGTCAATGCACACATTCAACACGTCGCCGAAAGACCTCTTACCATCTTACCCATGATAGAAAGCCTGTTTGCCTAGAAGTTCCCCCATGAATAGCTTAGGTATGTACTTCTGAAAGCTGCAGATGGTTAACTTTTAACTAGCCGGAAAGCAAACGAAACTAACTATAACATTAATAATAGTGCTGTACACTGTACAAGTTTATCTAATAGATTTTAATCAAGTAATCCAGCTCTTGTTGAACGAAGTTTCCAAAGTTTCCAAACTTTGGAAACTTTATGAAGTTTGATAAGATTTGATACAATCGATACGAGATTTGAAGAGAAGAGTGAAGAACAGTAGCAGAATACTTATCACCATCATGATGCGGCTAAATATCAATATTTTACATGAAGCGACTGCCATCAGACCTCTGCAAGCTACTTATTGTAGTGATAACAAAAGTACATTGATAACGTTAGCCTGTGTCCCTCAGTTGTCAATCAAACGGGATGACATACGTCTGTTACATTACGCTCGAAGAATTTCCATGGACGCGTGAGATATTTTTTCTTCCCACACCTATGGGAACTTCCTACATAAAAATAATAATTATTATCTCTAGGAAAATGACAAGGGACATTTTCACGCAATACCAACAAAGATGGAATTTCTAAACCCTACAAAGAAATGTATAATAATTTTGCGAGAATTTTATTTCTTACGTGCTGGCCCGGCCAGACGTTGTCGGGATCTACCGGATCTAATTGTAGACCATCAAAAGACCTATAAACAGACCAAAAAATTCATAAGAATCGGATTAGTAGGAAATCGTAGGTATTAGTAGGGAATACTAGGGATTAGTACGGATTACTAGAGAATAGTAGGGATTAGTACGGATTACTAGAGAATACTAGGGATTAGTAGGTATAAGTAGGGATTAGTAGGTACTAGTAGGGATTAATAGGTATTAGTAGGGAATAGTAGGGATTAGTAGGGATTAATCCCTACTATAAATCCCCACTATCCCTACTATACTTATTATTTATGTTCTAATCCCTATTAGAAGATAAATAATAAGTATAGTAGGGATGGGATTTGACATAAACGTATGGTAAACACTTTTAAAGATATAAGTATATAGGGAAAGAAAAACTCCTGCCTAAGATCGAATTTTTCTTTAGATTAAATTTATTTATTTGTAAACACAGGGATTTTTTACAGCAAGACAGTCTTCGAACTATCTTCTTGATTGTCGTTTTACAAACATATTCAGTTTGTAGTTTTAGGGGGCAACGTAGGTAGTTTAATTCTCAAAGGTGACAAAGGGTATTTTATCTTCTATTCAGCATTCCCTACACTATTCACGGTCTCTTATTAAAATACCGGAGATTCAGGACCATTACAATAATGTTAAACTGGACTGTATATATTTAAAGGACAAAATACAAGTACATATGTTCGGTCCGTTGAATCGAATTTAATCAGTGACTGGGGTCGGCAACGTCCGAATAGAAACATCCTGTTTTATTCAAATTTGAACTTTTAAACTCCAAACTTGGTCAAACTAGACTTTTAGCCATGTTTTCTGTTTTATACATCGATGATCGGGTCGTAAATATTTCGTATTTGTAAATATTTTCCTTACAGATGACGATATTTATGCACAATAACACTTTTTTATGTGACCTTACCTGCGCGGCCTTTTAGATGGCACGAAGGCAAGTAATATAGTAAATATTGAAGTGCCTTGGTGAGCACCTAAATCCCTCGGTCCAGGGTGTATTATGAACATGCTCACTAAAATGTCCTGCTGATGGTGGCGTTGTGTGTCGGGTTATTGCAAGCAACATGGTTGAGTCGAACGACGCCGACAACGGGTGCCGTCTGTCGGGACTGGTCAGCTCTTACTGTCAATGGTAATCTCTTTATTTATTATTTATTTTTTCTTTTTCTGTTTAGTAGACTGAATTAATTTAATAGTAGGTACATATCAAACTGCATTGCTCTCATGTAAGTCTGACATAACAATGATTTATATTTATTTGATATTAGCAGACCTTACTGAAATGGTTACTGTGATTAATGTATTACTTATTTTTATATTTTTAATAATAATATTTAACTTAATAAAATGTAAATGTGACTACTTTGTAGGCTAAATATATGTATATACTCAGCTTTGAACAGTCTGGTGGCATTTGAGCCTTTTTTTATGTGGCCTGCGCAAATGTTCCTCTGATCTGATATTGTCGTGCGACGGGTTGTTGAGCTCCCTAAATTATGGTTCCTCAAGAGCTACACAATGACTGATGCATGCGTGCCGTCGGTTGGGACTGGTCTACTGAGCTACAATATGACTGATGCATGCGTGACGTCGTCGGTTGGGACTGATCTACTCAAAGCTGCTATGGCTCTTTCTTCAAAAGGCCATTTCAGACTTTGCCCTACATTGTAAGACACATATTGTTACTTATTCTATGTCTAGACTTTAAAAGAGACTATGATTCTCTGAGTTTGTTTCGGCGTTTCTTCTCAGAGGTCGTCAGCTAGGAAATGCCGGAGCCATCTAGCTTAAAAAAAACATGTAAAATATTGACTTGTAAAAGTGTTTTTTACAGAAATAAATATAATTTAACACAATCGTTCGTGGTAGTCAGAAGCCTAAAAATACTGACAACCAATCTGTCCTTAGGATATCGGTATAACACAGAAATTGGGTTGCGGATGTCTGATGGCAGTCGCTTTGTTTAAAGTATTTATATTCAGCCGCATCTAGTTAGATGTTTGCTCCAGAAAATTAAAGAAATAGATGAAATTTTAGATATAGATTCAAAATTAACTAAGTAACATTATTTTATATATATATTTTTATTTTCTTTCTTCTCTGTTATGTACAAATGTCAATGTTCAAATTAGATATCTAGCACTGGCTTCACTGGTGCTTAGCTATGTAGTTCCATGTTAAGACTATTTACTAAGACGTGGATAACGTTGTGGGTTACTCATTGACAAATCCTAATAGCTATAACCTATTTATTAAGAATAGTGTGTAACCGTTTGTATTCCCGAACAAATAAATAAATAAATAAATAAATAATAAATGTTAGTTAGATGTGGAGTAGAACTTTGTTGGGGTTGGCTTTCAGTCTAACTAGACTGGAAGCCAACCCCAACGAAGTTGGAAAAACGCTCGTAGGAAGATGAAGTAGTTTAAAAAAATTAGGTAAAAAAATCACATGTATACCTATTCTCTTGCATCGCGGGTGCCTTTATAAATCGAAGTAGATTTGTTTGCTTAATCGTTAATATGTTTATGTTTAATTTTATCAATTTAAACATACTTATAAATAAAATGAAATACTTACTCTGTGTTGATAACCGCATCACTTGGGAACGGCTAAACCTTTTTTTGCTAAAGTTCGTCATACTTATTTTGATTAAGTTTTTAGGGAAACAATAAATTGTAACAATAGCCAGAAAGAAGAAAAGGAACAGGTGTACTAGTACACCTCTGTCTAACCGCTTGGAGAATTCAGGCGTTTTTTTGGAAAAATTGCCCAGAAAATTACAAAAATCGGGAAAAAATGAAAATTGAACTTTTTATTTAAATTTGGTCTAGCTAGTTAAAAATTAACTACAATTACTAAGTTCAGAGGCCAGCACATCAAGCTTCCCCAATCTGTCAAATCTCTTTGATAGATTTTCAATTTTAATACAAAACAATAAGGTTAATATTCATTTGGGAAAATTTTACAGTTTTGGATAGCTTGACCTGCTGGCGTCTGTACATTAGTGACTAAAGAATACTAGAACACCATTATGTCTACGATGAATTTAAAAAACCAACTAGGTACAACTGCTAACCATTATAATACAATCAGAATTCACATTTTATACGGTAATGGTAGTTGGATACCTTTACACGTAGGTATAACAGGTTAGAAACTACTTGCTTAGCGAGTTGTCGTATAGTCTAGATATAGGCTAACGCTATTTGTAGGTTTAAGGCTATCACGGAATTAAGGTCTAAGCTATCACCGTAGTTGGAGGATTTTTTTTAAATACACGTACCATGTTACATCGTATTGCTCTCTTGGGCCGAGCTGTAATAAAAAGAGTCACATCTAAGTACAAATATACAAGGTGTATACGACTTTGTGTTAAATGAATCCACATCCTATATGGTCTTAACAAAGCACAGAACAAATTAAAATCAGGGTGACAAACTTTAACATAATTACTTGTTTTTTTTGTTTACAGGGGGAAACCTTCAAAAGGCTACCGGTTTACGGGGGTAAGACCGGGGAGTGTGGGATTCTTATCCGCTAAAACGACCCCGGGGGTCAACATCAGTACACGGAGGGGGGGACTGTGTCTTCTTAACAGACCACCCCAGAACTCTCCTGTGCAACGCCTGATAAGGCACATCCCTAGGGATACTGTAACTGGGTCTGCGCTGAATCTTTTTATTATGCTTTACTTACCTATGGGAAGCTGTGTTTTCTGTTACAAGTTAATTACCATTCCCTGTTCCAAATGACCACTTCCTATATATTTCTATTTTGAGTGCTTCTTTAGAATTATTATGATTGTTTATTTTTAATTAATCTATCAACTATAGAGAAATGTTACCTAATTTCTCCGGTCCTTACACTACACAGATTATGTTACGGGATATAATAAACTATTTAGTTAACGGAAACTCGGATCCAATGTAAGCTGATGTAGCAATATTTGGAGCAAATAACTGCATAAAAGCATTACGGTTTACATGATATCAAAGCATCAGTATTGGGTCCGTTGTGTTTACTTTAGATCCACTGGAACTGTTCAAAGAGAAGCTGTAATTTTCCATCACGTAAACTCATTATGTTCATGTTATAAACATGAACATTTCAGTTTACTTACCCAATTGTTGTTTGTAATGTCCCCCGCCACAAAGAGCTTGTTACCGAGTGCGATTCAATTTTACTTTAATTTATATATATATATCAACAAAGGTCGTACATAGACGGATGAAATGTACGGTTTATAACAACAAATTTATTAAATTTATAAGAGAGGTAGGATGTTCTACCTCTCATAAATTTGAGATTGTGAGAGTAATTCCACTCAAATTGGAGCTGCCTGACTGGGGAAGTAACTCCGCTTTGCGGAAAATTTATATTAAATAACACTGCTTTGAGCTGTATTGTGTTCCTAACGGTGAGCAAAGTTGCCAGTGTTCTGCAAGAAAACACTGTGTTGGCAGTGGGGGGCACTTAAACCCTTATACTGCCAACCCAAGTTGGCAACGCGCAAGTGACACCCCTGGTGTTGGAAGCGTCTAGGCTACGGTAACCTCTTAACATCAGGTGGGTAGTATGCTTGTTTGCCTCCTTAGTAGTATAAAAAAAAACATACAAACAACTTACCTACCTACATAAGATTGTTTCTCAACGTCATTGTATTTATAAATATTATTCCTGTAGGAAAACGGGCCATGTTACGATACTTGTTTACCTTTTGCAGGTTTTTCTTATTATTTAGCTATCTTAATGGTCTTGTGCTTGTTATATCTGAGAACCCTCTCAGATACAACGACAACCGCAATGTACCATCAATCGATTTCCTATAATTGCGATTGTGCAACGCCGCGTCATTGATTCATCAAAATCAATCGCCCGTTTGATGTGGGGCCTTTTTGTCACCTAACATCGGGACGTTAGGACATTCATTTAGCTTAAGTCTAAGTTAAGACCTAATTGTAATACCTTGAATAAATAGTGTTTAAAATAAATTGTTTTTTTTTGGTCTCCACCGCTGCCCATCTCGTAATTGGCGCAGTCGGTAGGATTGTGTAATCGATTCCACGATCGTGTTGAACACTCGCGCGCGCTGTCCACGTTTCAACGTGCATCGTCGACAATCCTGAAAGAACCGAGAGCAGCCGCTGGAGATACGGTGTATCTAGACATCGATACCCGCCATTGGAAGCCATCGACATGATAGTGTGAGTTGCACAATTTCTAACAGTCGGTCGCTACTTCCTTCATCAAAATTTTTCACCCACGATCATCGCGTTCCTCCAGGGGAATCGAACCCCAGAGTCAACGATCGTCCTCCCGCATCTCGCAGAGGGACGCTTTTCGCAACGTAGAAAACGTAGGTAACTTAGATATAATAATGGAGCAGCAACAGCAAGGCGTCATCAATCAGGATGAAATTATTAATAAAATTGTTAAAGCATTAAGGTTGGTACTGAGTTTGATGGTAATTGTAATACTTTAATTAGATTTTTAGCACTTTATTATCGCTTGGTTCTTAACTATGTTAACCCGGCACCCGGTTATGAGTTATCTACTTAACAACTTGGCCTTACTAAACGGCATATTAAATAAAATTACGGGAGCTGCCGCTAGAACTTTGGTAACGAACGGCATTCCAAGAGAATGGAATGGTATAAGAAATACATTAATTCATAATTTCTCCGATCATAGGGATGAGTCTGCATTATATAGGTACTTATCATTACTAACCCAAGGATCAGATACACCTCAAGTTTTTTATGAGCGCGTACAAAATATGCTAAGTACTATAATGACGTATGTCGAATTACACGATAACGTGAACACGACAGTAGAGGCTAAGCGCACGCTTTATAAAAAATTAGCGCTACAAACTTACTTAAAGGGATTGGAGGAGCCTTTAGGGTCCAGAATTAGATGTATGCGTCCACCTTCATTAGAAAAAGCCCTAGAGAACGCACAGAAGGAAATGAATATCGTTTACCTTTAGCAAAAGATTCCACCCTAGAATATTCACAAAACCAAGAAATTTATATACGAAACATCAGCATCCCGACAAAAACTTGCTTCTCGCTTTACACATGACAAAGTTATAGCCGACTTACCTATTCATATTTATACTTCTAAAAAACGCGGAGCCATAGCTAAAACTAGACTGAAACGACCCTCATTTAATATTCAGATTAAATATTTGTACGATACATTAAATAGAATCCTATTACAATTAGAAACGATGCAACCCAGTAATGAAAGCAGAATGCCCGAAGATAGATAGATGGCATATATGTGAGCAGAAAATAAATCACCAAATTCGCACCGGATTAGACTGCATAGATAAACTATTAAATTCACGGGAGATAGATGAAACGTGTCAAGTCACGCCAATCTCTCTGACTAAGGAGGCTCTTCTAGAGCTAGACAACAGGCATTAGATACATCATTTCAATCCCGAAACTCACTAGAGTACAGCTACTCTGCGGACAAGAAAAGCATCAACTATTACAAGGCAGCTTTCTTACGACTATACTTAAATCTTGCAAAATGAAATCACCAGAATTCACATTGGTCAATATCGATGACAAGGTCAACGGGATCATCGTTGAAATTACGACGCTCCCACGGATGACTAATTATACTCAGAATTTAATCGAACGAAATTATCATCTGACTTCAATTGACTTGAGTACACTGAACAATATTCGAGGATAAATTACAATGGAGACCTCTGTCGAAACCGAATCTGATGATTTACCAAGCATCTACCATACAACAATACCTTTATATGTGATCGTGATTACTTTGTTAAGTGCAGGTGCACTGCTTAACTTGTATTTTATACGACGAATGAAGACTATAATAATAATTCAAGGCAATAAAGAAGTTATAGAATTATCCGAACCAGATAAGAGAGCCGCAACATTTGCACTAGATATTAGCAAATAGTTGCTCATCTTGCGGGGGAGGTGTTATATCTGAGAACCCTCTCGGATACAACGACAGCCGCAATGTACCATCAATCGATTTCCTATAATTGCGACTGTGCAACGCCGCGTCATTGATTCATCAAACCAATCGCCCGTTTGAAGCGGGGCCTTTTTGTCACCTAACATCGGGACATTAGGACATCCATTTAGCTTAAGTCTAAGTTAAGACCTAATTGTAATACCTTGAATAAAATATAGTGTTTAAAATAAATTGTTTTTTTTTTTGGTCTCCACCGCTGCCAATCTCGTAATTTGCTCTTAAACAAGGCTTTTGAATTCTGATTCCCAAGTCCCAGAGTATATCTACTCTGGGAATCAGAGTTCTGTATGCATAGCATACTGTTTAAAAAACGTAAAACGTAATTTGGAATTGTGCTTGAATAAGTAATTATATAATCGACTCGCCCCCAGTTACATGGTTGTTTGTACAATAAATTTTGTTAAACAATTCATGATTACGTTTCGAAAGTAGGCACTATGGAAAAATATTTCATAACGACTGAAAAGTTAGTAAAAGTACAAAACCTTTGATACAAAATGTTTGTAAGAACTGGAAAACATTTTATCTCCGGGACCCCCTTTAATGGAAGTCCGCGGTGGGACCGCTGATCATGCGAGAGCGATTCCCGTGATCCCACTACTTTGCGGAAGGTGGTGGATTTAATCGGTATGCTGGCCACCTGACCGGAGAGCCCAACATAACCGTCCCACGTCCCCGAGCGATGCGCCATTCTTATGGAGCATTTCCCCACCCAAAAAAAAGGTCGAGGAAATGATAACGACTTTTGGAATGAAATTCTCTGTAGCAGCTAGTTTAGCCATTTTACATGGGACCTAAACATACCGCCGAACTGTGTGTGTTGAGGTGTATGCAACAGCCTTAGGTACCCTACGGTAAAATAAAGGCTGATGGTATATTTTGTTGTTTCAATATTTTGTTGACGTATTATATATTATAAATATTAATTTTCTTCATTTACGAAAGTGTTCCCGACTTTTGAAGCCAGTAATAAATTGAGTAGCTCTTTCACAAAAAGAAGTTATCCTTATCTTTTACATAGCTCTGGATTTCCCAAGTGAATCGAAAGCTAAAGTATTTGTCAAATGGATAGCTTTTAGTGTAGCCTAAGGTATATGACTGTTCATCACCCTTCAAGCCTTTTCCCATCTATGTTAGGGTCGGCTTGCAGTCTAACCAAGGTGCGGCTGAATATTAGTATTTACACGAAGCGACTGCCATCAGACCTCCACAATTCAATATTTCAATTGCTGAGTAATACCGATATCCTGAGGATAGACTTTGTTTTGGGCTTCTGACTACCACTAGCAACTGTCATAGGTGTTCGTATGACAATACGCAGGGACTTGGGAATCAGAGTTCAAAAGCCTTGTTTAAGAGCACAAGACCATTACCTGCAAAAGGTAAACAAGTATCGTAACATGGCCCGTTTTCCTACAGGAATAATATTTATAAATACAATGACGCTGAGAAACAGTCTTATGTAAGTAGTTTATCCTGAGGATAGACTTTGTTTTGGGCTTCTGACTACCACTAGCCACTGTCATAGGTGTTCGTATGACAGCCGGGATGGTGTGTTTTTGGTATATTATTAACACAGCATCTCTTGTATCTATATAGACACTAGCTGACCCCGCAAACGTTGTATTGCCATAAAAAAAATATTGGGGTGGGTCACCCTTATCATTTAGGGGTATGAAAAATAGATGTTGGCCTATTCTCAGACCTCCCCGATATGCTCACAAAATTTCATGAGAATCGGTCAAGCCGTTTCGGAGGAGTATGGCAACGAAAACTGTGACACGCAGTTTTCGTTTAATCAACCGTTTCGGAGGAGTATGGCAACGAAAACTGTGACACGAGAATTTTATATATTAGATATATAAAATTCTCGTGTCACAGTTTTCGTTGCCATACTCCTCCGAAACGGCTTGACCGATTCTCATGAAATTTTGTGAGCATATCGGGGAGGTCTGAGAATAGGCCAACATCTATTTTTCATACCCCTAAATTTTTTTTTATGGCAAAACAACGTTTGCGGGGTCAGCTAGTATTAGATATAATCGTTTATGATAGTACAGAGGCCACCACATCAAGGTTCCACAATCTGTCAACTTTAATAATAGGGGTTAAAGTATGAAATTGCTGTTTCATTGTAATATGTAAATACTCCTCTTTTTCGAATTGACATAGAACCTTCATGGTTTGAGATTTTTGAGTGAAACTTTTTTCACGTGGCACGTACCTACCTATGAAGTTCTTCTTTTAAAAAATGTGCAACATTCGATTATTGACTTTCAGTTGTTTTTTTTTTATTCAGATAAGACAAGAAAGATGGATATTTCGAAAATTCGAGTGATTTTTGAATACGAGTTCCAACGCGGAACTACGCGGCAGAAACAGCTCGCAATATCAATGTTGCGTTTGGAGAGAGGACTGCTTAACGCACCGTGCGATTTTGGTTTAAACGCTTTCTCGATGGAAACTTTGATGCCTTGTTGAATCGATACTAAAATGAAGGAATATTGGATCGAATTGTGACATGTGATGAAAAGTGGATTCTTTACGATAACCGTAAGCGAAAAATGCAATGAATGACCCCAGGTCAAACGCCGCAACAGTGTCTTAAAGCAAAGCTTACCAATAAAAAGGTAATGGTAACTGTTTGGTGATCTCAGCATGGTGTTATTCACTATAGCTTTCTCCGATCAGGTCAAGCAATAACAGCAGATGTCTACTATCCCGAACTCCGAATAATGATAGCAATGCTAGCAGTTAAACAGCCCCGACTCATGAATACGCGAGACCTCATACAGTACGAGAAACCGTTTTAACTCTACAGGAACAGCAATTAGAAACCATTCGTCACCCTCCGTATTCGCCAGACCTTGCTCCCACGGACTACCATTTTTTTCGTGATTTGGAAAATTTTCTACGTGATAAAAAGTTATCTTTCCATGAGGCAGTACAAAATGCTTTCACACAGTTTGTCGAATCTAAATCACCAGAGTTCTATCGCAAAGGCACAAATGACCTTCCTATTAGATGGCAACAATGCAAAGATAATAATGTTAATTAAGTATTTTGATTACATAAATAATTATGTTAAATTAAAAAAAAAAATTCAGTACAAATCGGCAATTTCATACTTTAATCCCAATACAAAACTATAAAGCTGATATTCAATTGGGAAAATTTGACGGTTTTGGATAGGTTTACCTGGCGTCTGTACCTGTAGGTACTAGGTACATACTACCTACATCATTCGGTCTAGTGGTCGCAAGCGCGGCTGCCAAATATGAGGTTCAAAGTACTCCAGCGTTTTTGGGCTTTTCTGTGATCTTCACTGTAAGTCATGGTTCGAAGTTATGATAATTATGACGAGTTAATAGCAATATGCTTATAATATCGATATACCTCTACCTCAGTCTAATGAAAACCGGCGTGATAATATGCATTTTCGTTTCCGAATTTTATTAAATAACGATTTCATAATTAATCAATTGGATTGCCACACGTCTTAACACGCAATTTTATAAAGCCGCTCATCCACGAAAGTAGGTATTACCTTTAACATCTCTCAGCAAGACTAACATTGAGCAATTTACGATGGATACATAATAGCGAGACTACTCAACTTGTCAGTAGTATCTGTGTTATGTAGACTTTTGTCAGTTTACATATTTTAAGACTATGCTAGACGTTTACGTAGGAATTACGGATATAGGTACATAGAAAGCGCGTAGCCTCTTGACCAGCGCACAATATTGCACATACTCTAAAGTCTGACTTCTTAAATTCATTAGCGGATCTAAAATTGATTATCCCTTAAAACAACACAATTCTTGGAGGTTGATTTTAAGACGCCCGGTGACCAGGTGGAGTGACTTGGAGTCTATTTATTTATTTATTGGACAACCAGCAGTTGTAACACAATTTTTGTACATAATAAAATATATATTAAATAAGAGCTAAATGCACAACATTTTAAGGTGTCACAACATGCATCATAGTGAGGTTACCTTATTATATAATTATTGCTCTAAGGCTCTATGGTGGACGAGCGTCCTGTCTCTGCGATGGTCACTGTTGCTGGAATGAAATCTATCACCCGGATGCATTGACACGCTTGCCAAAACTGGTTATAAATATAGACTTTCATTTTCAATGAAATATTTTTAAGGCCTTAATTTCGTAACTGTTATGAATAACTTACAACAATAATATACGTTTTGAGTGATAGTCATGGGCTAGCCGCCTTCATGAACCACGTCCTTGAAGAGTAAGGAATGTACCATGCTGGGGACAACACAACATTATCACATTTGGTCGAAGTGTTGCTGGCCATACCAGCTTCCACTGCTAAGATAAAGATAAAGAGTGATAGTCATAATGTTTAGACAAGATTAACGTTGGTATAATATAATATACCTACAATATAATAGCGAGATAATATCTTTCGTAGCATTACGTAAACGTCAAAAATGAAATTAAATATTATTTATTATTTTCTTTAAGATAAACCGAATCTACGCTATGCTTTAAGCCTTGAGTAATGTAGGCAAAAGGCAAATGGAAGACATTATTAATTTTGTTTTATAAAACTTTGATTAAAATGTATTTTTATTTCCTTTATTTATAAAAGAAATACTTAAATAAGTTTTTTTTAAATATTATATCATAAGTATAAAAAACATATAAGTAAAAACATTTAAAAATATAAAAAATAGAAACCCAATCGGCATCAGTAACAGAGTCAAAGGTACCGGTGGTCAGGGCCCCAGAGAAAGAAACCTCCTAATAATATGGGCCGTGTCCAAGAGTACCTACTGCTTTCTGTATCAAGCCCTTGATTCAACCACACACGAGATCCTCCTTAGATGTTGGTCGAGGTCCAGTTATTATTTTTATTATTCTAATAATTTAAAAGTACGTAAAATGGAATAAAATTATATACTGACACTTTTCAACTGATCATATTTCTAAATTAAATATAGTATAATTGCTTAACGTTGCTACACCAAAAATCTACGTTTTCCTTTGGCTGTTTATTTACTACCTATTATATGTAAATATACTCGGAAAACCAACAGCAAATAATAATTAAACTTTCGTTTAACTAACATAACGTTGTAATATTATCAGTCAATACAAATATTATACAGAAATTTTATTAAAAAAAAAAGACAAATTAGAGGAAAGGTACCAATTATGGAATACGTGCCTAATATGGAATACCACAATATTTCTAAAACCAAGCGTCCCAAATAATTCAAGCGGATATGTAGTTGCCCCTCCCTTCTTCTTCTTCTTCCTCTTCTTCTTCTTCTTCTTCTCCCTCTTCCTTCTACCTGCATTCCGTTGAATGCGGGTAGAAGGAAGAAGAAATATTGTGGTATTCCATATTAGGCACGTATTCTATAATTGGTACCTTTCCTCTAATAATGTACAAAAAAATAAGGTCTAGACATTTTGCGTCAAAGTACAGAGGCCAGCGCATCAAGCTACCACAATCTGTCAAATTTCTTTGATTGATTTTTTACAATAAGGTTCATATTCAATTGGGCAAAATTTGACAGTTTTGGATAGCTTACCCTGCTGGCGTCTGTACTTTCCCACATCGCTGTTTAACTACGAGGTGCCTAAGTCATATCTTAAAACTTCAATTGAATTTCTAGAACGTTATTTTTAAGTATAGTGCGTAGTGCTAAGACACTACACTCGAGCCGTTGGAGTAGGTATATAAAAAAAGAAAAAAAAAACTACTCTGAATACTAGACGAGAAAGCCAGATTATTACAGCATGTAGCCATTATGACGTTTTATAAGCTGTGAAGCGTGCAGACATTTTTTATTTTATTTCGCGCCCATATGAAAGTGTTACGAGAACAATTAGTAACAAAGAATAGATTGTTTTAAATCATTTTATTGAATAATAAATACTTAAAATTAAACTCGATCGTCTATCTTTCACAAAATCTCACAGTTTTTCGCGAGAGGCAGACGAAACTTAGGTTACATAGTGTTACTTCTGTGAGTAAGCAAAATTATTCTTAGCGAATAAATAAATGCTTAATAAATAAACTGATCAGCTCAGTCGTTGAGGTAGCCGTAGCGTTTTCTCGATTGGTGGGGTTTTGATTGTGAGTCACCGTCCATAATATAAAACTAACCTAACCTCACCTAACCTAACGTTACTTTTTTCCATGGAATATAAAGAAATGGAGCGCAAAAGTGAACAATCACCACCGCGAAGTGGCTTCAGCTGACGTTAATGTATGTGAGTGCTAATTTTCGACGTGTCTTGTAAATAATTATAATACTGCTGCAAATGACTTTTGTCGAATTTTCTCTTTAATATCAAGTGCTGAGACACTGGCTCCAGACGAGATATTGTAACCAGAAAGTTTTGTCACAGCACGCATGTTAAGTTATGTCATCACGTTTTATTTCTGGAGTATATTATGGTATGCCTTTTTACACGGGCATAAAATTATGTTAATCGTTATTTGATATTCACATTCCACTCTCTTTTCTTCAGGATAGTAGTGCGTTCGGTTTTTAGTTCCTAGTCAGATATAGTGGCGTCGTTGTCAGATCTAGCCCAGGGGGAGAGCAGGGGTCCAGGTGCGGGCCAGGGGGCCGAGATAGCCGGGGCTGGCAGCAGCTCAGCACGCGGGTGTAAGTGCACCAGGGATGACGGTGCAGCAGCCGACAGGAACAGCCTGGATACAGCCTGTTAAAAAAATATGTTTTTTTTTTGTATTTTCTTCGTACCGTTGTACTAAATAGTATTAATCTATTTTCTACTTTCTCGTATCTAAGTATGTAAATTAATTAATAAATAGGTTTTTCCTAGATTCCATTTTGTTATCGTGGAACATGTATATCATTCAAATAACCGTCAAATAATTTGTTTTAGAAACTTTATTACCTCAGAATTCTGCCTTTATCACTATTTTTTATAAAAAAATATTTTTAACCAAGAATTTAATATTTAAAAAGTGTGATATTGTCGAAGGAAATTAAAATATTTCAAACACAACGACATTTTGTCAAAGCGAATATGACGTAAAAGTCTATGACAACCAATGTCAATATCACTGATTGCGTATACTTTGCCTTGTTTGATTCGTGTGATAGACTATGCGCGCTTAGTATGACGTCATATATGTGACGTCATAACGTTACACTAATGGCGGGCACTTAAAGTGCCCGGTTTGGTTGGCTATTTTTAATATTTTTTTTTATTTAATATCATATTTTAAGTGCTGAGTGATAATAATAATATATGGATAATAATCTACTAAAATATTAAAAAAACATGCATACTCCCTATTCATTTTTTCACCACCCATTATTATACATAACAATTGAATTCATAAATAGTTTTGCATAAAATAAATATGGGTAACATGCATGGGCGTATGGCGCGACGCACTGGATGAAGCCGCTTAGCCATAGCTGAAAATGATAATTTTCTGGAACATATTGTTATTTAGCAAAAGAAATATTTGACCGCGCGCGGGATTCGAATCTGCATCTTCTGGTTAGGTACACCAGACGCTATGACCACTAAGCTACCGCGAGTGACTAAATAACTACTAAATAACTTTAAAATCTTAGCATGGAAAATGCCAACAAATACAAAAAGATAGTTCTGGAACATATTTCAAGAATAATATTTACCTACCAAGTTATCTAAAAGTTAAGTTTCTTTATATCTTTTAACTATGTTTGATATAGTATTTTTGGAACGCTATTTTTGATAGTTTTTATAGGTGTATACTCCTACATCTTCTAAATTATATATTTCTCGTCTCAGATTCAGACTCATTAATTCCACTAAAATAGATGCTCAGATACCTAATGTTAGCAATTTAAATTGTAGTTGATAAATAAAGGTTATTGACCCCAAAAAATGATAAAGTATCTAATTAGGCAATTTTTAATAAGTTGCAAATCAAGGTTGCCTACTGTTTTATTTTGGGAGCTTTTTAATTCAATAATTAACTATTTCAATAAATTGTGCGTAAAACCTATTCATGAGGTCACTAACTTTTTAACTTTCTTTCAGTTTTATCAATAGTCCACCACGCTATCCTACTAATTTTATAAATGCGAAAGTATCTCTGTCTGTCGTTTATGCTTTCACGCCTAAACCCCTAAACTGATTTCGATACAATTTGGTACAGAGACAGATTAAACCTTGGAGAAGGATATTGGATACCTATTGTCTCAAACACCGGGATGCGGGATCTTGGGATACGGGTGAAATCGCGGGCAACATCTACCCGGTATGAAATAAGTTTTATTTAAATGCATTTCTTGCATCCGATGGACATAATATACTAGCCTGTAACACTGTACTTATTGCACAAATAAAACATTATCCTCTATTTTAACGGTCGCTTTAATGTGTTTAGCTTAGGTAACCGATGCATGTTTACAATGAGATTACTCGTTATTGGATCGAGTTATAAGTTTGTCTTTTACTAAGTTTATTTACATGGAGAGCTTATTATCTCGAAGCTACGATAGAAGGTAACAGGATATATGTTTATTTCAAAACTGTGTTCAAGTTTAAGTTCAATTAAAATGATTTGTTTCAAACTAGCAGTTGCCCGCAGCTTCGCCTGCCAAAGGGCCAAAGCGCATTTTCAAACAAAAGGTAAAATGGCCGCATTTTATTAGATTAGAAACAGACGCCCAAATACTTAGAAAAGGCTAGGTCGATGTTGGTATTACTTAGAAGATACTTTAAAATAACTGATGTTATAAATTCATAGTTTTAAAGTGTTATCAAAGTTGATTTAATATTTTCACAATTTCTTTTTCTTCGCATCTCTTTGTATTTCTTGTCGTACTTAAGTAACAGTTCCTTCGTTTTTCTGAGTGGTATTTTACGAAATACCACTCAGAAAATCTTCATAATTATTGAACAATGCTTTGAACTTATAGGTATACGTACTTATAAGCCTAAAGCAGTATTATTTTACTTATAGGTATATATATAAGTGGATAGTAAAATATCCAGGAGACTGGTCGACTCTTCGCGTGACCAGAGGGCTGACTTGTTTCTAGCGGAACGTATAAGCATTGCCATTCAACAGCATGGCAATGCAGCATTCTGGGCACGTTTCCGGACGACAGCGTTTTTTTTTTCGTATGTATATGTTGTAAAAATGTAAGTTTTACTTTAGTAAGGCTATTGTAAATAATGTCCAAGCATTTCATATTAAACAGATTTCAGTATTATGATAGTAAAATAATTGAATAAATAATTATCCATACCTGACTGACAGCTACAATAAGCAGCATGACGCCGATGGCAAGATTCTTCACAGAGATGACGGCGAGGGCCATCAGGAGTGTGGAGATCACGCCCAGGGTGAACATGACGGGCAGGAAGATGAACGACAGGCGCTTGAGGGCATTGTGACCAAACGTACGGCCGACGTCTGACCCTGAAATATGAAACCCAAACATTCCATCAATTTATTTTCACATCACAATATGAAGATAATTTACATTTAGGTTAATAGTTCATTATGATTTAAGTGCGGTATGTTAAAAATTACAGGCGAGGCAATATTGCTAGCCCGAGCCGTAGGCGAGCCGAGGGCGACAAGAAATCAGAGGCTGTAATAATAATTATCAAAGCGTACGTATGTCATACGACGTTTTATAACATATTTGCAAGGAAATAAATAAAACTTGGAGTTTCCTAAACGAATAAATCTTTAAACACGTGTTTTTATGTCAGAAAAGTGGTCAACCGTTTAAATGAATAAAATTAACTTTGAGAGATAAAAATTAACAAATACATTTTAATTCTTTAATTTAATTAATTTTCACAATAAATTACAACCATTTATCTGTAACAAAAACACAAAAATATTAATTTACTTTATTAGTAACACTGGCTGTTTTTGTTTCTTTGCCTTAAAAGAAAGCGCTGATATGCGCGCGCATCGCTAATTCAACTTCTACTATTTCAGTCATGACTGTTTTACGAGTACCTACTTTACATGACTGTTTTACGAATACTTCACAACCTTATGACTGCTCTGGATACAACTGGCCACAGCGAAACTCTTTTATCTTTCCGATGTAAATTATCTGCACTCCTATGTTAAGCTCAATGTGATTTATTTCGTGCAATAAAGTGTTTTATTATCACGACGCATAGATGTTGGCAGCAAGAAGTTGACAAACCTTCGCTTTGCAAATCACATAGTGTTATTTTCCACAGCACCCTCAGAGATCGAAGAAATGCTCCAAGACCAACGTCCCAAGACCAACGTTGGACATTCAATAAATAGATCAAAAACACAAGTTATGACCAACAGCACGAAACGAAGGATCATGGTAGATGGACAAATACTCCAGTATGTCGATGAGTATACTTACTTAGGACAGATAGTCTCGCTTAAAGACCGGCAAGAAAAGACAATCCAAAGACGGATTGAAAATGCATGGAAGAGCTTCCCTAAAAGAACATATAAAGAGTGGCCTGCCTATATCACTAAAGCGCAAACTCATCGACATACGTGCATCTTATCCGTATTAACCTACGGTGCTCAAAGCTGATGCCTTACTGAACAACAGAAGTCCAAACTCAAGATTTGACAATGAGACGGAGCAAATTAGGTGTTAGTCATATGTATCATGTTCGAAACACCACTCTACGTTCCATAACTCAAATAGCAGATGTTGGGGAGAAAACAGCCAGACTAAAGTGGGAATGGGCAGGCCATGTTGCCCGAATGCACCTGTTGGGCAAAAATTGTTACCAACTGGACACCTGACAGTGCCGTCGAGGTCGCCCGCGGCGTAGGTGGCGCGACGATCTCAATGTTTGCAGGGCAAGCATGGCTGGATGTTGCGCAGGATAGAGAAGTTTGGAAGAAGAAAGGGGAGGCCTTTGCCCATCAGTGGAAAACTAAATTGACTACTAAAAAAAATATTAATATTATTAAGTACCTATTATTTCCTATATACTATAGCTTTTAACATATTTATCATTAAGTATCTTTTTGTATTTTTTTTGCATTTTCCATTCTAAGATTTTAAAGTTATTTTAGCGAAGAAAACGAAGGTAGAAAAACATAAAAATTATAACCCACCGACATTGGGAGCAGGATACAAGCTACCGTTGGCTCCAGACAAATGCTGAAAACCTTCTAACAATAACCGCAGCCCTTGTTTTTTATTTTTTTTTGTTTACGGGGGGAAACCTTCAAAAGGCTACCGGTCTACGGGGGTTAGACCGGGGAGTGTGGGATTCTTACCCACTAAAACCACCCCGGTGGCCACCATCAGCACATGGAGGGGGGCACTGGGTCCTCTTAATAGACCACCCCAGAACCCCCCTGTGCACCGCCTATTAAGGCACATCCCTTGGAACAATACCGCAGCCCTACCTGCTAAGATATTGCAGCATGTTTATTTTACGAGTATATTGTGTTAATACTACGAAGAACAGAGTAACTTGAATATTTAGCTAACCTATTTTTGTTATCATCGGAGGTTAATCATAACATAACGTTAATTATTTCGATAAGATTTTGATCCCCCAGGCCTTAGCCTTTTTGAAGTTGGTAATTAGCTTCAAAAACAAAGGGCACGGCAAGCAGTGAATTTACTACAATATACTGATGCTAAAATGTTATGTTGACTTCTTAGACATTCGCGTGATATTGATAAAGATTTTCTAAATTTCTATTTTGTGGAAAATGTTTGTGGTTACACATTCACTCACATTTTGTCATTATCAAGTATCAAAAGAAATATAATTTACAGAAAAAGAGATAAAAAACAAAAATACCTAACTGTTTAAGCATCAGTAGGTACCGTCAAACGGGGTGAATAGGAATGCAGGGGTGAATCGATACAAAACTTTGAAAGGGATTTTTAGCTTTGATTATTATAGTTTGCTGGAAAAAGAGACTATAATATTGTTCCTAAATTAAAATAAACCATTAGAAGAACTTGTTGGCATCAAACTACAATAATTAAAGCTGAAAATCTCTTTCAAAGTTTGTCTCGATTCACCCCTGCATTCCTATTCACCCCGTTTGACTGTATGTGTTATTTTCCAAATACTAAGTAATTTACTATGCTAACTGTACAACCACCATGGAGGTTTCACGTCAGAAAAAGACACTTTTTGTAAATAAGAAAAACAAATTGTCAACTCCTAACCAGATATTTGTCAGTTTGAATGACACCGGGACGGCACGGCAAGGGATTTAAAATTTTACCAAAGGACGTTCAAACAAAGGTTCAAACGTATCGACATAGCAATTAATGTCGTATTGCTATCATCATCAATCCATACAACAGGCAAACTGATGGGCACGGGTCTTCTCTCACAGTGAGATATCTTAAAAAAAACTTATATCATAATTTAGAGGAAAAGTATGTCTATGTCTCTATTTTTTTCTTTTTTTAATAAAACTTATCCAATTTGTCTGATAGTCGTCTGAACATGGCTGTAAAAACGGGCATTTTTTCGGGGTTTTGGTATGCTCATATTTCTTTTAGTGATTTCGTTTTGGAAAAAAGGAAGTAATAGGGGCACGTATTAGGTAGATCTAGATTTTTTGGGGAAAAATCATAGCTCTAGAGGCATTATCCACGAAGAAAACAGCAGAATACGTTTGTATGGAGAAATTGACACTAGAGGCTATAATCCACTACGCTCCGCTGGCCTAATGCGGGTTGGCAGACTTCACAGGGCGTGTCAAGATAAATTCCTCAACATATAAGCGAGTGATAATTTATTATTAATAGTCAGAGGTCTCGAGAACTTTGATTTGGCAGTCCAATGGTGTCAAATCGGTTAGCTATTACTGATTATTTATTTTCTTACTTTATCTTCTTGAGAAACTGTGGGTATATATTTTAATTTTGATACATTTTTTGTTACCTTTCTGTGCCAGTCTAATATAGAAATACTCAAATTGGAAATTTACTTCAATGGTTACTTTTCAAGTTCACCGTTTTTAATGCTTAAAATTGTAATATTTTTTTATAGAGTGAAGCGATTTTAATAAAATAAAGCCTAAAATATGTAGCAGCAAGATATAGGCTTTTAATTCCTTTCCAGTTTCCCTAAATCAATTCACTAGTTATGCTATGTAGTAATGCGTGGTCAAACACACAGACAAATAGACAAAAATTATGAATATTAATAAGTAAATTCGTTACTATTATCCTTAATGTTATGTCAGACTGACGACTAAACCGTAAAAAGGTTGTCTTGTTTGAATGCTATTTTTATACTTAAAAAAGCTTCAATGAATTGTATTCTTAATTAACTGCCTCATTGGTCTAATGGTAACAAGCGCGGCTGCAGAGCCTCATGCTCAGCATCCATCCTGGGTTTGATTACTATAGGTCGTTCAAAGTATTATTAGGTTTTTCTATGAAATCGTCAGTAGCAAACCCGTATCATTCATAATTATAATTAAGTTTATGAGTATATTGTGATTGATTTCAGATGTTAGCTAGTGATGTAAAAATAATAAGTAATATGAGTTCGTATATTTATGATATTTTTTTCTGTAAATCAAGTTAATAATTATTTCAAGTTTTTAATGCTGGGTGACGCCGGCATTTCCTAGCTGACGATCACTAAGAAGAATAAACTATTGCGTGGCTAATAATAGCCACAAGGTTCCATAAGGAACAAGTATAAAACATGTAAAGTAGAGACAGTTCATGAAAAGTATCTCCTTCAACTTTACAGCATCGCAACTTTCCTATTCGATCAAGCATGCATGAAGTTGGTACATAGTATGCATAGTGTGATCCTGGGTGTAGTTTTAATTTAATCAATCTAAGCAATATTGTTTGCGAGCGTAACTTTCATTTACAGGTTAAAGTAACTGTTATCAGTTGATAAAGATGATGCGTCTATTAGGGCCTTATTGCACTTAGACCTCTACTCATGGCAGTCTTGTCATTTTGATATCACTAAATTGACGCTGCATAAAATTACCCACTTCAACTGTCTCTCAGCTAATGAACATTTAGGAATAAGGGGCTTAATGTCTTCTAAATATCTGTAGGGTCTAACCGACCTCTCAGGCCCTTTAGCCATTACACGTGTTGTAATATAATAATGTATTAAATCAATTACCTTCACTCAAGAAATCCTTAACTTCCACATTATCACACTTCACTACTGATATAAATACAATGACATACGTCAAAGTTAAGAGGGTAAATTTGTTGCACATTTTGGCGAACACTTAAATAATTCGGCGAAATAATTTGCCGGTGATCTCCAGACGCCTGCTGATGTATGACTGCTGTGTGTATGCCTGTATGCCAGGATATAAACAGTCCTATGACAGACAATGGCCGGCAACACCAAAGGATCACGACAAAAGAAAGCGTAGGACAACGTGACGGCACGGTAGAAATGTCGTCCCCGATATCGACGCATGCGCCGGTTAAGGACTAATATTAATTCATTAACGGCGTGTAGGCTCCCGTTGGACATTGCATTGATCCTTATCGAAGAAATGAAAAGGTGAAAGTGACAATTACTTCCTCCGCTCGTCCACGATTAATTTAATCTAATGTGTGTTTGGTGTTCGCTGCAAAATCGAGGATTGACTTCTATTATAGTTTCATCAACATAATTACTTAAATGCTTCAATGGTCTAGATTTTACTGCTAGGGCATTTTCAGAATTTAGTTTTGTGCCCGGTTAAAGGCAATAGGCTCGCCAACCACATTTATCGCACCTATACACACCGTGTAACATCTCTATTGAACATACGGCACAGGTTTGGGACAACAGACATATTGAGGTAGGTATATAAAGTAAGTAAATTATCAGACGTACATAATTATAATTAATTATATACTCCGAATTTACGAATTAAATACTAATAAATTGTTAATTAGTTCAAATAACATGCTAGCCTGCAGCCTGGATCCTGTGTTCTCAGAAAGGTAACATGTCGCCTCCTGAAAGTAGGCCTTCACTCTTGTTAGAAAGGGATATAAATAATACCATTCATCCCTCAGTTCGACCTCTGCTTTACATAAGCCAAAATAGGTACCTAATTCTAATAATACATGTAATGAGTTCGATACTGTTTTTATGAATATTAAATTCTTATCGAATGTTTATTAAAAGAACTAATAAAGATAATTTATATTCTCAATTCTCATAAAGCACTAATACTGAAGTAGGAATTCAAATTAATCATAATAATATGACTTTTAAAATGTCTATCGTAAGTTTTGCTTTCATTTAATTACCACAAACATGTAAGAATAATTAGTAAAATTATGATTTGCGTGTGGTGAATAATTAGTGGGCATTAATCAGGAATCTTGTCACGTACTTCGTAGAGAAATTCGATCGTGCGCAGTGGCAGCGGCGCGGCACGGCACGGCAGTGCACAGCGCATGCGCCCGTGTCCGTGACCGTGCGTATGCTAATCATACACTTTATTTGGCAATATAGGCCATTTCCTGTCAACACGGAATACCGAAAAAACGAAACGACAACCGTATTACCTAGAATTTGGAATTGAATTAGTGCTTTCTCGCGCTTCTCATTATCTTATTGTGACAGAAGCTCGTCGATCTTGATTTACAATTCATGTCTCGGAATCGGTTGCCTTGGAAAACACACGACTATCGAGATTTTTCTGTAGCATAATTTGGGACTGACTTTATACCGAATGACTTTAGTATCTACCTTTACCTCTGTAAAACTTAACATAACAGAGATTTGTAAAATTAATAACGGTACTCTGAAATTCTGATAGTTATAATTATTTATTTACTTATTTTTTTAAAAATCCATGCGGTCACGGCGAGTCTACCCGAAACTATGGACGCTGTAAAGGGCCCGAAACGTCGGGATTTATAATTCCTATCAATGTAACGCGATAAAATCCGTAAAAAGTAGTTTTAAATTCAATGTATATTATTCGCGTAAATGTCAGAAATCAATATTAAAGTATCATAGGTAATACTAAATATCTATTTTTAAATTAATCAATATTTAATATAGCTTAGGTCATACCTACCTAATTAATTTTATTATGTCACGATATCATAACACATGCATGGGAAATAAAAATCGAAATCATCGAGACGTCTTAAACAAAAAAGTAATAAACACGTAAACAATAGACTCTATAATCTACCGTTTGTATTCATAAAAATAATCGTTTTGCAACGTCAAACGGGGAAAAACTATCAAATCCCATAACTTACATTCCGAAGACAATAGTGTAATAGCATAGTCGCATAAAACGCATTTTATAAGTAGTAAACGGTTATAAAAACGTTAAAATCGCATAACTCTTACATTCTTAGCAGTTATTGATATCATAGCATACGACGCAGACGCATAAAAACTACTAGGTATAACGTACATACACAGCATATTCGATTCAATGTGTTTCGTCAATAGCGATTGTAATGACTTTGATGTCTAGACTCTGCTTTATACGTGGCTTTCCATTGCGCATTACAATAAAAAAACAAATGTTTTTAGACTGTGGTTACTTTCATTTGCCACTGTCAGTCATACAAAGGCATAGCGTGTTTAGCTGGTCGGTTTTAAATGCTATTTATATGTACATTTTCTCAGTAATTAGTAGTGAAGGTACCATCGTTTATTTTATTTTTAATGTATATACGTCACGCAAATACTCTTGAAAGATGTAAAATGCATTTGTATATTTCTCCGATAAACGGTCGAGCGATAAATGGTAGGAACCAGCCACACATAGTCAATAATTATTATTGGCCAATTATTGTGCCGTCCGATCTACCGTGCGCATTACGGCTGTATTCTACAAAGGGGACGTGTATAGTACGTCCCCTTTGTAGAATACAGTTCTGCTACTGTTCTAATTTTAAGGTCATGGTGTATTGTAGATTTGTTATGAACCACGAAACATAAGTCATTATCCTCAGCATTTAAACATTATATAATTAACGGACACAAAGTTAAACCAGACTCGAAACAAATATTTGTGGATCACACAGATTTATCTCGAGTGGGAATCGAACCCACAATACCTTTTTTTTTTAAATCCTCATGGACTGCCGCCCGGGGAAGGCGACGGGGTGTGTCAGAGTCCACGCATAAGGGGTGACCTACCGACTGAAACCATACGGGTGTTTCGCCCCACCACTTTTTGCTGGGGTTACGGGCGATATCATTCCCCCGCGACAACCCACGATACCTGGCGCAAGGGTAGTGACGAGGTGACTACCTTAACCGCTAAGCCAAACTTATAGTCAAATCTATATAGAATCTATGTATTTTTCATAATTGTTCACAACAGTAATCATCACCGTTAAATAAAAGTTACTCGGTCTGTTAATACTTCCGTTACACTTCTATTGGTGCGGGACTTACTTCCGCAACACTCGAAAGGCGAAAGTGGTGACCCATTTAATTAGAACTAAGGCTAATGAGGACTGCCTCATCGGTCTAGTGGTGAAACGTGCCTGCTCAACGTGATGCCCTGGGTTCAATTCCCAGAAAATGGAAATAATTTCGCCATAGGACCTAAAACACACCGGCGAACTATGGGTGTACTTTATTTTTAGTTTTTAGTTACACCTTTGCCCTGATGTTATTCACAGTTTGTGCGTCAAAACACGGAAACTGTTTTCGAATTTTCCCAGAAAACATTAGGTATATCGTAATTACCCAATTTTATCGAAATCGTTAGAGCCGTTTTCAAAACTATATAAATATTGATCGTATAGGAGACAAATGTGAGATTTGAAAGTCAAGCTGCTCTTACCCCTTCCATAGATGGGAGTCTTAAAACTCCCCCTTTTATGTCTCCTAGAGCACAGTAAATCGGTCCTATCAATCCCAGAGCAAGCCTGACAAATATCATAAATAAAAATTACACAATCAGGAAAACATACAAATAGAGAGAGAGTTCAATTATACTTTCATTATAATATTGATTTTATGAAAAAGTATAGCCCCTAACATACCTACTATAAAAAAGCTTGACGCACTGAAGAGCGTGAAATTCGTAGCGAAAGTAATATATTTACTTATTAGATCAGGTAATGAGGTAATGATTGAGTTTAGAGATCAACGCCCTCCCCATCAAAGGAGTGAGAAGGTTGTATACCCGTAGTTGAATGCCGCAAATTGTAGCTTTTTTTAAGGTTCCGTACCTCAAAAGGAAAATCACGGAACCCTTATAGGATCACTTTGATGTCCTTCAGTCCGTCCGTCTGTCAAGACCCTTTTTCTCAGGAACGCGTGGAGGTATCAAGCTAAATTTTATATCAAATACTCAGGTCTACTGTCCCTTAGAGCTGTGAAAAAATCAAACTTCTAAGCCAACGCAATCAAAAGATACAGCCGTTTATGCCGCTAATTTGCGAAACTCGCAAGGGAATCAAAACCTACAGGGTACTTCCCGTGAACACAGAATCTTGAAATTTGGTACGAAGCAACGTTTTATAGCACAGATAAAGGAAAAATTGTGAAAACCGTAATTTTTTAATTTTTTAATCCTGCATGCCTTAGAGATTGTTTCTCGACGGTGTGTGAAGTCTGCCAACCCGCACTAGGCCAGCGTGGTGGACTATAGCCTAATCCGTCTCACTCCGGAGACCCGTGCCCAGTAGTGGAACAGTATATGGTTGATGATGATGGTATAAAACACAATTTTTCAATATACACAATCCAGACATGTTAATGCAATTTCATTTTCCGGAATTGCCGTTGCGGAAATAACTAAAAACATTTATTTGAAACGTCGTCAATAAAACACTGTTTCGCACTACACCTCCAAATATCGCTTTCGCCAGTTGTGGTGATGCACGTAGCATTTGGAGCGAGTAGTTCCCTCACTACTGAACGAGACCCGGTTCGGTGTCAGTTGAACCGCAGCGATGCGCCCGTTCACCGCATTGCTCATATTGGCGGCGTGCCAGTGCGCGCACACACTCCATCATCTACGAACGTCGCGCGAAATCCTTAACAGAACGTTACACTCGCTACTTGGAAAACAATATCACCCTGTGGAACGCATATTTTCCTGTTCAGTTTCATTAGGCCCCTCAAAATGTCTCAGTGCTCTAAGTGCATGGCGTGCAGAACGCGCCATAGAAGCATACGCGAAGGATTCCACCAGCCGGTTCAACTTGACTGAGGACGTGGAGCAATTCCCATGGATGAAATACAGTAATACCACTAACGAACAGCTATATTCACAGCTCTGTGATGATACTGAGAAGCTGCTACAGTATCGACCACTGGGATTTAACATGATACCTGGATATGACTTAAAACTGGGTTCTAAAGGAAATGGAAGAATAAGCGTCGATATTTATAAAAGTTAGTACCTACTTAACTACCATGTTTACTTTTTTTTACTAAGTACGATTCAAAGTCGACCCCACGAGCACTGCGATATTGAATATGTGAACGTTATTGGATAGGTGAATGAACTACAAATGTTAACAATTTACTTGTAATACAAAAATAAGTAGATTTTTGATATATTTATCTTAAATTGTTATTTTGCATTAAGTGATTTAACATGCTAATTTGAATTTAATTTATCGGTTTTATTAATGTAAAGCTTTTGACAGTAATATTGTCAGTTTAGTTAAAATATCTTTAACTGCGTGATAATACATATTTATTTACTTAGCTAGGTGTTATTTCACATAACATTTTTCAATATTTAGCCATGTTTTTAGAATTCAGTAGCCCAATCAAATTGGTAATAAACCAAGGCCGAAAGAAAGAAATAGAAAATAATTTTCACTTTTTAAAAATTGGCTTTCACTTTCAGGTGATGTGGAATCAGGTCGAAGCAGCATGAAAAAACTACAGAAATCATTATACAAATACGCACCTTTTCTTCTGGTACCCGGATTGATGATGTCGGCCATCTTTCCATTTATTTTGCCAGGGTTGAAAATGATGACTCTCATGGTTGGAATGATGAACAATATGGCGCTAATGGGAGCTATATTTACGATCCTTAGGAACAATGCTTTTAACGACAAGTATGAACACAAAGTAGTTTATGTTAACGATGGGTATGCTAATGAAAAATATGCTGCTACAAATACTGAAGAGCATGTTCATACGGATCATTTTGGTGTACTTTACGACGATAGTAAGAGACCTCTCAAGCATGAAGATCACACGTTTGGAGAAGATTTTGACAACATTGAAGAGTTACCAGCACTCTCTGTTAGTCCAGAATGGCTAAAGGCTTACGCAGACGGGAAAATGTTAGCGATTATAGGAAAAGATCGAAATAATGGAAAACATTAGACCACCAAAAATATTTTGATCATACGTATGTAACGTTCACTTGCCTGTCTAACTGATGCCTAGTTTTTCAATGCTTTAAATATTGTTATAGTTAGTTGATATTGTTTCAAAGAAAAATATTAATGTGTATTTAAGTTAAGCTATACTTGTAGTATTAATTTATAATATTTATTCTAATTAGTAGATAATAATATTAAAGTCAACGTAAGCCAGCTATGTTCTTAATCTCGTTTTGTCTGAGAGATTTATGCGGTTGCACTAATTTATATGAGTGTACTGTGCTTTAACGGTTATTAATTTACCGTGTTCTACTGGTGGGCACAGGACTCTCATCTAAGTAGTAGCTGATAAGATAACAAAATCTTAGCCTTATCGTCGTTAATTGCCTATTGAGACATTTAAACATTCTGTTGAACATTACTGAAAATAATTTTCTTTCTAGTCTCTGGCACTTATAAACATGATTTCTTGTTTTACAAGTGTTTTTATAATTTATTAAAACTTATTATTAAAATGTGTACTAAATGTTTGACTCAAAAATTAGATGTATGAATATCTTAAAAGTAAATTCAGTTTTATTACTTAGTAACCTTTACGTAAGGTTTTACCTATAAATAAAACATGACAAGATCATGGGAACGCGGCCTTAGATACGCCCCTAATTGTTTTGGTCGCGGAGTATGCTTTGAGCGTTCTTATTCAATGGCATGCTTAAAATGAGTATGCTTTTAAAGCAAATGTATCTATACAGCTGAAGAGCATGCTCGTTTTACGCATGCTTATAAGCATACTATTTTAGTAGCATGTATATCTGTACCTTAAGTCTTATAAAGCACGAATCACTCAAGAAAGTAGACAGACATTTTATTGTCACTCGGATTCACACCTTTCCTAAAATTATGAATCAGCTACGAGGGATTAATAGCTACGAGTAATACGTCAGTAGTAGCTGTGTCCCGTTTTATTATAATCGCAATTACTATATACACTTATTAGGTCAGATTTGACAGGTCCGCCCAAGGCAGGGCCGCACTTACCCTGACGACCAAATCACCCTAGCGCAGGAGTCAAAAAAAAAATTGACAGGTGTTGTGAGTGTAATATTTAAGGTGAAACTTGGTTCCTACTTTCAAATTACCTACACTCATTATAAAATTTGCATGGATAACAAGAAAATTAATGGCGTTATGAGGTCGATTTTTCGATTTCTTGTGTAGATATCTTTCCGTATTTTTTGGCATCTTCCATGCCAAGATTTTAAAGTTATTAAGCAAAGGAAAAGATCGACCGCGGACAGGACTCGAACCCGCGTCCCCCGGTCAGGCAGACCAGACGCTATGACAACTAAGCCACCCTAATGATAAGATGATATCAAAATTCGACATGGCGGGTAGGTATTGATACACTGAATCATCAGTGTTTTTTTAATTATAGGTACAGCCATCAGGCTGCACCTATAATTTACCTATTTCTTAAACGGAAGTTTTTTTTATTGTGCGGAAAATGCTCATGCAGCAGTATGCCTTTAGCATAGCAGTGCAACCATGAGACTCATGAGTCGGTTATTGACTCCAGCTCTTTAATTTAATTACTCGTGTTAAATGTAAACCGTTCTCAGTAGCTGTTAATGCAAATAGGTGCTAAACCTTAGGTGGGTTTTACGCTAGGTACGTTTTCTATTAGAGAAAGTGGATATACCTAGGTCATTGAAGCGATCATGGAAAGTTAACTTGTATGATTTATTATTAATAGGAACGGAGCTAAAGTGACTATAGACTACAGTTTCTCTGCGGTAAGGAAGTGAATTTGATTACCGCATACAAACATTTGTTAAACATAAGAAATACATACCATCACGCCTGTATTCCCCGAAGGATTAGGTAGAGTGTACTAAAGTACGCCGGTAGGTATAATTATGTTTATCATGTGGCATTTTTATGGCTGATAGAATCCTGGGTATTGGGAAAATTAAGTTTTAATAAAAATATAATTCATAATAAATAGGTAAATAAATAGGTATTTATAATATTTACCTCAGTCATTTTTATGTCAATAAAGTGTAATGATAGTATTTTAGGTAATGAGCCTAGTAAGTTCTGTAACTTACTAGGCTCATTACCTAAAATACTATACAGTTGGTGACAATGTAGCAATGGTGGCCAATAAAACAGAACAAAACCTTTTACTATTTTATACAAATATTAATATACTCATATACAAAAAGTTAAACTTAATTAACCTTATTTAAAGCAGCTATCCGCTTCAAATGATCCGCTTCCAAATAAATTAAAACTTAAAACAAGTTTGTGTCAAGTTTCACTAAGGGCCTGATACATTCTAAAATAAGTTGATGAAAAAAATATAATCATCATAATAAATTCACTACTTATTCGAAGATCACGCTATCCAGGCTCTTAATAAAGTAATAAATTAAAAAATAAATATCTTTAACATTCACCACAAATCATGACAAAACCATATCACATACAAAATATACTATTTTAGATATACAATTCAGTAATTATGATTAATACCGACCCACAATCTCTTGTGTATATTATTTGTTATTTTCCTTTATATATCTACTAATATACAACACGAGTGTAACCGATCCTGACAATGATACTTCCCAACATCTTAGCAACGAAACAGAAAGCAACCCCGTAGGTATAAACATAACATGTTTCACGGTTTGTTATTTACATTAATTGGTACTTAATTAATTTGGGTCTTTTCTTCATTCACATTTACATTACATCCATATTCGAATTTCTCTCGAGCAAATTTACTAATTGAATTTCATGCATGCTGATCTACAGTTTATTCCAGTCGGAGTTGGAATCTAACATTCGAATCGAAACAAAATATAAGTAAAATAAGTTTTTGGACCTCCAAACGCTTATTTCATTTACTTATCCAGTCTACTACCTATAGACTCTGCTCATACCTACTGCAGAGTTTATTTGGCGTGGTACCACCACATTGCCGCTAAGCAATAATGTCCTAAGATTATTGTGTCGAAGGGCAATGTAGCTAGTGAAATAACTGGGCATATGAGACTTAACAATTGAGATCTCAAGATAACAAGGCGCGAGTGGTACCACTGGTGTAGTTGGCGTCTATAGGCTACAGTTGCCGCTTCAAATAAATGTCTAAATGTCTAAATGTGACATCGGGCTGCCCGTACATTTGTTTGTCATCTTTTCTCAATAAAAAACGCTTTTGATAAACCAAGCGCTCAAAAACGTAATTTCCATACATTTTGTTTCGATTCGGTCGTCGATTCGAACGATAGGTTGCAACTTGTGTATCGATGTATTTAAAGATTTTATTTATTGCGACGCAATAATTTACACAACACATGTTCACTACAAATAATCGTACCTACAGAAGAAAAATTAAAACAAGTTCCATTCCTAGAACCTATTCAGTTTTTCTGTAATCTATTTCAGCGAATTGCTTTTCTTCCTCCGTCATGTCCGCGTCATCCCACCCCCACACTGGGTTCTCTGGGTGGTAGTGCTCTTCTTCTTCCAATCTCTTCTTAGTCCAGGCGTGGCTACCATCACCTGTCCTATTCACTCTCTGTCGGATCATGTCTGCTGACACCGTTTTCAAGTCGTATGCCAGACCTGTAAATTTGAGAAAGCGTTTACGATTTGTTGAGTCAGATTTTTAATATGGATTTTATACACAAATATTTGTATGGATAAAACATGAGTATTTGTGTTTGTCTGGGTGTTTCTTATGTAATATAAGTATATATTTACAAAAAAAAGTATATATGTATTATATCCATAGTACAAGCTCTGCTTAGTTTGGGACTAGATGGTGTTGTGTAAAATGTCCCAAATACTATGGTAGAGATGGTCGTCAGAATCAGACATGGTCTTAAAACGATTCGACGATTATGATCGAATTAAAAGGATTTTGATTATAGGCCACCGGGAGGTGCTGGATGCAAGAGGTAAACTTGATACACATCATAATTTTTTTATCATTAAATTTACTGTATGAGGATGACGTAGTGCTCATATTTCCCTTCTGGTAATAATTCAAACTGTACTTTTATTGTTCGTTGGCGGGTACGAGCCTCCTCTTTATTCAGCAGGTTTACAATCCTCGCAAAACGAAATTATAACACAAACTCTCCGGACATAGCAAAAATAAAGGAATTCAGTTTTGGGTAATGAAAAACTATCCTAGACCTATCTTACCGTGTTTAGCGGCGAAGTCTATCAACGCAGTAGATAGGTTTGTGCTGTAGTTCCCAAGTTCAGCTGCCTTGTAGTCCCATGGGAAGACGTGGTGGTAGTTGTGCCAACCTTCACCGAATGCGCAAATAGCGACCATCTTGTTGTCGGTGGCGCCTATATTTCTGAAAAAGCAATAAGTTGCTTAAGTGATGCAGATTTTTTTTTATATTGTTAACTAGGTGACCCGTCCTGTCCAAATTTCAGTAAATTGTACATATTAGAAATAGCATTCAGATTTTTCCAACCATTGACGACGTCTGTAGTGGTTCGAGTGTCGGTCTGCTGATCATGGGGTCGTGGGTTCGATTCCCACAGGATACAAATATTTGTGTGGTTAAGACATAAGTGTTTGTGCTGGTCTGGGTGTTTCCTATGTATTACAAGTGTGTATTTACAAAAAAAGAAAGTATATAAGTATTATATCCTTTGTCTAGTACCCATAGCACAAGCTCTGCTTAGTTTGGTGCTGTGTAAAATTTACCAAGAATATTTATTTTATTATTTATTATTCTGGGCGAACTTCCAATCTTTCACAAAAATCTTAATTAAGCACATTGGTCCATCCGTTCTCAGGTGATCCGTTTACCGATTTGTTCGTCATATCACTAAATTATTGTCATCTTGAGGCCACAGTAATTATTACTCAGTAGGTAATTTGATTGGCAACCCTTTTGAATATTTCGGCAGATTGTAGTTCTAAATTTAAGATTTCTACTGAGTCATCATCAGCAACCCATATACCTACTGTCCCACTGCTGGGCACGGGTCTCCTCTCATATTGAGAGGGATTAGACTATAGTCCACCACGCTGGCCTAGTGCGGGTTGGCAGACTTCACAAACCGTCGAGAAAAATCTCTAAGGCATGCAGGTTCTCCCTCACGATGTTTTCCTTCACCGTTTAAGCGAGTGATAATTAATTATTAATACGCACATGAATTTGAAAAGTCAGACGTGCGTGCTTTGGGTTCGAACTCGAGACCTTCGACTTGGCAGTCCAATGGTCATACCACTATCACTGCTAACATTCTACTGAGTAGGTACTCAAAAATTATGATTTTGTGCAGGTAAACAAAAAATAGTATTTCTTGAGTTCTAAGTTTGGATAAAGCCATCCCAATGAATGTGAAACTAATCAAGCTAAGTATTTAATTCACAGTATAATAGGCACTTTCACAACAATGTTGTATGGTTCGAAGCAGTTGTGTAGGTCTATAACTGAATATATAAATTGACTGAAACATCAGGATATTGGTTAATACTTAGTGTATTACATAATCGACATCACGCGATCTACGGTTAACCACCTACATTTAGTACAGAGGTCAGCACATCAAGCTACCAAAATCTGTCAAATTTCTTTGTTTGATTTTCAACTTTAATACAAAACAGTAAGGTTCATATTCAATTGGGAAAATTTTACAGTTTTGGATAGCTTGGCCTGCTGGCGTCTGTACGTAGGTAAAATGAAATTAATGTTAGTAATTAGACACCCACGGGTTTCTTTATTTGTAAGCGTTACCTTAGCGCTTACAAATTACATTAATGTAATCATTTCGTTATAATTTAAGGAAAATGTGAATAGTCGAGTAGATATTTTAAATACATTTTAGCTAAAGATTGTAATTACATTAGCAAAATATAATAAAATTGACTTATTATTTGACTTTTAGATAATTATGTCATTAAGGAAAATTCCTTGACAACGCGTGTCTAAAAAGACAAATATTAACTTTATAAACTAAAGCATAGCAATCTCAATCTAACAGTACCTAATACTGTTCTAATCTTTAAACACCCACACACAAACCCCAGACCCGGAAAAACAACTAAGTATACTTAATAAATAATTTTGTGGCATGCTTTCACAATTATAGTACCTATATTATTATGATTTAGCACCTATTGACGTAGCTTAACTTGTAATGATTAGTTTTAAGAATAATACATAGTATTCCATACAAGCTTCAGTGATTTTTTGTCTACTGTGTTCGTAAATTTACATACAATATACAGTTACGCCTTTTTCCCATAAGGGCAGGCAGAAATTAAATGAAGACAGAATGCTTCCCTTGCTTCGTCCACTTTCATACATCTCGTCATACACGTCGGTAGCGAGTACTACGCACGTATGATAATTTATTGCGTGAAATATTTAGTCCTACAAATATTTGGTTCGTGCGGGATCGAACCCACAACCCGTGGCACAAAAGCCGATCAGGCCAACCGTGCCGACAAATTACCTATACTTGAACCACATTGTGTACAAAATAACAGACTCATTCCGTTCAATATAATCTGTATGTTAATCGAAGCGTAACCGGGTCAAGACCTGCTGCAATTTTTTTATAAACTACTTTCACCAAAATGTTCGTAGAACTTTAAGAACGGGCGGTGAAAAGTGAAATGTTGATCGCTTACTTGTCGAAGGGCCTATTGCCCCAGATGTGGGCAGCTGAGTTGACGAGCCAGGTGAAGTGCAGGGCCACCGTGTATCTGGTGATTGAGGCCACGTACCACGAGATCCACGCGTTCTCGCCCCAAAAGTAGACGGGGATCCACGCTGGGATTATGAAGCAGAAGATTGGCATCACCACGAGATATGTTCTGAAAAACGTAAATTATAACGTAGTTATTTTATTGTATGACAAGCTGTGACAAGCTGTGGTCCAGTAGTCGCTGGACTCCTTCAATTAGCGAGGCATTTACTCGCATACTAATTGAAGACACGCGTTTTCACCACACTCGTGTCGCATATTGGGGCCATTATCTGGTCGAGTGGCGGAAACCCCAAATTCAACCCCCTCGCTCATATAGGCCGGAGGTCTGTCTACGGCAATAGTAGATTTGATCTGGTATCGTGCTCGTTATCTATACAGAACCTAAACTAGGTACCTGCCTACCTAGTTTAGGTATCCGATTTAAATGTGAGTATTCGCTTTTGATCATAGGTTACATTTTGAATTTATTGGATAGGTACCTACTAACCAGTTGCCCGCGGTTTCAGTAAATTTTATCAAAAGCGGTTTATTTGACTCGCACGTTGATAAGATTAAAAATTTAAAAGTAAAACTTACTTCTTTTGGAACATAACAATCGGATCTTTCTCGAGATCGGACATGTCGACGGTGGCGCCCTTCTCGAACACGTCCTTGTGCTTCCGCACCATCAGCCAGCCGATGTGCGAGAAGAAGAAGCCTCGCTTCGCGTTGTGCGGGTCGGCATCCGTCTCCGTGAACTTGTGGTGTACTCTGCATCAGAAGAACAACATTAAAAATGTTATTTCCTAGGAATATCCTGGATACATTCAGTGCGGGGCTAGACATGCCACTTTAGGTACCTAAATCATAATGTAATTCACATGCACTACTTCAATGGGTTCTAAATCTGATGACAAAACAGACTATCACGCCTGTATTTATCGAACGGGAAGGCAGAGTTGAACTGTTTAAACTGAGAATCGAACCCTCTAACGTACTGTACCTCTAGTAGGCTCGCTCCGATTCTACATTGTTATGACGCCCGGACGTGGAAATGTCGACCGGATATCCGGCTTGTAAGATATTCAAATACCAGATATTTCGATATCCGTTTCGTCTCTTTCTTATCAATGATACAATGGTTGATTAGATGTTGTCGTGATTCAAGCCTCCAAAATATCAGAAGTATGTTTTTTTTGCTACTTTCTTTGCATACCATCATCACGCCTGTATTCCCCGAAGGGATAGGCAGAGGTGTGTTAATGTACACCCACATTTCACTGGTATGTTTAGGTCCCGTGTAATAGGGGGCGAGCCTAATGCCATTAACCGGGCACAAATCCAGACTCTGAGCTGCTACTGAGAATTTCATAGAAAACCTCAATAATACTTTGCTCGACCTGGGGATCGAACCCAGGACCTCTAGCGTAGCAGTCGCGCTTAGGACCACTAGACTAATGAAGGACCAATAGACTAATGAAACCTGCTGGGTTGGTGGCATGTTTGCATTACGAGTAATTAAGTACCTAAATATTACTTTTTTGTGATGATACCAACCTAAAATGTTGTACAGACTACTTATATACGTATACGTCGTTGAGCGTTCATAAAAATTGTTTGATTATGTAATAAATAATATACAACAACTGACGAAATCTAAACTCCGCGGTATAATGTTGTTAGTATGAGATACAACAATTGACGCAGCCTGTATTCCGAATAAAAATGACAGAATTCACATGTCATACCAAATTTCACAGTTATACAATAATAAATGCAGTTTTTACTCCAATTTGAATCTTTAAAATGCTCTCCTGTAAACTTGTAGTTTTGGGGATACAACAACTTACGTGGGAGGTATCGAAATTAAAGTCCCCGCCGCGTCTGTCTGAATGTTCGTGATAATCTCCAAAACTACAAAATGGAATTTCATGAGGTTTTCATCTATCGACAGAGTGGTTCCTGAGAAACGTTTAAGTGTATAACTTGTTAAGATTTTGTGTAAATTGGTTTAAATATGACGATAATAATTGAAGGTGTAGAGTAACCATGGAGCCGTGATCAATCGTGCACCTTTTTTTTTTTTTGTTTACGGGGGAAACCTTCAAAAGGCTACCGGTCTACGGGGGTTAGACCGGGGAGTGTGGGATTCTTACCCACTAAAACCACCCCGGTGGCCACCATCAGCACATGGAGGGGGGCAGTGGGTCCTCTTAATAGACCACCCCAGAACCCCCCTGTGCACCACCTATTAAGGCACATCCCTGGGGAGACTGTAAATGGGTCTCCCCTGAATCTGTCCCTGTGTACGGCAGCACGTGACCACTGTGCTACCGTCTTCTCTGGGATCGCATGATGATGGACGAACAGAGTCCCCTTTCTGAACGCCCGCGACCCCAAAGGCCCGCCTGCTTTAGATTGTGCAGGCGGGGTTTCGGCGTGTTAGGCGCCAAGGCGGTTGCCTCCCTGGCGCCTCCTTCTCCTAGCTGGGTCAGCCCTCTCCCGATCCCGCTCAGCAGCCTCCTTCCGAACCATAACGTTTTCACAGAAGGAGGCCACTTCAGCCCAGTTCTCCGGCTCTGCCAGCATAGCCCTCACTACTGCTGGCAGCGATAAATTTCTCCCGATTCTTGCGACCAGGACCCGCCGCTCGGAAGCCCACGCTGTACATTCCTCAAGGGTGTGCTGTGCGGAGTCCAGGTCACCATCGCAATGGTGGCAATTCGCCGTGGCTTCTCGCCCAATCCTCTTCAGGTCCTCACCGAAGCAACCGTGCCCGGTCAGCACCTGAGTGAGCCTGAAGGAGATGCGCTCTCCTCTTTTCAGGATCAATCGTGCACCTAGACTCGACATTTTATAAGTGCCTGTATATGGTTTATATGAATATAAAACTATTTTGATTTATTGATTTTGGTGTCAGAAAAAATCAAGCCGTCTGGTAGCTTTAATCGAAAACGCTGCCTAATCCGTATGGAGATGTTACAATATATTTATGGTATTTATAGGTCTACAATAAAGTCCGCGTTGGCATATAGAGCTATCTTTTAAGGACAGCTTACTATACCCATTCTAACTTTAAAAAAATTATCACATATAATGTGGTATTTTCAGAAGCAATTTAGACGAACACAGTATTAATCCTTATCAAATTAAATACGTTAGTCACTAAGAATTTCATACACATTAGGTATAATAGCCTTTTACTTACCTTTACTTTATAAATATAAATTCCGTATTAAAAAAAAATTGTTGCTGGCAATTTGGGTTCGCAATGAATTTTACAAAATTTGGTTTAGATCTTAGCTTTAGTGTTTCACTCATGAAGTTTCGTATTAATTAGTAAATATTTGAAGGAGCAAATTGCTGTTCTTTATCGTCAATAGTGATCTAACGATACTACTACAAAAAATATATACAATATGTAGGTATTGTGTTTTTTTTTTATTTTCGTCCATTAACGTAACGGCCATCATAGCGTGCCGCAATTATAGTCACACACAATTTTATTATAGTATAATATAATATAATATTTTTGGGACATTTATAGACAACACCATCTAGTCCCAAACTAAGCAGAGTTTGTACTATGGGTACTAGACAATGGATATAATACATATTTTTTTTTTGCAAATACATACTTATAATGCATAAGAAACACCCAGACAAACACAAATACTCATGTTTTATCCACACAAATATTTGTGTCCTGTGGGAATCGAACCCACGACCCCATGATCAGCAGTCCGGCACTCGAACCGCTAGACCACAGAGGTCGTCATAATAAATAATGTTTGTAGTCCCCATGATTATTTATTTTATTACACATTTGCGTGGTTACTACTTACAACCTGTATTTAAACCTCCGTTACGTAACTGAATGTGATATAGATGCGTTACGTAATACTTATTAGTTAAGTAATGAAGTCATGGCACTCCAGTAGATGCACCTCGCTTGGTATAATTTTACTAATCGTTTAGTTAATCAGCCGTTAGTTATCTTCTGACTGAATGGTTCATGGGAAAACCATACGTTTGTTACGATGAAATTATTGTAATTTTTGCAAAAATAATTGGTATTTAATATTATTTTTTTGTTGCTAGTTTTGCGGCTATAAGTAGTGTCAATGTGACCGTAGTCAGTCCACTGTCATCGCTACTCGAAATCCCTAAATAACAATTTCTAAATGACTAAAGTTTGTAGTATAGCGTTGTCGTTTGTAAAAATTGAATTATTTCGTTTTCTTCAAAATATCATATGTTCTCTTTTATAATGACATTAATATATTACTAAATACTTTATGTTTCTTTTTCTTCTTTTTTTATTAGCTATATAAGATTTCGACAGTAAATATATTGTCACAAAACATATAATATACCTAGATATGTGATTTTTATTAATGTATTGGTATATTTTACTGCGCGAGAGACTTACATTTCATTCATTTTTTTTTTATCTTTTTGACTGTTATATTTTGAATGTTTCACTAATATTAAGTAACGCTTTGTTGTAATAATATTATTAAATTCAAATTTAATTTGCATGCCGTACGGTAAAATGTATCGGGACAATTTACAAATACTCCAACTTATATGTATACCTACATTATCAGCAAATAAATGATTTCTTTCTTTCTTTCTATACAGACCTATGATCTCGCACCCATTCGTAGATGTGGTTCTGAAAGGCCATGGTCTGCATCAGAGCTAACAACAGCCGCAGCGGCCAGCGCGCCTTGTACGAGCGATGCGCCCATAGCCTGTGGGCACCGGCCGTCACGCCCAACCCCGATAGCATAGCAAAGCTCACACCTGGAAACAGAAAAAATGAAATTTTAATTCAGTTGTTCACTTAAAATTAAGCAGCAAATTAAACTTTGAAAATTTATATGTGCCTGCGTAGTTTGAACTTTGAAAAAAAAAAACACAAATTGATATTTGAATGACCATCGTTATATTTACCTACTCTTTAGAGTATCTACCTTTAGGTATAGGTCTGGTGTTGGTAGCAATAGAATGTGAACTTAGTTGTGTGTTTACAAGTAGAAAACTTGATATAGTATAAGAGAGATACTGGGAGTAATTCCACTAAAATAATTAGAGAAGTATCTACCTCCGCCTTGTAAAAAATCGAAGTGAAATAAGTAAGACTGCTTTGAGCCGTGTTGTATACCGTGTTGCTATCTCAACTACTACCAACTCCTCTTTCGTTTTACAGGGTTGGTAATGCGCAAGTGATACCCCTGGTGTTGCAAGCGTCTATAGGCTACAGTAACCGTTTACCATCAGTTGGGCTGTAGGCGTATCACTGTTTGCTGAATTTAATTCAGTGACTAACTAACTAAGTACTACCTATAATTCCGACTTTCGTTCAACTACTTTCGAGTATAGCAATAACGAGTTACAGGGATTAAAAAAAACTAAAAAAAAAATGCAAAATAATACTGCAATCAGTAGGTACCATCAACGCATGAGCGAATTTAACGCCTGACTGATCTGATTCCTAACTCCTCATCAATAACGTAGCGCTGCGACGATACCGAACTATCGACAGTCTTGCTATCCACAGTTGCTACCGAGGTAATAGAAATGATGACTTACAATATAATCGATAATATCGAACTTCGATAGCTGTCACGCTACATAGTATTTACTTTTATTGGCCTCTTTATATACAAAGCTTACGTAAGTTTGTTTTGTTTTAAGTGAAATACTTTCTTATTTTGAATATTTTTGTAACTGGTATTCTCTTCTTATTGACTCTTTTCAGAACTCTTCACTTATTCCTATTCTTATGCTATCATATCATATTAAGAGGTTAAGGATATTGCAATGAAAAGAGAAAGATGGAGAGAGCTGCAATAGCACACCCACATGAGATGTTTTGATTTGAACAAGAAGAGATTTCCATTGATACTGTCAATAGTACTATTAATAATTCTAGACTGTCTACTTATACATATAATACATACCTACTATCCATAGTTTACATATTTTTTGTCAAGTGCGACAACTAATAAGACAGTAAATTCGAAAGACATAATATCTGTACTATCGATTAATTATATCGATGTGTATTATTGCTCGACTATCAATAGTCTATCGACTATCGGTATCACTAAAGTAAAGTGGATCATCGCGAAACACATAGCAATATACAAGGAGAATGACAGTGACTGATGATGCAATCGTTCGATGGATTACTGTGAGTCAAGCCCATTTCCCTGATCCTCACATCGACTATAAAAGATTAAATTAGGAAAGAATAACTTCCGGCCTAGATAGAATTTTATTCTACTAAGGTGGCAAACAAGCATACGGCCCACCTGATGGTAAGCGGTTACCGTAGCCTATAGACGCTTGCACCACCAGGATCACTTAGGCGGTGCCGACCCTTTATTTAAAGAAGAATAGTTGGGTTGGCAGTATAAGGGTCAACGTCCCCGCACTGCTCACACAACGTTTCCTCGTGGAGCACTGGCAACCTTGCTCACCGTAAGAAACACAACACAGCTCAAAGCAGTGTTATTTTACTTCGATTTTCTGCAAGGCGGAGGTACTTCTCCAATCGGGCAGCTCCAATTTGAGTGGAATTACTCCCACTATACCCTACCTCTCTTGAAAAAACCTAGTCGGAGAACTTCTATTGTACCTAGATTGCAGTTTACACTATCAAATAATAGTACCTACATATACAGATGCCATAAACGTAACCTTCTGCAATATAGATATCTTTACCTTATGAAGGGAGACCTGGTGTCCTAAGAGCTTACAGGCTTCTGATTTGCTTAGGTAAAGTGCAAAAAAAGGGGAAAAAAATATTTCTACGATCTAATGACCAAGGTTCATGAAGATGCTTGTAGCATGGTAATTAAATAAGTCACTCTTACTCCGCGGGACTGTAATGAGTTTTTATTTCTTATTTTGGGCATGTTGAGAGAATGCATGAAAGGCGACTAACAAAAGGGATTTACATGGCGAATGTCAGTGGAACCGTCGAGAGGTATACCCAAGAAAAACTTACGCCGACCTTATTGGTGAGGTTCTTCAAAAAGGTCAGGTGCGTAGTACTCGCAACCGGCGTGTATGTATGACAAGATGTATGAATGTGGTCGAAGCAAAAGAAGTATGCAAGAATCGTAGCAAGTGGCGCTCTTTAGTTTCTGCCTACCATGGGAAAAAGGCGTAAGTGTATGTATGTATTTCTTATTTAATCTTTCTCATGATAATAAAACACTGTATTTAATCTTAGATAAAAAACTTATCATAAACTTGACGGTTGTATTACTGCTAAGGGTTAGGTAGGTATAGGTACTAATGTAGCTACACACAAATTTGCTACGCCAAAACGGTTTTCAGGACCCATTTAATAGGATACCAGTTGCCTGCGGTGTTCCTCGCATCTCTCATAGTCACTGTCTGTGTATCTGATAGGTACGCTTGCACGCCTAAACTGCTGAATCGATTTTGATGTAAATTTGATAAGAATATAGACTACTTTTGTCTTAAGAAGTGTTATGGTATGTATGACACCGCGAGCAACAGCTAGTAAGTTTTTAATATTTTGCTCGATCTGGGAATCAAATCCAGGCATCCAGGTGACAATAATTATGGTCTAACATATAGCACGCTTACCTAGAAGATACCAATTCACTCGTGACTTGAAGAAGCCCAAATCGTACCACCACGCTGTTATTGTGATCGTTTTCCGATTGAGAGAGAGGGATGTCGCTCTATAAATTAAATAGTGCCATCCCTTTCTCACAACCTAAAAATGATCGCAACAACACGTTGTGGTATGGCCCCAGGAAACACAGACTCAGGCAGTCAATTCTATTCCATTCCATTGTAAAAGAAAAAACTTCTTCTTAGGGTCGGCAACGCGCAAGTGATACCTCTGGTTTTGTAAGGTATCTAAGCTACGGCGACAGCTTACAATCAGGAGGGTCGTATGCTTCTTTGCCGCCTTAGCCGAATAATAAAAAAAAAACAAAAAACTTACCAAACACAACGGTCCACAATTTCACTTTTCCAGTGAACATTAAGTAGAGTCCATATAACGCTGTGACGTGTAAGTACACAAATGCTAGCACGTTTCTCCATACCACTTGCCATCTGCAATTAAAAAGATTGCCATAAATGAAACAGTTGCTATTTTAATTGCTTAATACGTAGTGAAGTAAGTGTGACTTGCAAATAACTATAACATACTGTTATTCTTGTTTCCTTCGTCGTTTTTTTTTAATTTCCGACTATAGTATTACTGCAATCATTTCTATTAGATACTAACTACCCAGCAAACGTTGTTTCGTCCAAATTTCAATAAACCATTCAACAATCCAATAGAAAAAAGCGCTTTCAAATTTTACCGACTTTTCTTCAATACTCTGGATTTTTTTTAAATATTACTTCCTTTAAAACCTAATGCTTAGGTAAGTATACTCGTAAGATAAGATATATAAACACGCTTAGGAAATTATTCAATCTTCTTTTAGCTAGAAACAGTGAGGCATTTATTAAAACAAATTATGCTTCTAATTATTATCTTGTTTGAATTGCGGGCTGCTAAAGACGGGAAATTGTCTCTTTTGAATTGCATTTTATTAGAACAGATTTAATTAAAATGAAATTATAAGGAAAATAAAACTGACTTCCCAAATTCTCGTCTTAATGCTCATCTATGGATCTCTTGTGCAAAATATCATGAATTCATCTATTATCTTTCAGTTAGTTATCTAATAAAAAATACTATACTTAGGGCTGAAGCTTGCTGTAATGTCAAAAGATTGATGAAAAATTAGGTTTTTTTTGGAAGATAATAGAATGAATTAATGAATATTATTTGTTTCCGAAAAGTATAGCCATTAATTTTTTATGATTATTCTTCATGCGCATGTGCTCTTGATCTGTGCCCTTCAAAGGAAAGCCTAACAATAATAATGGATATAATTAATTATGTTGGGTAAACATACAAAAAATATCACATGATGTGAAGGTACTTTGTTATTTTAAACGCGGAACTAAAACTTTTTAAGTTAAAACTTTTTGTTTACGTATAAATACCTAAAGATCAAACGCTGTTAATTATGAAACGCTTTTGTTTACTAGTCTCATCAACATTAGTTATTTTTCCCATTAAACTTTTTCCAACTATGTTGGGGAAGTCCAGTCTAAGTAGGTACAGACGCCGACAGGTCAAGCTATCCAAAACTGTCAAATTTTCTCAATTAAACATGAACCTTATTGTAATGTGTTAAAGTTGAAAATCTATCAAAGAAATTTGACAGATTGGAGTAGCTTGATGTGCTGGCCTCTGTACCTAGATGTAGCTGCATAATATTTTACATAAAGCGAATACTAGCTACTATCAACTACTCAATATCCCATACCTACCTAACTATACTATCACTAATCAATTGATTGAAAATTTAGTCATATAAACCGTTGACAAAAAAACTTAAAAGCGATAGATAAAACATTTTTACCTACATAAATCTTGACCAAAATGCGTTTCGTATTCTGCTGTTTTCTTCCTCAAAACTGGATAGATCTTAAATAAACTTATATCATAATTTAGAGAAAAAGTATATCTATGTCTCTATTTTTTTTTTTAATAAAACTTATCCAATTAGCCTGACAGTCGTCTGAACATGGCTGTAAAAACCGGCATTTTTTTCGGGTTTTTGGATGCTCATATTTCTTTTAGTGATTTCGTTTTGGAAAAAAGGAAGGTAGATCTAGATTTTTTGGAAAAAAAATCATAGCTCTAGATGCATTATCCACGTAGAAAACAGCAGAATACGTTTGTATGGAGAAATGCCAACTAAGAGTCCCCTCTTAATCACTAATTTTGAATCGGCAACAAACAAACAACGAAGATCATGCCTATTATGAAGTTGAGTTTGTTTGACGCCGGCGGTAAACAGATGGCTAATAAGCAATTTATTTCATATTTACCTTGAATTATAAATCTCGTTAGTTGTATTGAATATAACAAACAACGGCAACACTGATCTTGACAACGTGACATTACCGTGAACCAACGTGGGAAGAGAATACCAAGCGTCATCTGACTATTCTACCATGCCCAGAAGGTAAAATTAGGATCATGCTTTTAATTAATTAAAAGTTTTAGTGCAGCCATGTTTTAAAACTTCAACTGTGCTTTACTGCGTACTAATTAGCGTGTTTTTCCGCAAACATTATTATATAATATTATTTTTATTATTCATTATTCGCGGCTACAGTATCACCGCAACCGCAGTTGGTTTATTTGTGATCACCACTCGTTGGGGTGAAAAGGGTTTTTTCTAAAGTGCCTACGGAAAATCCTCATGGATCGTTTGTCAGCTGGGGAGGTGCCAGAACATATGTCGGACTTCTAGCGACTAAAAACCGCACTTGCCACCCCTTGCCCTATATTACCGCTGAAACCTGCTAGAAACTTTATTTCGTTTAGGCTTCCGATGTATTTCCCTAGATGAACACTGCGCATCTCAAAATTGTTAATATGTAAGTTTTACGTTTTTTTTTTAATTATTTATTTATTTAACAAAAATCAATATAACCTCACAGGCCCCACACCCAATGCGCTATATTGACATAATTTAGAAACACACCAAAAATAATTATACAATTTAAAACACCAATAAAAAAAATATAAAATGTCATTTTACACAAAAAAAAACAGCCTTTACAGTGAGAATTTCTACTGTCACCTTTACAAATTCCGCCAATGAGCAATTAAAAATATCCACCTTACGCCCAACTCTGTTAATCAGCGTTATAGCTTTTGCAACATGCAAATTTAGATAGGTTGTTATTCAAATCGTCATTCAACACGAAAATGTTTATTTTTGACAGTCTTCTAAACCGAATCTGTACACCTGCCTGATCTCTTGAAGATAGTGCTATTTTCACCTACTTAGACAAGAAGACAACAAAGATGGGAAAAGGCTAAGATGATGCTTAACACTTACTCATAATCTCTGTTCTTCTTGATTGGTTCAGCGTATCTCAGGTCGTCGTCTTGCAGTTTGCTGGTGAGCAGCGTGTTGGCCAGGAGTATCGGGGTGCCCGTCATCGCGGCCATCCTCCTCACTGAAGATGATATAGTAAAGTTCCATTAGTGCTTATGCTGGTGGTAGATTTTAGATACTTAGAGCAGTTTTGTGAAACTTCGCAACGTATTTTAAACGTCAACAATACTGCTTTGCCTGTTGCAGGATGCAGGTAGCATACAACCGGTCCTTGTTGAAAGTATTTATTTAGCAATGATTCCTTTGGCTGATGATGATGAACCAACGTATGGTATAAAGAATAAAAAAGGTATCCTGCATGTGTGAGATATTTTCTCGACAGCGTGTCCAACCCGCATTAGATCGGCCTAAGTGTAAGAGTGGGCCTAATGCGAGGACTTTTATCTAGCCATACAACAACATTGAAACACAAAACCTAATCCTTGCTGTGTTGAAACCGTGCCCGGCAGTGCACGTTACAATTTTTAATCTTCTATTTGATTTACCGATATACTTAACACTTTATTCTTGGTGGTTTTCTATTTTCTATCTATTATTTATTTATTATGCTTGAAAGATTGATTCCTTAATTAGATTTAAGGTATGAAACCCATAACAAAATAACAAAATCCATATTAAAATGTATTAATAAATACTTGACTGCCTGTAAAAAAAAATACCTTCTTTCTAGGGTAGTCAGGTAGCAAGTATAATAGTAGCTGATGATACTCCATTATCAAGACGTGTCTAGCTTCAATCTAAATTAACCCGTCAACAGAAGGTTAAAAACCATTTGGTAGAAATACATACAACTAAAAAGCATTATCGTATTTAAAAAATGGGAAACATTCACATTATTTACACAATGAAATGCTTTATCGGTACAGAATGTCTTCTAGAATAGCTAAACATTATGATAAAAGTTTACTGACCTGTAATTCTATGTTACGCTAGAAACAATTAATTCAAACATTTAAATAGAGATAGACCAATTAAATGAATTTAAAAATGTTGGAATATCCTCAAATAGAGCTAATACTGTATGATTACAAAAATAGGCATTACTTATTACTATCTACGGTTAGCTCTTGTTTTAATTAAGAATTTAATTTTAAAAATGTTTCTTGTGAAAATAAAACTTTACTACAACCTCCGTAGTTGGTATTTAATGATTGTGTTCACCGCTTAACAGGGCAATTATAAAGTGTAAAATTTGGATGAGCTCCATTATATAGGCTAAAAGTATGATTGCTTAAATTACTATTGCGTAGTAGTCTTGTGTAGTAGTGAATGAAAAGAGGATACCCTTATAAGAGTAATAATATAATTAGGAGAGTGGCTTAGTTTATTCGCAGATTTCGTTCTCATCACAATTATTCACTAACTCCTAAACGTAAGAAAACTTACTTCGCATACAGGATTCGAGATTCGTCATTTGAGATCCGTTGTTTTTGCACTTATAGTTGTTTATTCAGTGATTTTGTTCACGTAGGTACTTAAATAATTGCCCGATAAATTTTGAACTCAAACAAAATCCTAAAAGAAATAAAATTTTACGTTTTATGTTGATTATAATTGTAATGCCTTAATGTTGTAGGTCTAATTATGTGGTAAACACATTAATCCAAGTTTGCGACAATATAGCATCACCCAAGAATGGGCAGAATTACCTATACTTACATAAATATTGTATAAATCAATATACACTATCGGTCTGATCCATTAAAATAGAAAACGTTTTAAAATCTATTATTGCTAATACGTATTTTGTTTTCTTTTCTCTGTAATAAAATATCAAACCAAGACAAATCACATTTAATTTTTAGCAATAGGAGATTTATAAGACGTTTTATATTTTTATGGATATACATAATAATATAACACTTACTGACTGACAGACCACGCATTACTTAAACCAGACCCGGTTTAAGTAATAGTAGAACCATGCAGGTTGGCACAGGATCATAGCGCACTTAATGATCACTAATACCCGATTTTGGGAAATACATACAAAGGTAAAATTTAAGGTTGGTTTTCATTGGAACGACAGCCTTGTAAATGGATTTTATAACACGGATTTAACGAGAACACAATGTTTGACAACTTAGATACTTGTAACAGACGTACTAGGTACCAAAATAACTCAAACTAAATAGTGCTAACCATTTTTATCAATAACCTCCATAAAATCAATCTACATTATACTAGAGCAGTAGTTGAAAGAGGGAAATAGGTATTCTATGTCATTCTAAAACCGAACTTTTATTAAGTCATCTGTTGTCTTAACTAATATTATAAAGTATCTACTTAAATTCCTTCACTTACAGAAAACTACATTATTATAGAATCATTACATCATCGAGTAACATGTAGGTAGGTATACTGTATTTTCTATTTAAATACCCGTGCAAAGCAGCGGTCACTATTGCTCTAGGATAATAACAAATAATACCCTTAACACACGAACAAATAGTTAACGACTTTCTTTGTAAAGTGAAATATATTAGGTATGTTTTAACAATTACATTACTACAAGATGGGCAGGACATTATGTCCCGCTACTCAGACTCATTATACGAACCCAATACTCGAAGACTCCTAAGTAAATGTTGAATATTTGATTTTCTATGGTCAATAAATCCAGTTAGTGGGGATTAGGGACACAATGTGGGTTCAAGGAAACTTTACAAGTAAGTACTTGAATATTCATATTATAAGTGGTTATAGAAAGCGGTGTTATTTTTAGAAGGTATAAAATAACGTGGTTGCCATCCAATGCCCCACCACATAATGACATCATAATAAAAGATTCAAAGAAAGATCACGAGAAAAGAGAAAGTGAATCCGTCGACAGCCTTACTCTTCATCTGCGTGACGTATTAATACCAGAATATGAAAAGGACAAATGGTAACTATGTATAATACCCCAATGCGTCTTATTAAAAGAAAAACTTGTCTTTTTTATCCTGTACCTACTCATAAAGTCCTTCGTATAACATTGTCAAAATTAACTATTTTAACATTAAAAGTATAAACCGATTTTAATGGTTCTATCTCAAAATATGTTTTTCCATCTAGTTTTAATAAAATTAATAATTAGTAATAAATGTCATTGATCATGTAACAATAAAAAATGTAGGGTAGCTGTCAGTAATTACATAATCAAGACCACCACCACCTCAGTCTACCCGTGACCATGGACGCTGAAAAGGGTCCGAAACGTCGGGATTAATAATATCAATATACGCGATAAAATCCGTAAAAAGTAGTTTTATTTCAATATTTTTTTTGAGATTCATGGTTGAGACAAATTTTATCACATCTCCAAAATTCGTGCCGTGAGCGTATCCGATATAAGAAATAATAAAACCTTCATAAAGGTATTTTAATTTCATCTTTGTGTCAAAGGCGTCTATTTAAGATTTCTTTCTTAAGGCGTCTTTTATATCAGAAAAAATACCGCCAAGAATCAACCGTTACTTAAAAACATCTCTACAAAACGTCAGGATCTACATTGACGTAGTGTATGTTATTATGTAAACTCATTTCCCTTGTGAAAAGGAATATGTAGTTAAATGTGCGGGCGCACGATCAGTTAAAATGAGTCGGACCTTGGCATAGGTCGGGAAATCGCGGCAGCCTCGTCAGGTCATTATTTTGTCTGCGAATTCATATGAAATACGATTATCTAACTCATAAATATGCAGTAATAGTCTGTATGTAAGCTTTAGCCTCGCGTATATGCTCTTGCGACGGAATGATAATTATTACGTTGCCATACACTAGGATGTTCTGTTATATCGTGGGTGCGTTTATAAACACAAACTTTCACATACACATACACCCAGACCTGGAACCAACTACTATCATTGTGGTAGATTCAAATCTAGCAAGATGAATTGAGTACTTATAAAATAGAGCCAGTCTTGAGAGCGATACAGTTTATACCCTAGAGACTGGACCTAAGATAATTATCTCAACTCAATTAAACTAGTTATCTTTAAGCTACCTTTACATGTCACGCACTTTTCCCGTGAGGATAGTCGAAAACTACTAAACAGAAACACCACGTAACTTCGATCCCTGTACTGAGCATACAGGTGTCATTGACTCCCTTCCTTGCCTTAAACAGTAAGAGGTCCTCATTTATCTGTATTTAAGTATTGTGTAGTCTGGTAATAAAAAAAGCTATGTCACTTTGCCTTTAATATATAGTATTGATACTGTTGTAAATTCCAGTAGAGTTGAAAAAAAAAATTTGTTCCGTCCATGAATCAAACCTGAGTGCCGTATCGCAGAAGCCGATGGCCCAGGCCCGCCATTCGAGTCATCAAAATAAATTAACACGCAAAGTATTCAGTAATTAAAAACACACGTATCAATGCCATCAATGACATTCACTTTCTGTCTTCACAATACTTGTGTTTAGTTATTCCTTTTGACTATGTTCTCTCACGTTCCAGATGCATCAATGTCCTCGAAGGTACCTAAGTATATTTAAGAGAATAGTCGTGTCATGGTGGCCCAAAATTATGTGATATACTTGCACCTTTACATTTTGTGTGTACCTTAAACAAAGTGATAGCCTAGTGACATGACCATTGGACTACCGCGTCAAAGGTCTCGTTTTCGAATCCAAGGCACGCACCTCTGACTCTTCGAAATCATCTGCGTATAAATAATTAGTTATCACTCGCTTATACGGTAAAGGAAAACATCGTGAGGAAACCTGCATACCTGAGAGATTTTCTTTACGGCGCCATGTGAGTTTGCCATCCCGCATTAGGCCAGCGTGGTGGACTAAAGCCTAATCCTTATGCCCTATACTTAGCCTATATTATGAGAGAAGACCCGTGCCCAGCAGTGCGACAGTACTTATATGGGTTGATGATGATGTGTACCTTAAAGCAAAGTTATTTTTCCTATGTCATAATAATGTTGAAGACATAATCTTTGCATCAGTTTTAAAATATAAGGGAGCGTGAAATGTGAGAATTTCTTCAAATGATATGAGTATTTTTCCATTTATGAAATTGTTATTGAAGTTCAAATTGCAATGCTCCTTTTTATGTATCTTTTTTTTTAGAAAGCTCACCAAATCTCACCGAGGTTTCAGTACATAATCTGATGAATGAACGGTAATTAGAAATAATAAATAATATTGAATGTAGTGAAGTATGTTGTGGGATTACGGATTTAATTTTATAACCTAGGCCCAGATACCTTTTTTTTATTGATTATCGTGTGGAAAATCCTCATGGATTTCATGGTGGAGCGTGTCGGACTAAACCCAGAGTGGGTCACCTACCGACTAAAAACCACACGGTGTTCCTTCTCGCACCTACTGCCTCGGGGTCTACGGGAACAGAGCATTCTTCCTGGTCCCGCCCCCCGACTGATGGGCCTGAACCAGAAATCTAGACTTAGGAAACATTGACACTTACCTACTAAATGACGTCATGTATTTGATGAAGGAGGAAGAATATAATGATAGTTATATCCTCGGAAAATGGTGACTCAAAAATATTGTGATTGGAGTGTCTGGCAAAATTGTTAAAAAAATAGTTAATAATAATTTCACTTGACACCTTCAAAATAATAATAATATCGATAAACACACCTTTTTAGTTAATTGATGTTCATACAAATAGGATATTACTGTCCTCTGATGTAAGAGTTAGTGTTCACTGACTGTGACAACAAATATCCTTTTTAATGTATGTTCTACTAGAACATACACAGAGTCCTACATGTTATTTACTATGAACATAACAAATTTATGTACTTAACATCGTTGTTCATATTTTGTGTTTAGAGTTTACTGACTTTGGTAAAGGAAAACATCGCAAAGAGACGTTGACCTGAGAACTATCAGTATTCAAATATCAACGATAGTTTGCTGAAGCAGTTTAAGTTCGAAGCGATAAGAATATATTTCCAATCTAATCAAGAAGTCATATTTCATACGGAAAAAATCCTCGAGATTTCACTTGCGTGGAAATAATATCATATATGATTTGTTTGCGCAATAAAGACTCTTTTGTGAGTTATATTGACAAAAGTGTCTTTACTCTGTACTACCTACGTCTTTTTGATGAAAAAGAAATAGGTACCTATTTCCTTCTAACATAAGAAATAAAGGAACAATTGAATAAATATAAGAAACAAACGTAACAAATATATAATCGGCAAAAATATATGAAAGTTGGTCTAAGGACCAATAAGGGTCACAAGGTCATTAAAAACCGGTTTAATGCACTCTATGTCTTTATGGTGGTTCATTATGAATCACTGTGTAGAAAAAGTTAGGGTGGTTCAGTTTCCAACCTAGAGGCTTACCTGCAAACATTATCTTCTGAAAGCTGGTGTATCAATAAGGACCAGACAGTATTATGTTTTAGAATGAAATTTCAATGCACTACAATACTTAATATAGCAGTACATTTAAAATCATTGTGTGAAAAAAGTTATGGTGATGTAAAGTTTCGAATTTTTTTTGACACGCGAATCGAAATGAGTCGCCATAATAGACTACCGCACTGCATGAAAATAGCTTCCTAATGAGATATGCGTGATCCTTATTTGTCATTTAAACCATTTTGTCCAACTGCCTTTTATACAATGTTGATTGCTCTGAATATTTTTTTTATATACCGCTAAGGTGGCAAACAAGCCGCCCACCTGATGGTAACCGGTTACCATAGCCTATAGATGCTTGGAACACCAGACGTCACCGACCCTGTAAAATGAAAGAAGAATAGTTGGGTTGGCAGTATAAGGGTCAAAGTCCCGCCACTGCCAACACAACGTTTCCTCGCGGAGCACTGGCAAACCACTGGCTGCTCACCGTAAGGAATACAGCACAGCTTAAAGTAGTGTTAATTCACTTCGATTTTCTGCAAGGCGGAGGTACAGACGCCAACAGGTCGAGTTATCCAAAACTTTCAAATTTTACCAACTGAATATGACCATTATCGTTTTGTATTAAAGTTGAAAATCAATCAAAGACATTTGACAGATTGTGATAGCTTGATGTGCTGGCCTCTGTACTTCCCCAGCTGTAATTTGAGTGGAATTTCTCCCACTATGCCCTACCTTTATTCAAGATAGACTACTAGGTAGTAGTTTTTGAACGTCATTTTTAGACTAAGAAAGCCCAATACGCCCTTCACAGCTTCCTAGTGTTTTAGCTGGGAAGAAGAAGCGACGCACAATCTCCCCAGCAACACATTTCTGTCTGTAAATCGCTCAGCCGATATACTAAACGTCGCATCGAATTTTGATAAACTTCATGGATTGCAATGTATCAGATTTGTGACATTCAAAAAGATCAGGTGAGTAGTACTTGCAACCGTCATGCATGCACATTTGACGAAATGTATGAACGTTTAAGAAGTAATATAGAGGTATGCAAGAATCACAGCAAGGCGCAGTCTACATGAGAAAAAGTGTGTGTTATATGTATGGTATGTATATATCAGATGAAAGTCTCGAACGATATAGATCACATTACGTGCACCGCACACTGGATAATACTGTTATCGACACATCGTGATGATGATTACAAAAATGTACGGAGTCTTGAATGCTTTTATGATAAGATCTTCATTGTCATACAAATTATCTAGGTATAAACATACATTCATGCCTGTATTCCTCGAAGGGCCAAGCCGATGTGTACTGGTTTCGCTAGTATGTTTTCATGTTACGGAAAGTGCGATTTTTTGTCGGTACGACTTTCCGGGTGGCAGATGGTCCACGAGGACTTTCCGTGCTATAAAAAAAGGTGACGAGGCTATTTATTGCTACGCTAGTACCTAGTCCCAGTTTAAAAATAGTATTATTGGGTTTTTCTATGAAATACCGCAGTTTGGAATTGTGTCCGTATAATGGCAATAGGTTCACCACCTTTGGGACCTAAACATACCGGCAAACTGTGAATGTACAATTAGTACACCTCTTCGGGTAGTACCTACAGCGTGATGATATAGTATTGAAATATGTAGGTGAACTCTAGGTGCATAGATTAATTATTAAAAATCGGTTTTGCCGAATGACTACTAATCATTCGACTTGCCATCAATATTTTAAAGAAATCATGTTCGTAATTATAAAATAAAATAAAAATATTTTTTTATTTGGATTGAATTTTTAGTTTTTAATCATGAATTTTTTTTATTTGTTATCGAGACAATTTTTTTGTTGTAATCAGGGCCTGAATGAGATCAACTACTGTGTTTATAAATAATTCTTAGTTAAACTAATCATAATGAGTCATACTTAATTGAATGAGAACGTGCGGATAGACGTCAACTACAACTAAATATGATTACGTTATAACCTGATTCTGCTCCAGTACACATCGGCACGTGTTCTCTGTACCTACTTACATAATTTCCAACTTTATTTAAATTAGATAAGGATGATTATTATTTTCATTTGACAAAAATAGCCATGGTAAAGCCACGATCCCAATCCATTCATCATATCAGCCACAGGAAGTCCACTGCTGAACAAAGGCCTCCCCACAGACTTCCACAAGGACCGGTTACAAGCCCTCTGCATCCAACGACTTCCAGCGACCTTTACCAAGTCGTTCGTCCATCTAGTTGGAGGCCGTCCCACGCTGCGCTTTCCAGTGCGTGGTCTCCACTCGAGAATCTTTTTGCCCCAGCGGCCATCAGTTCTATGATCTATGTGCCCCGCCCATTCCCACTTAAGCTTGCTAAGTCTTTCAGCTATGTCGGAAACTTTCATTCTTCTACGTATCTCCTCATTTCTGATTTGATCACGTAGAGAAATACCAAGCATAGCTCTCTCCATAGCTCGCAGAGTGACCTTGGGCTTGTTAACGACACCCATAGTGAGCGACCACGTCTCTATGCCGTATGTCATAACTAGTAACACACACTGGTTAAAGACGTTTGTCTTCAGGCACTGTGGTATTGTAGAGTGATCTCTTTCTCGAAGTTGGACCTACCTAACTGGATGGTTTGTCCCAGATAGACATACTCGTCAACGGCTTCGAGAACAGAGCTCCCAACGAATATAGGGATGGGCACGACATGGGTGTCCGACATGACTTTTGTCTTGCCCATGTTCGTTTTAAGACCCACCTGTTGAGAAACTCTATTGATCTCAATGCTCATTGATTTCATTGATGCTGCAGGATCTCAGCACAATCTGAGATCCTGCAGCGATTCTGCCATGACTACGATGTCGTGTCGTGGGCAAATCGAAGATGAGTGATATACTTGCCATTAACGTTAATGCCGAATCCTTTCCACTTCAGTAGCTTGAAGGCATCTTCCATGGCAGTGGTGAACAGTTTTGGGGAAATAATATCCCCTTGTCTGACACCTCTTTGCAATGGAATTGCCCCCATACACTGTTCCTGTACTCGGACCGACATGGTGGCGTTTTTGTATAAGCACTTCAAAACTTCAATGTACCGATAGTCAATATGGCACCGCTGCAAAGATTGCAGCACTGCCCATGCTACGATCGAATCGAAGGCTTTTTTATAGTCAACAAACGCTTAGCAAAGCGGCAGATTATACTCCTCGGTCTTCTGTATAACCTGTCGAAGCGTATGCGTCTATGGTACTAAAACCTTTTCGGAACCCGGCTTGTTCCCCCACCCAATTCATTAGCCAGCAGGTTTTTATGGATATGGCACCCCAGTAGGAAGAGTTGGATTAGAATTTTTTTATCGATGTCAGTGGCTCTTTAAAAACAATAATGAGCTTTGTATTGTCATCCTTGGAACCAGGATCGAATCTGCGCACATGAAAGCAAACCATCTCCGTCGAATATGGTATTTATACAACGTGGCGATTAGGTTATCACATTTATTAAAACCGTAAACTAAGTGGTTTCAATTGATTACGTATTGTAAACACGATCAACTAAAATAATGAATAATAATTAACATTCTAGACGTGAGAACTTTTCTTTCTTTTACCTACGTCAATTCCGATGCGACAATAGAAAATATTGACGTCGTTGTTTCTATAGCTAAGTAGGAATCTCTAACTGTAAACGTTATTCGAAAGTTATATCACTCAGAAAATAGAGGAAAGGTACAAGAGCTTACTTTCACAACTGTCGTATAACAAGTGGGCATTGAGATGTGCATTATGCCATGTGTCAAGATCTGCGCGTACGTCGCTTGTTGACTAATTACCCAAGAGCTGCGCACACGATCTTCAACCAATAAAAATATGGGCTTGAGTGCCTCTTTATTCCGGTACCGTAGAAAACCGATAATGTCGGTGTAAATGACCTCATTTTTACTACTGATTCTGAGCTATTTTCTTTGTTTCTTTTTTTACATAAAATGTGCGGCGTAAGTTTGCAAGTCGAATCTAAAGAAGCTCTGTTTCTTGTAGGACCTAGATACTTTGTAGGTACTACTATGTTCGTTGTATAATTTTCAAAGTTCTCAAAAATCATGCGAAGGATGTTTATGTCCTGTTAATTTTACCTTTTCCTGACATCCGAGTAATCGCTAGGAACTACTTTTATGGTATTGTAAACTTTTTGGTTGTAAACTTTACCTTGGCCCGTAGCCGTACACACAGTGTGTCACTCGAGGAATATCGGACAAAAGTTAAAAACAAAATTTTCCATTCCGTAGAAAATAAAACGATATTTAAATCAGATGTTTTCTCTGTAAATAGTGGTTATTAGTGTTGTAAGACTTGTAAGAACTGAATGGAGGTGAACGGGTTGGTTAGGTGCATTCTTGCAATCTTCGGTTTCGATATGACTACTCTTAGGGGTGCATTGAGAACACTCGGAACTCGTCTATATGCCAATAAATAAAATCTAACCTAACCCGAATAGGCTAGTATGGTGAACTCATCCGTCATTTTGAGAATAGAACCGTGCACAGCAGTGGGATAAAAAACGATCATCTTGTAAACTTTTTTAAATAGTGCAGAGATCTGACGGCAGTCTCTCCATAGTAAATAACAATATTTAGCCATATTTGGTTAGGTAAAAAGTGATCGCGAAACTTGAGTAAAACGAGGTAGATTTTAATAGATGCACTGCATTGACACTGAATTATTGGTACTTCATCGTAGAAACCTACAATTTAACAATGGGTACTTAAATCATTATGAGAAAGTAAAGTTCTCAAAACAACTTACTTGTTGATATATGAGTAGGTAAGTACGTAATTATTTATTTACAATTGTCCAATTCAGTACAATCGTACAAGAAACCTACTTTCTTGTTAATAAGCTATAAAAAAAAACCTTGTCAGCTTAAAGAATAATGTTCACTTAGAAAGTCACTCGTAAGCATTGTTGGCCTCAGGTGGTAGTCTAGACTATCTGATCCGTTCCACTTTACATACCTAATAAATAATAAACCATTTTGTATAAAAGAAAGTTTCTCCAATAATGAATGAATATGAAAGTAATAATAAAGGTGAGTATTATCTTTTTGAACCGACAAAAGATACAAACATTTATTAACACAAAGCCGTTAGCGAAAATATCGAGACATCACACGTAGGTTACCATAATACACGTACATTGCAAACTTTTACTTCCTCTCGAAGAAAAGTAAATAATGGAACGAAACTTGTTGTGCGCTTGACCTCGAGCTCAACTGGCTAAAGTCAATAAGACTGCGTGGGGATCGCCGGACACTTTCACCGGCGCGGACGCACGAGTTACAAGATGTGTCTGTAGAGAGTGACCACGTGCACTCACGAAACCGGTCGGCGAATCATCGTAAGCTTGTCTGGTATTTCTAGCGCAAAAGCTCACATAAATTATATAGATTATAGCGAAAGAAAAATTATATCTCAGACAGTGTTTGATACTGTTTTTCTGATTAATTATAAAATCAGTGCAAAATTTGTGGTGATCTATAACAATAAAATGTATATAAAATGCCTGCTTGTAGATGATTAAGGACATGGCTATACAATGGACCGTACTCATGTCCAGTCCATGCGCTGGACAGACCAGATTAAAGCTGCATTGGATGACAACTAGTCTATCCTCAATATATTGGTATTGCCCAGGAATTGGATTACAGAAGTCTGATGGCAGTCGCTTTGTGTAAAAAATTGCTAATTAGCCGCATCTGGTTAGACTGGAAGCCGACCCCAACATAGTTGGGAAATGGTTCGGAGGAGATGTTGAATGTTCATTTGCATGGGTGTACCAGCAAGGCTACGGTGCAAGAGGAATGACGACGGATTGTGAACCACCCCTAATGTGACGACCACGACTCTCTGTCAAAAGTGTAGCGACTAAGAAGAAGAATACATGTCCAGTATAAGTTGACATTGTATAGGACTTTTCTTTATTTAGAGCTCAGTTTATACTGGTAATGTATAAACAGTTCGTGTCCATGAAACTTATTTATTGTGATTCATCAAAAGTGGTGATTTTAGCTTGTACCCCTTACGTTCATCATTAAGATGCCGTTTCTAACATTAAGTTCAGTCTCAGTCAGTACATAAATACATCCTGGTTTTATTTTGCAATGCAGGTAGCAATAATGCTCTGAGAATTTACTGTAATATTCCACCACAAATAATATATGTGAGTGGTGATTTTAGCCTGTACCCTGTATCCTTTACGTTCATCATTAAGATGATATTTCAAACAATACTGAGCTCAGTCTCAGACATTACATAAATACATCTTTGTTTTATTACGAGTAAGTAGTAGAAAAGCTCTGAGAATTTGCTAATATTTTAAATAATATTGTGTAACTAAACAGCGTGAAAGTTTTTGAATAGAATACATTGACAGCTAGACTTTAGATTGCTTACTAATTTCGTTTAAATTATAGCTTAGGTACAGAAGATTCTTGAAGGAAATTAGAGCAATTTTGCAGATATTACAATCTGTAGTAGACAAGAGGGTCATAATGGTAATTAAAAAATGTTCATAATTGTAATTCCGTTCTAGTCTCACTTTTCTAAATGTCAAATTGTATTATTTCATTAAACATCAAAGGCGAACAAGTTATATTGAATGGAGATCAAAAAATGGTCCAAAGATGATTAATTGACGCTGAAACTGGACCAAAATTATCAGTGACTTACGTCTTGTGGTCTAGTGGTCCGAATTTCCGACTGCTGATCACGAGGTCGTGGTTTCGATACCCACAGGTTACAAATATTTATGTGATGAACAAAATACAAACAAAATACAAATACAAACAAAATACAAACAAAATACAAATATTTATGTATTTTGTTTCTCTAGGTCCTGTGTTTCAATATTATAAGTAGGTACCTACGTAAAGCAACAAAGTATATTAGTATTATATCCATTGGCTTGTACCAATAGTAGAAGTTTGGCTTAGTTTCGGGCTAGACTGCGCTGTGTAAAATGTACCCAAATATTAATTTGAATATTATTAATGTGAGAAGATGTATATAAGTGTTTGGTTGTCCTGGTTGCGAGTGAGGCAGCGGTCAACAACTAGTTTTACATAAACAAAGCTAAAGTATGAGGTCCGCTGCGGTTTTCCTCGTACCTTACCTATATAGTATCTATTGTGTGCATGAGACACTTTGTACATACAGATAATTAGTTTTTATTATATAAATGGCCTTCTTTAATCAATGTACCTTAACGGAAATCCATGAATACCGTATCAAACCCTACTTTGTAATTTGTAATGAAGGTGTGCTTTTTTTTCTTCATGTAACGTAACGTAACTAAATACAATGATAACCGACTTTAGGTACAGTTGAGAAGGCCTAAAAAAAGAAAACAAACATATTTTCAACTGCCTGTTGACCATACAAGTATATTTAGTGCTAGAATCGGACCCACAACCCTCGGCAATTGCTCAGCTACTACATCAAACATTCCAGCAAATAAAATTACAAATTTATATAAATCACGACTTAGTAGATACCTATATGGATTTCTAACACTTACGCGATTGTACAACTATTTACTTCGAATTTCGAGCGATAATCTCTGATTCTGGGAGGATGCCCGTACCCTCGACGGGGTCCAGCAACTGCTGGACCACAGCCTGTCATGGTCGTGGCGAATTTCGCGGATCCCATGGCCATGACAATAGGGCAGGTGAAGACAAGTGTGGTTTTTAGTCGGTATGAGTCCGACATACCCTGCCACCTCCCCGGGTGGCGGAGGATCCATGAGGATTTTCCGTACTATATAAAGATGATAAGTTTATTTGATTTTTTAACTGACTTCAAAAAAAGGAGGTTCTCAGTTTGATCGGTATGTAGATATGTTTGTCCGAGATTATCTCACGTTTGGCTGAGTTTTTCTTTTCCTAAAAAGTTATTATTTATCTCCACAAATGACATTCTTGGGTTTTTTTTAATAATATAGTTGATAAGTAGCTTGACAAAATTTTTAATTTGTGGGAAATCTGAAGTCTACACTAAGCAAGAATGATTGGCCAGCATATCAAATTACCCCAATCTGTCAAATTTCTTTGATAGATTTTCAACTTATTACAATAGAATAAGGTTCATATTAAATTGGGAAAATTTGTCAGTTTTGGATAGGTTGACCTATTGGCGTTTGTACAATTATTATGACATTTTTTATGACTATACTTAAGACATAAATGTGTTGCTGTGAATCAAAAATAAACAATTCTGATTTTAACTACTAGAGTTTGGCTGAAATTCGGTAAACATTCAGTTTAACCATAGTTCAACAGTTTTAGTTAAAATTGAAAGCCGAATACTGTTATCCACATTCCGCCCATTTTCACTAATTACCTAGGTACCTACGCACCATCACCCATGTACTGTCCCACTGCTGGGCACGGGTCTCCTCTCATATTGAGAGGGATTAGGCTATAGTCCACCACGCTGGCCTAGTGCGGGTTGGCAGACTTCACAAACCGTCGAGAAAAATCTCTAAGGCATGCAGGTTTCCTCACGATGTTTTCCTTCACCGTTTAAGCTAGTGATCATTAATTATTAATACGCACATGAATTCGAAAAGTCAGAGGTGCGTGCCTTGGGTTCGAACTCGAGACCTTCGACTTGGTAGTCCAATGGTCATACCACTAGGCTATCACTGCTTTTTACCTACGCACCGATATACTTAAATTATAATAATGCAAACTAAAAGCACCAAAGAGACGAGTTAGCTATTAAAACAATTTAATTGATCTAACGTAAAGCTTTCGTCGTTTTCTCATATCAGGGTTATGTAATTTATAGTTTTCCAGGTACAGAACCCTAAAAAAGGGAAAATACGGAACCATATAGGATCAATTTGTTGTCCGTCTGTCGGTCTGACAAGTCTCAGGAACGCATGGAGGTATCAAGCTGAAATATCTACTGTCCCTTGGAGCTGTGAAAAATAAAACTTCTAAGCCAACGCAATCAAAAGACACAGCCGTTTATACCGCAAACTTTCGACATTTCCAAGGGAATCAAAACCTACTTACTCACGGTACTTCCCGTGAACTCAGAATCTTGAAATTTGGTACGAAGCAACGTCTTATACACAGATAAAGGAAAAATTGCGAAAAGCATAAATTTTTAGTTACATGATATAATAAAAATATTTTTAATAATTTGTTTTGAACAACGACTTTACCCAAAAAGGTGTTACTTAACGGGAACACAGCGTTCTGTTGAGTTACATTGTCACTCAAAGGGAAAGAAAAATGTGGCTTTGAGTTACAGTGTTATTAATCGGTAATTTTTTTCCCAATGGGTAACAGTATGACACAAAATGGTGTAACTCAACGGGAACATACTATAATTTTAAACTTACTATCCCTTTCCTCGTGAACGCGTAGTGGTATAGGTTTGTACGGAACCCTCGGTGCGCGAGTCCAACTCGCACTTGGCCGGTTTTTTATTATAAAATACCTTTACACATTCCAAACTTTTGAATATTAAATTAGGTATAAACGTAACGGCAAAAAGATATTGTAGAAAGTTAAATGGATATGTAAAGTTAGTGTATGTAAAATTAAAAGCTCAATAAGCTAGGTTGTTTACTTTAGCTAATTATCACCTAGCTCTCTATGAATTCATTATTAAATCACTACGTTCACTTTTGAAAAGTGAAATTTTATTCTATTCATTCAAGCGCGAAAGTAGCAGTAAATTAATTTTAATACGTTAAGCATTCAGTACGTAATCAAATCATGGAAACCAGTTTGAGAGGAATAGTGAATCAAATATAAATAATAAATTCAGTGAATGTCTTTGACAACGAAGAAACAATTTTCTCAGTATGTTGGGAGTCTTTCAGGCTTCTGACTACCACTAAGGATTGATGTGGTCATATGAGAACAGGGAAAGCAAACTGTTTAGCTCGATGTGTCGCCGTGTGTAGCTACTGAACTACGACTCCACGAGCCCCTCAACAAAATAAAAAATAAACACTAAACTAAATTATTTAAATACAAAATATTAGTCTTGTCTTGTTTTGACAAAAATCGATTGCTGTTCGTTAGCCTCGCTAAATCTCAAAATTGGCTTGACCGATTTTGATGTATTATGTGTGTATTTGAGTGGTTGCTTTGATGCGTATTTTTTTAATTCAACGTTGGTAAATAATGAACTGATTGTAAATTTGCCGAATAAAATCACAACATTACTTTGTAGGTAAAATTTTTCGCGCATGAACATATGCGAGCTGGTCATGCAATCCAAAACTGTCAAAATTTCCCAATTGAATATGAACGTTATTATAATGTTTTAAAGTAGAAAATCTATCAAAGAAATTTGACAGATCGGAGTAGCTTGATGTGCTGGTACATGGTGGTATAGTAGTTACCGACTTCAATTCACAGTAAAAGTAGTGAAGAGACGCCAGTGGTGGCGACTTAGTTATTGTAATTCGGTTAGTAACACTGACCTTGATGTTTGCCCCAATTTTTAACCGACTTCAAATTTATTAAATGTATGATTATCACAGCCCAAATTAGTCAGAATATAAATATTCATACGTACTCATAAATGTTGATATATATATTAATTTTAAACAAATGAACGGACAGAAAAATGTTGCTTGGGAGTTTGTTGCGCCGCTTCGTCATACTAAAAATACTAAGAGAAGGTAAACCCTGCCTGGATCGCCTCTGCGTGGACTTGCCTCCTACCACATGGGACCTAAACATACCGGCTGTGGATAGACCTGTATATTTTTTAATTAATAAACATTGGCCCACACTAGGATTTTCTCCTGTATCGTAGGTGCGTTTACAAACACAAACTTTCACATACACGAACACCCAGACCCGGTACAACTATTGGGCATATCAATATTTATTCCCACAACCCGTCGTACAGAAGCAGATCGCTCAGCCGCTGCGCCAACAGGTCATCCAACCTAAACTATCGCGGAATACCTACTTATCAGGCGTGGTATCCATCATTGAAAATTCGCTTTGCTTGTAACGCCTTAACTTTCACCATATCCAGTTTTTAATGAACGTTAATTAATTAATTAATTCAAATTAAGTATGTAAGTAGGTACCATCCGTAGTTAGTAGTTGTTCAAACGAGTTTTATCGCTTAAATTAGTGATAAAATTGTTTTGTGTATAGAATACCTTATATGCTAATTTATTTCATAGTAAGGAATTAACCATCTGTAAAATTGACGAAAATCTCAATAAGTCTGTATTGGTACCTAATAAATCTAATATATAAAATTCTCGTGTCACAGTGTTAGTTGCCATACTCCTCGGAAACGGCTTGACCGATTTTTATGAAATTCTACGTGTATATTCGGTAGGTCTGAGAATCGGTCGTAATCTATTTTTCATATCCCTAAGTGATAAAGGTGGTCCACCCCAAACATTTTATTTTGGACATTTTTACTTTTATATTTTTATGATGTGGCATTAAAAAGTACATACCTACAACCCTAAATTTCTACCATCAACCCCTATTTTTTAATAATGATATTATATGGCAAGACATCTAAAAGAAGTATTCAAAAGTGACCTCCCAGTAGATTTGAAAAAGAAGGTGATGGACTCAAACCTCCTGCCGTGCCTAACATACGCATGCCAAACCTGGAAATTTAATAATACTATTAAGAACAAAATTACTACATGTCAAAGGGGAATGGAACGGAGCATGCTAGACATAAAAAAACAACATAGAGTCCGTCACACAAAAATTTGATCAATATCAAAAACAATCGACGCACTCACACATGCACATAAACTCAAATGGAGATGGGCAGGCCATATTGTAAGACTGCAAGATAATAGATGGGCCAAGAAGATGACGTCTTGGATGGGACCGCTTGGCTAACGTAAGCGAGGACGACCACATACACGCTGGGACGACGAGATCATACGCATAGCCGGACCGCGTTGGCTTGACGTAGCGAGAAATAGAGAAAGCTGGCATTCTCTGGAGGAGGCCTTCACCTCAGGGGTTCTCAAATATAACAGTTAATTTATAAAAAAAAAAAAATATTAATGTAAATTTAGAGAAATATAAGGCTTTTTTTTATTATTTTATTTTTTTTATTTATTTATGGCAAGACAACGTTGGGTTTATTGCAAAAAAAAAAACAATACAATATGCATGTCATCAACCCATAAGTCATCATCATCACTGTCCCGCTGCTAAGCGCGGGTCTCCTCTCAGATTGAGGCTATAGTCTACCACTCTGGCCCAGTGCTGGTTATTAGAGCGCAATTTTAAATACTCGTATATAGCAAAATATTATGAAATTCTCAGTAGCAGCACGGAGTTTGGATTTGTGCCTCATTTAATGGTAATAGGCTAGCCCTTTATTATTTGCGACCTAAACAATACGGTGAACTGAGGGTGTTGGTACAATAATAGACCTCTAACTAACCCTTAATACGGGCTTGATGGTGTGAATGAATGAATTTGTCCTATAATTCTTTCTATAAAAAGTTTTACCGAACTTTTGTCCAAAAAAGTCTTTAATGAGTTCAGCAGGCCCCAGTTTCTATTTCATCAGAATAATAAATTTAGGAACATAGGTACGCATGATACTCGTATCTACAACATTAGAAACGCTGAAGATTCCTTGAACATCGTTTAAATTGCTAACTAATTACTAGAAACATTACTCATGCACTGTAAACTAACAATTTTATGTTTTCTATTAAAACTATAATATTTCAATTTACTTGAATATAATGACTTCTCTGTTAATAGATTTTTTATAGGTACGTTTCTTGTACTTCGATCTCAGTGTAAATTGACAGTGTTTTTTCTTGCAATTGCTGTGTATTGTATCATCGTCCTACGAGTCTTTTCCCATTATTATGTTGGGATCTGCCGACCCCACTCCAAACGTTTTTATTTGGTGTCACAACCGGGCCTACCTACAGTAATATTTCTTTTGGCCTATTGATTTCTCCCACTCTCAACACTTCCGCGAATAACATTAACATAAAACTACTTTTTACGGATTTTATCGCGTTATATTGATATTATTAATCCTGACGTTTCGGACCCTTTACAGTCACGGGTAGACTGTCTACCCTTGTATAAATATAACGCGATAAAATTCGTAGTAGTTTTTTATTGACCTACTTAAAATCGTGAATTATTATTAATCATTCTCGTACTTATCCAGAATGTATATAAATTACAAACTTACCATCGTCTATTTATTATAATATACAGATGCACATCAGTACTCCTCTGCTTATCCTTTCAACGATACAAGCGATACTATGGTGTGACGTGTATGAAGCGTGATACCTTTAGGTATTGTGCAATTACAAATTCATTACAGTTTATACAAACGCGTGTAAGATTTGGAAACGATTGGTCAAGAATGTGCCGACTTAGGCAATATACAAATGAACCAAGGAACGCATTTTCGCATTCTCAGTGTAATTTTAATTAAAGAATAAAGCGAAGTTATAGTCTGTGGTTTTCTATATTTATTAAGAAAACAACAATTGAGTTTATGACGCACATGTTTAGGATTTAACTTTGTTACCGAAATGTTTACAACTGGCGTGTCCTAGAAACATTGGTCGTAAAGTTTATTCAACCAATACAAAGAGTTCGTACCGATGCACTGTTTAGCAACTTTACTTACCTGTACAAAGCCTAGAAATATCTGCAGTTTAAATAATAATTTCCTTTTCATTTTCCTACAATAAGATTTTATAATATAATTTGTCATCATAATTTGCCTTCTGAACTGTATGTCATTATTCATATTTTCTCCACTATGCTATTTTTTTTTTGCATTTTGCTTATGAAGATTATAGTGTACCTATTTTCAGGTTTGAAAAAAGGTTGTTATCTTGTCGAAATATTTTAATAAGTAAGGTTTATTTATTCTATGAATTAATAAATAAATAAAATAAAAATAAAAAAGCCTTTTATTTCGTTGCAGATTACAATAATAATAAAAAAAGTTAAATGATTTTGTTAGTATTATGAAATTTTTGTAGTTGTTATGTTAGTTTAGTTTAGATTTAGATTTTTTATAAAAGAAATAGACGTGTGTTAAGGTTAATTTTGTTGATTTGTTAAGTTCTCTGCAAGAACCCCTCTGTAGGTAAAGGCCTCCTCCAAAGATAACCAGTCCTCTCTAGATTGGGCTACTTGAATCCAATTGGGGCCGGCTGTTATTTTGAGCTCATCATCCCAACTAGCTACAGGTCTACCTCTCTTTCTTTTGCCTTTTGGACCTGCCCATGTGGTCACCCTTTTGGTCCATCTCTGGTCTCGTAGTCGCGCCACATGTCCGGCCCACTTCCATTTTAATGATTGAGCCTGTACCAGGCCATCCCTTGCTTTGGTTATGTGTCTTATTTTTGTATGTCTTATTTTCTGTATTTTTTTTATATTCATCATACTGCGCTCAATCCCTCGTTGGCATGATATTATTTTACCCTTTGTTTTGTTATTGAATTTCCACGTTTGGCAAGCATACGTTAGGCATGGTATAAGGCACGAGTTTAGTACCTTGGTTTTAATGTTAGTTGGCATGCTGCTTTTAAATATATCCTTCATTGCCCAGTATTTGTTCCACGTCAACTGTGTCCTGCGCTCCACTTCTTGATCGTTGCTTTTCTGGTCAAAGCTAATTTGTTTACCCAGGTATATGTATTTGTCTGTATACTTGAGAGGTTCGCTTCCAACATATACTACACTCTTAATGCTGTCAGTCATCAACATTGTTTTGGATAGATTTATTTCCAAGCCCACTAGTTTACTTGCGTCGTTGAGTGACTCTATCATGTACTGAATTTCTGGTCCTGTTTCTGATAAGAGTACCAAGTCGTCAGCAAAACGTAGGTGGCTTAGGTAGGTTTCTTTGATCTTAATACCCCGGCCTTTCCAATTGAGTTGGCTGATAATTGACTCCAGTGTTGCTATAAACAGCAGTGGAGAGAGAGGATCTCCTTGTCTTACTCCTCTTTTGACCGGAAACCAAGGCCCAGCTGTCTCTAGTTTTACTCTACTCTTGCTGTTATTATATATACTCTTTATTACACAGATATATTCTTTTTCTACTCCTTGTGTTATTAGAGTTTCCCATATGCTTTTATGTGATACGCAGTCAAATGCTTTTTGGTAGTCGATATATGCAATGTAGAGTGGTCTATTTTTCTCTCGGTATTTTTCGATAAGAAGTTCCACTGTGTGTATGTGATCAATCGTTGAGTATTCTTGTCTAAATCCCGCTTGCTCGACCGGTTGGTGCGTTTCCAGTGTAGAGTTTATTCTCTTATTTATTATTGGGGAAAAGAGCTTGTAGATAGTGGGCAGCAGGCTTATTGGTCTGTAGTTCCCAATGTCATTTGGGTCACCTTTTTTGTAAATTAGAATAATGTCCGATTCAGACCATTGGAATTGGTAATTCTATGAATTACCAATTCCAATAAAGTAAGACACTGGTCTGAAAAGTTTATACCTAAATACATTCTCAACGACTATGCTGAAACCTTGAACTATACTAAAGTATGATTACTTTAATTGACATATTACTACACATTTCCTGACACATCCCACCATAAGAAACGGTAACAGGAAATATAAGTAAAGATCAAAAACTAGATTGAAAATAATTTTCATAGGGATCCACTGTACGTATTTCGGTAACATTTTATTAACTTTTACTAGGAGATCAAAGCCATTGCGCAGGTTACACCGTTCTCTTTTCACTCATTAACATCACTCAATCGAGTCTCATGGCCAAATAAGAACTACGACATCCAAGATGCTGCGCTAGACTCGGTCAGTTTGTGGATGGGTGACCATTCTTAATACATCCACGGTAGGTTTATAAAGCCGTCGGTACCAGTTATCATACGAAAACCTAAACAATCGGTAGTGGTAGTTAGAAGCCCAAAAATCCTGACAACTAGTCTATCCTCAGTACATAGGTTTTGCCCAACAAATTGGGATGCGAAGCTCTGAAGGCATCAGATTAGACTGAAAGCAAACCCAACATAGTTGGGATAGGGGTTGGAGAATGATCATGACATTAAGTCACTCATTGAGACTACTCCAAGAATTAAACAATAATTATCTTCAATAACATAACTTCGTATGTTTGCAACTATTTTTATTTATATGTTGTTATATAATTTATTTGTGCAATACTTGTGTATTATTATAAGTATTATGTACTTTGTATATAATATAACATTTAATGTATATAAATTAGTATTTGCTTCTTTTCACACTGTTGTCTACATTTTTTTTTTTATTCTCCTCTCGCAGGTCTGCTGGAAGAGATTTCTTTATAAATAAGCAATACCTTTGTACTAAATAGTCCCAAGCGCCAGCTTATACCAGCAACAGCAACAGCTTCCAGGTTTAGCAACTAGAAAGGAGCCATCTTTGCTAGTTTCAAAGTGTGTACATAAATAAATAAATAAATTATTTCACACGAAATAATTTATGTCAGACACTGAATAAAATGGGAGTGTATGAATAGTGAGGACTTAAACTGTTTGTTAAAGTAATTAGCAGCGCTCATCAAGTCTGTAGGACTTTCAAAAGTAGGTACAGTCATTATCGTTTCATATATTTGCTTGCTGCTTAATGAGATGCTAACTACCTTTACTTAATTTGTCTAAAAATGCCTTTTGTGTCTGTTATCGCTTATACCTATGAACTAAAACTTTTTACAAGGTAGTGACTTACATATCTTTACAAGTAAAGTTGAGAAATTGTTGTAAATAGGTAGGTTTTAAGTATAATTTATATGCTGGTTGTTATTGTAAGTAGATAAATGTGAAATAAAACTGGAGGCAAACAGTTTATAAGAGCTTAAGAAATATTTGATATTCGACTGTGTGAAAAGTATGAATTTATTCAGGATTGATATATTTTATTCTATCTCACTTTCAAATTACAATAAAATGGCTCTAAAATTGCTTCAAGACCAATTGAAGGCCGGCTCAAGCAAATTTAGAGCCATTTTACTGTACACGACTGCCGATATCCAATAAAAAAGGGACGAAACTATACTTTCGATAGAAACTATAATGTTAAATCGGCGAATATTTACAGATATTCTATTTTTTCCTAAAAAAAATATTTATTCTGGCGTAACTACTACCTACTATTGATAGCTGGGATGTGTAATGAATTGTTTAAATCATAACATGGTCAAGAGCAAAAACGTGTTGAACACATTTTCACATTCACATCACGATTTTATAACGAACGAGTCGGAAGAGTTAAGTAATAATGTTTTTAATCTATAAATAAGTTGAAATAAAACTACTTTTTACAGATTTTATCGCGTTATATTGATATTATTAATCCCGACGTTTCGGACCCTTTACAGCGTCTATGGTCACATGTAGACTGAGGTGGTGGGCGTCTTGATGATATAATTATTATGTATACCATATGTGTGGATTCAGTTCAACAAAACCGGTTTAAGAAAAGTGAAATTTCTGAAAGTAAGTTTGATTTTCCTGCCAGTAAAAAGTAACGAGATCATAGTCATTCAAAATAGATTATGAAGGTCATTAACATACATAGCTTCGAGATGTTAGCTTGTCTCAATGTTTATAAGAACAAAACCTCAAGTGCGGCCCAGTGGCGGATTGTAGCGGTTAACTTCAAAAATCTTTTTTTGAGTATTAACACGCTACAACTGTTCTTATGATGTTTTTTACATTTGTTTTTGGAGCGTGTCGTCTTGATAAATTGATGTTAAATAAACAATAATTTTAATGAGCATGCTGGCTTTCTATTTGAAAGCTCTATCCAAAACGTTATGTAATTAAATACCTACGTAGTTAGTCTAGCAGGTGGTTGTTAGGTTGTCCTAAGCGCGACTGTTAAAAATTCGGTATAAAGGTAAAGGAAAATGTTATTGGGTTTTTATTTGCTGCTGCTTATGCTGGTAATATTACATACCATCACACCTGTAGGTATTCCCCGAAGGGTTAGGCAGAGGTGTACCAATGAACACTCACAGTTCGCCGGTATGTTTATGTTTTAATAGGACGCGATTCTATAGCCATTAAACGAGCACAATTCCAAACACCGAGCTGCTGCTTAATTTTATATAAAAACCCAATAACACTTTGCGCTTAGAACCACTAGACCAACGAGGCAGTCTGCTAATATAATTATGTTATTACCACTCCAAGACTCCGCGAGACAGGCTTGACCTAGTGGGGAGTTCATAACTATATTTTAGAAAAATTTTGGTTAGCAAATAAACGATTATTATTATTCATAGGTATATCTAAGAAACTCTCAGTAGCTACTCGGAGTTTGCTTTTGTGTCTGTTTAAACATATTATGCGACCTAAATATAATATATAATTATTTAAGACGAACTGTCTATATTGGTACAATTCTGCGTACCCTATCGGTGAATACATGCATCATGGTACTTTTTACGTCATGTAATCATAATTATAAGTTTATACACATTATTCCCAAAAGTTCCATTCAATCTTGAACCTGTTTCGGAAATTTTGAGTTGTGACTAATAACAATTTGTGCCGTGTCAATGCACGAGTAAGCGAAATTCTCTTTCAATAATTGCGCGGCTTTTGTTAGTTGTATGCTGCGATGTTTGTCACTTAAATTCAATTATTTCGAAATGTTTTAATTAAAAAGACATTACCGGATCCATGAATATTTTTACTTTAGTTTTAAGACTCAAATTTAACATGAAATGATTTTTTTTAAATTAGGTACAGAAGCCAGCACGTCAATCTAACACAATCTGTCAAATTTCTTTGATTGATTTTCAACTTAAGTTCAAAACTATAAGGTTCATATTCAATTGGAAAAGTTTGACAGTTTTGGATAGCTTGAACTGCTGGCGTCTGTACTACGCAGTAATATTAGGCGATTAGTAACTTCAATTCAATAAGTACCTAATATTTAATTTTAGAACAGTCAACCTCAAAGAATCATGTCTGGTAGTGTAGAGCAGTCAACTGTTATATTCTAAATTTGAATACGAATGTGAAATGATTGCGACAACTACTTACTTGTCACAGTTTCCAACTAGTTATTTATATATGACGTGACACGCTAGCACCTCGTCTACCTGTATATAATGCATAAGATATAACTGTAAATGCAAAACTATCCAAATGATTTTAATGTAGCCTGATCCTAGAGATTAAAAAAACTGTTTATTTTTTTTAGTGTACCGAAATCTCACGCCTGTGTTCCCCGAAGGGTTAGGCAGAGTTGTACACCCAGCCAATTCCTATTAACAGTCTTCTTCTTCTTTTCGTGTCGACGGTAAATACATTATTTATATAACTTCAGCCTCGTAGGTGGCCACGGCATCAATTGGCATTAATTGCGGCATCAGTAGCATTCTTTAGATCTTCAAAGGTGCTGGTGTACGGGCATTTTGGGCATTCCAGCAAATGTAGCATGGTCTGGTTAGGGGTACCGCATTCGCATTCTGTGCCGCCCGGGTCTATGATCCCCCATTTCACCCAGTTGTGTTTGCAGCAGCCAACTTGAGAGCTATTAACAGTAAATATAGTAGGTACCTATGATCTACAAAAGTCTCAAGTAGAACTAGTCGTACTATGCGACCGTTTCGTGATAGTTACGTAGTAAACGTCGCGCTTGCGGTTGCATCGTCATTTATTGTTTTCAGTCACATCTCAGCCTTCAACGTGTCATTTGCTGGTTCATTGCCGTAAAACCTTATAGTCCCTTTCATTTTGAATCATTGAAGCTATAAACATGTATGGGAACAACACTATAACATAATTTTGGAAGTCGCAATAGAGAATCATCACTTTATATATTATAAATTAAAGTCTCCGCCGCCCGCCGCACTGAGTTTATATTTATTCGGGCTAATCTCAGAAATCAATACAGATTTTCATATAGTATAAACCAATAGACATATGGATTATTTATAAAGAAATTTTATATTTTATGAACATACATGTGCGAAACCGAGGTGCATCTCTAGTATTATAATTATACATATAAAAATTTATTTGATGAAAGTTTAAAACGTAATATTTCAGCTTTTAGCGTCTCTATCTGCCCTTATGGGGAGACAGTTTGTGCATACAAAAATATACCATCACGCCTGTTTTCTCCGGGTTAAGGTTAAGCAGAGTGGTATCAATATACACCTACAGTTCGCTGGCATGTTTAGACCCCATGCAATAGGGTGCAATCCTATTGCTATTAATCTAGCACTAATCCAAACTCCGAGCCACTACTAAGGATAGAAAAATCCAATAGATCTTTTCTCGATCTGGGACTCAAACCCAGGACCTAGCTAGACTAATGAGGCAGTATAAGTTGCAATTGCATATAGCTAAATATTTTATATAAAAAATGGTTTAAGAACTTTATTTCTCACAAGAATTTACAAAAAATCACATAATTAGAATAAACATTAACATTATAAAACGTACTAAACATAGATTAAAATTATTATACACAATCCACAAATAATATGAGTTTAAAGGAAAGTTAATATAAGTAACGGTCGGCCAAATATATGTAGTTCTTAGCAAAAACAATATGGTTACACTTAGACACAATTACACTACATATAAATAGTAACAAAGATTGCGACTTACTGGATGTGGCATTAAAAGACCACCTTGTAATGCCACTATCAATATCAAATATAATAAAATAAATAACGTCTACGTGGTCGTAGACGTAAACAAATTGATAGTAGTGTAGGGGATAAAAAAACAATATTTTAAAAACCGTCATTGGTTTTGATACAATTATTTATATTTATACTATAAGGTTGTACTTATTTACGCTATTATTTATATTATATTATCTATGCTATATCATGACTGACACAAATAGTAATACAAAATGTAATTCACGCTGTGAATCGACGGCAATTCATTATCGTGGCTTACGACCGTGAACGAAGTGAATATTTAACCCAGTTTATCTTCTGTAGATACAGTTATATTTCCTAAATAAATAAATAAATAATTTTCAACTGACTCGTTAGTCTAGTGGTTTTAAGCTACGCTAGAAGTCTTTGGTTCGATTCCTAGGTAGAGCAAAGTGTTATTAGTATTACTATTAAATTCTCAGTACCAGCTCGGAGTGAATTGTGCCCGGTTAGTGGCAATGGGTTCACCCCTATTACATGGAACATAAATATACCGGCAAACTGTGGGTAGGTACATTGGTACACCTCTGCCTCACCCTTCGGGGAGTACAAGCGTGATGCTATATATGTAAAGATTTCTATTTTGACGACGTCTGTGGTCTAGTGGTTCGAGTATCGGACTGCTGATCATGGGGTCGTGGGTTCGATTCCCACAGGACACAAATATTTGTGTGGTTTAAACATAAGTGTTTGTGTTTGCTGGGTGTTTCTAAGTATTTTAAGTATGTATTTACAAAAAAAAATTATATAAGTATTATATCCATTATCCAGTAGGTACCCATAGTACAAGCTCTGCTTAGTTTGGGACTAGATGGTGCTGTGTAAAATTGTCCAAGAATATTTATTTCTCTCGCTCTTTAAAAAATATATTCCTCAAGCAATCATAGATAATTAAGATATGAATTTATGAATATAATATCGCCTTGATAAAATAATTATTATTTTACATCACTGAGATATGTATTTATGCAAATATATTTTTTCAGACACTATAAATATATCCAAAAATGATAATTATAAGAAAGTTGAAGAACGAAATTATTTATGTGTTTGTATTCAACACCATTATAAAAAATATTTTAAATATCTTACCTTATTTTTAAGTAGAGATGATGTTTTGAATCCAGAAAACAGAGCACACACTATTGTAAATTACAGCACTGGGTGATTAAAAGTAATAAATATGTAGTTAGTTTTTTAGGGCATGAGGCACATCGAGCGCCCGTGACACTGCGCACAGGTCGGAGCTTTGAGTGGCGCGTGCGCAACCACCTCTTACTTATAGTTTTAGCCGCGCGGTGTAACACTTTCCCCACCTATCTTCATTTCTTTATAAAACTTAAGATATCTTCAAATTTCTCTTTTCCTTTAAATTTAATAATATGAAATATTACTTAGTTTATTATTATACAAACAACATTCATTTCTGTACTTAAATGAATCTTTAAAAACACTTTATTAATCAATATTTCAGTCCTATTAGTCTGGATCGAGAAAAAATACTGACACATACATATTAAAATATCTTTTTTAAAGTTGATGTGGACAACGTCTAGATTGGTCTTTTTAAATTATTATTTTTATAACCCATATATTTTAGGTTAAACAATTAGATATATAAGTACCGTTTACTGAAAATATTAATAGTAATGTAGACGCCGTTTTCCTCCGGCAGTAGACGTTATCAGTCCACCAAACCTCCACTTACATAATCCCATATTTATAGTTCCATATTCTAAAATAGTCCTGTACCCGCCCGGGATACTCCATGACTGTACTTCTATAGTGCATGTGTGGAGTGTCCCGGGTTGGTGCCCTATCCCATATTTAGATAAAAGTTCTCCAAGGGGCCTCTACGCGTTGGACCTGCGCAAGCCTGCCAAAGGACCGGATGTCTTCCTCACGGGAGATATGCCGTGAAATCCAAAAAAAATATGTAATATCAATTAATATATCTACTCTAAACTCTTGGCCCAAAACGCATAGCATAACCTGTTGGTTCAGAAACATGCATTTTTGGACAAGATTGAGGAGTAGGAGACAAAATGAGATTATGACAAATTCCTACAGGATTAAAAAAAAGTAAGTTATGAACTCAACTTAGGTACATAATTTTTATCTTAATTATGTGTTTAAATAATTGCAGATTTGCTGTTGTTGCAGACTGCATAAAAAAGCTTTCCAAAAGTATTACTTGAAAAGACATTGAACTCTTTGAACTCTAGATATGCACTGTTCATCATCACTGTAACTAGGTGTTTTAACGGTATTTGTAGCGCAAGTACTAATACCTAATATTTATTTGGATATAATCTCCACTCAATCAGTTAGTAGACTTACTCAAAATTTTGCACAAAATATTTTTCTACGGAATATTTCATTCATAATACGCATTTCCCGGTTTCTAGCTTTAAACACCAAATACCTAGTCCCTGAAGGCATGACCTAGGTCTTAGATAATGTGACCACAAACGTTCTCTCTACTTCAGTTAATATTATATTTAAGACGGTTCAAACGTTACGCTTTTAACTGCTAGTAACGATTGTCATAGGTGTAAGACAAGAGAGTTATACCTCTCGTATCTACCATTGTAGTGCATCTACCATGATCGTCTCTGCACCACCAAAAGGTTGTCTGGTAGAGAATGCCTGAGGCATAAAGACCGCCTTTGTACACTTTGGTACATTAAGAATAACTAAATAAATAAACCGGAAGGCGGAAGGTCTCAATGTGCCAAGAAGAGGTTACCCATCCTTCGACACCAGCAAGTACGGTTGCAGATGCATTGATCAGCGTAACACGTTGCAGATGCTTTGTCTGCGTAACACGTTGCAGATGGTTTGATCAGCGTAATTGATTGCTTCGTCACGCCGCTCAAAATAGTATGCACATAGAAAGCCATGTTGGTGACCTTGACCGTCAACAAAAGAGTTAGGTATAAAGGCAGCAAATTAATTCCTTGTGGTTTGATACAGATTTAAAAATAATGTATCACGCAATATGTGTCAAAACCTAAGTACATATCAAACCCTTTAGTGCGTAATTATTTATATCGCAATGTGTAGGTAAAGATGCAGAATTTGTTCGTACCTAACTCTTTTGTTGACTGTACTATCAATCCCAAACTACGCAATGGCCATTCAAATTTTCAATGCACTATAACGATTTACATTTGTTAACAAAAAGAGAAATTTGAGAAATATTTCGAAATACTTGTTCTATGTAGCGTAGTATGTAGATATGTGTGACATAAGCTGAATATGCCATGATATCTTTAAAAAATATACAATGGCATCATATTTAATTGGGTATTTGATTAATCACTGATTTATTCAAAATAACAGGCTCAGTGAAAAATATAAAATATAAAGCCTTTAAAGGTTTTGGTAGGGTTTAGTAGTGTTTGGGTCCCTTTCCCGCAAAACGAGTGTATGAGTGTGAGTGTATAGAATTTGTATGGCGCACGGAACACTGAAATCATATTATTTTTAAATGATTTCAGAAAGGAGGAGGTTCTATGTTCGATTGTATGTATTTTTTTAAATTTTTATGTACACCGATTTCTCCCCCATTTGTGGACCGATTCTCAAAATTCTTTTTTTATTTCAAAGAGTATACTCATGAAGTCCTGCCATCATCAGATTCTGACTTGGTGCCAATGGGACCACCCATTGACACCAAGTCAGGATCTGATGATGGAATCCTATGGAAATCGAGGGCAACCCTCAAATATTATAGGTATTAACAATGTTTTTCGTATATTTTCTAAAGCTGTCTGTTTGAAGTCGGTGCCAAGCCAAATAGGCTTGAACAGCCCTGCGCCGCACAGTGGTCTGGTTTCGCAATTTAGTGGACATTCGATCAAAAGTGATTTTTTTAAGTCGAAAAAAATTTCATTATACAGATTTTTACATAAGTAAAAACAAATGTTCTACGACTTTTCATAGAAAGTGGTTTTTATAGACGAAAAAAATATTACAGAAAAAAATTATGGGGCAAAACCGATACTATTTTTTTTCACGAAAGTTTTAAAAGCTGTAGCTGTCTAACCTAAAAAATATGTTAAGTACTAGTGCTATATAAAATTAAAAAAAATATACCGCGTGCGGTCACCTGCGGCTCTGCCCGCTAGGGAGGTTTAAAGTTTCAACTTTCTTATTCATTTCTCTTAATTTTAACTAATTTTTTTGCCTTATTTTATATTATTTTGACTCAAAAAAAAGTATTAGTATGATAGCAACAAAATATACGTATATTTTTTTTTTTTATATTTTTATTCACAAAACCCTCGCTTGAAATCTGGCTAGCAACTGCAATAACAATAAAAATTAAGGTTTATTACCCTCTCCCCCATACCTTCTTCCCCACTCTTGGAGTCAGCTCAATGGTTATTGGTCGAAAATTAATCTAGGCAGCTAGCAACTTGCGGCTAGATCAACAATATATAAAGGGATGATATCTTGAAAATGTCTCATTTGAATTCATATTGTTGCACTGTGTATGTGTGGGTGTGTAACTTTGTGTGTGTGAATAAATTTTGCGACTACCCTCAACAATGACTTGTTTAGTGAATAACTTGGACCTGTTCGTGTTTTTGCGACAAGGGGACATGAAGGATGTAAATAAATTATATTAGTGTATTGTTGACAAAATTCCTACTCAGGTTTTACCGGAAGATTCTGAGACGTTACTTACGTTTAGTAGAAACTTTGATAATAATATAACGCGAAGATGCAAGGAATAATCAAGAAATCAAAAGACATTTATAAAAAAGTACTCGGAGTGGTTAGAGTCTCCGATAACGTGGCCCTAATGTGTTTCTGTTAACTTAGAAGAAGTTTTTCGGCAAGAATCCAATGACAAGAACATTAATTTCACTGCTATGGACATTTCAGCAGACGACCATTCGTTGCAGCCGAGTACTTCTTCTGTTAGTGTAGGTAGATCAAGTGTAGGTCAAATAAAAAAGGCCTTCTGCGATTTGAGTAACAAGTAGAAGAAAAGACGTACCGGGTCCCTTTGTGAGAGTTCAGAAGAAGAAGTGGAGTATAATCTGATTTCTATCCTGAAGACAAATGGTGAAACTGATTTGGCCCTTATAATTGATCAGCTCGTAAATAATCCTGAGGAAGTTCCAAATGTCAAAAAAAATATGTTTGGAAAGAAGAAATCCAGCGTTATTCAAGAAGATCAAGCCTTGGCCCTTTGTACTTCTCTTCATCTATCGAAATGGCAATATACAACTTTAAGATCTGTTTTGTGTTCCAGTACTACCTTCATATCATAAAATTTTAAATACGAAGTTAAGATGCTACCCACCGAAGAAAGATATTTTTATTACAGAACAAAGTGCCAAGATCAGGTTGCAGGCACTTTTGTATTTGACAGTAAAAAGGATACTCAGTATTCAAAATATTGCATTCGATTCAACAAATTGCAGTGAGCTAAAATTTGATGGCGCGTCTGCCCTCAGCAATTACAAGCAAAGAAGTGTTATCCCTGACCTGGATGATTCATCAGTGTTCATGATTAGTCTTGTGCTGTTGAAGTTAGAATCAAAAAGATACTTTATGGGAAAATGTGTGGATTCGGTGCATGGAAAGTATTTTACACATTTCTTATAATAGTGATTTCAAAATGTGGTCAGCTCGCGGTGATAATAAGAATTTAAAAGAAGCAAGGAAAAATGCGACACAGCAAGAATTTAAAGAACAAACAGGGATATTGATTTATATTGTTAAAGAAGGATATGGGACTACCAACGATGGTAATACTGCACGAAGATTTTTTCAAGACTATGAAAACATTTAAAATCACTAAAGTTAATTCAGAATTGATAAAAAGGTTATACGTTGTTTTACAGACAGTTTCTTCTGAGAGACTTTTCAGAAATTATTGTAGAGAAACAGCAGAACTCTACGTAAAACTTTATCCGTGGTATACATGCCTGCAAGTGTTCACAAACTTCTTTTACATGGTGCGGATATTTGTAAATATTTTGGTTTTATTCCCATTGGTCTGTTAAGTGAAGAAGCATCAGAAGCGAAGAACAAGGAATTTAGAAATGCTAGAGAGAAGCATACTAGGAAAACGGGAAAAATTTTGACCGATGAAGACTTGCGGCACAACTTTCTAATAAGTTCTGATCCGTACATATCGTTTATTCGACCAAAATTTACAAAAAATAAGTACCAATATTTTCATCCGGAATTAAATGCGTATATAATATTTATTTTTGGACCGATTATAATTTTGTTTATTGGCTTTGTTTGAGTAGATTCTTTTCATAGGATTAGAAAAATATTCACCCACTATCCAATTGCACTCACATCGCGCTGATTGAGGGAACGGTGAGCTCATTTTTTAAGAATAAGTAGTGATAGCCTTTTCCAGGCTTAGGAAAAAGACCGTCTAGGGAGGCGACAGGGTATTTCGAACTTGTACCGACTAAAATCTGCACTTGCCTTCTATGGTCTTTTGACTGGGGCTATGAGACATGTGATTACATTCGCCGAAAGTTCAACAGGCTATAAGTTCAAACGTCGCTGGACCCACATACCGGGGAACCTTGGGAGTGCACAAAGTGTAGACACACTTTTACCTAACCCTTCGGGGAATTCAGTTGTGATGGTATGGATGTACTTTTAAACCACGATATTATATGACAATCCTTGTGATCCTTGCTAATCCCTACCAATATTATTATTAATGCGAAAGTAACTCTGTCTGTCTGTCTTGTCTGTTGTTAGGCCAAAATCCTTGAACCGATTTGGTTGAAATTTGTTACAAAGATAGATTAGACCTCGGAAAATGACATACGGCTTTATGTCTAAAATAGCCCTTTAGGTTGCGGGTGATACAGTAGGCTACTCAGACCGAGTGGTATAAAGGAAAATGTGGGGTAGTAGGTTCTATTACCTATTCAATAGCACACTCTGTATATAGCAGAAGATAATATAGGAGAGAAAAGAATTTGTCTTTTATACCTACATATTGTTTAAAATAAAACAATAAAAATTAAATAAAATACATTGTTCAAATTGATAATCTTAAATAAATAGTAGGTAGTAGGTACCCGTAGTGTACACACACAATAGACATACAATTTTCTTGATTGTAAATAATTGCTACTATTAGGTACACCTAAGTAGATAATATTATGTATATTATTTCCCATTTTGTTAGAATTATTCTTTAATTGTTTAAAAGAATAATGAGTGACAATTTGAAAAAGTTCTCGGAATCAGGTGCAAATTATGATAGCCTAGTATTTATAACAGAACTCTTAATTAACGTGATTATCATTATGATAATATGTAATAACTTACGTTAATACTTAGAGGTCTATTAAGTATACAATACAATACAACAGCTTTTTAAGTAACTACCCAAATTATTAATGTATTAATTTAAAAATACTTTTTATGAATCCTATTAAAAAGTGAATAGTGTTTTTTTTTAATCTAAGAAGGTTCTCAACATTTTATACCTTAGCAGTTCTCAATCCTGTTTTGTATGACGATTTGCGCAAGGTCGCTGAAAGTGACTGGATAAAAAAACCGAAGATTGTGCTCTATAGGGTTCACTATAAGCCTACGTCTAGCAGTGACCGAATATAGGCAAATGATGATGATGCATGTTCGCGCATAATTTTGTTGCTAAGCAACTGATTTTGTGGACACTGGTTTATTGAGTATAATTTCAATATAATTAGCCTAGATTAAACTCTCTAGGAATGCAAAATCGAGTGATTCTAAGATGGGTTCCAGGTCATTAGGGCATCATTGGCAATCAACGTGCCGATGAACTCGCTAGAGAGGGGACTGTAGTCGCTAGAGGTGGTACGCAGCAGGATCCCGAGCCTTTCTGTGGAATACCGAAAACCCTTGCTCTAAGAACTATTACGAACTCAAGCTTTCAGACTGCCATCAAGCTCTGAGCGGAATTGGCCAGGAATGGTGCACTCTAAAGCTTTAATTAAAGCCTTCAATAAAAGGCATACAAACCTTTTCCTAGCACTGAATAGGAACAACTTGCGCGTTTAACTTAAGGCTGAGTGACACGCGAACTTACCGGCGTTGTGAAGAGGCTGAAGAAACGCCACTTCACCTCCTGGGGGAATGCGGTTCGCTATAAACAAGAGCAGTACTTATCTAGGGAAACATATGAAATAAAGGAGTTTACCCCTAAGCAAATCCTGCAGTTTATAGTAGCCGCAGGGTTTAGCGGTGAACTCTATCTCAATGAGTGGCGATCACAATAGACCGGGTACGGTCGCAGAGATACTATAGGAGCATTAAATTATCTTAATCAATTTTCTACACCTAATATTTTTAATTTCAACAATTGAAGTTTACAGTGATCATTCAATTTTATTAATTCAATAATTGCTTACGTCTTGCGACTAAGTAACCAGTTTTGTTGTAGGTACCTACACTATGTATGTACCTATGTATGTACCTACACTATACTTTCAGAGCTCGAAAGGACAGTAGACCTGAGTATTTGATATAAATTTTAGCTTGATACCTCCACGCGTTCCTGAGAAAAAGGGTCTTGACAGACGGACGGACGGACAGACGGACAGACGGACAGACGGACAGACGGACGGACGGACGGACGGACGGACAAGAAAGTGATCTTAAAAGGGTTCCGTGTTTTTCCTATTGACTACTTTTTTTAGGGTTCCGTACCAACCCTAAAAAAGTAATCAAGTGTCGGTAAATTATTTTTTTATGCTTGCTGCTAAAAACGGCTAAGATCTCATAAAATAATAATGGAAATTAGAGTTTAAATATACATAGTAAGTATGTACCTACTTATAATAAGTGTGAAGAATAAAGCAAATAAGTCTGACTGCTCGCGGTCGGTGCGTAGACTTTGCACAGTAGTGTGAAAAGATTTTTATTAATACCTGTGTGATCTGAACTAATAATTTATTCATCCAGCGTCAACACCATCTAGTCCCAAACTAAGCAGAGCTTGTACATACTATGGGTACTAGAATTGTCTAGTAACCATAGTACAAACTGCACTAGTCACTTATTATGCCTATGCGTACTCGTGGCTAAGCTACGGCGTAACCCTTTGGGGTAATAGTACAGACGCACCATCTCTTTTCACCTTACAAAAGAAGTTCATGCCCGACAGGGTCCATGATTGATACCATAAACTGTATAACAACTGTTTAACATTGTGGAGTGCAATAAACGTATTGAGTATTGAGTACAAGCTATAATTTCATAGTAAAAGCTATAATTCCATAGTACAGGATATAATAGTTATATACTTCATATACTTACTTAATTTTGACTAAGATGACTGGCATACTGTGGGTACTAAACAATGCATAATACTTAAATACTTTTTTTTTGGTAAATAGTACTAGTAGGTAGGCAGTAGGTAGTGACGACCTCTGTGGTCTAGTGGTTCGCGTGTCAGACTGCTGATCACGAGGTCGTGGGTTCGATTCCCACAAACCACAAATATTTATGTGATGAACACATGTGTTTGTGTTTGTCTGGGTGTTTCCTATGTATTATAGGTATGGATTTACAAAAAAAAGTATTTAGGTATTATATCCATTGTCTAGTACCCATAGTACAAGCTCTGCTTAGTTTGGGACTAGATGGTGCTGTGTAAAATTGACCAAGAATATTTAAATACATACTTATTATACATAAGAATCACCCAGATAAACATAAACACTTATGTTATAAATATTTTGTCCTGTAGGAATCAACCCAACACTCGACCCACTGGACCGCAGAGTTCGTCGATTTTGCCAAATAATACAGGGTTTAGCATAAATTAAACAGCGGGTTAAAATGGTAAATTTTGTATTCTTATTAAAAAACTGTCATTAGTGATTGTAAGAACGACTGCTACGTTAGGTGTCCGGGGTTCGATTCCCAGGTCGAGCAAGAAGTGTTATAGAATTTTCGGCATATCTTAACTTTAGCCTCCTAGAACAGCATTTGAAATTGAATAATAACTATAGTCCCGTACAAGATATTTTTGATGTTTGCTTTGAAACAAAACAGCTGATACTTTTAACTTTATGGTCAGAAATAAGGATGAACAATTGTGAACCGTTAAGATTGTTGGTTGTACAAAAACAAAGGTTCACAATCGATTGCAGCAACTATGACAAGATTGTATGTCACGGAGTTTGTCGAAGTCTTTCATGCAAGACTCAACAAAGAGCGTGGCACATGTCACGGTAGTGCGAGCTAGGCATGCTAATTATTAAGCTTGGTTCGTTGAGGAATAACGATTTGTGCTAGCCAACATTTTTTTAAAAGGGTTTGAGCAGTATTTTAACACCCTAACTAACAAAACCATTTATATAACGTATGAATGGTTTGGTTATTTTTTTTAACATTTTTTCTTTTTTTATACTAAAGGTGACAAATAAGTATACGACCCACCTGACGGTAAGCGGTTACTGTAGCCTATAGACGCTTGCAACACCAGGGGTATCACTTGCGTATTGCCGACCCTGTTAAACGAAAGAAGAGTCATTGGGTTAGCAGTATAACGGTCAAAGTCCCCCCACTGCCGACACAACGTTTCCTCGAGGAGCACTGGCAATCTTACTCACCGTAAGGAACACAACACAGCTCAAAGCAATGTTATTTCACTTCGATTTTCTGCAAGGTGGAGGTACTTCCCCAGTCGAGCAGCTCCATTTTGAGTGGAATTACTCTCACTATGCCCTTCCTCTGTTAAAAACTTGGGTTAGTCTAGTACAAAAGTACTTTTAAAATAGAAAAATACTTCAATGCTGAGATAGGGACCTATTCTGACATCGCACAGGATAACGTACTTCCTTAGTTTTAAGACTTATTAAATTGTTATGTTAAATTGTATTTTGTCCTGTTTTGTGCCTGTCAGAATAAAAATTTTCTTTCTTTCTTTCTTCTTCTTTCAATGGTTACATTTCAAGTGCAACGTTTTCAATGATTAAAATTGTAACGGTTGTACGGGTTGTTGAGTTTCCCATATGGTCGAGCTACACAATGAATGATGCATGTGTGCCGTCGGCTGGGACTGGTCTACTCAAAGCCGCTGTGGCTCTTTCTTCAAAACGCCATTACAGACATTACCCTGCATGACCGTCCCATATTTAATATTATTATGACTGGAATTTATATAAAGTCATGATTCTGTGAGTTTGTTGGCGTTTCTTCTGTCACCAGCTACAAAATTCCGATGGGTGATATTTTATGAACTAAAGCCTAAATGTTGCCCTAAGATTTGGGCTATGGGATCCTCTAAATCAATGCCATAGTAATGATTATTTATTATTTATTTATTGTATTTTATAAGCTACATAATAAAACTTATAAATTAACAGTGTTCCACAAAACTGTATAAACATTTTGTAGGATCACAGTAACACATATAAATTTAGATAAAATGTAAGGGGTGAACAGTCATTATTGATTTGCGATGTGTTTGGTAAAACACAGACAAACAGACAGAAATTGAAATGACAAAAAATCATAGAAATTTATTGTAAGTGTACCTACCTACCTACTAATTATTCTGTCATAATATTTTTTTGCAAATATAATAAATAATAATAATAATTTAGGACATTTTACAGGTACGATGGGTACTAGACAATGAATATAATAGGTCGACCTGTACACAGACGACATCAAATATGTAATATGTATATAAGCAATGCATCTACAGACATGCGAAACTTACATACTTATTATAATACCTAAGTACAATAATTACATTATTGATTAATGATGATTTAAAAGCATTTTGTTTTCACAAATCATTCTGCTTTATGTTTGCTTCTACCTATTAACCTTTATTTCATTTATTTTCACCTTTGTTTTTCATTCACAATCACCCTGACCCTTAAGGCCTCCATTCGCCAGACGTCTAAACTTCAACCAGGTACTCGTGATTCGTGAGCACATTGGAGGCATCCAAATTAATCATTTTATTACAAAAGTTACGCAGAGATGAGGGACAATTCGCTAGTATGCTTTTTGTTCCTATGAGCCTATAGCCTAATCTAAATCCTCCGATCTAGATTCTACTGACAATGTAAATAAATAAAAATCAATTTCCACGAATGAAAACTCATCACTTGAGAACGGCTCCACCGATATGGCTGTTTTTTTTTTGTGTTCTGGTCGTAGGCAATTTGTATGTAGGTATGTATTAAGGACAAGGTTTTCATGTAAGATTTTGTAGTTGAAAATCAATTAAAATTCATCCAGGCGACGCTCATTTCATATAAAAACTAGCCAGACCCAGCAAACGTTGTTTTGCCATGTAAATTATTAAAATTCTTGAGAGGGCCACCCTTCTCATCTAGGGGTATAAATTGCCTACGACGTATTCTCAGATCTACCAAATATACACAAATAAAAATCATAAAAATCGGAGGAGTTCGATAACAAAATCTGTGACACGAGATTTTTATATATTAGAAGAGATTCAATCGATCGAGGGTGTTCGACCCAGTTGGAGGGGCTCGTGGCTAATTAATAACTACGCTGAGCAACCGATCTGCAAGGTTGAGCTGCTCTGGCAGCGGTCAGTCTGTGGATGGGTGACCATTCTTCACATATCGAGATCCCTCCGTGCCTTGGAGAGCACTTAAAGCCGTTGGTCCCAGTTATCATACTAACGCCTTAAGGGACTGACAACCAGTCTATCCTCAAGATGTCGTTATTGCAAATGGGAGGTCTGATGGCAGTCGCTTCGTGCTAATACTGATATTTAGCCGCATCTGGTTAGACTGTCAGCCGATCCCAACATTGGAAAAGGCTCGAAGAATATGCTTGAATTACGCTTGGATTACGATAGCACCGAGTAAAAGTCAGCTGCAACAGCAACAGCCTAAAAGACCGTCCTGCCAATTTTAGGCTAATCTAAATACCTGAAGCAATGATAGCCTAGTAGTACGCACCTCTGACTTTTCGAAATCATATGCGTAATAAAATTATAATTCGCTTGAAACGGTGAAGGAAAACATTGCGAGTAAACCTGTATGCCTTAGAGATTTTTGTCGACGATGTGTGAAGTCTACCAACCCACACTAGGCCAGCGTGGTGGACTATAGCCTAATCCTAAAAAAATTACCTAAATAAACTTAAAAAATTGACGGACAATCTTAAAAGATTGAGAGGGCTCTCCGTAAATTATATGGTAGGGCATACTGGGAGTAGTAGGTAATTCCACTCAAATTGGAGCTCCCCGACTGGGGAAGTACCTCCGCCTTGCAGAAGATCGAAGTAAAATAACACTGCTTTGACCTGTTGTGTTCCTTACAGTGAGCAAGGTTGCCAGTGCTCCGCGAGGAAACGTTCTGATGACAATTAGCGGACTTTGACCCTTACACTGCCAACTATTCCTCTTTCGTTTTACAGGGTCGGCAACGCGCAAGTGATACTCCTGGTGTTACAAGCGTTTATAGGCTACGGTAACTGCTTACCATCAGGTGGGCCGTATATTTGTTTGCCACCTTAGTGGTATAAAAAAAACTGAATGGAGACCCGTGCCGTAGTGGCAGAGTATATGGGTTGATGATGATGAAATATCTGGCTGTCTCATTATTTTGACGACGTCTGTGGTCTAGTGGTTCGCGGATCGGACTGCTGACCACAAGGTCGTGGGTTCGATTCCCACAGGACACAAATATATGTGATGAAAATAAGTGTTTGTGTTTGTCTAGGTGTTTCTTATATATTATAAGTCCATATTTATAAAAAAAGTATATAAGTATTATATCCATTGTCTGGTACCCATAGTACAAACTCTGCCTAGTTAGGAACTAGATCGTGGTTTACACACCACGATCTCAGTGATCCTAATCGCAATTGCTACGCTTGAGGTCCTAAGTTCGTGAGCAGTGTAGGTAATTGGATTTCTCTATGAAATTCTCAGCAGCAGCTCCGAGTTTAGATTTGTGCCTGGTTAATGGCAATAGGCTTGCGTCCTATTACATGAGACTTAAACATACCCGCGAATTGTGGTGAGGTTTAGCAATAGCACCTGTTCCTAACCCTTCCAAGAACACAAGCATTATAGTACCTACGTTATGTTATGTAATTGTTAAGCTTATGTTCTAAATACCAAGAAAGTCTACCTAGGCTAGGATAAAATGAGGACCCTACACACTTTGCGCTGTAGCATGATGTGGGTGACAGTTTCAGTAACATTTCGTTTCACTCTTGAAAGTTGCCGCGATTTACAAATTATGACTTAGTATTTCAGCTGTACCACATTCGTAATATTATATTAAATCATTAAAAACTGTAGTAAATTAAACATAATACATACAATACGTCATACAAGCAACTGTCACCCGCACCATGCTACAGCGCAAAGAGTGTAGTTATTTATAAAAAAAGAATTATCAAAATCTGTTCACCCAGGCGAAAGTTCTGACAAACATAAAATCAAAAAAAAATCCTCTGTTTTTAAAGTCGGTTAAAAAAACGATTCATCCCCCTTAACTCGTTTTTGCTCGGCTCTTATTGGTCCTAGCATGATGTTATATCTTCGATAAATGGACTATCCGACTCAAAAAGAATTTTGCAATTCGAACCAGTAGTTCCTGAGACTAACCAGTCCAACCAAACAAATTCTCAGTTTTATAATAAATAATTTTTATAAAAAAAAAGTATAGATATAGGTACTTATTTTACATTTCCCATTTTATTTTTGTAGGACACGACATCTCCTCGTTGTCCTTACAAGTAATGTATCAGGAACAAACACTAAAGATTAACTACACAAACAAACGGACAGCATATGTCATACATGCTAGTGTGGCCAATATAGACATGGGCAGTTTGCATGAAATACACAATATAGCCTTTATTTTCGCTTCCCAGATTCTAATAGATATTTGTTTGGGCTAAGATGCAATATACTATATTTAATAATAAACTAGCAGGTTCTCCCGCTTCCCCCCCCCCCCCCCTAGCCTATGTCCTTCTTAAGGTCTAATATATATCCGTACCAACGTTCACCAAAATAGCAGTTTAGGCGTGAAAGTGTAACAGACATACAGATTTACTTTCGCATTATATTAGTAGGGGTAGTATATGTTGTGATGTTAACGAGACGATATCGATCGCTTTTTTCCAAAATTAATGAAGTTGGCATTTTTTAAGGCGAAGTTTACCAGTCTATGCCCAATGGGGTACAATAGAGGATACATAAAAATATAAAAAATACTGAAACCTATTCGAAACGACGAACAATTATACAATTACTGATCACGGCCATGGCTGAAAGCTAGCGCCCGAACTCCGAGCGCTGGTTTTAAGCGATGACGATTTTTTTATGCAACTCCGCAGCATTAAGCTAATTGTTGACCTTTTTTCGCACTGATGAGACGCACAACATTTTCCACAATATTTTCAAGCACTGTTCATTTATAGAATTTATCATATCTCACGATTTTGTTTCAGGTAACATATCTACCTAATCTGTATTAAAAAAAAAACTAAAACACGTTAATAATGGATTTTCATACAACTTTACTGTAATTAGAGTAAGTAGGGTGCTTTTCGAGCAGGTGAATAAAATTAATTTATAGTATGGATTCCTCGTGCATCGTCCACCAACTGCGAAGGCAGCAAAGTAGGTATATCGGACTCGTACCGGCTAAAATCTGCACTTTCCGTCACTTGCCCTGTAGTCATGGCCATGGGATCCGTGAAATTCTCCACGACCGCCTCTTTTTAACTATCTTCATCCAGCATCCAGCATTGAAGCGTCCGGAACGTCCAAACGAACACAGTGAGCCTATTCGAGGGCAGGTCATCGATACCTAATAAGTATAACCCTTACTTGCTAAAAAAAACTTGAAAAACACTCGCCCAACGTCGGCGTCACTACATATTATTAACCTTTTGACCGCCACGGACGTGTATAGACGTCAAATTAAAACTTTCTCACGACGCCAACGACGGCATGGCACGTCAAAAATACCACTGTTTTTTTACTTCAAAATAAATAGGTACCTATATTTTCAATAGGTGTTACTGACATCACCATAAAGACGTAAATTCAGAAAGTGAAGGCAAAATTTGACATGGCGGGTAGGACTCGCGGTGGCTTAGTGGTCATAGCGTCTGGTGTACCTAACCAGAAGACGCAGGTTCGAATCCTGCCCGCGGTCGAATTTTTCCTTTGCTTAAATACTTCTATTATTAGATACTAGAATTTGTCGCTTGGCGTAGAGAACATGGATTTTCGTTATTGACGTGGCGGTCAAAAGGTCAAAAGGATCACTTGTACAGCAAAATTATCAAATACTGTAACATAAAATATAGTACCTACTCGACAATGCAATCGGTTTCTAGGTGGCGACAGGGCACAAGGTATGATCTAGAAAAGTTATTAAAGTAGTCAATTGTATATTATACACTTCTCCACACAACACAACACATACACCCTCATCAAGGGAGGTGGGTCGTAGTGGTCATGACCAAAACCGTAAACGTTAAATTGGCAAAACTTCTGAAAGTTGACATTTCACGATATTTAGTAAATATGACCCCCTCAAAGTTGACAGCGACCGCACCTGTCCCTTGCACAATACATAAACTAATACAAATGATACAAAATGAGCACGCCCCTGTATCTACTATCTATACTCTGATGTATTCAATGTAACTATGATATTATGAATTTATTTAACTATGGTGAGGGGTTCGTGGCTAAGTAATAACTACGCTGAACAACCAATCTGCAAGGTTAAGCTGCGTTAGTCGCGGCCAGTCTGCGAATGGGTGACGATTCTTAACACTTCGAGACTCCTCCGTGCTCCGGACAGCAGGAAAAGCCGTCAGTCCTGGTAATACGAGCATCTAGAACAGTTGTTAGTGGCAGTCAGATGTCCAAAAAACCTAACAACCAGTGTATCCTTAGAATATCGGTATTACCCAGTACCTAATTGGGTTGCGAAGGTCTTGGTCGGCAGTCGCTTCATGTAAAATACTGATATTTAGGCGTATCTGGTTAGACTGAAAGCCGATCCCAACATAGTTGAGACAAGGCTCGGTGATGGGGGCTACGGTTGGACGACCTCCTCGTGTGCTTCATGGCTATCAGTCCTTTCGGGATACGTCTTGGGGGTTAGTCATGAAGTCTGGTGCAATCTGAGCAACTCTTCCTGGTTTCTGGGGAGTCTTGCTGCTCGTGGCTAATGGTCCGACACCGAGGAAAGGCCCTTTTCAGGGCCATGGGTGGGGAATCCTCCGCGCGGCCGCGAGGCTCTGCAGGGCCTTTTCAGGGCCCAAGGAGGGCGTTCCTCCGCGTGTCCCTCTGATCGCAGCAGAGGGGCACAGTGGAGGAGCAAGGGCGCGATCGGGGGAGCAGGTGTGGGACTTTGTTCTCACCTGCCACCACCGTCAAGTCGGATCGAGCTCAGCTGAGCGTCTCCGCAATGGTCCGGGGGCGGTGGACGCGGGGACATCCGTCGCTCCCCCTTAAGGACCCGAGGTGGCGTCACTTAGAGAGACATTTCGCTTAAGAGACTATAAAAAACGGGTTGAGCTAAAAATTAAAAAGAAATCTACAATCATGGACAGTCCAGCACACCGTTTGACATCTTGTGCGAAAACAATACTTAAATGAACCTACATTTAAGTATTGTACCATATAGTATACCAACCTATCTATTCTTGACTTGGCAATTTAGCTCAAATATCAGGAATAAATCATGAACGTAGGAATAGAAGTAAGAGGGTGTTTCGCTAATATTAGATTTAAGAAATTATTGGAAATGTTGAAGTGATACTTGACTAACATTCTTCGATCGAAATAATAGATAAAAAAAAAAAAAATCTTTATTAAACAAAAGTTGTACTTAAAAACACTTATTTGGACACTGCATTGTTAGAACAACAAGAAAAGTGGTTACGATGAACTCTGGTACCCAGTGTAAGATTAAACTTGTGTTTAGGGTACCAGCGTTCTCGAATTGTTTAGATACATAACAGAGTTGCAGGACGATCACAGTTGATACATAACAAATAAATAAAGAAAAATCTGAAAGTATTGCCTCTCACAAACATAGACAAAGCATAGATAACTATAATTTTACATATTATATTGGATTTGGGTAGTGTTAAAGGATCGACATTTTAATTAACTCTTCAGTTTTGTTGTAGTCTAATGATGTACCTAGATGTACCAAGCGACTGATGGATAGTTATTAGGTACTGATTTTTTATAAAGAGGTGTAGGTATTTAAGGCAATAAGCTGGCCCACTATATTTACATGGGACCTACAACATACCGAAACATTTCTGAAATTAATGTGAGTGTACATATAGTACACTTCTGCCTAACCCTTCGGGGAATACAGGCGTTATGGTATGTTTTGTGTTATGTATAACTTACCAAGGGTGGCTTTATACAAAAATAAACAATGTTTGGCGCCTGATAGAAATGTGAAAACATTTCCTATGCGGAAAAAGTGCGGACAATATTTTATAAGGCGCAGATTCCCCTAGACCATCTAATATATAAAATTCTCGTGTCACAGTTTTCGTTGCCATACTCCTCCGAAACGGCTTCACCGATTTTGATGAAATTTTTTGTGCTTATCGGGGAGGTCTGAGAATAGGCCAACATCTATTTTTCATACCCCAAAATTTTTTTTTTATGGCAAAACAACGTTTGCGGGGTCAGCTAGTAATATTATAATAGTATGTTTAAGTTACGGTAAATCTGATTAATTGAAAATTATTAATATTTTTACTAAATTATTAATAATAACCACATGTTTTGGTAAATGTGAATAAACGATCGAAATTTATTACTTTTAGTTTTTGAATTATATAAAAAAAAAAACCTAACAACCTAACCTGGCCTAAGTACGACTTTTAATTTTATTTAGTTTTTATAATTCCTTGCATATTGGAGCTCAACTAATATAATTGACCACAACGCGTTGTGAGCTGTTTTTGGTCCTTGAGCGTTACTTATGTACATTTATCACTTTAACCTCGACTTTCGGTAATTATTAATATTAATAGATAATTATTAATAATCTTCAATTATTCACTCTTACCGTAACATATACATTGAAATAAAACTACTTTTTACGGATTTTATCGCGTCCATGGACGCTGTATGGGGTCCGAAACGTCGGGATTATAATAATATCAATATAACGCGATAAAATCAGTAAAAAGTAGTTTTATTTCAATGTTTAATATTCGCGTAAAATGTCAGAAATCAATAAACATGTAGCATTGATCTGACGCCCACATGAGATCAATGCTACGTCTATGTCCGACCATTAATGTGTAGATTGACATTTCTACGTCATGATAATATGGGACCTCGAAGTGAAAAGGGAGAGTTTATGTACCTACATACCTATTCAAAGCTTTAATATTTTATATAATAATATCATAATAAGAGTATTTCTCCAGTCTACGCAATCCAATTTCTGGGCAATACTGGTTTGCCACAGCATGAATGCTTTTAATATTTATAATAATAATATAATTCGTGACGTGAAGAATAATCGGGTGACATCTTCTAATTAACTTACTAATGAAGATGTGTTTACCATATATCTGTTGCTATAAGTGTGAAAACAGAGAAAACGAATTTTCCAAGAAATGAGACCGAGCTACATCGATTTTTCGCCTCTGTGGACTCCCGTAGTTTCTTACTGTTATTTGTTTGAATTTCATTGAATTCATAAGAGCCGTTTCCGAAAACGCGATTAAAACATATAGGTAAGTAAATTAGCAATAATATGTTTATTTTATTCAAAAGGAACACACTACAGACACTAGCATGTTCACCAGTACACAATAATTAAATATGTGCTTGAATTATAGTAACGTAATTACGTGAATTATAGTAGAAGGTCTTGGATTGCGGGCCTTGGATTCAGGAGAAGGTACGCACCTCTGACTTTTCGAATTAATGTGCGTACCTATTATTAATTAATTGGTACGGTTACGGTGAAGGAAAACATCGTGAGGAAACCCGCACGCCTTAGAGATTTTCTCGACGGTTTGTGAAATCTGCCAACCCGCACTAGGCCAGCATGGTGGACTATACTTACCCTGATCCCTCTCAATATGAGAGGAGACCCGTGCCCAGCAGTGGGACAGTATATGGATGGGTTGGTAATGATGCTGATGAATAAATTCAATTGTTACAGATTCATTTTACATATTTACGTGAAAAAACCAAACCTAAACAATTAACGGGTTAATACAAGTTTTATCAGTTTAATTAATTAAAGTTTTACTTAAATTTACTCTAGGTTATATACCTATATTATATAGGTACCTACAACGGTCTATAAATATTGCTTGCATAGGTAATTACACATAGGTAAGGGATATATTATTATACACAGGGATTTTTAGGAAAGAATACATACTTACACTCACGCCTTTTTCCCATGGGCATAGGCAGAAACTAAAGAACTTCACTTACTGCGATTCTTGCATACCTACTTCTTTCGCTTCGTCCACATTTATACATCTTGTCATACAAACAGGCCGGTTGCGAGTACCTACGACTACCTACGAACGTGACCATTTTGAGAAGGAAATAGAATACATTTTGTACAAAATAAATTCATCTCTTTTTTTATGAGAATATCAATAGGATTCTACATTCAAACAAATAACAAACGCGGTACCATACAAGTTTATACAAGGCGCCTAAGATTTTTTATATCGAAATAGGTTGTCGCTGGTATCGGCAGATAGTACCCACCCACGCCCTATATGCGAAGTTCATTGTTAAAATATTATTAGAATATGTAGGTACATATTAGGTATTATTTGTACAATGAGTGAAAGGTTATTATTTTATAGATAAAAAGCGTATTATTCCTTACAAAATGTTCTCCTTCATATCAATTATACACAGTTATTTGCAATAAAACGCCTGAATTTAATTGCGTTTGATTTGCCGTTTACGTGATTGTATTTTTTTGCTTATACGATGTTTTCAAGCGCTATTTATTGAATTTCAAATCAAATCAAATCAATTTTATTGCATTCCATAATGTATACAGGTGTCAGCTTATATTTCTTGAAACAATTATGGACCCTGTCGGGCACAGCATAGTTTAGTAGGAGAGAGGAAGAATTGTTAATTGATATAAGTAATTGATATAAATTTATTCTTTTAATTTAATTTACAATATTTTATAGTTTTTATTTTTGTATTATAATTTGTCGTATTTTCACTTATTGTCACACTATTATTATATTATTAAAGAATAATAATGTAATCATTGTAATTTTTATTATATATTTTTGTTTTATTATTTGCACTATTCATAAATATAAGTTATTGTATTATTTCTTCGATGTCATCATCATCATCATCAGCCCGATGCTGTCCACTGCTGGGCTAGGGCCTCTTCATACATCTGCCACTGGTTTCTGTTCTGGGCTACTCTTGCCAATTTCTTCTCCACCACCTTTACAATATCGTTGCACCATCTAGCCGGCACACTCCTGCGACCGGTCCTCGGTTGCCATTCGAGGATCTTGCGACTCCACCTCCCATCCTCTCTACGACATACATGACCTGCCCATCTCCACTTCAGAGTAGCAATTGAAAAACGAGTGATGTACTCCGGAAATATAAAACCACATTGTTTTAAAATAAGGACTAAAAATAAACTAATCTCACAAATCTTAAATGAGTTGATTATTGCCAGAAAATGCACAATACCTAATCCATACTAATGTTAATTGCGAAAGTAACTTTGTCTGTTTGTTACCTTTTCACTAAACCGCTAAACAGATTTTTATAAAATTTGGCAAGGTGATAAATTGCATCCAGACTTCCTGAGGGTCCTTCCTCAAGCATATTGGCTACTTGATAACGAGCATAAATAGGTATAATAATCATGACACCTGTGACTTCTAACCACAGATAAGGGTTTCATTTTTCATTTTCTTTTTTTCTAAACATATATCTTAAAACATAATAATTATATGTAGGTATACATATATTATATCGCGCATTTATTATTTTAAAGGTTAGGTAAAGGTGTACCAATGTACATCATTTATCTTTCTAATTTAAATAATGCTCGCGCATTCGGTAAATATCCCATTAACCACAGGAATTTTAATTATTTAACAATGTAGGTCTCGACGAGGATTTCATTTATAAAGCAGCTACATATGTACATTTTTAGCCTTTTCTTTTTTTTTTAGAAATCGTTGCCCCACACTATTTTGTCCTGTAAGTATCTCTTTCTGCGTTTACAAACACAAACTTTCACGTACACACAGACCCAGACCCGGAGCAACTACCTGTAGGTCATACAAATATTTTTTTCGTGCGGGGATCGAACCTACATCCACTACCCGTAGCACCAATGACCGAAGCTGATTGCTCAGCCGCTGCGCCAAACGTGTCGTCGAAATGTTCTTTGGATACGCACGTTCACTCATTTATCACTACATTTTATTATTACTCACTACGGTAACTCGACCTAAATCGCAAATCGCCTCTTTTTATCCGGGAATTGACGAGGTGGCGGAACATTCGAGACGTTAAACATAAATAGCACCTCATTTATGACGTCATGGAGCGATAGTATGGATTTTTCTTTATTCAGCCCTTGAGAATGTCTCCGCCGCGCGCCGCCGAGTTGTTTATTTTACACGAAGTAAATAGGAGAGCCAGTTGCCAGACCGGCATTATGGCTCAATTCACACTGATATCGAATTATCGAGCATCGAGCAGTTTCGGTGTCAATATTTTCGCAGCGTTTGTAACTTTACTTTCGTAACCTCCCATTAACATAGTATATAGATATACCATAATACATATTATACATATAGATCCTACACTTGTCGTCGACCGTTTGTACACACACCGTGCCTAAATCTGATTGATTCACCGAGTTATGGCACGGTCATCACACACGGCACTCACGGCGAAACGAAACGGCGTCGCGCTGTAGTACCGCCGTTTCTGTGAACAAACGTCAGCGGGTTTAGGGTGGGGGTTCCAAGCCAGGGCCCATGGCACGTACGGCAAATTCGAAATTCTTGACATACGTATTCACAGATGTCCAGTACTATTTTTCTCGGGGCGCTTTGACCTACGCCTATAGGTCAACCTAAGTATAAAACATATGTAGGTGGGGGAGGCATATATATGTTTTCGCCTCGCCTTGAAAAAAAAACTAGATCCAACGCTGACAAACTTCCACGATGATCTATATACTTCACCGAGCTAGGCGCTGTGGCCATCACCGCTGCCAACTCGTTGTAAATTGAGCCTTATTGTCGTCTCATCGGTTCATTTTCACTGCACATTCTACATTAAACCTACAGTCTCGATTAAACATGGGTTCTGACTAGGGCTGCCAACATTTCTTCAGCGAAATATTAGAGTATTATTCGGACAGAAACTATATTTAAGTATTTGCACTTCTTGCATTTTTTAACAATATTTTGAAAGATCTGTTTGTTAGATTTTGGTGTTGAAAATATAGTAAATTTAACTGCAGGATGAAGATGGTATTCACCGTGATGTTAAAATGCAAACATAATTATTGTATTATATTTAAAGATTAAGTTTAATGGATTTTTAAACTTTGTAATTAGGAAAAATTTGATTGGTTACTACTAGGCTGGCGGACAATGATGACTCACTGAATTCTTAACTCGAACGAACTATACCTATGTGTTTTTTCAACAGTACCTGCGCAGACCCGAAATACAGTACAATACTATATATTATAGTACGGTTGGCAACCCTAGTTCTGACTCCTGTCCCGTTTCCAATCAATTCCATTCTATAAAAGGTAGTGCATTCGGCCTTTGATGGTTTTAAAAATGTCGGCCGACTGTGATATGAAATAATTTGGGAATACCGTATCTTTTTATTTGAAATTCAAAAAAAAGAGGAGATTCTCATTTTTACTGTATTTTTTTACTAGTGTCTAAGATGTCCTTGGCGATTGAGGCCGATACAGCTTTTTTTCTGAGAGTATACGAAAATATACTCGCAGAAAAAAAAAATATCGAGACTCGAACCTAAATGTTTAGGTTCGATTACGAAGATACCCCATGGTTTCCTAAACAAATATATTATAGACTAGTTTGACCCGCTCATGCGTTGCTGTGGCTCATGGTATGGACATGTTATGGGTTGGAGTGAACATGTTACCAAGAAGGTTCTGAGCATGACTGAGAGCTTTGTGAGAGATGATATGGCTACAAAGGAAGTGAATGATGAGATGACAGATTATAAAGTTTTATGGAAGAAAAAGACATACTGCGCCGACCACAAGTAATTTGGGTTATACAGGCACCGAATGGAGCTGATGACGATGATGGTTTTGTGACGGTACAGAGGAGGAAGCACCAAATACAAAAGAATAAGAACCACTGCGGTAAGCTCCTATGGAGCCCAACGTGAGTCTGCGTGCCGCGAAGCTGAACACTCCGGTGTACATTTCCCTCCTGCACTACACTACAAATGCGGATGACATCGCAGAGTACGTGCGCTTAAAGACGAGGTACGTGCCGAGAGTAGTGCTGCTGAAGTCGCGCCGCAACGTCAACTTTAAGGCGTTTGTGGCAAATAATTGGTGTAGAGCCAATATTTTGACACCATTTTGTAGGTTGTCTCAAATACTTTTGATTAAACATAAAAAACTATGCAACATATGCAACATAATGAATAGAAAATAAAGAGAGAATAGAAAAGAGTAGAATAGAAAAGCAAAAACGAGGTAATTTTTGTATAAAATTTCGTAATTTAACATATTTTTAAACCATTTTTGTTTATTATTCAGGAAAATTGTTTAATTATTCCATAGCCTCAACACTTATCTTTACAATAAGGCATTACATTTGCACCTCTGTAGGTCTCTTAAATTGAAAATTATTATTGAACAAACCCTATTTTAAATTAAGATGGCTGCCATTCGCGAGGTGTTGGGTCAGGAGTATATATAAAAGTGCATTTGTCGATAAAATTTAGCATAATATATAATATTCCCATAAAGTATCAGTAACCGTTTCCCAAATACACTGTATACATATGTTACCGGAAATGTATGAAATCAAGGAATTGTATACAAATCCTAGGAAATGTGTACAATTCCGATACTATTTAGGAAATGTATAAAATATTGTTTGAAAAACTATTTAATGCATAGATATCCTAGGAAATGTATAAATTTCCTCGGAATTGTATATAATTCCAATATCGTATTAGGAAATGTATAAAGTAAATGCTTTCTGTAATAAAACACGTTGTTAATAATATTTTTTTTATTATAGCACTTATTGAGACAATCGGGTAACAGTCATACCGTAAAATAATAATAATATGTTCATATTATCTTACTAATCAAAACATTCAGATTTGGTTCTTGCACTTGCCGGCCGCTGCCGCGGCACCGTTCGCTTCGCTCGCTCGGCTCGTGCAGTGTGTGGTCACAGTTCTTTAACCTAACCTAACCGATATCTGTATTTTGCTGCTCAATCAGTAATTTTGTCGCTCAATCAGTATTTTTGATACGCGGTTTATTATATTCCATTGTCAATTAGCTATCGTAGGATAAGTTGGAGGTGCTGAAATCTTTACTTTGCCTTACAGGCAGTTTACGGGCAGTCTTGGAATCATATAATTATTTTTTAATGTTATAATTAACCCACCAAATTTAATTTAATCATATAATTAACCCACTAATATCTTAAATGTTTTACATTTCCGATTGCTATTTAGGAAATGTATAGATTTCCTAGGAAATGTGTAATGTGTAAGTATAATATAATTTATTTCACTCATTTCCGTGCGATTTTAGGAATTACATACATTTCCTAGGAATTGTATACAATTGTATACAATATTCCGTTAACACATATAAAAACTTAACAACGCGTGCATTCGTAAAATATCAAAGCCGTCGATGAAGAACTTTCGAAGACAATATTTTGAAAAACTAAAGTTTATTGATATAAATAAATTATGTAAAATATAATTAATTTTATTCTTTTTGAAATATTGTTCCGCGATAATGCGTATCCTCGGAAAAGTATTAGGTATTTAGATACTAGGTACCTAGATACAATCACACCTGATGTATTAAATAAATATTATAAATATTGTTTTTCCTGTATTCTGAAGACTAATGCTTCGGGGAATATTTAGACGGAATGGTATGCATAGAATATAAATAAATAATTTTTTTTGTGACATTTTACACAGCACCATCTAGTCCTAAAGTAAGCAGAGCTTGTAGGTCAAAATCAAAATTATTATATGGACGCTGTAAAGGGTCCGAAACGTCGGGATTAATAATATCAACATAACGCGATAAAATCCGTAAAAAGTAGTTTTATTTCAATGTATAATATTCGCGTAAATGTCAGAAATCAATAAGTAAAACAATGTAATTCATACGACGATGATCATTTCTCTCTCTCTCTCATCCTGACACAAAAATATAATGACCTACATTGTACATTGACACAGAGGGTTGCTTACGCTGAACTCCCTATTAACCTCACTAAGACTCATTGAGATCGATTCAGTAGCTTAAATGTGACGCAATGTTACAACAACAATAATGTAGGTAGGTACTTCGATGTTTTTGTGGACTCATTTCAACTCTTGATTCGAACGAACATTGGACTCAGAACGCAGTCGTTACCTAAGTACGAACGTTTCGGTAAAAGTGGTGGATGACATATGAGGACTTTCCCTACGGTAAAAAACACCTCATAATATTAGTGTAGGGGTTGCAAATTAGAATTTTTTTATTGTGTTTGTCTAAGAAATTCGCTGTAGCAACTCATAGTTCGGATATTATTTGTTAATGGCAATAGACTCATACCCTATTATAAGGGAGCTAAAAACATACCTGTGAACTGTGTACAATACATCTATGCTTAGGTACACGAATTCGTCTAGCCAGGAATTGACCCCACGACCTTATTATGTTCGGCAACCGCACATTAGAGTAGCCATTGCGGTATAAGTACCCTCACTTTCACTTCATGCAAAAAAATAAGTGTGTACCTACTTAATGCTAGGTATTACCTAAATATTATATAAGTATATATTTATATTATAGCAGTGACTACTACTAGTGATATGCCCATTGAACTGCCAAGTCAAAACTCTCGACTTCGAATCCAAGGCACGCACCTCTGATTTTTCGAATTCATATATTAATGTATATACTATATACGTATTTATAATATGTCATCATCATCAACCCATATATTGTCCCACTGCTGGGCACTGGTCTCCTCTCATATTGAGAGGGATTAGGCTATAGTTCACCACGCTGGCCTAGTGCGGGTTGGCAGACTTCACAAACTGTCGAGAAAAATCTAGTGATAATTAATTATTAATACGCACATGAATTCGAAAAGTCAGAGGTGCGTGCCTTGGGTTCGAACTCGAGACCTTCAACTTGGCAGTCCAATGGTCATACCACTAGGCTATCACTGCTTTATAATATGTATATACATATTAATAATTAATTATAACTCCCTTAAACGGTGAAGGAAAACATCGTGAGGAAACCTGCATAGGTACCTTAGAGATTTTTCTAGACGGTGTGTGAAGTCTGCCAACCCGCACTAGGCCAGCGTGGTGGACTATATCTTATTCCTCTCAATCTGAGAGGAGACCCGTGCCCAGCACTTGGACAGCATATGGGATAATGTATGTAATACAGGTCCATTTACTAAATATAAAATCGTATCGCGTTTTGCAGGTCATTCTAGTATGTAAATTCAATCCAAATCCAATGACTACAAAATAGTATCACTATCTCACGCTACACTGCTGAACGGTGGCGCTGCGATCGCGAAGTAAAGTTCGGCTCCTAGCTAATTTATTTGAAATAAATATAAAACTCGAAGAGATTTACGCAAATAGACCAAAAAGTGAAATAAAAACATTTGACTGATAAGTGATATCGTTGGTAGAGGAAAATACCATTACTATGACACTGAAAACCTAAAATTAGTAGTAACTCGGTGTTTGTTTACAAAACAGTGCAAAAACTATTAAAGTGAACAATATATAATATAAAAGTGGCATAAATCTTCATAAAAAAGACATTTAAAAACTTAAATCGTACTCAAAAGTGTTAAAATTGTTAAAACCTGTGTAAATTCATTAAAAGGGAACGTTAACTTTTAAAAATATCAACATCTGCCACCATTTGTTGATTGACAAACGAGCGCGTTCCATATCCTAATTGTGTATAGTGTTAGTTTTCTAGCCTATCGCAGTACAGTAACGCCATCTAGTGCCGAGTAGCTGACACTGCAGACAGCGTTCCAGTTCAAGTTAAGCACACAATTTAAGCATTAATTAGACTGTGTTAGAAACTTTCCGTCAAAGCTAAGTTGGGATAGTGAGCATAACATCTATTTCAAATCACTAGCCGAACTGGTTAGTTTGAAATAAAAAATAAACATTACATAGAGGTCGCTGAATGATGGATACTCCAAACAATGTAACGCTAAGAAAACCTCTAATTAAAGCGAAATCACTGGAAGCCGTTGATATGAGCATATCCTTGAACTCCTCACACTCTGAGGAATTATTAGGCAAAAGTTTAGACATATCTTCCCATGCCTTGTCTACATGCACAGAAGAAATGAAGATAGAAATAAGGAATTTAAAGTCTAACCTTCAAAGTACACAAAATGAACTGGAAAATATCATTCTCGAAAATGTTGAATTAAAAAAACAACTAACTGAACTTTCCCAAGAAATAAATATACTGAAACAAATATGCAAGAGTCCCTTATCATCGCTCCGTAAGGTTCAATCTTCTACTAAAAAACTCAGTGCAAAGCGTCGTCTTACAGATTCTTTTAAAACCACGCCCTATAAAGCACAAGATGTTTCTTGTGTTCAAAACTGCATGACAGCCTATAAACTTCAAAAGAAGATGGAGACTAACATTCAGGATAACATGACAAATACGGAGCTCCAGATGGAGAACGAGATCGAAGATAAATCATGTTTGCGGGAAAGTAAGATATCGAACACCCGTCAACCAAAGAGTAGCATTGATGACGCACCAGATAAGAAATTATACGATAAAAAAGCATTCATATTTGGAGGGCAATCTTGCGCAGGATTAGCAAAAAGCCTCATAAAATCAAGACTGCATAATACCTACTCCAAATATCAGTTTGTTTCTATTGTCAAACCTTATGCGTCAACGGAGGAGATATTAAATAGTGCCAAACTTTTTGACATTACCGAACAGGACAGAGTAATATTATTCATAGGACAAAATGACCCAAATCCATTCCAAATTAAAGCTGAACTATGCGCATTCTTTAAATCTACTAAATGTGATGTTTTAGTGTTAAAAGTATTTAAAAATAGGTTTTTAAATGAAAATAAATTGAATTCTATGTTAAAAGTAATTTGTAAACAATACACAAAATGTACCTTTGTTGACATTAATTATGAATGGTCGTATAATATCTGTCAGAACATATGTGATAAAATTAATTCTAGACTGGATCAAATTGATTATAATCAAAAATTTTTAGCCTCAAAAACGTTTACTCCCGCAAAGACTGTTTACAAAATGTGCACAAGGCCTAAATATGGTCAGATCCATAATTTGTATACACATAACCAGGACACAAATATGAGATTGAATAAATGTCACTCTCCGTCTATAAACCAAAGTACACAAACTGACACTAGTATTATACAAGAACACATACCAGAACAAACAGTCATTAGGTCTAAAAATCAAAGTACACAAACTGACACTAATACTACACATGAACACACATTTTTTCGTAACTGACAATACAGAAACTTCTTACATTAGAATCTTACATCAAAATATTGCTGGTTTATTTAGGAAAAGTCGGTTGTTAGAAATCCATTTATCTGAACTTTTGGAAAACAATATGGAACCTGACATAATTTGTTTATCTGAAACCTTTATTCAAACTGGGTATGAGCAAATGGTAAATATACCAGGATACTCTTTGGCAACATCGTATACTAGAAAGATAAGACAAAAACGAGGGGGGGTATGTATTTTAATTAAACGTGGGCTTTGATTTAAACAGGTTTCCTTTTGCAGCGAATATACAATAGATAAACATTTTGAATGCTGTGCAATTAACCTAATTTCGCAAAACATGTTTATAATTTGTTTGTACAGAACACCTGATTCTAACTGTAGCCTGTTCCTTACAATCCTTGAAAAACTATTATATAGAATTACATATAAATATAAAAAAAACATAGTGATAGCCGGTGATCTGAACATTAATACATTGCATTCAAATAATAAAAACTCTAAGTACCTATTAGATCTCATAAAAAACTATAACTTACAGTTACATATAAATGAACCCACTCGTAAAAATACCTGCATTGATCATATAATAAGCAACATGGTCCATGCTACTGGTCAATTATTACACCTAGACATTTCCGATCATAACACCGCCCAATTACTTAAGATACCCGCAAAAAATAAAGAGGAACCATTATTAGAATATTTCATACATAAATCCGATTTATGTATAAATCACGTAAGCAAATTTAAGGAATGTTTGGGTAGCCTTACATTTAATGACGTATACGAGGAAAAAAAATTTGACTCTGCATTCAATACGTTTTATGACACCTTAAAGCTATTCTATCGCCTGTGTTTCCCAAAAATTAGAATTAAAATATCCAATACAATTCGAAAGTCTAAATGGATAACTAAAGGACTGAAGATTAGTTGCAAAACGAAACGTTTACTACGTTATAAATTCTACTTAAATAAAAGTTTTGTAGCCAAAAGCAAATATAAAAATTACTCAAAACTTTTACGTACTTAATTGTATTAATCAATCAATAAAAATACAAAATTATGAAATGATATTAAATTCAAAAAACGTATGCAAGACGTCTTGGAAATTAATTAAACAAGAATCAGAAAGCATTACACAAATAGAACTTATTTCTAATATTAAAGAAGGAGATTATACATTAAATAAGTCACAAGATATAGCTCAAGCATTCAATATTTTTTTCATTAATTCTATAACCGCAAATACATCCACTTACAACACTTGTAAAACAAGTATTTGCAACAGCATTTTCTTAAAACCACTTAACTTAGATGAAACATATAAAATAATTATGTGCCTAAATAACACAAATGCTGAAGGCTACGACAAAATAACAACAAAAGTGCTCAAAGCTTGTGCTTTAGAAATCACTCCAGTACTGACACATTTGATAAATTTATCATTTGCAAACGGTTGTTTTCCAAGTCCCCTTAAGTTTTCAATTGTTAAACCTCTGCACAAAAAAGGGGATAAGACAGTCCTAGGCAATTATAGACCCATAGCCCTTATTCCGATCTTATCCAAGATATTTGAATCGGCGATGCACGAACGCTTATCAAGCTTCATTCAGAAAAATAATATATTGAGACGAGAACAATACGGTTTTCAAAAAAAAAAATCCACTACATCAGCGTGCTTTGATCTTGTAAGTAATGTTGTAAACAATTTGGATGGTGGCAAGCTAGTAACAGTTATATTTTTTGATATGTCTAAAGCGTTCGATTTCGTATCTCATAAACTGCTATTAGGTAAACTTGGAAATTATGGCATCAGAGGACCAGCATTAAAATGGCTACAAACATACCTAATAAATAGAAGTCAAGCAGTCGAAATTGCAAGCATTGATAAAAATAAACACTTAAAAATGTATCGTTCAGATTTTATGACTAATAAGTTCGGTGTTCCTCAGGGTAGCGTGCTAGGTCCACTGTTGTTCTTATTATATATAAATGACCTTCCTGACGTAACATCGAATCCCTGTATTTTATTTGCAGATGACATTTCTCTTATTGTAACATGTGACAAAAATTATGACTTTAACAAATATAATATTGACATAAATAATTCAATAGATTCTATAATAAACTGGCTAAATATAAACAATCTAAATGTCAATCTAACCAAAACTAATTATATCCAATTTAGCACATACGGTAGACCTCATAAAGAACTAAAAATTTACTATAGAGATGAACAAATAGTAGAGGTAAATGAAGTAACTTTTTTAGGCATTAACCTAGACAAACATCTAAATTGGAAAGCCCACGTGGAAAAAACGTGTAACAAAATCAATAGATTTGTCTATGTACTCTATAAGTTACGTAAAACATCCACAGAGAGAACACTACTGGCCGCGTACCATGGCTACGTATCCTCCATATTAAGTTATGGGCTTATATTATGGGGTAACTCAACAGAAGTTCAAAAAGCCTTTTTAGCGCAAAAAAAATGTGTACGGGCTATGGCTGGTATACCACCATGGGAATCGTGTAAACCGCTATTTGCGAAATTTCATATACTCACTCTGTCTAGTATGTACATTTTGCAAGCAGCCAAATTTGTTAAATTACATCCCAACTTGTTTAAATCCGCCAAGGAGAGCTTTCCAAGAAATAAAAGAGACCCAGATAGAATTGTTTTAACGAAAGTTGCAAAAACAAAAATGTTTCTTGAAAATACTCATGTCATGTGTGGACGTATCTATAACAAGATTCCTAAAGACATCAAAGATTTACCTTTCAACAGATTCACTAAAAAACTTAAATTGTGGTTATTAGAGCAGTGTTTCTATTCAGTATCTGAATTCATTTAATAAAAATGTAATGAAGTTAGGTCAGTTAGGTACCTAAGTAATTGTTTATAATGACATTGAATATTATTATATATTGTAGAACTTGACATAGATTGACATTACTTCTGAATAACAAATTGTTTGTGATGTGATAACTAGATAGTAGATACGTATATTATTGTAAAACTAACCTTTCTAACTTATTATGATGGCATGTGAGACTATTTTTTATCAACCATGAATGTATGATCTTAGATAACTTATCAACAAATATGTAATGTTTTATGTACCCACTCCCACTGCATAACATTTGCACGTCGCGGATTGTGACAAAATGTATTGGCTCTGAAAAAATATTGTAATACCTTAATGTAACCTACATTTATGCAAATAAAATTTATTATTATTATTATTATTATTACATATTTTTCATGACCTACATAATTCATTGGTATGCACAACTTGGTGTAGGTACTTTGTACAGGGAAATTAATTCATTATATTTTTTTTTCCTTTTAAACCTTCGGGAAATGCAGGCGTTTGTTAGAACCCCCAAGAGATTCTCGCCTTGTCGCGGCGGGGAGGCTTAGTAACAATAGTAACCGTGGATTCGTTAGAAATAGGAATAGTTCGGTTGGCAGTATAAGGGTCAAAGTCCCCTTACTGCCAACACAATGATTCCTCACGGAGCATTGGCACCCTTGCTCACCGTTAGGAACACAACCCAGCTCAAAGTAGTGTTATTTCACTTCGATTTTCTGCAAGGCAGAGGTAATTCCAATTCAGCTCCAATTTGAGTGGAATTACTCCCACTATAACGTACCTCTCTGAAATCTACCTCTCTCTCTATCCTAATGATTTGTATCTACCTACTCTTTCACGACGTTTAACTAAAGCTAAGACAACAGTACAGGAAATACTCTTATATGCAAATGTTTACCTCTATAATGTAAAGGAAAAATAAAGAAATTAGCGCTTAACTGCAAAATGTTGGCGTAAACGTGTAAAAAATTGTGTAAGCGCTGAAAGTGATTGATGCTATATTGTCTTTGAAAACAATAGCCTTCACAAATTCTATATTTTTTAAGCACCTTATCAATGTAACCCTTTTTTTGAGGCTTCAATATGATTATTTTTAATAATATCAGTATAAATAATAAATAGTACTACTACCTTTTGTATAATCTTTCATGTTGGGGTCACCCACCACGCCCTGCACTTTGTTTTAGCATTTTTTGGATCCAAGGATGGAAGGAAGGAGCAATAATCAGGTAGAAATATCTCCCTGCCTTTGCTTTTCGTGTAATATTGTGAACTTATAAGAAACCTTAAGCTAATCTACTATTTGCATTTATCGATTGATCAAAAACTAGTTATGTTGATAATCGAATAACAATAATCGATTATCAACAACACTATCACAGCATTGAGATGACAGGAAGCAAAGGTAAATAAATCTTTAGTTTCATGCATTGATGATTTTTGATTATTTGAGTAAGTGTAATTGATTGAGTGTTTGATAATCGATTAATCGATTATTGATTAATTGATTATCAACATCACTATTAAAAACCATCATCTTTATCCATACTTGTCCACTATTGGACGGAGGCTTAATGAACTCTCGTCTTTTACTCCACCTGGCCGACGAGTCCTACATTACGTTTACCTAAAAGTGGTCTCCTCTCAAAAACTCCCTTTATCGTCGCATCGTTAGTTCGTTAATTCTTCATCATCACTTCTTGCCACTTCAGCTTACTGCTCCTTTGTGCTTTATCGGTAATTTTGTTTCTCTGGCAGTAAAGAGTATTAAGTCATAAATCTTTCATAATTACTCTGATTAGGTCATCAGCATCAACGTAAAAATATTTGTAATCTCCAAATATTTTTTAAATAAACCATTTCAATGCAACCAGATGTGGATTGTGGTGGGTGTGGATGTGATTTATGAATGATTTTATTGGCTTTTAATTATGGTACTCCAACTAAAAATCTAAATTACTGTCATCACTCAGAAGGCCGCAATGCTCAGATGGAACTGGGCAGGCCATGTGTGCCGCATGAATTGATACACTAAGCTTGCTCAAAATTGGAAACCTGGAGACCCAAATTGCTAACCGTAGATGCTTGGGGCCCAATATGTTATTTGCGGAAATCAGTACAGTAGATATCGTTATAATATAAAATTACATGATGTACACACATCAAAAAAAGTTTGCGATTACTAGCATAAATGATGATATAATTTTTTAAATTGAACTTTATCAAGAAAAAATCTTTGTTGTGTGTTTTCTTTAAATAGAAATACCCTGTTTGAAATTAAAAAATAAAACTATTTTTTATTTTTTATAAAAACAATTGAGTACTTTATTAATCATAATGTAATTGTAACAGAAATTTCATAGAAATAAGATAGGATAAGAAGATAAAAGGTTTATATTCAATATAATATAACTCCTCCCGTAGCTCGAACACATGCGAAGATCCTCCTGGGCATGCTGAGAATCAAGTTATCCAGCATTTCTTCGGGGTAACCTGTCCCATTCTTGAATAGCGGCTTCCCTGAGCTCTGGCACTGTCTGGGGACGTTGCTGATAAAAAATATGTAAAAGTGGTAATTATTAAAGATTTTATTTATTTATTATCTGTATTAATTATCTCGACTTATTTAGCTGGTATCTAATGGATAATTCAGTGCGCAAGCAAAGTGTTATTGCCCAAATCCTCATGGATGTCATCATCATGAGTATTTGGGAAATAACCACGTCGGACTCGTACCAACTAAAAACCGCACTTGTCCTAAACTGCCCCATAGTCATGGCCATATCATTTAAAATAATAAAATAGGTTTGGTAATAAAGTAATATTGACGATGACAAAATTAACGATATTTATTTATTCATTTTTTTTTATATTGCTAAGGTGGCAAACAAGCATACGGCCCACTTGTTGGTAAGCGATTACCGTAGCCTAGTGGCATATAGACGCTTGTTATACAAGGGGTATCACTTGCGCGTTGCCGACCCTGTAAAACGAAAGAGGAATAGTTGGTTTGGTAATACAAGGGTCAAAGTCCCCTCACTGCCAACACAACGATTCCTCGTGGAGCACTGGCAACCTTGCTCTCCGTAAGAAATACAGCACAGCTCAAAGCAGTGTTATTTTACTTCGATTTTCTGCAAGGTGGAAGTACTTCCCCAGTCGGGCAGCTCCAATTTGAGTGGAATTACTCCCACTATCCTCACTATCCTCCCACTACCTCTCTTAAAATCATCAATCTCATCAATCATCGGAAATACCCACTTTCAGTTCACATACTTTCAGTAAAGGATAAGGGCCTCGCAAAGATCTGCCGCTCGGAGCCTCCTTACAGAATCCATAACATCAGGGGTGTTTATTATGATAATTGTTATGATGGTTTTGATAATATTACCTACTCGTACTAAGTAGTGGGATACAGATATGTCTACATTATATCAGCGTTAAACAATGACCCTGATGTCACTCACTTCTAATATTATGAAAACAAAGTAACACTTTATTTGCATAAATTAAAAAAATATATTAGGATAAGAAGATCTTAAAAAGCCCTTCTAGGCAAATCCTGGAGAATTTAACTGAGAGAGGAGGAAAAGTGATATTTCATTATAGCATTTTTTTTTACGTTATGTTCTTACGGTGAGCAAGGTTGGCAGTGATCCACGAGGAAACGTTGTGTTGGCAGTGAGGGGACTTTGACCCTTGTACTGCCAAACCAACTATTCCTCTTTCGTTTTACAGGGTCGGCAGCGCGCAAGTGATACCCCTGGTATTACAAGCGTCTATAGGCTACTAGGCTACGGTAATCGCTTATCAACAAGTGGACTGTATGCTTGTTTGCCACCTTAGCAATATAAAATAAATAAATACAGGTGGTAAGACTTAGTGCTAGAAACAATTATGGACCCTGTGAGGTACAGCAAATTGTACTTACTATATATATAACTATACTTTGGCTGTGCCCGACAGGGTCCATAATTGTTTCTAGCACTAAGTCTTACCACCTGTATTACTAACGTTATGGATTGCAATAAAGTTGAATTGAATTGAACTTTTTGCCGTAGGTAACTACCCATTTCCTTTCGTTTCATTTTAGGGATAGGCACTTGCTGTCTAGACTCCATACCACGTTCACGTAGCTTCCATGATCACATGACCATAGCGTGCACTCATCCACTCCCGAGAAGGTACAGTCAGCATCTGGTCATACTTACCTACATTTTTTTTTTATAAAATATAAAAAAAAACGGGCCACCTGATGGTAATCTTAATCTTAGCTGTGTTGACATGGCCAGCAACACTTCGACCAAATGTGATCTGTTGTGTTGTCCCCAGCATGGTACATTCCTTACTCTTCGTGGCGTGGTTCATGAAGGCGGCTAGCACACTAAGAGGAAGGAACCTGTAGTCCTGTGGCTTCGGGTATCCGTTGCCGAGATGACTCATCGGTTTCGTCGCCAGGACGTCACAATCACACAAGATATGCTCCATTGTTTCCCTGAATTCACCACAAGCTCCACAATCATTTTTCAAGGTCAGCTTCATTTTATAAAGCATGTCATTTGTTCTAAAATGCCCTGTAAGGGCTCCGATAACAGCTCGCACCTGATGGTAAGTGACAACCGCAGCTTATACCTAAATGCCAGCAACACCAATAGTATCCTAGGACCTCAGTTATATTAGATGGCCGGGAATATCATAGGCAATAGTAGGTACCCTTCAAACTGGGACACACTTGTGTTAGCACTATATTGTGTAGCGTCACATTTGGCAGTGTGGTCGTCCCACCACCCCAGACGAACTAACCAAACGAAAGCATCACCTTAAAAAACAAAAACTAACTAGTCAAAACTTTTTGACGAGTGTTTTAAGATTTTTACAATGGTGGGCTTTCCGTTAGTACTTAGTAGGATTTTCCATTGATACGAAAATAAGTAGGTATTATAAAAACTGATAAAAACAATGTAAACTGAGAGTGTGGACCATGGAGTTTCTTGCCGGTTCTTCTACATAGGAAACGACTAATTTGGAACCGTGCACCTAGACTCGACATTTCATAAGTGCCTATAATGGTTTAGATGAAAATAAAACTATTTTAATTTCTATTGATTGATTTTTGAGAAAATTAAAGTATATCACAATGATATAAGGAATGTTGCAGAATGAAAACAAAACATACAACTTTTCATTCTGGTATGAATTTTATCCCATTGAGATAAAGTTTAATATCTTTAGTACTTTAAGTTGTTCTGAACAGTCCCTTCGTCTCGAAGTATTTGATGCTGACTGTACTTGTTAATAAATGCTCCGAAGTGACTCAAAAACATTGCGTTGTGTTAACCCGAAGGTCATCTCAATGTCAAGCAGGAAGTGCGACACGCAACTTATGAACAACAAAAATGACATAAAGATTTTAATTTGTAATTAATTTTTTTTAATACTTACTGTAGGTCTGCATGCCTGTTTTATCCAGACAGACCTACTGAGAAGAAACGCCAAAACCAACTCAAAGAAATATGGTATCTTTAAAGTTCAATCATAGTACGGAGGCCAGCACATCAAGCTACCACAATCTGTCAAATTTCTGTGACTGATTTTCAACTTTAACACAAAATAATAAGGTTCATATTCAATTGGGAAAATTTTACAGTTTTGGATAGGTTGACCTGCTGACGTCTGTACGTACGTACCAACTCTTATAAATCATCATCATCATCCTCCAACTATGTTGGGAACGGCTGCCAGTCTAACCAGATGCGGCTGAATGTCAGCATTTCACACAAAGTGACTGCCATCAGACCTCTGTAACCCAATTTCTGGGTAATACCGATATCCAGATGATAGACTGGTTTTCAGGCTTATCGCACCACTAACAAATAGATGTTGGCATAGGTATGCGTGTAACTGCTTTACGTGCTTTCCGAGGCACGTAGGGGTCTTGATGTGTTAAGAATGGTCACCCATCCACAAACTGACCGTGGTTAGTGCCGCTTATCCCTGCAGATCGGTTTATAAGCGTATCGTCATAATGCAGGGCAATACGTACGGTCTATGTAATGAATTCTTTCTTTGAAGAAAGAACACATACAAGTTATAACACTTCTCTCAATGGAATCGAACCCAGGCCAAAGTGGTCTAGTCTAGCGGTCCCAAACGCGACGGCTACGCCTCTAGCGTAGCGTTTGGGACCGCTAGACTAGAGGCAGTTTTGGGGTCCAAAAAAGAGCATATCCCTACTAATATTATAAATGCGAAAGTATGTCTGTCTGTTTCACTTGCCCGCCTAAACCACTGAACCTTTCCTTTCTTTTCGTGCATAACAGTTAATTTTATCGGTGGAAGTTTCCGTTTCGCCAATGATAATGAATATGATTTTAGGCACCAAATAATCCATAAATGATTCGTTGCGAGATAGCAACAGTGTTAGACAGTAAGATGTTTTTAATACTATAAGTGAAATTTGTTAAAAAAATAAGAGCGAATAGTAATAAAAATTCCAAATGTCACTCAGATACGCGTGTCTTAGACACCTATAAACATAAAAATCGCCCGTTAGGCCGCAGCTAAACGCACGTCTACACCAAAATATAAGTGTGTCAAATACGTGCGACGCGAATTACGTAGCACAAGATGAGCGCAAGTCGTGTCGTGCGCGCTGCTCTTACGGCCGGCGACACGCGTGGGTCGTCACCGCGCCCCGCTGCCGCCACGGTGACGTCGACGCGGTCGTTTCATCCGAACGCAACTGTGACCAGCTGTCACGAATGTCCCACAATAATACAATATTTATTCCTATCTTGAGAAAAAACGTAAGGAAAATATTTTTGTGGCCTACTACATACTTACTTAAAACTTCAATAGACGCGCGAACTATGAATGTAGGTAGGTACTTTGCCTAAGTCTTCTGGGAATACAGGCGTGATGTTATATTATCATTGTCATTACTACGGAATAAAGCCTTGAAATTCTGCAGCAAGAACAGGCCAACTACGGCTGAATGACCTCATGTAACATAGGTCACCCGCAATGACGCTAGTTTTACGCAGTAAATGCGTAATGATGCGTGAAAATCAATCCACCAACCAAAAAGAGAATTTCAGAACAGAGAAGGTTGGAGGTCAACTTTAACCTACTTGATTTCATTGAAATTGACATGCTTGAAATAATAGCCAGAAATTACAATACTATGTATTTGATATCAGAAAATTACAAAACAACAATAACACAACTCGATCAGGACCATAATAAGTAAAACGTTACAAACAAAAAATTGGGACGTTATCACTTTAGATCACCATACATTAACGTTACATTAACGTAACCGAATCAAAAAAATATCTCGAGATTTGTCGTTGGAATTATCCTCCGTGTTAGTGTCGTGGCGGCAACGTTCTACTTGAAATAGGTAGTGCAGTGTTTGGACGGCTCGACGACGGCCCCGACCCCATCCCATCAGAAGTGTTGCCACCAGTCCACCATAGAACGTCGCGCGCGCCGCCTGTATCGCACCACCAAGTCACCACGTGCCGACCGTGCGCCGACAGTGAAAACGTAATAAAGACTAGATTTTCATCGCGCGAAATGTGACAAGGTCACTCTCGATTACGTACTTTTTTGTTTTCGTACTAAAATCAAACAGTGCCACGGTTCCGAGCTAAATATTTTTTACGTGAATGCAATTTTCAGTGGACGGTGAATGTAAATAGTCGCAGAGGTGCCGCTTTTCAGGTACTGTGTCAAGGTATTTTTTCATAAAGTACATTATGTATACATGTGTATAAACATATGGATATATTTAACTAACTACCAAAAATATACTTTTTAATTTACATTTACAGCATCAATGAAGTCAGCTGTTTGCACGTTCAATAGGTACCTACGTAAGAAAAACTGTGACTAAAACAAAATAGGACGAAAGATAAAAACTTTTACAATTCCTTGTTCAGGACCAAGGTTCCACTTCCAAGGGCAAATATATGAAATGCAAAAGCAATACCAAAATTTACCCTGAATTAATGTAATAGATATTTGTATTGTTGAGGTGACAAGTTTGTTTACATATTATACGAACTTTGTAATGTTTGCATATTACCTAACTGTTGAATTTGTAATGTGTAATGCTGCTTTAGGAAAACAGTACCTACCTACATACAATAAAAGTCTTGTCCTTCTATCATGCTCAATGTTTGTACAGATGTAATAAGTTGTGATGTTGCATTCCTTATGATTTATATTGCTTCGTTTACATTACAAATTGAATTACCTAAATTATGTGGAATTAAATTTAATCAATAATGTGAACAGTTTTCGCTGCCGTACACAACAGCTGTCTTTGCGACATCACTAACGTGAAAAACAAAATTTGTGTTATTTCGTGAGCATTGCATTTTTAAATTACAGTGGGTATATTATAGTAAGCCAAAATAAAAATACATGTATTTTACTCGCTCAAAACAAAAGTATCTGCTTACAAATAGTTGTTCGTAGGGCATGACGACACAGATGACGATTCTCAGGGCCAATCGTCAGAATAAACCCATTAAGGTAGATATTTGATAAGCTTTCTCTTTATGTTGCAACACTCGGCGAACGAGATTCTTGTGGGCGATGAAGTAACCAATTGGATGCTCTCAGAAAACATTGTGGGTACCTACATGTTACTGATGCGTTTCTTAGTAAATTCGAACAGTTTCGATATCGATTTTATTCTGGATTCGATTTTGTTTAGTGCGTCGTACCTACCAATTTTGTGTTGAGTTCCAATATCAGTTTGTGGTCAGCATCGATTCGAAGTTATTGCATCTATAGTATTATTATTTTTCTTTCAATGTATGTAGTATCTTCGTGTTTTTATTTGTCTGTTTCACTTTTTTCTGTTTAGAGAATGTTTTTTAGCCTTTTTGTCACAAAAATTAGGTATACCTACATACGTAATACATAACCAATACATACTTAGAATAAGCGATGCCATGTTGTTACTTTTGACTATACATTGAACTCCATGTCTTTTGGATGTTCACTTAGTGACTAAGGTAAGGTACACTGAGTTTGAATTTGAGTTTGTATAAATTGTGAAAGTTCCCATTATATTACTAATATATAAAAATCTCGTGTTTGATATCGAAGTCCTCCGAAACAAATACCTATATACAAAAAATCATAAAAATCGGTCAAGCCGGATGTTTTTTTTTGTATATACCTATTTGTTAGGTCTGAGAATAGGTTGCAGGCTATTTTTTTACCCTTAGGTAAAGGGTGAAATCTCTCTCTCCTCTTCTCTTCTCGTCTCTCTCCCCAGAATTTTAATAATTTATATGGCAAAACAGCGTTTGCCGGGTAAGCTAGTATTAATATAACAAAGCTGAAGAGTTTTTGTTTGAACGAGCTAATCTCTAAAACTACTAGTCGGATAAAAGTATATTTTTGCATTTGATAGCCCAATATTTGACGAAGTTTATAGGGTATTTAACAACACACTAGAACCCTTATGTGCCGAGCAAAAATGAAAAGTTAGGGTGGGTAAAATTAATTTATATCGGTTGGGATCGGATCGGTTAGAAATTGAATTTAAGGAACCTTCACCTGTGGTGTGTTTACAAGTAAGGTTCTTATCAATTAGTGGCTGATATTCAGAAATATTACGCAGTTACCATATGGATTTTATATTCCAACAACAATGAGCTTCTTACTGCGTAGCCAAGGGCTCGCATTAAGTCCGAGACGACAACCTTGAGTCTCTGACTAATAATAATGCAAATTCGAGTAAGCTTGTGGAACTTTTTAAATTAATCACGAAAGTTATTATTACATAACAATGATTCACACGCCTACCCACACACAAATTAGCGCAGTACGCGTTCATTATTGAGTAGCCATGAACATGTTTATGCTCAAGTTGACTTTGGACATGTAGGCATCATTATATCATTTAATGGATTCAGGCAATTGGACTGTTTCTAGAACGAATAATAAATTGATGTTTCATTTCAAGCTTTAATAAACATTGAACATGGGATCTGTTGATCGAAACCAATAATGACATTGACATAACAATAATGACAATAAATTCATTGAATGACATCTGGTTATTCGAAAGATGCAGTATTCTCAGTACATAGTCTTTATTTAGCAGATATTTTTTTAAGTATTGAGCTGCTTACCATTATGGTATTTAAACATTTAAATATGCGTAAGTAATATGAAAATATACATAAGTACCTAATAATATAATATACTTACCTACGTAAATTAAAAAAATGACACTTAGAGAATTGTGCAAAAATAGTAAAAAACAAAATTGCATTACGAATATTTTAGGATAAAATTAAAGATGTAGGTATCTCGAGCGAAAATGTTATGCAAAACTATAAGAATTATAGAAATATTTTATAACTATAAGAAATATTTTTCGAATGGGCCGGCTCGACCGGACTTGATACCACGGCCTCGCAGAAAACCGGCGTGAAATAACGTTTTCGTTGTGTTTCGTCGAGTGAGTGAGGATACCGGAGGCCCAAACCCCTTAAAAGGGCGGCAACACACCTGAAACTCCTCTGGTGTTGCGGGTGTCCATGGGCGGCGGTAATCGCTTGCCATCAGGCGATCCGTCTGCTCGTTTGCCCACCATATCACATAAAAAAAAAATAAGAATAATATTCATTCAGCAACAGAAAAGTAATCTCAAAAGGGCATCTAAAAACTCCTAGTAAACTCATTTGCAACGTTATTTACTGGAAGTACTCTTTCAAAAAACATCCTCCAGAAGCCTTTTTTTATAGAACGGAAAATCCTCATGGACTTCCCGCCACCCGGGGAGGTGCCAGGGTATGTCCACAACCATGACATGCCGTGGTTCAGTGTTCGCTGGACCCCGTCGAATAATGAGGTCTTTCCTCGCATACTGCTTGAAGGCACGCGCGCCACCTACTGCGGTCATTATCTGGTCAGGGGGTGGAGTCTTCTCGGCCTCCATGAGCTGTGGCAGGAGGCCGAGAAGACTGCCAGTTTCAAACCACAAAACTCGACAAATTTTATTAATAGTTTAGATATATTTTCGCCGCGTCTCCGCAGCTGGGAAATGAGAAATTAGGTACATAAAAAGTTAAAAATATTAGGTAATTAATATTAGTGGGCGCCATTGATTGATGGATCGATAAGCTATCTTTTTGCGACTCTGATTCGGCCAGTAGGTACCTTCACAGTAAGCTACTAACTGTGAGTTGCTAGTCTAAACACAGTATTTTATACCGCATCGCATGTCTCATTAACGATTAACGTCGAAAGGCTCGCCGACTATAATATTACCTACATGGGACCTAAACAAAATACGGTTAACTGTGGGTGTACATCAGTACACCAGTTCTGTCAAAGCTTTCAGGGATCAGATAGGCGGTTATGTTAAAATATCTTAAAAAAACTTTTTCGACTCCGGTTTGTTCCACTGCTGGGATAATCCCTCTTTTCCCGCCTCCGAAACTGCTCTGTATGTTGATTGTTTATCTGTACATAAATAATAATAAAAACGTTTGTTACTACGTGATAAAATAATAAGCAAGTAAGTATATTAAAAGATTATCACTATGAGAGCTGTGACCTAATTCTTATGCATGAAGTGCGTTAATCCAAATGGCACATGACGTCATCTCTCTGCCCTTATCGTGAAGTAATACGATTATAATACTTTCTCCCCCATGTTGTTTGATACAGGCCTTGAACATTAATATAGGTAGGTATATATATGACACAATCAATGAGGTCATTTCAGAGCAGATATTTAGACATGACACACTGAGGCAACATGTCTACTACACATAGCTATATATGTTGCTATGTGCAAAAGTGTACACGGAGTGTAAAACTTTATCTGTATCATAAAACATAGACCATTTATCTTAATTCTAAAGCAAAACAGAGTTTTAATAACACGGTAAATCTTTGCAAATATATAGGTAATTAAAACTGTAACGTACCTAATTACGAGAGTTGAAAATATTAACATATCTTATCGCTTTTCCTGTGCACAGATGGATTATTTTAAAAAGCGAATTGAAACGATTTGGATGTCAGTTTAAAAAAATGCGTTAAATTGTATTTTTCACACATAGACTAGCTTTCGACTGCCGCGCGCGCCGCCGTCGAGGTCGCCTTGTCGAAAACTCATTAATGTTTCGCTTTCTCTCAAACTAACATTCCAAATCGGAATGCTATCCAATAAGTATTTTTGGAAGACGTGTCATATATATAAATATTATATTCAGCGACCTACCGAATTCGCTATCGCATTTCTTTTTTGTATGCGTGCAGAGAATCACCGTCACGTGTATTTCCAAATATAAATAATTTCAAATTTTAAACTAACACGCATCCGTATGATTCTTTTTGACGTTGTAAAATTATTTCGTCTTCATGCTGTGCCACTTACTTTTGCCGCAAGTGTAATTTGTTCCCGCATTGCACAAATAGTTTGAAGAACATTGACATAGTTACATTTTTCGTCTCCATTAGATGATGGCAATCTTAATTATTATTATGAGATTATAATTTTAAATGTTGCAACATTTCTTTCACAAAGGTATAGAAATATAAAGATACATAAAGGTACCTACCAACCTACCAATTATTTATGTACTTAGTAAAAATTGATAAAAAATATGAAAATGATTTAAGAATACGATATCAGTTAACGACATCGTACAAAAATTAATGTTTACAGTATTTCTACAGCTTTGACGCAATTACCGTGTGATCGGCTTGTGTGCGCTTGCGACTGCGCTATCTGCGAGCCACAGCGCAAATGCAAATATTGGTTCCGGGTTTCGTCCGTAAATCCACACTGTTCATAGAAACAGTGAGTCAACGTTTTATTTAAAAAAATGATATATTTTGAGATGGCACAACTCTGTTGCCGAGTTCGCCTGGGTCGGTACATTGGCTGCAGAAAATTTGCCAATGCGGTGGGTATTGTCAAATAATATGCCACTAACCAATATGCTAACATAATTGTGCTTCGGTTTGAAGGGTAATAATACAACGTGTTACAAAACACCCCGTAAAAAATATAATTAATTATAAAAGCCAAAAATTTTGTCAGTTGTCATGTCTGGGAACCAGATTATTTATCAGAAAGGCCTACGTACCTATTTTACCTAATAATGGTCTACTTTAATAGTTTTTCTATTTTTCATTCATAAATGTTGTTGTTTACTTTTTTTAGCGTTACAACTGTATTAATGGACCCATTTAACCTCCTCTCGGTTTTACGGGTAGTCTTGTAACACTTTTTGTATAGTCAGTGTAATAACTTGGCCAATGAGGCTTATCAACCGAGATCTCAAGATGACAACGCGCAAGTGATACCACTGGTATTGCTGGACCCTGTAAGCAGCGATTTCCACTTACCATCAGGCCTGTATATTTGCTTGTCTATTGTGTATCTCATAAAAAAATATTAAATGAAACACATTTCATTTTTTTTATACCACTGAGGTGGCAAACAAGCTTACGGCCCACCTGATGGTAAGCGGTTACCGTAGCCTATAGACGCTTGCAACACCACGCGTATCACTTGCGCGTTGCTGACCCTGTAAAACGAAAGATGAATAGTTGGGTTGGCAGTATAAGGGTCAAAGTCCCGCCCACTGCCAACAAAACGTTTCCTCGCGGAGCACTGGCAACTTTGCTCACCGTCAGGAACACAACACAACTCAAAGCAGTGTTATTTGACTTCGGTTTTCTGCAAGGCGGTACCTACTTTCCCAGTCGGTCAATTCCAATTTGCGAATAAGTAATTATATTCTCGAAAAAATTGAGGATTATGAGGAAAATCATATCCGTGGAGCTGACTGGGAGACGATCTGACAGTTATATTATATTAGAACAATGATGAATTACAGTGAACAAGTCAATGTACAGACGCCAGCAGGTCAAGCTATCCAAAACTGTCAAATTTTCCCAATTGAATATGAACCTTATCACTTTGTAATAAAGTTGAAAATCTATCAAAGAAATTTGACAGATTGGGGTAGCTTGATGTGCCGGCCTCTGTACAGACGCCAGCAGCTATCCAAAAATTTACAAATTTTCCTAATTGATCATGAACCTTATTGTTTTATATTAAAGTTGAAAATCTATCATTAATTTGACAGATTGAGGTAGCTTAATGTGAGCTGGCCTTTGTACCTACAGCAGCATATTTACCTGAATACCTCTTCCTAAACATTCGGGGAGATGGTATGTATGTAGATACTATCAAAACCAAAACTAATTCAGTGCGTTTACGAAAACTTCCTTAGCTGACATAATTTGTAGGTAGATACTAGGAGAAATATACCATCTCATGAGCCTAGTCACAGTGGTGATAAGCGTGACTGTCGCGCTTGAGATCCTAGATTCGATTCCTAAGTTGAGCAGTCTTATTGGGTTTAGTAGTGCGCAACTCTGAATTTGAATTTGAGACCCGTTAATGGCAATAGACTCGCCCCCTATTACATGGTACCTAAACATACTGGCGAACTGTGGGTGTACATTGGCACACCTCTGCTCCTTCAGGGAATACTAGTTATGCTAGGAGCAATTAGCTAAGTATATGTCAAATTACCATTTGGTATGTAGGTATCTTCCAATATTTATCCTTATAGGTTTTCCTCTTCTAAAGGAATCTCCCACAGTTTTATTGTGCCCGGCTCATTTAATGGTCCATACAAGTTTCCTCGATATTTTTATAGTGTATTTCATACAATCACATAATAAAATTTTGCTAATTAGTGCATGCTCAGTTTTTATCACCCCTGTATTCCCTGAAGGGTTAGGCAGAGGTGTAGGTGCCGCTAAATAGATACAAACAGTTCCCCGATATGTTTAGGTCCCATATAATAGGGAACGAGCCATTAACCATGCACAAATCCAAACTCCGAGCTCACCGAGCTGCCATTGAGAATTTCATAAAAAAAAACAATAACATTTTGCTCGACCTGAGGATCGAACCCGGGACCTCTAGCGTAGCAATTGTGCTTACGACTACTGAGTTTTATGATCATGTATTCATCATCGCATCAGCCACAGGAAGTCCACTGCTGAACAAAGGCCTCCCCCCACAGATTTCCACAAGGACCGGTTACAAGCCGTCTGCATCCAACGACTTCCAGCGACCTTTACCAGGTCGTCCGCCCATCTCGTTGAAGGCGGTCCCACGCAGCGCTTTCCGGTGCGTGGTCTCCACTCGAGAAATAACATCCCCTTGTCTGACACCTCTTTGCAATGGAATTGCCGCCATACACTGTTCCTGTACTCGGACCGACATGGTGGCGTTTTTGTATAAGCACTTCAAAACTTCGATGTACCGATAGTCAATATGGCACCTCAGATCAAATAAATTGATCTGAGTATGGCACCGCTGCAAAGTTTGCAGCACCGCCCATGTTTCGGTCGAATCGAAGGCTTTTTCGTAGTCCACAAACGCTAAGCAGATTATACTCCTCGGTCTTCTTTGTCGAAGCGTATGGATGTGTTATTACTAAAACGACGTGTGAAGCGTGTATGATCACGACAAGTCTAGGAAAAGTCCAGTTCGACGGTAGACAGCATACCGTTCGCGCGCGTACAACTGTCGCTAATCTGCTACCGGCCCACTGGCAGCGTTTCTCAAACTTCTAAATTGCTCAAAAATGTTTAAGTGCAAACGTTGCGGGATTGATGCCGAGGACGGTGTTACTTGCTCCGTATGTGAAGGGCAATTCGACTTTCCTTGTTCGGGTATTTCGGAGCTTGGATATAGTAGGCTCGGTGAACGTAAACATACTTGGAAATGTGCCAGCTGCAAAGCACCAGCGCTAGCTAGTCCCCGCATTAAAATAACATCACCAGTTCCAGCGGACTATGACACCATTCTACTGGAGTTGAAGCGACTGTCGGCCCAAATGGAATCGCTGCCAACGTTAGTTGAGACTGTGAAGGCCATCCAGAGTGAACTCGAGGACTTGAAGGGTATAAGGGCTGAATTCTCAGAAGTGAAGCACTCCTTTGAGTTTGCCTGTGACGAAATCAAGGCGTTAACTGGTAGGGTATCGATTTTGGAGAAAGAAGCCGAGTCATTGAAAAAGACCAAAGAAGAGCTATTCACATTACAAGATCGTATAATTAAGTTAGAGGAGCAGCAGCGTGAGAATGAGCAAAGGTCCCGTATTAACAACATCGAGATTAAGGGTGTGCCGATGTCAAACAACGAAAACCTGTTCACTGTGGTGGCCAAGATCGGAGAGACTATTAATTGTCATATCCCCAGAGATCAGATCAATTATATAGCAAGGGTACCGACGCGCAACGATAAACATAATAAAAATATTATTTGTTCTGTGCATAATTGTTACATCAAGAATGATTTTGTGGCTGCCGCAAGAAAACACAAGAACCTAAACACCGGTAATCTGGGGCTTCAAGGAGACAACAAGATCTATGTCAACGACCATCTTACACTAGAAAACAAAATTCTTCTAAACAAAACTAAAGCTCGAGCCAAAGAGCGTGGATTTGAATTTGTGTGGGTTACTGGTTGTAAAATATTTTTACGTAAAAACCTCAGTTCTCCTAAGCTTCACATCAAGACAGAACTAGATATCAAAAAGTTTTTATTTTAACAATGTCGATGCAACTTTCTGGTGGATTGTTTATTTATATAAATTCCGTAAGGTTGAGGAACACAGGTAACTGTTTTTTATACGCATTCCTTTCTCGCCTACCTATTGTTCGCTACTCGCTCGGTGACAACTGGTTTGTAATTACTTGCAATTATAATTATGTGCTTTATTTTATATGTGCTAACGTCTCATTTTGCTATTTTGTCGAAACTTGTTTAGTTTTTATTAATTTAAATTCATTTTTTTACGCCTCCTTTCGTTGCAATTTTGTCTGCATAATATGTTATTTATACGGTGCTACAGTTATATTTTATTTACTTGCTCTAATTAACCTGTCATTTTGCAATATGCCTTATTTCCGTAATTTGAATGTGCCTTATATATTATCCTTGTTTACTAAATTAAATAATAAACCTTTCAAAGAATATTATGGCGCCAATTAATATCTACTATCAGAACGTACGAGGACTGCGGACAAAGACAGCTGTTTTTTATAGCAATTTGTGTAGTCATAATTATGATGTTATTTGTTTGACTGAGACGTGGCTAGTGGATGGCATATCTGACTCGGAATTGTTCAGTGACCGTTATCTGGTGTGGAGACGTGACCGGGACTACACTCAAACTAGCCAAGTGATGGGGGGAGGGGTTTTAATTGCAGTTAAGCGTGAACTTGCCGCTGACACTTGTGGCGAATGGTGCACGACCGCAGAGGATTTATGGGTTTCGTTAACGCTGCATCGTAAAAAACCCAGAATTGCTTACAAAATGCACATTTGTGTAGTATATGTTTGCTGTCAAAATCAAGGAAATTCACTTTCGGTTCAACTGAGCAATTTTTCGGATAATGTACTTGAGGCTACCCTCAATCACCCATCTGATAAGTTTATTGTCTTAGGAGACTTCAATCAACCCAATATTTTATGGCAGCGGGCCGGCGATGGACATTCATTATACCCTACAAATGTTCATGGCAATGTTCAGACTAATTTTTTAGATAATCTTAATACGAGTAATTTAATGCAATATAACAGTCATTCGAACATCAATGGTAGATTCCTCGATTTAGTCTTTTCCAATGATGAGGTAATCGTCAGCTCCTGTGATGATCCACTAGTGCCTGAAGATCCTCATCACAGAGCTTTATGTGTTACCGCGGAATTTGTGGAACTACATCAACTACCAGGTCGGCCCTACATAAAATTCCTTTATGAGTCTGCCGATTACGAAAATATAAAAGGTGAACTAAATTGTGTAGACTGGCAATCTGAGTTAAGTAGTAGGTCAATGGAAGAAGCGGTAGCATTCTTTTATGGAGAAATAAGGAGGCTGTATTCCACATATATACCGACAAAGACCGTCGTCCCCAAATCAAAATACCCTCTCTGGTATAAAAGTCCGTTGATAAAAATCATAAAGGAAAAAGCTAAATTTCATACTAAATTCAAGAAGTACAGGAACTTATCAGACTATCAATCTTTCATTATACTCCGTCAACGGGCTAAAGACTTAGAGGGGGATATGTTTGACAATTACATTGCTAAAATAGAATCCGACATACGTAACAACCCACGGGCCTTTTGGCGGTATGTTAAGTCTAAAAAACAATCTGGTTCATATCCCTCAGTGATGCAGTTTGGCCAGGTTACGTCCAGTGATGGTGACGTAATTTGTGATATGTTCGGTAATTATTTTCACTCCAACTTTCTGAATGATACTAGTAATGCCAACAGTCAATCCTCGGCATATAATATGATCTATGGATCTAATGACAACGCGTACGAAATAAGCCAAGTGGAAATACGGTTGGGTGAGGTATGTAGGATGCTAAAACAAGTGGATTTAAACAAATCTGCGGGTCCTGATGACATTTCGCCTATATTCATTGTCAACTGCGCCAAGGATCTTGCTGTGCCTCTTTCAATCCTGTTTAAAAAATCGTTTGCTACTGGCGTGGTGCCTAAAATGTGGAAGTCGCTTATATAACACCGATACATAAAAAAGGGTCAAAGACATTGGTCGAGAATTACCGACCCATTTCGAAGCTGTGTGTGTTTGCTAAAATACTGGAGAAAATTGTGTACGCACAGGTTTATTCTGCACTTAAGCTCAGTTTTAGTGAAAGCCAGCACGGCTTCGTAAGGGGTCGGTCAACCTCATCTAATCTAACTGTCTGTAGTGATTACCTAGCTGAGTGTATGTCACAGAGATCCCAAGTCGATGTTATATACACCGATTACAGTAAATGTTTCGATCGTATAGATCACGTGATCCTGTTGCGAAAACTTTTATCAGAGGGCATCAGGGGTGATCTTTACCGGTGGTTCAAGTCCTATGTGGAAAATAGATGCCAGATTGTGGTTCTTAATGGATACTGCTCTAAACCTATGAAAGTCCCATCGGGGGTTCCCCAAGGATCCCTATTAGGGCCACTCTTATTTAATATTTTTATCAATGATATCTCTTCTTCTTTCCGGCATTCAAAATTGTTGTTATATGCAGATGATATGAAGATAATGAGACAAATAAATACTGTTGCAGATGCTCAACTATTGCAGGCAGACCTTAATGATTTTCAAGACTATTGTGTACATAATAAGTTGGATCTGAATGTTTCCAAGTGTTACGTTTGCTCCTTTACACGGAAACCTATCCCGATCGTCCATAACTACATGCTTTTGGATACAGCGCTAAATAGGGTCAACAGTATCAAGGATCTGGGTGTTACCTTTGACTCTAAGCTCATTTTTGATGCACACATAATCGATATAGTCAAGAAAGCATCTAAAGCACTTGGTTTTATTCTCCGGGTATCCTCGGAGTTCAAAAATATAAAGACTATTAAAATATTATACTGTTCCTTTGTCCGCAGTCACTTGGAGTATGCCTCTCAAGTCTGGAACCCCAATTATAATGTTTACATAAATCGTATTGAGAGCATACAGAAAAGGTTTTTAAGGCACATTCAATATAAGTGTAAAACGTTTATAACGAATTATACCCACCGTTGCAAAAAATTTCATATCCTTCCACTTTACGAAAGGCGAAAAATATCGGATCTGGTGTTTCTTTTCAAAATTGCCAATGGAAAAACTGGTGTTAGCGAGTTATTACACAAAATCGGGCTGCGAGTGCCGTCTGCCTTCTTACGTAGACCTCATTTACTACACACCCCAGTGGTAGCCACTACGTATAGACAGAACTCGTACATGGTGAGAGCGAGTCGCAGTTACAACGCAACCTGCCTGGAAGCTGATATCGACATTTTCAATACTAGTGTTGCTAAATTAAAGAAACTTTTATGTAATAATTTCTTTGAGCGCAGATAGCCATTTATGCTTTGTTTGCTATCATCATATTTTCATAAATTATCTGTTTGATATAATTTTTAAACTACATGTGGAAATTTGTAATTGGCCATATTTTACATAAACAAATTTTTATCACTGTATTGTTAGCTGTAAGTTTTCCTAAAATGAATAAAATAAAAATAAATAAAAACTAAACATTCCTCCTACTGAGAAGTAGATTTTAGTGTTGTTGCCATGACCGATATTATTGTAAACATTAATGACATCACTTGGATTCCGGCTAATTTTATAAATGGATCACTAACATTATCACCGTCACTATTACTGCGGTTATTATTTAATTTTATATACACACTGGCGAGATCTACGAAAAATTTACCACTTTAACCGCAGCGTAAAATTATAAAATGGTACTTATCTTGTAATTAAATTACATTGTCTATTAGCTTAGATTATACTCATTATGAGCTTGAAAGGATGCATAAATAAAGATAATTATGTATATCTTCAAATCCCGGGATATTCTTAACTATAAAAATGTATAATAATCTTGCATTTATAATAATAATATTATTAATTTTATTTAAGACAAGTATAGTCCACTTTGTTAATAACAATTGGACTTGTTACTATGTTAGTAGGAAATTAAAGTTGCATAATTAATTTATAAATAATAATACAAACTTAAATATAGGACGATTTCTTCAGGTTCCGATCGAATATTCTACTAAGAGGTTACTCGATCAAAACCCCAACGAATACTTTCATAATTGGAGAATCGAACTGACATTTGCTAAGTTTTGACTTGACCCGTTGCGCTTTACAACGTTCTCGGGCATTCTCCTTAACTGTTTAAGTTATCGGGGGACGGTCAACTGATAAGCCACGGAACAGATGACACCATTGACAAAGTCAATAAGATAGCATATTGACTTCGCATACTTCAATGTACACAGGGGTACATCATATCAAGATATTGAAATAATAAAAATTAAAAAGCCCGACTGAAAAGAAAAAAACAAGACGTCAGGAACATAGCGACTTTAACAGTCGGCACCTATAAAAAAATCTAGACCGGATCTCTGGCGTCTGGTTGTCGCCATATTGAATTTTGATTACTTTCATGTCTTTCGTAACACTCGCAAGATTAAGACAAATCCATTGACGTAAGAATCATCAAAATCGGCCTATGCGTTTGGTATCCAGTGTGCAACAAAGGAACAAACATACATCCATAGACTGATAAACACATTACTCTACTTTGCGTCGTGCAGTCGGGTAATAAGCCCTATCCGATCCGTGAAAAAGTTTTAAGTATCGAGATTCGATTATGTTTATGTAATCCTTTTCTCAAGGAATCATTCATGGCCATACAGGGGCAGTCGTTACAGGTACCTGTCACAGACAGGTGTCGGTACTACCGACGATGTTCTGGAGCTCTCACATATTAAATTTGCTAGATTTTCAGGAAATTTGATCATCAGACGAGCAGGCTTGGCAGTATTGACGTATTCAGAAGTTCTTACCACGTCAACCTGCAAAGTGGCTCGTCCCATAGCCTCTGGCAAAATGGGATCACGGGTAAAACAGTAGGTACCGGGACGAGCCATTTTCCAAATGTTCACAGCGTGGACCGTGTCAGATTTTGAGATCAAAATCAAGCAGAGAAATGACGTGTTTAATGAGAATTCATGTCGTTTATTATTATTTTACTTGGTAATGTGATTGGGACAATATATCCCGTTTTCGGTTCGGACACGGTATTATTTTGCACAGTGTACAGAGGCCAGTACATCAAGCTACCACAATCTGTCAAATTTCTTTGGTGGATTTTCAACTTTAACACTACAGAATAAGGTTCATTTTCAATTGGGAAAATTTGACAGTTTTGGATAGCTTGACCTGCTGGCGTCTGTACATTTCTATTTTACGCTGACGTTGCATGCTTTCCGGACAATGAGTTAATGTGAGTAGTCGCTAAAACATGGGACCTAAACATACTGGCGAAATGTGGGTTTACAATAGTGCACACCTCTGCTTACCCTTCAGGAAATATATGCGTGATGGTATGCTAACATCCTTGCTATGTAATATTGATGGTTAATATACTATTAGGTATTTAGATTAATTGTAGGCATACCAAATTTCGCATTTAAAAAGTATTAATAAGTCGCTATTATTGAGAGGGATCAAAGGAATTCTTAGAAAAATACCGAATATAAAAAACGTACGTAATTTATTTAACTGAAAAAATATGTAAATAAGAAATAAAAATTTACAGGCTAAAGATTTAATCAAATTTATAAATAAATGTTGTATAGCACTAGATGATCCAACAGATATTGTCCCGTCTAAATTATAATAAATTTCAGCCACCCTGACTTTTTCCTCTTAAATACCCTGATCCCTTTAATTCCGATAAGAGTCTGGGGCTGAATAGGACAGCAATAGGCTGATTTATTGATTTAAACAGAGAGCTCTTCCGTCCGTTGACAGGGTTTTTTAATTAAAAGATATTGTTATCAAATCTTATTGTTACGCCGGATACGTAATAGAACGACTGAGATGGCTCACGAAGGTTCTAGAAACACGTGGAAGTTTAATCTCGACACTAGCGTAGGTATAGGTAGGTACTTATATCTATAAGTGCCTATAACAATACCTCAAGGACACGCGACTCGCGACACAATAGGCTGAGGTCAACGCCCGCGAAACAATAGGCGCGCGAGTACCTACTCGTATTTTTTGTAGCATTTTCGGGATTATTCGATTCTGGAACTTTCTGAGCCATATAAATAGCGGTCCTAAGGGGCCGGCAAGGTCCCAGATCCAGCCGTCCCTAGCTGCCCCCCCAGCAACGCCCTAAGCCGAGGTTCGAGTCCCGCAGGGGACGCCCTTAGCTGTGTTGCTTAGTTTATAAGTTGCCCCTGGCTGGAGGCATTTGGTGCCTCGCCACCTAGTCCGGTTAAGTTTTTAAAGCTCCCTCGAGCTAAAACCTATGTCCGTCAAAAAAAAAAAAAAAGCCGGCAAGGCAGTTCAATTGTGGACACGGACAAGTGAAGATCGAAGCGAACTACGAAGCGACTACAGTAGTATAGCGACATACTGGTGATTTGTGTTTTGTATTCGTGTGGATAATTAAAATTTTGATTGTTTATCGGTTAAATTGGTGACATTTAATTTATCCCGAACCCCAGCTCGTAACATTATTATAGGCGAAAGGAATCAAATTATTAGGTGTTTTCATCTTTACTTTATCCTTAATTTGCTTTTATGTTATCGTCAAACAGTAATCAAAGGCATTTCATACATAATTGTTTTCCGAAATTCGTAATTGGGGCTCAGATTTCAATCAAATAGGTAGGTAGTTGGTATTTGTATTGAACATTTATCCTTAGAATTTTACTCTACATATTAATTGTCATTCTTGCTATTGACGCTCTTTGAAATATTTTCAGAATTTTTTGCAACATCGTAAATGCGCAAATGTTTAGAAAGCCTGCAAATCAGACTGTGAACAATATTGAATATTTTGTGTACGACAAATTTTTGAACACATCTTACAGCGTTGAGTCATGACATACAAGGACGCCACCCACTTTAAATTGTTATATTAAATTGGTTCTGTATTTATAGAGATCAGATAAAGGATTTTCGTTATATCCTGAAAGGGTCCATTCTCTGTGAAAGGACGGCTGAAAAAAGAAAACTTTATGATATATATTTTGGAATTAATATAATAATGTTTTGCTGGGAACAGTTAGAAATGCGTATTCTAGACGTGACTACCTTCACCATGATTGGTAGTCGGAGGTAGGTAGAGCGGCGCCAAACAGATTTAAAGTGTGTTTCGTCGTTTTTATGTGAAAGCCACAGCCCTAAAGCGTAGTATTTATTAGCCTTATTAGCACCTGTATGTGCTTCCCATATTAAACTCAAATTGACGACCTCTGTGGTCTAGCGGTTCGAGTGCCGTTCGAGTGTTCGACTGCTGATCATGGGTTCGTGGGTTCGATTCCCACAGGACACAAATATTTGTGTGGATGAAACATGAGTATTTGTGTTTGTCTGGGTATTCCTTATGTATTATAAGTATGTATTTACAAAAAAAAAGTACATAAGTATTATATCCATTGTCTAGTACCCATAGTACAAGCTCTGCTTAGTTTGGGACTAGATGGTGTTGTGTAAAATGTCCCAAAAATATTATTATATTATTATTATTAACTACATTCAATTGAACAACACTAAAATTACAATTATTTTAAAATTTACAATTTCTTTCTCTTCAATCGCCTAGTTTTAAGAGATCTATTTAAGCGTTACTCATTCTTCAATGAATTCGTAGTTCATTCGGCCTTTGTATGGTGGCTATTAGCTTAATTGGCTATGATAGCTGGTGTCAAAATCGTCATAAACTACTGTTGTGAGGATGAGATCATTTCCATATTCTTGAACTGACTGTCACTATTGTTTTATAACATCCACATTACTTAACTTAAAAACGTTTCCAGTTTACAAGTTCACACATATACATGTTAAATATCCATGTTATATACACTGGGATAAATGGTACGGACGCCAGGTCAAGCTAGCCAAAACTGACAAATTTTCCCAATTGTATTAAAGTCGAAAATCAACCAAAGAAACTTGACGTGACTCAGTGACGTTCCTTCTACATTACATGAGAAATTACAGTGTGGGGCAACGTTGAAACAATCTGGACTGACTTTTATTTGCAGTGCAGCATTTTTTTAACAATATAACAATAGTGAAAAGTGAAAAAGAAAAATAATACTTTTATGACGTCAAAGCAGCCATTTTTAGTTTCTTGATCACAGATCTTCATACAAAAACCTATACAGACACTCAAACGCAACTCAACCTGCGGTCACTGTTTGGTCATCTAACTTATATCACCGGTATTAATAGTGAATTTGGATTACATCATCATAGACTAAGAAGAGAATAATTTTGTTACAATTTAAAAGGAATCTTCACCATACTAAGTTACCTTGACAATATTTTGAATACTTATTTAAGGCAGGTCGTATTAACTTACAACATAATTATAAGTTTTAAGTACTTGAATCATAATTGAAACTTTAAAACAAACAAAAAATATCTACCTATAACAACATCTTATAAGAAGTTCTACAAAAGTGTCTTATTTCAATGTGATCGAAGTGGTATTTGCCGTAACTATCACTAAAGGGTTCGTTTTTTAACATTTTCAGTCCAATACCCTAAAATAGCAGATGTTGGCAATGAAATGGAACTATGACGTCATTTATTATCAAAGATTTTTTAAAGACATATCGGTTGTCAATAGATCCCAGGCGTTGTAACATGTAGCGAAGAAGTGACCATCTTACTGCTACACCAACAGTGGAATTAAAATCGTCACAAACTGTCGTAGCTATTTTGTTATGTGGATCTAACATGCGCTACCGCGGGTGTCGTGGGTTCAATTCCCAACCGAGATATTTTTGTGTAATCCACAGATAGTTGATTCTAGTCTCGGTGTACTTTGGGACTATTCGTTTGTAAACTGCCCCGTGACACAGGGCTTGTATCCTAGAGCGGTGATGTATTTTTTAAAGACAAAGAAAAAAGTATGACAACGGAGGTCCACTGTTATTTTTTTTGCCACCAATTTATTAAAAATACCCTAAAATTATTCAGTATTTTCGAAAAAACAAAAGACAGTCGGCTAACCAAGAGCCTTACACTACAGAAAATATATAGTAAGTAGGTATTGAGCACTAACTATTGAAATTGTTCAATTACCCGTCAATTGACTACACTGATACGGATCGTTTGAAATGTAAAAACAGATGTTACGCTTCAACGAAGAGATTGGACGGTAGTCATACTCGAATGGCACGAGCCTTGAGAGAACATCAAAGACACATTAAACAAACATAATTGTAAACATTTACGTGACCTTGTCTCGTCATTTTAGTGTTATGAATAAGGAACACAGTTTGTACACTTTTCGGGAGAATAACACATCGAGCAGTCAAGGTAAAAAGACATTATACTTCATAATAAAAAATACATTAAAGGTCATTCTAACCTTTCCACTGTTAGCTGGGAAGTGCTAGCCTAATGTACTCGTAGTGTACGTACCTCTTCAGAGCCCTTTTCCAACTAACCGGTTACCAGATTCCAGGCTTCCAGTCTAACTAGATGCTGCTGATTATGAGTATTTTACACGAAGCTACTGTAAGAGTTTGGAACAATAAGTCTTTAATGTTCATATTCCGCCCAGTTAAAATGTGGCGAACAATAAAGTAAGTAGATTTGAAATATGTCTAGAAAACAATTTGATAGATGGTTGTCAATTAGGTATTTCTTGTGGAATCAGAATACAAGTCATATATTTTCATTATTGCGCTTTTAATTAGAATACGCTTCCCAAATATTAGTAACCCAGCCTTTACACTACTGCCATTAGACCTCCGCAACCCAATTGTTCAAATCCCGCTCACCCTTGTTTCGCTCGCACCCTTCACATCTTTATTATTATTACTTTTTTTTAATTTATATTTTATTTCAAAAACTATACCTACTCAATTACGCAGACATACATATACACAAGCACACAACACTACACACATACTGACACGATTTGGGAACGACATTGCTGATTGATATCCGTGGAAGCACCGGGCACGGGCTCCAGATGAAAACCAGCGTCAGGCACACTGCTGTGTTTGACATCATTCTGATCTGGAGACCCATTTGGTACAGCCGTGAGATACTTTTTTTTATCTGTTTCTTTTTTTTGGTAATCGTCTCTTTTTTATTAGGGTATTTTTTTATGCTGTACTAAATAAATATTTTTTCTTTCTTTCCTTCTTTCAATTTCTGGGCAACACCGATATCCTGACAGACTGGTTGTCAGGCTTTTTGGGCTTCTGACTACCACCACTAACGATTGTGATAGGTGAACGCATGGTAACTGGGACCGAAGGTTTTACGTGCTCTCTCACGGAGGGGTTTCGATGAGTTAAGAATCGTCACCTATCCACAGACTGACCTCGACGAGCGCAGATTAACCTTGCAGATCAGTTGATCATCGTAGTTGTGTATAACTTAGCCACGAGCCCCTCCCAGCCAAATCTCCAAATATTCAATCTAAATAAGGTATGGATACTTGTTGCCTTGACACCAATAAACATGTTTATTCGGTTCAAAGACGACTAAAGGATAGGCACTACATTCAAATTGTTATTCATCACAAATACGTCACTAAGTTATCATCATTCGAGAATCTTCTAAAACAATTCAATTTCTACTCGTATTTTTCCCAGATCTGTATGCAAACGACAAAACCGCTCGTAAACTAGAGGAAAATGCTAATGTTTACAATACTGTGTAAGTTGTATGAATCATCTCTGATTCCTATAGTGTCGTAATGGGCCTTGCAGATAATGTGAAGTGTTTCAAACGGTGTGGTACATTTCCTGGAATTGTATATGTTATTTTTCATGCATGCAGGTGTTACTTAGTACCTAGGTAATAACAGATATGTTATTTCAAGCAGTGATAGTAAGCCTCATGGACTGACTCATCGGACTCAAACGAGATCGAGGTTGAACAAAGTATTGTAGAGATTTTCTATGAAATTCCCATTAGCAGCTCAGTATTTCGATTTTGTGTACCGTTAACAGGGTTCGCCACCTATTACATAGGACCAAATATACCAGCGAACCTTGGGTGTAATACACTAATAGATACACCTCTGCCTAGACTCCGGGAAAAACAGGCGTGTTGTTGTTGAATAATTTTATGTATAAATATAATATATTATAGTTATAACAGAAATCTTATTATAAGAGGATATAATTTATATGGTTCACTGCTTACTGGTTAATAGAGACAAATTTTCAGCCACATAGGAAAAATATCTAGATTGAAAAATTATCTTAAGATTAAGTAGGCCTCATTTTTAAATATTGTAAGACAGTGTTAAAAGTATTGCACCTTTTTTCTAAATAAACAATTTATTATTATTTCCTTTATTTAACTTTTTTTCTTATAAATTATATTTTTAAATATTTTTATAAAATAAATTAAAGACAAAAACATTTCGGTATCGGGAACAGGGTCCAAGCTACCAGCGGTCAGGGCTCCAGAGAATCTCCTAACAATACGAGCCGTGTCCAGCAGTACTGCTTTCTTGATCAAGCCCTTGACCCAGCCGCCTAACGAGAGCCTCCTAAGGTGTTGGTCGAGGCTCGTGGCTATTAAGCCATTGGCTGACACGACTATCGCTGCAATGATCGCTGTGTCCACGTCCCACATGTCGACAACCTCGCGAGCCAAGCCAAGATATTTGATTTGCTTATCTTTCTCGGCTTTCACGAGGTTCCCGTCATGCGGGACGGTAATTTCAACAATCATTGCACGCCTCTCAATTCGGTCCACCACCACTATATCAGGCTTATTGGCTACAATAGTCCTGTCAGTGATGATGGACCAATCCCAGTACAATGTGATATTGCCATTTTCGAGAACTGGGTCGGGCACATACCTATAGTACGGTACCTCCGATGCCACAAGAGCGTATTTCAGAGCAAGTTGCTGATGGATAATTCTGGCTACAAGGTTGTGCCTATGCAAGTACTCTTCGTTAGCTAGACGAGAACAACCAGAGATAATGTGGCGGATCGATTCACCCGGGCGGTGACATGCCCGACAGATGTCAACCGTGCCATCCTTCACAATAAATCTCCGATAGTTATTCGTCATGATAACTTCGTCCATAATTGCACAGACAAAACCTTCGGTTTCCCCAAAGAGGTCACCGAAACGCAGCCAGGCTACGGACGCTGCTTGGTCTACATCGGGCCCATGTAGGGCCGGGAAAAAGCGTCCGTGGAGCTCCTTACTCTGCCATACCTTCCTGCGGTCGTTAGTATCAAGCACTACAGGCTTGTGCCAGTTCTCATTCGCCAAGGAGAGCGGGGTGAGTCCCTTGTCCACTGCTACTACATGTGGATGCATTCCCACGTCAGCGTGTAGAAAATATTCCCTGAGATTGCATATCTCGCGGTTGTGGAGGTTTTTGGCATTTAAAAAGCCTCGGCCTCCACACTTCCGCGGGATATACAATCTCATGACCGACGATCGTGGGTGGTGCATTCGATATGCAGTCAGCAGTGTACGGACCCGCCTATCCAGGGCGTCAAGTTCCGTTTGAGTCCATTTGAGTATACCAAAAGAGTACATCAATACCGGCATGACCCAACCGTTGAAGGCGCACACCTTGTTTCCGCCCGAAAGAAGGCTATTGAATACCTTCTTCAGGCGGCCAAAGAAACGTTCCCTCAACGATTGCTTCATGTCATTAGCGCTGATACCTAACGCTTCCGACATACCTAAATACTTATAGGTTTCGTATGGAGAGAGGGTTTATTATTATTATTATATTTATGATTTGGTACCTATTTATTTTGAAATCACAAACGGACACTTTAATCTTATTTATTGGTATAGATTCGTTTACCACTGTAGTATGTAAAAGGTTTGTTCATCAAAGGGCGATGTTATTACATCTATTCACACAAAATGTTGTCTCGAATAATGTCATTATGTTGTCTTTCATAATATGGTTCCGTACCTCAAAAGAAAAAAAAACGGAGCCCTTATAGGATCACTTTGTCCGTCTGTCTGTCTGTCAAGACCCTTTATCTCGGGAACGTGTAGAGGTAGCGAGTTGAAATTAAAACCATATAATAACGCAAGCCAATAATGACAGGTTTTATGAAATACCTGCCAGCCTCATGCTATCTCCCTCGCACCGTAAACAGTACAGTCCTAAGCCAGAGTGAAAGAACACGAAATCAACAGTTATTGCATAAAACTTTTCTTTATTGGTACGCATTATACTCAGATTTAGCTGTGAAAAAATCAAACTTCTAAGTACACGCGGTGGTAGCTCCAGAGGCACTCCGCAGTATGAGCAAAGTCTACCACTTTAAGAACTTGTCTATGGGGTTGTCTATTGTATCACAACACTAAGCGTACTTTTTATTTCTCGTTTGTTATGTCTGGACAAGACAAAAACATATTGACGGACTGTAAGGATATTAGTAGGTGGGTACATAATTTTTTAGACTATGCCACTTTGTGCACCTCTAATCTTGCACCACTCTCGGCATGTACCTCGTCTTTTGCACGTACCTACTCTGCGATGTCATCCGCCTTTGTGGTGTAGTGCTGGCGGGAAAAATACACCGGAGTTCGGCTTCGCGGCACGCAGACTCTCGTTGGGCTCCGTAGGAGCTTTGCCGAAGCGGTTCTTATTATTTAATGTTCTGCGCTTTATGAATAATAAGCTGTATGAATATAACTAAAATAAAGAAAGAAATAAAAAAAAAATTGTATACACTGGAAATTAACGAGGATAACAAACAGTATTTATATTATTGAAAATAAAAATAATATATATTTATTTATTGAAAACCAGCGCATGAAAACCAGCGCTGCGACATTTATACGCTGCATATAGGGATATCAGCATATTGCTACAATATTCAAAACAAAATCTCGCAGCACTGGTTTTCAGATAGGTCCAGTTGTAATGTCAGCTACGAAGACACATGAAAGAATATTTTTTTTTGTTACCTATGTATACATACAACCCATAAATAGTAATCTCCTTTTCTTAGAAATTTCTGGGTAAACATTCTTATCCTAACAAAGAACACACTACAGATAAGATTACTTAATAACTAATTTACAAAAAGCCGGTAATACCATATTTATGAAAGTCGTATATAAGCTTTGAGTTACCATATCTACCGTAATAACTTTAGGACATTATAGTAAGAAAGTAATATCTTTGCGTACGAAAAAGTTATTCTTAACTAATCAAACAGCTATAGCATTATTATTATGTTCATTATTTGTAGTTTGCTATTTTATTTAGTTATCTTTACCCGACTGCACGATGCAAAGGAGGGTAATGTGTTTATCAGCCTGTGTGTATGTATGTTTGATCCTTTGTGGCATTCGAGACGAAATGCGTAGGCTGATTTTGATGATTCTTACGTCAAACAATTTGTCATTGTCACGAAAGACATGACAGTAATCAAAATTCAATATGGCGACACCCGGACGCCAATACCGTGAAAAAAAAAATTGACAGTTGACGAACTATGTTAAGTGGAGTATCATTGAATAGGTACTTATTTGAAAATCATCTTTAGATTAATTGTTAACATTATTCAAGGGGTGCAAAAAAGAACCTCCAAGTGTGATTGTATACAAATGACCGTCCGGCGCACCCTGGGCAGTCAGCCACGTTAACATCCTGCTGTCTGGCTAATCTTTTTACAACACGGCCATCATCCAACCATCCAACCATCAGCCGTTTTAAGCGGGGTGAGGCGAGGGGTGGGCAGCAGCGCCCCTTGTGTGTAAGAACAACCTACTGCGCTCACCAACCCGCCTGCCAAGCGTGGTGAGTATTGGCATGTTCCTCCCAAATGGCGACACAAATAAATAACCGGCCCCCAGTCCCCGGCAGCCCCAATATTCCTGGTTATGGCATCTTGCTACCACCCCAAAAGTCCTGTCGAACACCCATGTCGTGCCCATCCCTATATCAGTTGGGAGCTCTGTTCTCGAAGTTGTTGACGAGTATGTCTATCTGGGACAAACCATCCAGTTAGGTAGGTCCAACTTCGAGAAAGAGATAACTCGACGAATCCGACTCGGCTGGGCAGCGTTCGGAAAACTTCGCAACGTTTTTTCGTCTACAATACCGCAGTGCCTGAAGACAAACGTCTTTAACCAGTGTGTGTTACCAGTGATGACATACGGCACAAAGACGTGGTCGCTCACTATGGGTTTTTTTTACCAAATTTACCAAATTTTCATCAAAATAGGTGCAGCGGTTCAATCGTGAAAGCGTAATAGGCAGACAGATAGAGTTACTTTCACTTTTAATATATTTGTAGGGTTGGTATTTCTGTTATGCAAATCGAAAGTCGGTACCAATCAAGGCATTATTACGAACGACGTTACCTAGATCGAAAGCCTGAAAGGGGATGACCCTTAACTGCTTTAATTAAATTTTCATTCAAGACAAAATATTAACAAATTCCGGATATTCCTTACTGGTTAAATATGCAATATTCATACAAGATTACAGCGTACTATGTAATGGAATTCCATTATCTCGGTTCATGTAAGTATATTAAACACAACCCACGAGCCATATCATAATTACTTTGCATCAACTTCGTTCAAAATGAAATACAGTGAAATGGTTTTATTTATCTGCCAAAACAAGCCAAAAAAAACACAGCTATACCATCTTGTTTTCGAACCGCATTTAAACCGCGACTGCTACGATCCTGGGTTCAATTCTCAGATCGAGCAGTATTATTGAGTTTTTCTATGAAATTCTCAGTAGCAGCTCGCCGGTTAACAGTTAACACATGGGACCTAAGCACCGGTGAACTTTGGGTGTATATTTAATTATTTCTCATAACACAACCATCTTTACTGGATAACGCAATAGTTGGTACGGTAGTGTGATTTTATACTTTTGACGACGTCTATGGTCTAGTGGTTCGAGTGTCAAACTGCTGATTACGAGGTCGTGGGTTCGATTCCCACAGGACAAAAATATTTATATGATGAACATAAGTGTTTGAACATAAGTGTTGTCTGGATGATTCATAAGTGTAAGTATGTTCATATTTACCTCAACAAAAAAGTTGTACCCATAGTACAAAGTGTGTTTGTTCGGTACTAGACCGTGTTGTATGAAATGTCCCAAATATTTTTTTAATTATTATTATTACATAAAAAAAATATAGTAACATACGTACAGACAAGTTTTTTGAAAATTCACTCAAAGAGCACGAAAACAAATCAATTGTATCAGCAACATCGTGAAGGCTATTATTATAAGGCACACTAGTGTACGATCTGTCTAACCCTTAGGGAAATACAGGCGTAATGGTATGTTATGTTATGTTAATGTATCTTCTGAAACCTACCTTTCATATCTAGTAGTTTAGGAGTTATAAAAAATTGTCGTTTTAACATTTATCGTGCATGGAGGAAAACAATAGTAATTGTACGTAATTAAAATGCGTGACTTTACGAGCCATTCACTTTGTTGCATCACAAGATTATTAACAACGGTAATGCAGATGGTTATTCGTTCTTAACTACGTCTGATAAGATAAATTGTTATTGCAGGTGTCTAGCTTCATTACTAGGTATAACGTAATCTACAGAATTAACATTATAAACTATTTTTAACTTTTATGGCATATAGGTAATTGAAAAATATCTTGTATTCCGTTACCAAGAGACAAACATACAAGAGTTATTTAAATTCCGATATTCTTCAATAGATTTCGTTTCGTGACGTCACACGTCATCTAGGAAAATCAGCGCTGCAGCGATTCAATTCGTTGCCGCATCATGCACCATATTGCGATGAACAACGGCGTCGTACCTTCATTTATTTTTTTCTTTGTATGTAGTAAGTAAGTTATTCATAATAATCAGTGAAAAAAACCTTATTTTTTACGGAAGTTGAAACATAAGGGGGTATAAATGTATAATGCGCATTATCGCTCCTCTAAGCAGTTCGATACTATCGACTGTAAGGTATTATTATACGTCATTTGTTCCAGTACATGTTTTATTAGATAGCCGTAAATTTTACACTGTTGCAATAGCACTGGACATTAGCACACATATCGATATCGCAAGTAGCAGCTGTGTCCGAGAAAATATGAATCCAATGTGTGAGGAAGCAATTAACAACTGTTTGTATTGCTGAATCAAATCATATGTTATATTCTTTGGACCCAGACTTCCGGTGTTATTACCAAACAATTAGTAGTGGAACTATAAATGAGTTGATGAAGTTACTTTTGACAAAATACTTAAAAACAGAATGAATAAAATAAAATTATTCAGGGTTACCTGTGAAACACTAATAACCTCGCAGGACTATTAATATTACTAGCATCACAAACAACAAATTTTATTTAAAAACTTTTAATAATTTGTTTGACTTTCAATAAATTGCTCTAACTCTAAATGTTAACTACTCTACGCGGTAGCAACAGAAAGCCCTAGATAATGTAAACAAACAGCGCCTCGCGACACGGCTGACGACTGTACTTACAAAAAAATACATATTTTGAAAGTTGTGACCGAAAGGCTTCCCTTCCATCTTATATTACTTAAATTTCCTAGTGATATGACAATTGTACTGCGAAGTCTAAGGTCTCAATCTCAAATCCAGGGGCGTGCCCTGGATTTGAGATCACCCTCTGACTTTTCAAAATCATAATTAAGTATCATCGAGAATTCCTGCATTACTTATTTTCACGACGGTATGTGAAGTCTGCCAACCCGCATGAGGCCAGCCTGGTGGACGATAGCCTAAGCCCTCTCATTCTGTAATACCTCCTAATTATTTTATAGGTTATCTCTGTATTATATTTTACCTTTGTAATTATGAATAAATATTATTATATTATTATTCTGAGAGGAGACCTGTGCCGAGCAATGGATGATGATATTATTACAAGTACGTACTTCATTCTGTATTCCAGTGACTTAGCCATCTCATCAAATAGTTCCAATAACGTATGTGTCATACGCTTTATTGTTTTGGTCGTGAAGTATGTATAATGTGTCATACGAATTGGTCAATAGTATTTATCTTCATAGGTATATTTTTCTATTTTTTATCATGAAGATAATCATTTTCAAGGATTGTGAGTCACTCACCAGGTGTCGCCATCCATTTCTGTAAAAAATAGGTAGTTTTGGAACACCTGTGTTTACTAATACCGATAACTATAACTGATAATTTTGAATATATAAGACTTATCAATGCAATTCGATAAAATATATATACATATTTATAAAGATGTCAATATATACAATATTTGTAATACACTTACCATGTTAATTTAAGGGCTCGTCATTATGCAGCTTTTACTATGAAAAAAGCAATTAGTTGTCCCGTATATTTAGTTTAGTTAATAATTATTATCAATGATTTCCAGTTACTTACGTATTACATTTTTTTTACATTATGCCAAAGTTAAGACTGAGTAAACTTTTTAGCTTCCTTATCTTATACGTATCATTATAAATCCTTGATCTAGTGATCGCAAGCGCAGGTCGTAAGCGGGAAGTCGAGATTCGATACCCAGGGGGGCTTAAATGGTCATCTTATAATGGAAATGCATGGCTTGTTGTTGTAGCTTGGTGGTAATTCATATTGTGATTCATCAAAAGTGTCAAGTCAGGTCGAGGAGTATTTGCTTAGTGTTACTAGCATCACAAACAACAAATTTTATTTAGGAACTTTTAATAATTTGTTTGACTTTAAATAAATCGCTCTAAATGTTAACCACTCTACGCGGTAGCAACAGAAAGCCCTAGATAATGTAAACAAACAGTGCCTCGCTACACGGCTAACAACTGTACTTACAAAAAAATACATATTTTGAAAGTTGTGACCGAAAGGCTTCCCTTCCATCTTATATTACTTAAATTTTCTAGTGATATAACAATTGTACTGCGAAGTCTAAGGTCTCAATCTCAAATCCAGGGCACGCACCCTCTGACTTTTCAAAACTAAATATAATATCAACACTGAATTGTTATGTACCTATTTAGAAGGTGCTTTAACTTCTATTTTAATTTAAAATGGTGTCTTTCTTTTGAGACGATATCAAATGACGTCAATGGATAAAGATTCCAGTTTGAATAGCATAAGTTAGTATTTTATCGAATTAATTGATATGGAAGTGGCCAGACATTAAACCCAATGCTATGTTCTTTATATAAAGAAAAAGTAACGAAAATTGCTCGAATCGTGCTGTTATTGAAATTATTTGAGATAATATTGAATATCCGAATTTATCTAAATGCCTTTAAAATAAGTTTATTTTTGCAAAAACAAGTCGTTTAACGATTTATAAAAAGGTATTTCAATTTTCTTCTATACCATTATGAGTCTAATTATTGCTCACATAAGAATCATTACTGTAGGGTAGGTTTTTTATGGGCTTACGTTACGATCGATCATCAAGTAATTTTTATAGATACCTAATCTTACTATTACTTAGGTACTAATGTAACTCTTGAGCAAATCCCTCAGAATTTTAAATCTAGAGAAATGATTTCTACGTAAAGTTTCACGGTTCCAACGTTTTTGTACTACTCAAATAATTCCGTTGCCTAACAATTACTAGTAATAAATACTTTATTATGTGAGAGTAGTTATCCAAACTACTCTTAGGCTCAACTCCCACTGGCACAGAGTCGAAGCGAGGCGTACATATAAATTGTATATTAGATTCTATCTCCATTTAGTAACGTACAAATTGGTTTAATTTCTTTCAACAAATTTGTACGTTATAAATACAAAACTACCCGTAAAGCCGAGAGGAGGTTAAATGGGGCCTTATAACGAGTCTATTCACAGTATTTAAGAACCGTAGTAACGCTGTATAACATACCTAAAAAAAAGGAAAACAACAACATTTTTCGAATGAAAAATAGAAAAACTATTAAAGTAGACAATTATTAGGTAAAATAGGTACGTAGGCCTTTCTGTTAAATAATCTGGTTCCTTGACATGATAGCTGACAAAATTTTTGGCTTTGATAATTAATTATATTTTTTTACGGGGTATTTTGTAACAAGTTGTATAAAAACGCGCGTCGTCGACGCGGGCATTCTCGCGTCATATTTAGTTCGGTTGGTTATATTTTCTTGATACAAAGGACATTGTTCGGCGTTCATACGTCTTTCACCCAGAAACCGACAGCAAAGGAAAAGTTTGTTTTGTATTTAAAATCATCAGTGAATTCTCATACAATCATCATTTTATAGCGGAAAAGCTTGAGAATCATACTATTATAGGTTATAATCGTATCGTATGACTATTATTCACGACACTAAGTGGTTCTAAAGATAGTATTCTGAACCACTCCAAATAATCTACTTTTTAGCATTGGTTTTGGAATCAAACAAAAGCATTTTACATTAGCATTGACGTCAAAGATGGCAGTGTTGTATGTAGGTATAATAGTCGCTTCGAATACTTTTTTCTTCATTACATGCATCTAGTCCTAGCTAGTCCATACTAAACAGAACTACATGCAAATATTATATAAAAAAAAACACTAATATTTATTGTGTCCGAAGCTTATAGAACAAAAAATTACAATGTCCTTTGTAACTAAACTGTCAAATTTTCCCAATTGAACATTAACCAGTTTGTACTAAAGATGAAAATCAATCAAAGAAATAAAACTACTTTTTACGGATTTTATCGCGTTATATTGATATTATTAATCCCGACGTTTCGGACCCTCTACTCGTCTACCCGTAACCATGGATGAACGCTGTAACATCCGTAAAAAGTACCTAGTTTTATTTCTATGTTAAATATTTGCGTAAATGTCAGAAATCAATATCAATCAAAGAAATTTGACAGATTGTGGTACCTAGCATGGTGTGCGGGCTTCTGGACGTTAGTTAATGGAGATAGAATCCAATAAACTATATATAGGTATATGTCGCGACGCTTCGCTTCAACTTTGTGCCACTGGGAGTTGAGTCATTAAATACTTCTTGAAAAAAGCAGCACCAAATGAAAACGAGAACGAGCTCACTGATAACAATATTCCGTTATTTCATAGACTATATAAGTCAAAGGTGTAGAGAAAACTACAGTACACAGTGTTCACCCAAATAACACACACAAGCAGCATACAAGGTACGAAGGTAGACGAAGAAGAATTTGCATTTATTGTACCGTATATGTATAAATGTCAAGCATTCGGCAATTATCATTCGTCGGCGTTCATAAAGAACTGTCATTTTCCATACATTATTGTTTTGAATCGCTCGTCGATTCGGACGTTAGATTGGAATTTATTGACAGATAGCGTAGTTCAGACGTTCAAATTCAAATTAATTTATTAATAGTTGATCAGGAAGTCTGTGGCAGGTATTATCTTTGGATTTGATCACGGGAGAGAGCACTAACACTTAAACTTATTTAAATTCAGTTTTTTACATAACAGTAACTGAGTTCTAAACAGTCAATGTCTCTTGTTTTTAAATTAAGTATGTAAAAACATTTTTTTTAATACTACCTGCCCTTACCTAGCTGCAGACTGAAATATAAAAAAAAGAAAGAAAAATAATATGTTGTTTTCTTTTTCAGAATGGCTCCAACGCAGCAAAGTTTAGAAATGTGTGGAGGAGAAATACATTCAGGACCGAAAATCAGTCCTCTCACTTACAAAAGTGATAAAGAATTACAGTGCGAGAACAATAACACTTTGTTACGGGACAGTGATAGTGATAAAACGAACAGTGATAAAGACTTCGATTTACAAAAATATGAGGCTATGGAATTTAAGGCTAAAATCAGATGGCCGGACTTAACAGTTCAAATATTTTTACATTCAGTGTCAATTTACGGACTGTACCTGATGCTTAGTAATCAAGTAAAAGTCTTGACTATACTTTTTGGTAAGTTTTTTTTCTTTTCATTAATATCATGACAAAAAAGGATAACGGTAAGCAGTAGCCGCAGCCATCGACGACAGCAATACCAGTACCTAGTGAAACTAGCGCGTTGTCAGCTTGAGACCTCTATTGTTAAGTCTTGAAAACCAGTAATTTGGCTACATTTTACTTCATTGTCAACCCATATACTGTCCTACTGTTGGGCACGGGTCTCCTCTCAGTAAGTGAGGGATTAGCCTATATAGTCCACAACGCTGTCTTAGTGACGGTTGGTAAACTTCACAAACCGTCGAGAAACATCTCTAAGGCATGCAGATTTCCTCACTATGTTTTCCTTCACCGTTTAAGCGAGTGATTATTAATTATGAATACGCACATAAATTCGAAAAGTCAGAGGTGCGTGCTGAACTGGACATCTTTGACTTGGCAGTCCAATGGAACTTGTTAGCAAATTATTATTTCTTACCGGCAGAATATTTTGGCAATACTGTGGCTATCCTTAGAAAATCTGAGCAGCATCATCAGTCACCACCACTTTTACTTTATTTTATAAATTTTAAAATAATATTTAGGGAAGATTAAACCCTACAACGGCAACTTCTGTCATAACTTAACTGCGCGTTTGGCACGTCGCACTGTGGAAAATAAAGTTTAGTTTCGGATCATAACTTTTTGTTTCTAAAGATGGTGCACTAATGTAAAGTAGTATAATTTTATGTAGGTAACTTATAATGAAATGTTTTTTTTAAATAGGCATTTTTTGCTGTACTATATTGTAAAATAGGTCCGATATTTCAAAACTGGCTTTTTTTTGTTATGTTTTTAATAAAATAAATGCTAGTTTCAATTCAGTCAGCTGTTATTATGGAATAATGCAATTTTTATACACTATATTATATTCCCCAACCTGCATTTTTTTTCTTTCTGAAATTATTCGTTGACTTTCACTTGCATACTTCTTTCGCTTCGACCACATTCATACATCTTGTCATACATACGCGCCGGTTGCAAGTACTATGCACCAGACCTTTTTGAAGAACCTCACCAATAAGGTCGGTTTTCAGCTCGTCCCACATAATATATGTTCAATCGTATTCAAGTCAGAACTGAGGGCTGGCCAGTCCAGTGTAGGAATCCCGACGTCTTCTAGTTACTGTCTAATAACTGCAGCGGTGTGGGAGCGACCATTAAGTATCGTACATTAGGAGGAAATCTCCGCCAGTAAACCTGGCACACAGGGCCTAGCAGAATATATCTTTTTGTGGTAAGTCCCCCTTCCCGACCTCCACCAGGTACGAATATCAGCTCCATTTTTGCTTCAATAGAAATTCCCGTTCACATCTTACAGCCCAACCCCGTATGCCACCGTTTCCGCAAAACAGCATTGAGTGACGCACCCTCGGTCTCTAGACTCTCCGTCAACGGTCGTTACCATGTAGGCACATCCTGGTTGTTTCCAAAAACAGGACTCGGCTCCATTGCTCTATACCTATCCCAATCTAAGTGATCGTGAGAAAACTGAGCTGCTGCTTGACATCCACACCTGTCAGGTCTCGATTTCGGAGGGAAGAGGTGACAATAAATCGGTCATCACATCTCTCACCGAAGTGCATTGCTGTCGTCCAGATCCTGGTCTCCGGACTGTTTCCAGTCTCCCTGAACCTTTTGTATACCTTCGAGACACAAGACTGGCTCAAATGAAGCTGTCGAGCGATAGTACGACGTAGAAACCGCGCAAGTCGGCATCCTAATTCAGCAAGGGTCTTTGCTGTATTAGGATAGCGACTTGCGCGGCTTCTATAGGTTTGGTTCTCATTTTCTTTTAGCTTCAGTGTTTTCAGTGACAGGAAACATTGGACTGATGAACAATTTTCATAAACATACACTTTTATAGGGTTTGAGGACTACCAAACAATACTGCCGTGCAGACGCTAAACCGCAGTAAGAGCTATTTTGACGAATTTTAGTTATAATGCGAACCTGAATGGCCACGTCATAAGGAACACGATAATCTAACCAGTTTTTAATTTGGATAGCTACAAGGACAGAACTCCCCAAAATTGTAAATGCAATAACTATAATTTTAATCCAAAATCAACCGGACTATGTAAAATGCAGTAAGTGCTAAAACTACATTTTATTTAATTACTTGGGAAAGCGACAGCCCAAGTAAATCGTAGTAAACTGCATTTAAAAAATGAGTGTTCCATAAAAATTAAAATGCAGTAAGTAAGACGTAAATGTACTGAAAATATGTATGTCGTACTGCATACTTGATCTCTATTTTTATTCATATTGTATTACTGATTAAGACGAGGCAAAGTGCAATATTGCATTTTATTTAGTACTTTTCACTATTACATATTTCCACATAGTATAAAACTTATGATATTATTAAAATGCTGTTAAAACTGTCTGTTACTGCATTGTAATTGGTAACTTATGTGAACTGATGTGATTTTACTGCATTCGAGAGGTGGTTTACTGCACTCTAGTCCGATTTCTCGCTCATGCACGCCAGTGTTGCCAAGCGGACACCACACTTTAATAGGGAAAATACGAAAATAGAGGTGAATAGTCTCCTGAATTCGTAGCAGCCCCACAAAAAAAAATACTGTTTTGCAAAATGACGGTAGAAAACAGTCGCTGCGCTTCTCCCTGAGATATTTCGGTAACAGGTCTTGTTCTTTGCCAGAGAACTACATTGAGGAATTTCTGCACACCTAAGACATTATATATCATATCATTATTTATTATATCCAGCCACGTACTATTGATAATATAAGTCCATCGACAAGTCACCAATACGAAGCTAGCGTCTTGGATCTCAGTCGGGGTGAATACACAGAAATAGATGATGGATTTACTGATAATGCGACCATTTAGGAGAATTATCAACCTCCACTACGGCCTACAGAAAACAACCAATATACTCACTTAGATGAACAACGTTTACATACATTAAATGTTGATGATATTCAGACTCAGGAAACCCATGATGATGATGAAAATAACTACTATCCTTCAAGTTCTGTTGATTTTACTTCTTGTGACGATTCGGATGCGAGAGACACGTTACAATCTTCTCGGTCAAATACAATAAACGTTGACCACATTCGTATTGTAAATGACTGGGTCTACCCATTATTTATTAATTTTGTGTTCGATTCCGACAGGACACAAATATTTATGTGATAACCAGAAGTGTTTGGGCTTGTCTGGGTGTTTCTTATGTATTATAAATGTATTTACAAAAGAAGATTGTATGTATTGTATCCATTGTCATTGTACCCAGAGTACAAGTTCTTCTTAGTTTGAAATACCTATTTATAAATTATTTATTTATAACAGATCATTAATGATATAGAATAAAATGATTATTGAGACAAATAATTAATAATTATGCAGATAGATAAATAAACAATGAAACGTTGAATTTTTTTTATTATTATGACAAAGTGTGCATTTTCATGGGCATAAATTACAATGCATATTGTTTTCTCTTTATAAAGTGACAAAAGATTTATTTACTAGAGAATAATATAAAACATTTAGGCGTTAATTTATCTATGTATAAAGTATCCTGTAGTTCATAATTTATAACTCAAGAACGGCTGGACGGACATTGACGAATTTGGAATGGAGATAGCTTATACCTAGGATGTTATTCCTATGTGTTAACGTAAGCTACTTTTTATCATCATCATTACCGCGCAATTACAAATTAAAATTACTGCATGTACAATTTATGTTAAAAGACACCAATTAATATGCAGTAAAGTAAGTCTGATACTGCGTTTTAGTTGTTTTAGTACCCCAAATCGTAAAAAATGTTGCAGTATGAAGTACAATCACTGCATTTTATTTGGTATATATGATGTTTTTTGAGTGTAGTATCTGCTATGATTAAAAAAAAATCTTTATATTCTAAACATATTGAAAATAATGCGATTTTTTTCTCACGAGTTCATACTTTGTATTAATTTCCTCCTATTATCAACAAAAACTGCCATCATACATTAGTTGTAATTATATAAAAAAACAGCCTCAAAAAGTTTATCGCGTTTTTCTCAAAACCGCATTTTTTTCTTACTGCGGTTTAGCGTCTGCACGGCAGAATATTATGGTGTTTAGTTATATAAAATGATGCCATTTTTTGCGTTCTATGACATGGTGAATCTTTGGTTATGTTATTAATAATAATAAATTTGTTTATTAGGATAACAACAGATCCATATTTTGTTAGTACAATACAAGAGACTTACAGGCTTAAAAGCTAGTGTTAGTATCAACGTAATATTTTGTTCATTATTAATAAGCCAATGTACAGAAAGAAGCACTCCGCCCGAGCGAGAAATGATGACACAAGTTTTACTTAACCATTACTCGGACGAAGTGCCTCAGCACAGGCGGATTCAAGTGTTCGGCTACTACATTCAGCATGCTGTTGTGACTCCCTCTCACCCTTCTCATCAACGACGCGACCTTTTTTCGAATGATGGCTTGGAAGCCATCAGTATGCGCCTGCGCGAACATTGAGGAGGCACTGCACCAGCGAGGGAGACCCAACATTCTCAAAATGTTGTTATATTATTGAAAGAGGTGGAAAGCTATACCTTTCAGAAATTATACCTATGTCGCAGTCCATACTTTATTGCATAGAAATTGTAAAAAAATATTTAATGATTTAATACAAGTTGTCCTCAAAAACTTGTAGTATTACCTACCTAGCAATAATTTTCAGACAGTACAGTTATTATCATGCTCGTATTAATTTATTAGTGTGTATTTAATCCCTTTATATAAACTAATACATAGTTAAACTAACATATATTTATTTATAAAAAACATATAAAAAATACAGTAACCCACCGGCATCGGGAGCAGGGTTCACGCTACCGGTGGTCAGAGTTTCAGAGAAAGAAACCTCCTAACAATATGGGCCGTGTCCAAGAGTAGGTACCTACTCCTTTCTGTATCAAGTCCTTGATCCAGCTACCCCACGACAGCCTCCTTAGATGTTGTTCGAGGCTCTTGGCTGACACAACGATTGGTACAATGATCGCTGAATTCAACCTCATGTGCCAAGTCAAGATACTTTATTTCTTTCTCTTTCTCGACTTTCATGAGGTTCTCGTCATGCGGGACAGTGACAGATGTCAACAATCATTGCACGACACTAATCGACCTATCACTACAATATCAGGCTTATTGGTTACAATAGTCCTGTCTGTAATGATAGATCGGTCCCAGTACAATGTAGCATGACCGTTATCGAGAACTGGGTCAGGCATATACTTACTTACTACTTTACCTCGTCGATTGTAGGGGTCCAGCAACTGTTGTACAGCGGCGGAGAGTGCAGAAGGGTCTGGGCGTGAGCCCGCTTGGAGCCTCTGTCGGTGCAGATCTTGGTGGTAGGTCAACAAAAGAGTTTGGTATACAGGTAGCGAACGAAATCTGCATCTTTACACAGATTGTGATTTAAATAATTACCCGTCAAAGGGTTTGATGTGTAGCAGCTTACAATACCTGCGTTTTGACACATATTGCGTGATAAATAATTACACTATTATTAGCTGCCTACTTAACTCTTTTGTCGACCGTACCACAGCCTGTCATGGTCGTGGCTATAGGCCAAGTGAAGGCAAGTGCGGTTTTTAGTCGGTACGAGTCCGACATACCCTGCCTCCTCCCCGGGTGGTGGAGGATCCATGAGGATTTTCCGTACTCTAAATAAGAAAAAATACATAATGAGGTTCATTTTAAATTATAAAACAATACCTCATCATCAACCCATATACTGTCCCACTGCTGGGCACGGGTCTCCTCTCATATTGAGAGGGATTAAGCTATAGTCCACCACGCTGGGCGGGATGGTGCGGGTTGGCAGACTTCACAAACCGTCGAGAAAAATCTCTAAGGTATGCAGGTTTCTTCACAATGTTTTCCTTCACCGTTTAAGCGAGTGATAATTAATTATTAATACGCACATGTATTCGAAAAGTCAGAGGTGCGGGTGCCTTGGGTTCGAACTCGAGATCTTCGACATGGCAGTTCAATGGTCATACCGCTAGGCTATCACTGCCGTATCGTAAATAAACAATACCGGTCTACCAATATTTCCAGCAACAATTATACAGCAAGCTAAAAAATTGATTTAAAATTAATTAAAACAAGTATTTTTGTTATTTTATTGTGTCAAAATCATAGTTAATTGATTTCAGAATTGTTGATTTTTGACAGTTTTTGTAGTGTATAGATTGTGTTTTGTGTAGTGTACCAGGCTCGGCCCGCACTTTTTATTATACACGTCCACTCTCGCCGTAGGCTCTCGTATTACTGACGCGGGCGCTCGAGACAGTGAATTGTATGTACTCTTAGTATATATATTTGTGTATTAGTGTATGATACATTATGACTAAATAAATAATACAAAATCATATAAGTAATGTGATGTATGTATTCACAAACACTACAGTTTTGTCTATGAAATTTGTCAGTTCTATCTTTTTATCATTCTATTATTATAGAAATAGTAAATTTGGGTCGCTTAGACAAATTAAACAAAAATTAATATGTTGAAAATAAAGTTTCAAAATCATCCATCTGTCGTGAGTTAATTCAGAAATTAATGTAGAATCTAATAAAACTTATTTAGAAGTTTTTTAATAACTGTTAACAATTAACTTTGTCAAATAAATTTACTCGTTTATATTATTAGTGGTCGCCGCAGATTCACTCAAATGCCGTAGGATTTTATGAAACAAAAGGTACTTTCCAACATTCATCAAAATTTGTTTAGCGGTTTAGACGTGAAAACGTTACAGACAAACTGGCAGAGTTCCTCACGCATTTATAATAATATTAGTTTGAATTAAGTACTATGGATAGTCGTGCTGCATGTGACAAGCATTGTCTTTGAAATTTGAACTATATATGTCATACGACTTAGTATTGATTTGTCACCTAACAAATCTTTTTACAGTGGGAGCCGAGCCTTACAGTCAGAAAATCATACCTTACCCTAAATCACGGTTATAGGTGACAACAGTGCACTTCAAACTTAGCATAGGTACTTAATATTAAATTATTTTTAAATTAATCCGTTTTTTTTCAGCTTTCGGCACGATATACACGTCGGGGTTCGGCATCACGGCCGGCGTACATAGGCTGTGGTCACACCGGGCGTACCGCGCACGATTGCCGCTGCGGATACTACTCGCATTGCTGTTCACAGTTACAGGACAGGTAAGAACACGTCATCATAATTTTGTTATTAAAATTTGTCGTCGTAATTAAATTCTATTTTATTTTTATGTATTTCTGTTGTACAGGTAATATGTATTTATGTATATATAATTAATTGGTATGTATTTATATATGTATTAGTTTGATATTTATTATTATTATGTTATGTATATGTTGACGCCTACGTTAATCGTCACCCTGTCTAATTAACCATGTTGTGTTGCTCTTCAAAACGGCAAGGTGCAGCCGCCATTTCTCCATATACCGACACAATGATTTTTTTGTTCACCTATACTTGTTTTTCATACATCTAGTCGCGAACCTTTGCTCCACCTTTTTTATTGTAAAATTCAGTATTTCTTATTATTAAAACCACGTAATTTCGATACTGGAGTTTCATTGAGCAATCTGAAGCCCTATATTATTATGCATCGTCAACCCCATTTTTTTGGTCAGTTCTGTCAGTCCATCCTAAGGTTGCCTGGAAGAAATCGCTGATCGCGATAAGGCTGCCTATTGTATGTTTTTCTGTATAGATTATGTTTTGATACATTGGTGTATAATAAAGAGTATATTAATATTATTATCAGTAGTATTCCTACGTTATAAAATAACATACTATCACGCCTGTATTCTCCGAAGGTAGAACGAGTACTTAAAAAGACACACATAATTTAAATGTGTCAATTGCTTTTTAATTTAACCTTGACAAAAGTAACCCTATGACATTCAAACTTAAAAAGATCGTATTTTGATCACCGCGGGACCACAATAGTTAATTGACTTTTAAAAGTCAGTGATGCGTGCTTTGGATTCGAACTCGAGACCTTTGACTAGACAGTCCAATGGCCATATCTTATGACCATATCTTGACCTGCTGGCGTCTGTACCTACCTACGTAGTCTGAATAAAATAGTTGGTACGAAGTACTAATCAAGATTTCTATCAACGAACAACGATATTTTCCATGTTCGTATTGATCGTTAACGCGGCTTATACAGGAGCGTGGCATGACACGCCATCGTATTGGCTAGACATAAGACTGACTAAGCCCTCACCCTACCCTCCTCTTCGGACTACACATAAATTTAATTCCCCTCTAGCCACCTTTAATAGTTAGTGGCTTTTTAATCATAAAGGTCAAGGTCACGCTAAAGCACACTAGCGAAAATGTTTCAGGTCAGGCAAACGAGTGATTTGATAACTTTAATGGACTTATAACTATCAGTTTTACACACCATCACGCCTATTTCCTCGAAGGGACCGACTGAAGTCACTGAGTTAATATTATCACGCCTGTAAAGGCACAATAAGGTCACTGATATCTGTCAGTATCTAGGAATACTGACAGTTCGTCAATGATGTGAGTTTTTCAGGAACTGTGTGTCAACTCTTTTATCAATGATAGAATTATAAGTAATAATTTAATAATTGTTATACCTCCCTAGTTTTTTTGTGGCATCTGAATCGAAGAAACTGTATACCTAATGACATTGTATTTTATTTTGTCAAAATCTTCATTCAGTGACTTCGGACTTGTCGATTTTTTTATAGTTACGCCCACGAAAATTTAACAGTTTGTTCTATAATTTTGTGTAATTTGGACGACAATAATTGAGATAGAGTTGCAAAATCTTTAAGGCCAATCCACCTATGAAGAATAGAATAATTCATATACAGGGTGAAAGGGACATCGACGCGCAACGGCTTATCATGACTTCAGTACATGATTCTGGACCCCCCTGCGTTGGAATTTTTCGTCGGCTTTTTCTTAAATTTTACGTTTTTTTTGCAGTTTTTTCAACTTTAAACTGTATAAAATCATTATTTCTATCTAACCCAATAAGAATTTTAATTAAAAAGTATTAATTCACTTTTTTCATTAAAAACAGCATTGTAAATTAAACTCGAATGATCTTCTGGTCAGCTGTTTCCTGGTTCACTTGCGAGTTGTAAAATTTAAGAAAAAGCCGACGAAAAATTCCAACGCAGGGGGGTCCAGAATCATGTACTGAAGTCATGATAAGCCGTTGCGCGTCGATGTCCCTTCCACCTTGTATTATAACAATATGTTGTAGTAGTTATTTAGTTACCTATTAAGACTGCATTGTATGTGTACATGACCTTCTACTCAAGTGATGAATAGGTGAGAATTTGTGAGTGTTTTTACGATATCACGTGGTTCGTTTTTGCATAACTTGAAGTATGTAGGTACCTACATCAAGTAATTTTGCAATACTCTTAAAGTAATTGGTAGAGTAACTTTGTCCTTACTACGTAACATTGACTTTGTACCTGTTAGTATCTACTTTCTACATCTCGTTGGAGGCTGTCCTACGCTACATTATCCGTTGCGTGGTCTCCTCTAAAGATCCTTTTTGCCCCAGCGACCATCACGAACGTATATGGGTTGATGATGACCATGACCAGGTCCATGGTCATCATCAACCCAGATACTATGCCACTTCTGGGCACGGGTCTCCTCCCACAGAATGGGAGGGATTAGGCTATAGTCCATCACGCTGGCCTAGTGCGGGTTGGAAAACTTCACACGCCGTCGAGAAAATCTCTAAGGCATGCAGGTTTCCTTACGATGTTTTCCTTCACCATATAAATAGATTTTGAAAAGTCAGAGGTGCGTGCCTTAGATTCAAACTCGCGACCTTCGACTTGGCAGTCCAATGGTCATACCACTAGGCTATCACTACTTACCTGGACCATACGTCGACCTAGTAATAGTCTTAAATATAGTAAGTGATCCCTAAGACAGGATTTTGGGACGATTACGGGATTCGAAAACACGGATTCATGACGAGAGACCTATAAAAACTAAATCTCCAAACGGACAACTAAAATTAATTTACAGCGACATAGAACATCCAATATGTAATACAAATAATATTGTTTTATACAAATGCTTTAGCTTAGTGGTTGTAACCGTGACTTCTACGCTAGCTGCGTCAGCTAGGAAATGCCGGAGCCATCTAGCTTAAAAAAAAAACGTGTAAAATATTGACTTGTAAAAATGTCTTTAAAAGATCTATTTACAGAAATAAATATCAAAAAAAAGGCACTCCGATTCCTAGGTCGAGCAGTCTGATTGAGTATTTCTATAAAATGTTCAGTAGCAGCTCGCTACCTTAGGCTCGCCCTCTATTACATGTGACTTAAACATACCAAACTGTGTGTATACACTGTAAAATCATACATTAGTACCTACACCTCTGCTTAACCCTCCGGAGAATTCAGGTGGTATGTAATAGACTTCTCGAAAACCGCCGTTACGATTTCAATGACATCTACGCGGAAAATCGATCTAGATAGATTTCATTTCCAGGAAAATTCGCTTTCTCCGTGGTTTCACGTACAAAGCAACAAACTTGACTTGCCCACATAATAGATTTAGCTAAACCTTATAAATTCTAAGTAACTTGGGCGGCACTCCGTCGTACGTCCAGGTACGGCTACACAACAAAGTATATTTTGCAGTTTACGCTAACCTAATGTTGTGGGAAACCTTAGCCAATGTTAGGTCAGTTTATTCTGGAAATAAATGTAGCCGTGTATTGTAATTAAACTTACTTAGTCAGTAACTAAAAGGTAACCTATTTTTTTAATATCTAACCCAACGGTCAGTGACAGCGGACTGCAGCTTGTGTCCGGAGCGCGAAAGGTCGAACTTCGGACCGCCAAATATTATAACAATACATGTTAAATTAAATAATATTTTCTTAGTTAGTCCTTTATTCATACGTTCGAAAGTCACGAAAAATCTTAGTAATTATTCTAGGTACCTAGTACCAATTTTAAAAGTCAATATTAAAATTTATTCGGTGAATTATAATCCTAACTAGAAACTGCCAAAACCAAAAGTTAATTGAAAAAATAAAACTTCACTTTTTAGGCAATTGGCATTTTTGTTTCTTTTTTATTTAAAGATCATTTTTTACACAGGTTTTCTGCCGTCGTCGTGTTCGTGTCGTCATTAGTTAAGATTTCAACCTAGTCTTAATACTTTGAGCGTACAAATTCATAGATTTTAGACAAGTTTTTTAATCCTAGATGTTATCATGTGAGCTTGGAGTTAATATATCAATTTTGGGTTTCCCGCTTATTTTATTTGTTCAAGTCTGTTCGGTTTTAATTAAACTAGACTTACAAAGTCTAAATGTGTCTTTCTGTTGGTTTATATTATTTGCGTTGTCTGATTAATTAGTAACAAAACCCGCCGGCTTTAACGAAACTCACACAATCCGTCTGAGAGATTCATTTTCTACTTTCAGTTCGTTCTGTTTGCAGCTTCCCTACCGAATGTTATATTTTTTATACATAATTATAACATCAGCGAGGAGTTAAATAAATAAATACCTACTTGGGACATATTCTCAGCACCATCTAGTCCCAAACTAAGCAGAGCTTGTAATATTATTATGGGTAGGTACTAGATAATGGTATATTCATTATCTACTGCTTATTTTACATATTTATTATACATACACATATACTTTTTTATGTAAATACATAATATAATGAGAAAACGCCTAGCCGAACACAAACACTCATCATCACATAAATATTTATGTCATATAGGAATCGAACCCACTACGTCGTCATCATCAGTCCGGCGTCGAACCACTAGAGCATAGGTCGTCAAATTTTTTGTCGATACAGTTCCAACATACCCTGCTACCTGCTCAGAGTAAATATGTGTGTATACATACGTACCTATACACCCTTATTTATTAATTACCGAAAAAAATGGATTTTATTTTCGTGATTTCATGCATGGTTCCCTATCCCTTATTTTTTTCGGTACTTATATTGATATCTGACAGTTATGTTACGAGAATATTAGACATTGAAATAAAACTACCTTATACGGATTTTATCACGTTGTATTGATACTATTAAACCCGGCTATAATTACCAAAAAAGCAGGGTAGCTGTCAGTAAATTTAGCATCAAAACGCTGCAAAGGGTCCGAAAAACGTCGGGATTAATAATATTAATAAAACCCGCAAAAGTAGTTTTGTTTCTATGTTTTATTCGGTAAATAAAAAAAATATGGGTGTATGTAAGAACAATCCAGCAGCATTATTTCACAATATTTTAATAATTCACTTGCATTCGAAATATTTTTTCTTCGAGCAGCTAATTGAAAACACAATAGAAAATTAGTTTCCGTCTGTGCGATCGAAATAAACCTTAAAGTAAGTAGGTATCTTTGTCTTTTCATAATAAAGCAATAATGTTTCTGGAACGAATTAAAAACTATATCATCTTTAATCAAAATATTTTTTTTTTTATATCAAATTTGAATTCATTGAATCAAGGCTACTCAATGAATCAGTTAAAAACTAAAAGATTTTTATCCTTAGATATGTTCTAAGATTCTTCTAACTGGGATGTCTTTATAGTCTTCTCTTTGATGGATAACGATCAAAGAGAAGACAAGCGTTTGAGAAAAAACAACTCGTTTCTCCACTTCTTTTTCAAATGTCCATATTTCATATTTTAAATGTTACTTTAGCATTAGTCTGTAATGACGTGACACAAGAACCTTTTTTAAATCTAAGTTGTTGGTGTGCATGATGAATAGAAAAAAAAAACTTAAATTAAGAATAAAGTATGATATAGCAATTATTTATTATACTTATTTGCTACAACAACAACAGGGATGATGAAAAATAAATATTTTGTTAATAGAGTTATAGATTATTTATCTACTTACTTGTCCGATCCTTAATCGTCGTCTTCTCAGATTTTTTATAACAAATTATAACTTTAACGTTGAATTGTATACTATTATAATTCAAAATTTTGGCTTGACAACACCAAACTAACAGTAGGAAACTAGAAAAATCACTGCAGATGTGACGAAATACGAGGTGTAACATCCACAGTTCCTTGGTATGTTTTAGGTCCCATGTAATAGGTGCCGAGCCTATTGCCATTTACCGGGTACAAATCTGAATAAAGAGCTGCTACTGAGGATTTCATACCCAAACACACTTATCATATATAATTATATATAAAATTACTTACAGTTATAACTAATTAAAAAAACAAAGAAAGTAATTACCTACTAGTCTAAAAAATCTTCATCATCATCAACCCTTATACTGTCCCACTGCTAAGCACGGGTCTCCTCTCACAATGAAAGGGATTAGGCTATAGTCCACCACGCTGGCCTTATGCGGGTTGGCACATTTAATACGCCGTCGAGAGGGTCAATAAACGAAAGTTGCACATTTTTTAAAAGAAGAACTTCACAGTTTCAAACTTTTTTCACCTACCATGTGAAAAAAGTTTCACTCAAAAATCTCAAACCACGAAGGTTCTATGTCAATTCGAAGTAGGTACCTATTACAATAAAACGGCAATTTCATACTTTAACCCCTATTATTACCACCACTGCTTATAAAAAAAACCCCTTATTAATATTTAATCACTTAGGTATCCAGCGCCTATTTATTAGTAAATAGTTTTAACAAGAACCCTCGATATAATAAATTCAGGACATAATACTGTTGGTATTTACTTGCCCGTTATAGACTTCGATTCGGATTTATCATGTAACTTAGGCAAACATTTGTAAAGGAACATTTTATAACTGATAAATTATTTAGGTCCACACAATGAAAGCATTTCCACGAATTCAGATATAACGAAGGAATGAGAGGTTTTGAAGGATGTGTATTATGGGGAAAAACAGAAATGGTAGAAATAATTATAAGAATTATATAATTATTTCTACCACGGAACACGTCACACACGCACGTCGCACATCTCAAATCACAAATCAGGAAATGGTTAGGTATCACTAAAAAATCATCTGTGGAATGTCATTACCTCACTAGTGGTTATAAGCACGACTGTCACGCTGCAGGTTCTGGATTCGATTCCCAGGTGGAGGAAAGTGTTTTTGTATGAAATTCTCAGTAGCAGCTCGGAGTTTGGATTTGTAATAAGCTCATCCCTATTAAATAGGACCTAAACATACTGATGGAATGTAGGTTAGTACACCTAAGCCTTATCCTTCGGAGATACAGCTTAGGCGTGATGTATGTGAAAATATCATGCGATGTGTATGTATGTATGTTTGTTCCTTTGTGGCACTCTAGAGACCAAACGCGTGGGCCGATTTCGATGATTCTTACGTCAACTGATTTGCGAGTGACACTAAAGATATGACAGTAATCAAAATTCAATATGGCTACAACCAGGCGCCATACTGTGAAATAGAAAAAAATTAAAGTTGCCGGACTATGTTAAGTGGGGTACCTGTCATTGGATAGGTACATACCTACCTATTTGAAAATCATCTATATGTATATCTTATCATTTTTCATTTCAAATGACCATTTAGGATCTACATATATAACGATTTAAAGTCGGTTAGCAACTTTACTATTCTCACCGAAATTTTCAAAACTTATAAGTAATAACATACCATCACGCCTGTATTTCCCGAAGGGTTAGGCAGAGTTGTACTAATGTACACCCACATTTCACCGGTATGTTTTAGGTCCCATGTAATAGGGGGCGAGCCTATTGCCATTAACCGGGCACAAATCCAGACTCCGAGTTGTTACTGAGAATTTCATAGAAAAACCCAATAACACTTTGCTCGACCTGGGGATCGAACACAGGACCTCTAGCATAGCAGTCGCGCTTAGAACCACTAGACTAATGAGGCAGTCAAATAAAAAAATAAGTAATAAAGCCGTGATAAAGCTCTTATATGTATAATCGTTGAAAAATAAAGATCAGAAAATGTAAAATTTTAACTAAAGAAACCTAAAAGATTGAAATGAATAAAAACAAGAGCTCAGGAACTTATGGGGACCCATAAAAAATTCTAGACCAGATCTACCAATAATGGGTCCCGACTGTTAAAGTTGCTATATTCCTGAAGTTTACTTTTTTTCTTTTTTAATTTTGATTGTAGTTAAAGCTTTTTGAATGGAATTTTGTGTACATGTTCCCTAAACATCAGAGGGTTAATTTATTCAAGATACACTACTAGGTAGTACTTTTTAAACGTTATTTTTACAATAAGATCCCAAGAAGAAGCCCCCAAAACGCCCACCCTTCACCTACCTATATCCTACCACCAAGTGTTTCAGCTAGGAAGAAGCGGCACAACAAACACCCCAGCAATACATTTCTGTCTATTAATTTATGTTACTAATGTAAGTATATAAAAATTGGCAGAATTGCCCGAGTGCCATCGAGCGCCGCCCATACAAATATACCATAAGATCAGATATATACCATTTCACCTAAAACAACATCCCGCACATTAATCAAAATCATTTACCTGCTTTCCTTATTTATCGGGTGTAAGAAAATAAGTGCCCTACATATTTTTATCGCGAGGCAATTTTGCGCACGTGTAAGCACGATGATACTATGGATTTACGTCACATGTTCCAATAGAAAACGCTACGATATCGGCCCTTTTTTCAGTGGTTCATTTCAATGATATCGTAATTGTCTGGAATAATGAAACGCTTACAAGAACTAATTAATAAAAAAAACCTGAGGTCATTCAATTTATATTTGGACCACAGCCTGTCATGGTCGTGGCGAATTTCGTGGAACCCATGGCCATGACTATAGGGTAAGTGGAAGGCAAGTGGTGTTTTTAGTCGGTACGAGGCCGACATACCCTTTTTTTATAGAACGGAAAATCCTCATGCATCCTCCGCCACCCGGGGAGGTGGCAGGGTATGTCGGCCTCGTACCGACTAAAAACCACACTTTCCTAAAATTGCCTTATAGTCATGGCCAATATGTGGTCCGTGAAAACTTACCACGACCATGACAGGCTGTGGTCCAGCACTCGCTGGACCAAGTCCAACATACCCTGCCACCTCCCCGGGTGGCGGAGGATCCATGAGGATTTTCCGTACTAAAAATTTAGAAAGGTCATACAAATAAAAAATCAATATTTGTTCCATCAAAATTATTAAATCATTCTGTTCTCATTATCATCCTTCTAACCTTTTCACGAATTGGCGTAGACTTCCAGTTCCAATGTATTTTATCCGAAACGAATGCCTTTCTTCCTTAGCAACCTATTTTCTGGGCAATTCCGATATCATTATTATTTTGAAATTTAGACAATATTTTTCTATTTAGTAATCAGAACTCTTAATCTATACATATAACTAGACATAGGAACCAGGTATTTCATAAATTAATATTTATCAGTAATGTAACACATACCAAGTAATGTGGTACCTAAATAACTCGTCCTTTTATTTTCAGCGGGACATCTACACATGGGCACTGGATCACCGGGTGCACCACAAGTACTCGGAGACTGTCGCAGACCCTCACGACATCAGGCGAGGGTTCTGGTTCGCGCATGTCGGCTGGCTAGTGCTGACTCCCCACCCCGCCGTGGAAAACCGCCGCATTGCACTGCGCTCTACCAGTGCAGATCTCCTGGCTGATCCCGTAGTGAGGCTACAGAAGACGTAAGTTATTTGATCTGAGAAATCCGTACTTAATGGTTAATATACTAGCGATCCGCCCCCGCTTCGCACGGCTGCAATATACTACTAATAACATGCATGTATTAGGTATACTTATAAAACTTCCTCTTGAATCACTCAATCTATTGCTGAAAACCGCATTAAAATTTGAAAGATCTAAGCGTACAGACAGCGGGAGCGACTTTATTTTGTACTATTTAAAGATATAATTTTCCAGTATTAGCTGACCTCGTATTATAAAGGCTTTTCGTACCATGACAAGTCTGCTTATACTTACTGGAAAATTACAACTTGATGTGTATTCGTGTGGTATCATTGTAATCAATGACGAGCTAATTAATGAGAGGTAGAAGTAAAATGACAGGAATAAAACTTGAACTTTTATAAGTACCTACAAAGTCGAAATAAAAATAAAATGTTGATAGAATCAAATGCGTTTATAAGAAGGACAAACTACTTGTTAGTCTCCTCTTTAAATGGCATTTTTAGTGTAAAAATCCCCGCTTCAACCTGTACTTGTAGCATCAAAGTTGATCAAAAGGGATGAGACAAGTTTTTACATTAGACAATTTTTGGTATCAATGTTATTTAAAACAATATACTTAGTTTAGATAAGTAGGTAAAGGTAAAGTTTTATTTAGTCCTTGTAGATACGTAATTAAATGTCAAAAAATAACAGCCTTTACAAAAAAATTACTAATCCAATAAATAAATCCTAAAAGCTTAAAATGCGTTTAATATGCAACAATCTCAGATCTAAGCCACTCTGCACATACACCCTTAACGAGTACAAATCTCAGTGTTATTAAAGTTCATATTCGGCTTATTTTTTAGTTCACGTTACACATGGCTGAAAGCGCAAATAAGCTCTGACATCGCATCTAGCCACTCTTACCACTAAAGCATACCTACATGATTTTGGAAAAATAAAGGATTAATAAGTAAAAGATATAATTTATTATAATATATAATAATATATTGGATATATTCGTGGAGAGAAAGAGAATTCATTTGGGAATAATTTTTGAAAATTATTGTGAAGATATTGGAAATTTAATATAGGAACTAAATTTAGTTACCTATATTATTTTGATCATTCGCAGACAATTAAATATACAATTTACTAGTAATATTCAAAAACTACGATGTGGTACTTTGCGATTGTCAAAATCATAATAAGGACATCCCTCAAAAGAAAAATGAAGCGGCGCAACACTACATAATGTAGAAACGATATATTGATAACTAACTATTCCTAAAATTAGCACGAAGGACCTCCAATTTATTCGAATAGTTTGTCGACTATGGAATAATGAATTTGATGTGCTAACTCGCTAGCTTGCTATTAATTCGGTACAAGTCACAGACATTATGTGCTTTATGTTTCTCAAAATAAATCATTATTTTATTACTGTGGCAACCATTACAACTGGCCTCTGTATGTACCTATAAAATATGTGTATAATTGTAAGTTTACCTAGGACCAAAACATATCGAGTACCTACAACCTATTGGATTCGTAATAAGAATTTGTCATAAAACCTAATGCGTAATGGCTACTGCTAAGTCTGTGTAAAATAAAGTGTATAAAGTAATGGAATATTTTGGGCCAAAAATCAATTGAGAATCTATTATGAAATTTATTTATTTAATTAAGACAATTAAATAAATAAATTTGTCATCTCATCAAACAAGAATGCTGCGAATCTGATGTAAAACAATTATAATAAAGTAATTGAGTACCGTTTTCAGATTTTATTATTTTAATTAAGAGCTTAAAATCTCAATGATTCGTACTTCAATTGCGTTATTTACTGTAAAAAGATTTACATGATGACAGTGACTGTTTTTTCTGAAACTTTATGGACGTGACAACATATTTCTACAATTCGGTGAATATACGACACGTGTAAATCTTACAAACGCCTGAAGCAATAGAAATGACCTTGGAACTACGGTTCAATAGCATGATTTTCATTTCTAACAAATCACATCTAATACGAAAAAATATAACATTTCACATCTCCGGGAATTCTGATAACCAATTCCATCAGAATAAATAAAATGAATACACTTATCAGAATTGATTGCTTTGAGCTTTAGACTTTAAATTTAAAATTTAAGTGTAACATCAGGTTCAAACTTAATAGGTATTAAAATTCCGAAATTCTCGGGGACACTAGTTAATGAGTTGATATTACAAAGACTGTAAGTTGAATTAAGTTTTTAAAATGAATAAGAAAAACAATACCACTATCTAAGTACCTCTTTTATTTAAATCAAGTTACCAGAACAACAAATTCATTGTGTTAATAAGAATCCCTTATAACTAGCGTCAGCAATTAATAAATACACTTCCAATAAATTTGGTGGTACAAATTATTTTAAAATTAAAGTTGTGGCATTTTATACAGAAGATGAACAGAGGACAATCTTACCTGGTCATCATTCCTAAAAATTACCTCAAAATGGGAGATGATTTTAGTAGATGTGAAAAAAACAAAATCATTAAGTTAATTGTCATTATTAATATCCAATGAAATAAAGTTGCATGTATCTATCAACAAAAACGACACAACTTAAAAAAATGGTTGCAAAAGAAATCAAAAAGATACATCTTAAATTAAAAACCTTTAAAACTGATTCACGAGCTGCAATTTAAAGAGACAATAGCCTAAGGCCTTGCGTAGAAATTTATTGGCGGATTTCTCCTTATCCGATGTACAGAGGCTTGCACGTCCAGCTACCTCAATCTGTCAAATTTGTTTGATAGATTTTCAACTTTAATACAAAGGAATAAGGTTCATTATCAATTGTGAAAATTGGACAGCTTAACTTGCTGGCGTCTGTACCTACATCTCATTTAAACATTACAACAATAATTCCCCCACTTTGGTACGTACTTTCGAAGTATAGAGGTAACTACCTAATCTTAAATCTTACAGTTATAAAGATTAGCTCTCTAACTACACGTACATAGGTACCGCCTGTAATCCCCGAAGGATAGGCAAAAGTGTACTAATTTACACCGTCAGGTTGCTGATATGTTTAGGTCTCATGTAATGGGAAGCAATCCTATTGCCGTTAACCGGACACAAACTCAGAACTACTAATGACAATTTCATAGAAAAATCCAATACCTAACACTTTGCTCGACCTGGGAATCGCTCCCAGGACCTCTAGTCCAATCGTGCTAAGCAAAATATAATAAACTTTTTTATTTAACCTTGACAACTGAGTTCTTAAACTAATGTGAGTATTTACCTAAGTAATTTTAAGTCGGCGCCAAACAATCAATGAACTAAGATTACAAACAACCAAATCAAATTAACAATGAAACGTGATCTCCTACGATAAACATAAATATTCCAAAAAATTGGCGCCTACTCAAAATTACTTAGATATACTTACATTCGTTTAAGAACTTAGTTATTAAGATTAAATAAAAAAGGTTTACTATTTTTTGCTTTTCTGTTTTTTCGGCGGTTTCATTCATTATTGTATGTTTGCCCAGTAATTTTACTGTCCATTGACTTCCAAACTACACCCAATAATGTTCACGTAGACTGATTAGTTTTATAAATTAAAACACTGATTTATGTGAAAAGACTTTAATAACTTGCAGTGTTCATACTAAAAATCTACTGTTTCAAACTTAATTAATATATTCAATCAATTCATACTTGTTGCAGGTTCTTCATTCCGATGTTTGCGTTACTGAATATCGTCATTCCGATCTGGCTGCCGTGGTACTGTTGGCGTGAGACCCTGGTGAACAGCTTCGTCATCAGCTTCGTAACGCGGTTTACCATCACGCTCAACATCGCTTTCTGCGTTAATAGCTTCGCGCATCTGTGGGGCAACAAGCCTTATGACAGGTTTGAGATTTTGCATCTTTAGCTTACATTAAATGTGCCACTGCTTTACTTAAGCCAACTCTGAGGAATTTGAACATGCAGCATCGTTAATTATTATTTTTCAATTAACTGTTGTCAATCGTCTTATAAATAGTGATGAAGTCATTAACTAAGTTTGTCTAATCTTAAAGTATGGCATTATGTTCTGGGGCAACTCTACAGACAATGAAATGGCATTTAGGGCCCAAAAGAGATGCGTACGGGCTATATGTAATTTAAAACAGACTGATAGCTGTAGACAGTATTTCATAGACTTGAATATTTTAACATTGCCGTGCATGTACATACTAGCAGTTGTATTATTTGTTAAGACACATATGTACCTATACGAAAACTTAAATAGCAGAAGACGTAACTACAACATAGCCTATCCTGGAAATAAAACAGCAATGTTAAACAAAAGTATATTTTGCATGGCGTATCTATAATCACTTGCCTAAAACAATAATAGAGATTTCAGATATTAATTTATTCAAAAATAAAATAAAAACATTATTAATTAAAAACTCTTACTATTCAATTATTAAATATTTAAGTAATGGAATATTGTACTCTGATCCTTGACATTTATTTATAATTTAATCATAGCAAGTATTGTAATCTTATGTTAACATTTAATAACTTGAATAATTTAAAATTAACTTGATGACAATAATAACTTGTTTTTTTTTTTTAAATATTAACTTGACATTTCTTTAACTGATTTATTTTTAAAAGGGGTTAATGATGGAATAACTATTTATTATGATCAAAAAAGACGAAACGACTGCCATCAGACCTCCTCAGCCCAATTTCTGAGTAATATTGACATCCTGAGGATAGACTGGTTGTCAGGCTTTTTGGGCTTTCGAATACCACTAACAATTGTCATAGGTGGTCGTATGACAACCGGAACCGACGGCTTTACGTGCTCACCGAGGCACGGAGAAGTCTTGGTATGTTAAGAATGGGCACCCATCCACAGAATAGCCGCGATCAGTGCAGTTTGACCTTGCAAATCGGTTGACCAGTGTAGTTATTACGAGCCCCTCTTTCTTTTGTTTTTTAATACAAAATAAATTGATTAAAATTAACGATTGAGGGCACAAGTAAAATCAAATACCTACAAAACTTCAAAAAATACATATATATTATTTATCGGTTACGCTTAAACAACGGTTCTGTTTTGGATTTAACTAAAATACTGAAGATTAGAGTAATTCGGGTAGAGGTTTCAGGCAACTATAGATTTCATGAAATGAATCAGGAGCCAATTTAGTGCCATTGAACGACCATTCTGATGAAATAGTAGACTTACATTGCATTACATTTACCAGAAAGCATACATTGTATGTATCTACAAGACGTGTCATGGTTGCGGTCTTGCGCATTTTGGTACGATATAGGATTGCAATAAAGATCTTTATAGTAGGTACCTGGAGCAATTCTTTGGAAAATATCCCAGCTATTCGTCAGCTAACAATTTAGGAACAACACTAAGGTGGCAAATAAGCATACGGCTCACCTGATGGTAAGCGGTTACTGTACCCTATAGACGCTTACAACACCAGGGGTATCACTTGCCCGTTGCCAACCCTGTAAAATGAAGTTGTCTTATATTATGACGCCAATTGTGAGCGACCACGTCTCTGAGCCATATGTCTTAACTGGTAACACACAGTGGTTAAAGACCTTAGTCTTCAGGCACTGCGGTATTGTTGAAGAAAAAAGGTTGCGAAATTTCCCGAACGCTGCCTGCTGCTGCTGCTCTGAGGGAGTTGATGGTTTGTGGGAATTCAGGAGGCTCCTTTACCTGTCTAGTTCAGAAACCTCTCCTATTTAGTATCCATAATACTTGAGTCCATATTAAATATCGTTATCCAACAGTCATTCTAGTACAAATTCCATGGTAAACATTAGCATTAGCAACAAAAATAAAATAATTAAATTTTGTTTATTGTTATGATCATCGAGTCGTGTTAGTATCGCTGTTGTTATTTCCACTTTATTAAGGTTTACTATCAATAAACAAAGGAGGTATAATATTACCTTTTTTACGATATGTCGTAAATTGGTTATATTTTTCCTATTCTTCAGGACAATGTTCTGATTGTTGTACACTTTATGAATTGACATGTTTCTATTGTTAACACATTTATGAATGATCAATGCTTCAGTTATAGTCTCCACTAGGTTTTTCCTATAACGTGAACAGCTAGAAAACATCATTCGATCAAGTCGGTATCTTCGAACCCTGAAGGGCTAGGCAGACGTACATATACCTACTGATGTACAAGATTAACACTGTAATCATGTTTTTTTTGGAACGAAGTTCCTTATCGCGCGTTGTGAAAGGGGGCTAGACGGAAAAAATTCTTACGAAAAGTTGTCACGACACTTTTTGCTTGTCAACAATATTTGAATTTCGAATTATTGAGTGAATGACAATATTTGAATTTCGCGCGTTGTGAATTGTTGAGTGTATACAGGTTTTTTTATTTTTATTATTAAATTTTAATGAAAGGAACTTCGTTCCATCCGGGTGTCCCTTGACACCTCTCAAGTTTTTTTTAAAGAGTGTCAATGGAGTTTCTTGCCAGTTCTTCTTCATTAAATCCACTTTTTGGAACCGTGCAACTCAAGTTGAAATAAAACTACTTTTACGGATTTTATCGCGTTATATTTATGTTGATCCCAACGTTTCGTACCCTTTACAGCGTCCATGGTCACGGGTAGACTGACACCAGCTCAGGCGTCTTGATGATAATTGTAATTACTGACTGCTACCCTACATTTTATTGTTACAGGATCAATGACATTTATTACTAATTATTAAATAATACTAGATGAAGCCGGCATTTCCTAGCTCTGAAAATAAACACCGAAACAAACTCAGAGAATCATGGTCTCTTTTAAAGTAACAATATTCGATGATCATGTTTTAGTTTTTTAATTATTGGCAATCCGATTCCCGCAAAACGAGCTCACAGTATCCTTTGGTCTTGCAGTAATTGTAGGCCTGGATTTTGATTTAATAGAATCTTTAACAGGATTCTAAGCAGGTGGTAAGACCCAGCCACCTTCTCTATTGAAATTTGGATGATTTTTTAATTTCAATAGCCTTATATAAAAATAAAAATCGCGATAAAATCCGTAAGTAGTTTTATTTCAATGTATAATATTCGCGTAAATGTCACAAATCAATACGTGCAACTCAAGTGTTATTTTAATGGTCTTATTATTAAATAAAATCAAATATTTTACTTTGATGTTTTTAGATAAAAAATTGCTCAACCTGGGAATCAAGCCCAGTACCTCTAGCTCAGAAGTTACGACCTATAGACCAATGAGGTTGTATGTAATTTGAGGTAACACAGTAACTTCTTTATACTATTTGATCATGTGTAAACACATATCTATTGGCTTATCTTAAAAATTAAAAAATTAAAGCTATTTGTTTGTATATGAAAACAACGTATTCTATAGGTGTACTACTAATACTAAGAACTAACTATGGAAAAAAGAGTATAACTTTTGAAGGTATTCAACTTTACAACAGTCTATCCTCACGTAAATGAAATGTTAGCACATTTAGTTTATTTAAGACTACATTTTCTCGTTATATTATAAACAATCGCTCGTTTCTCGCTTAAACAAATATTTATTGCACTGTCATTAAATATTTGAATGTTATAGACGACCATTGCTTGAAATGTTATTACTTTTAAGTTAAAATAAGTTCTCATGTAAGTGGCTAGTATGTCTTTTTTTGAGAAATAAATTCTTTAAACCTAAACCTAATACGTTATCTACGTCCAAGTACGAAACAAGTCATTTGCAGGCTTCACTACCTTCTGGGAAAAAACGTGAAAGAATGACATCAAGCGGAGAAGAAAGGAAGCGGAACATGACTATGAATAGCGGAATCGGAATATAAAAAAAAAAAAAAATATTCTTGGACAATTTTACACAGCACCATCTTGTCCCAAACTAAGCAAAGCTTGTACTATGGGTACTAGATAATGGATATAATACTTATTATACTTTTTTTTTTGTAAATACATACTTATAATACATAGAAACACCCAGACAAACACAAACACTTATGTTTTAACCACACAAATATTTGTGTCCTGTGGGAATCGAACCCACGACCCCATGATCAGCAGTCCGACATTCGAACCACTAGACCACAGACGTCGTCGAATATTATACTAAATAATTTAAAAAATCAATACTTGGATCGTTGTTATATTACCCAGTCCCGTTAGAATTTCTTGAATCTTTTCTATACTCTATATAGGTTCTACAGCCTATCTAGGCCTACCAAATTTCACCATGGGAGGTGGCATATTATGTAGTATGTATCAGGGACTGACTTAACTTTATTTTAAACAGGTTTATAAAATCCGTGGAGAACAGCATGGTGAGCCTGGCAGCATTGGGCGAGGGCTGGCACAACTACCACCACGTGTTTCCCTGGGACTACCGCACCTCGGAACTGGGCAAGCTGAACCTGTCCACTGGGTTCATCGACCTATTCGCCAAAATAGGATGGGCTTATGACTGTAAGTATATTTAACGAGTTGATAAAGTATTTGTGAAGATTCCGTGTCAGTGCTACGGCACAAATCCTGTGTAAATCAAACACAATAGCTCTGTTAGTGATGGCGAATTTTATTGATCAACATGGCATTTTTTCTCAATAAATAATAATTAATAAATGTTTAATGAGGCCATGCCGTGCCGTCAAACAATGGCGAAAAAAAAAGTAAATAATACTTAACAATTTCATGCGAATTCCACCTACCTCTGTCGCGCTATCTAGTATTAATATTCCTACAAGTTATTTAATATTCGAACTTCGTTGCTCGTAATTAAGCGATTCACCAGCCTATTAGTCAAAGTCAAATGTTTTATTTCAATTAAACCATTAAAATAGCACTTTTAAAAAGTCAAAACGACTTTAAACATGACGAAAAAAGATACGACTTTTACAAATGTGACGGAGCACAAGTATCAAGGACTAAAAGGAATATTTAACTTCAAACTTTGTAGGTATATATATTTTTTTGCTTTTAAATAATTCATCTGTTAATGGATGTGCCATGGTTGACATATAGCACTGGAAAATTAAATCTAAGCAAAATTGAAATTTTGTTTTATATAATTTTACCGTATACAGAAGTAAATTACAAGACAGAAATGAGTTGCTGGGGAATTTGTCGCGTCGCTTCTTCTTCTCAGCTAAAACACTAGGAGGAGGTGGTGGTTTTTGGGGGCTGTCTTAAATTTAAAAATGACGTTCAAAAAGTACTAGGTACTTAGTCTACCTTTAATAAATTATTTTGACTTTTGACTTTTTTTAAGATACTGTTATAATTCTAGGAATGACGGAAATAATAATTTAATTATAATATTTTTTGTATATTTCTACATACTTACTTACTTTTTTCGCCGGCATCGGGAGCAGGGTCCAAGCTACCAGTGGTCAGGGCCACAGACAAAGAAACCTTCTAACAATAGAACTGCTTTCTGTATCAAGCCGTTGATCCAACCACCTACCGAGAGCCTCCGTAGATGTTGGTCGAGGCTCTTAGTTATTAGGCCATTGGCTGACACAACGATTGGTACAATAATCGCTGAATTCACCTCCCACATGTCGACAACCTCTTGTGCCAAGTCAAGATACTTTATTTCTTTCTCTTTCTCGGCTTTCACGAGGTTCTTGTCATGCGGAACAGTGATGTTAATAATCATTGCACGCCGTTCTAATCGATCTATCACTACAATATCAGGCTTATTGGCAACAATAGTCCTGTCTGTAATGATAGATCGGTCCCAGTACAATGTAACATGACTATTTTAGAGAACTATTCAATTTAATTCAATCTTTAATGCATTCCATAATGTACATATAAATTAATATCTTTATTTATACTTATACATATTTTTTTATTTTTAAATATTTCATCGTAAGGAACATATAAAAAAAACATTTAAAAATATAAAAAATAGAAACCCACCGGCATCGGGAGCAGGGTCCAAGCTACCGGTGGTCAGGGCCCCAGAGAAAGAAACCTCCTAACGATACGTGTCCAAGAGTACTGCTTTCTGTATCAAGCCCTTGATCCAGCCATCCAACGAGAGCCTCCTTAGATGTTGGTCGAGGCTCTTGGCTATTAGGCCATTGGCTGAATTAATATATTTATTACAATTATTTTTTGTTACTATTATTATTATATAAATAGTTAATCTATAATCTAAGTTATACCTAGTTATTGAGTATAACTTAAGAAAAACAGTAGGGACATTAATTTAATATCTTAAAATATTTGTATCTTGTTTTATATATTTCAATGACAATATTGGTTTTAATAAACCATGATTATTATTACCACCATTATTGCAACCATTTTTGCATGTCTTACGGTATCACTTGAAAGTTTGAAATATCATGTTTTAAATCTATTATCAACATTCATGGTGTGTTTTCTGCAAAATTAGAATTTGAATGTATTATTGTTATTATAAAAAATGGATTTTTTTTAGCTAAGTATTTCAAAATAGTAATTGAGTGTTCATTATAAAAGGGTTGATTTATTTTTTCTAACACTCCTTTCTTCTTGTTAATGCAATTGCCTAACTTATTTAATTATATTTTTTTTAAATAAATAATAAAAAGGTTTTGTAATTGCAATTAGATCTCTAAAGCTCTCTTGCAAATAATTTTAAGTCTTCCAAATATGTATTTATTTTGTTGGTGGCTCTTTGAAATCAAAACATTCTTAGAATGAAGTCTTAAATAGATATTGATTTTTACAATATTCCTGGAATTAAATTAATAGTTATTGATAATTTAAATTCAATTATTTTAGAGTACAGAGGCCAGCACATCAAGCTACCACAATCTGTCAAATTTCTTTGATTGATTTTCAACACAAATCAATAAGGTTCATATTCAATTGGGAAAATTTGACAGTTTTGGATAGCTTGACCTGCTGGCGTTTGTAAATAATAAATGAGTAGGTACCTAATTGTAATGTCGTTATTTGACAAGTGATAGGTACCTAGGAATACAACTCAGCTCAAAGCAGTGTTATTCTACTACCATTTTGTGCAAGACGGATGTATTTCGCAGTCGGACAGCTCCAACTTGAGTGGAATTACTCCCACTACCTCTCTAATCAGATATTCGGGTCGGTCTTGATATTCAGCCGCATCTCGTTAGATGGTCTGATGATAATCGTTTCATGTAAAATCATGATGTATTTTACGTGAAACTACTCCCATCAGTCTTCCACATCCCAATTTCTAGGTAATACCCGTATCCAGAGGATAGACTGGTTGTCAGGTTTTTTGGGCTCCTGACTACCACTAATGATTTTCAATGATGTTCGTATGACAACCAGGACGATGGTATTACGTGCTTTCCGAGACACCCCCTACAGGTTTTGATGTGTTAAGAATGGTCACCCATCCATAGACTGACCGCGGTTAGCGCAGCTTAACCTTGCTAATCGTAATGATCAGCGTAGCAATAACTTAGCCACGAGTAAACTTTCACCCTGTATTATACAGAATGGTTATTTATTTATATACGGTGTTTCTACTAATGATGTCGGTACTCAAAAGTATATTGACCCCTGACGATAGCTGTATGAGCTTACACACATTGAAGAGTAGCTCCTCTAGTAATCAATATTAAGTCAGTGACCTTAAAAATTCAAGGACACAAATTCAAACGATACTTCATTTTTATACGAGATTACATATTATCAAATCATTCCAATTAATACGTTTGGTGTATACGTACGTAGAGTACCTTCCTCACGGAATCGAACCGTCGTAATGTGAATTAACCTTCACAAGTATCTACTTGTGAAGGTTAATTCACATTATTGAAAAAAAAACATAATCTGGCGAGGAAAAATTTGCAGATACAATAGAAAAACAAAACATTCAGACACAACGTCCGTTTTTTTTTAAAAGAACTACTAATAAATTATTATTTTCATACAACGTCTCACAGTTCAAATGTTATTTGCCTTTAATGGGTTTTGCCGGTTCTGCTATGGCTTTTGACAAGCCATAATAATCAAAATGTTCCAAAACACTTAAATACTAAAAACATATCTAGTTCACACCTACTTATTCACAGTTGTTAAGAACTTGAACTAAAATACCCACGGCTTCAGATCATGTTTACAATGTTCTCGCAATATCGTTAAAGTAACAGTAGATATATCAGACTGCAAATCGATCAGACAAAAGCTGGATAATGTTCAAAAGGTTTGACAGATTTTGTTGATTTAATATTTCTTGGTCTCAATTTAAAGCCCTTAACCCCCCAAACGAAAACAATGTAATCAAAATCGATTTATCTGTTTACGAGCTTCGTTGTCACAGAAATAATCATACACAATATGGTTTAAACTAAGAACACCCCTCGGTTTGCGTCAGGGGAGAAAGATTATTTAAATTTTATACTATTGATTTCTGAAACTTAGATATTGAAAGAAAACTACTTTCTTCTATTGATATTATTAATCCCGACGTTACGGATCCTTTCCAGCGTCCATTATCAACAACCCATATACTGTCCCACTGCTGGGCACATGTCTCCTCTCAGATTGAGAGGGATTAGGCTATTATATAGTCCACCACGCTAGCCTAGTACGGGTTGGCAGACTTCACACGCCGCGCGCCGCCGCCGTTTAAGCGAGTGATAATTAATTATATTAATAGGTACAGAGGCCAGCACATCAAACTACCCCAATCTGTCAAATATCTTTGATAGATTTTCGACTTTAATACAAAGACATAAGATTCATTTTCAACTGGGAAGTTTTAACAGTTTTGGGTAGCTTGACCTGCTGGCGTCTGTACATGATTTCGAAAAGTAAAAGGTGTGTGCTTTGGTGTGTCTTATTACCATGACTATCACTGCTTTTTTTTATTTATTTTTTTATTTATTTAATTCAGGCTACAAGGCCCATATAATATAAAATACTATAATACAATACAATACAACTTAAACCAATAACAATTATTTTTACAAACCTCATTACCTGATATTTAATCATTTATCCATCGTCCAGCATCCATGGTCACGGATAATCTGTAAACCTTATCAGTTTAAATCATCCAGCATCAAGGGATAATTAATTTCCTATTGTGTTTGCAACTAGTTGCTTGCGTGGTTTAATTACTAAAACGATATTGCTTCGTATGAATGGCATAATTCCAAATCAATTACAGAGACATACGCTTATGTTCTAAGCTGTCATCAATGTAACTATTATCATAGCCTCCCTAACCTAACCTCGAAATCGCGATAAATGGTATTGCAATTCTCGGGGCCCCTTTATCCTCTTCTAACTTCGTCATAGATTAAGTAACTCTCCTTATCTATGTGTACCTAGAATACACTGATGGTAAATAACCTTAATATTCTAAACCTTAAGCCAAATTTAAGCGCTCTGTATTGCAGTCTCTTCACAATGTCATATAATTTAAATAAAATTTCTGGAACACCATGTCTAATAATTTGAAATATTACTGTACTGTGTACTTAATATTAAAAAAAAAAAATAGCAACAATATTGTCATTGAGGATAGAAAACTTCTAATTACATTTTCAATGAATGAAACGTTCGCAAATTTTATTTTGGCCCCTAGGCAAATGCCTGTACTATCGTAAGGATAATCCGGCCCTGTGTGTTGACCTTTTTGATCTCTTTACATGTTACTAGTAATGAATGACACAGCCTTTATGTAAAGCACAGTGGGACTTTTTTCAAAGTCCATCCATTTCTACCGAATGTTTAATTAGAAACATGAATTTGCAATGCACCTACCTCGAATTTTTGTCAGAATTTCTTGGCTTCTGACTACTAACGATTGCTATAGGTACACATCCATGCCTTTTTTACCAGAACGCCACTAGCTACGATTTTTACATAGGTACTTCTTTCGGTTCGTCTATATTAATACATCTTGTTATATGTATTTGTATGACAATCGGGATCGACGGTTGTAGGTGCTCTCCAATGCAAGGATCTCGGGGTGCTCAATGTACAGAGGCCAGCACATCAAGCTACCACAATCTGTCAAATCTCTTTGATTGATTTTCAACTTTAATACAAAATAATCAGGTTTAAAAATATTGAAACCCATCACCCTAGATTCATATTTAACTAGCTTCTGCCCGCGACTTAGTCTGCGTGGAAATTACCTGAAAGTATCTCCTAGTTCTTAAAATTTTTAAAGTTTCTAATTTACTTAAAATTAGAATAAAACATATTTTATTTTGATTTTTGATACTGCACAATGTTTTTATTTTTTTTCTTTCATAAGAACCTTTTCCTGACAATAATTAACACAACAAAAAAGAATTAGCGAAATTGTTCCATCCGTTCACGCGTGATGCGATGACCAAGAGAAATAGATTCATTTTTATATAAGTAGATTAATAAAAAAAATGTTTTCAATATATTTATTTTTAAAAATATTTTTTAGTCACCTATGACTAATTCTAACAACAAATTCGTCTAATTATAGGTATATATCTGTTGTTACAGTAAAAGCTGCTACATCCTTCATGATAAGTAACAGAGCAAAGCGAAGCGGCGACGGTACTTTTGGAGATACGGAGGAGCCTGACCCAACGTCACAACATTGTCATGACGAGTGAAGACTAAAGCTTTCCAATAGGCGAAGCTAGACAACCGTAGAAAATGAGTTTGTCGACTAATGGTCCTTCACAATAACAAATCAGTCGGTAGAATTTCTTATAGGATATAACATACTAGAAGTAATGTCAACACGCTATCCCTAGTGAGCAAATTCACCGAAGGTTTTTTATTAGGAGCGGCCGGTAGTCAATTTATAAAACCAGTTTTAATTCTTTGAAATAAAACTACTTTTTACGGATTTTATCGCGTATATTGATATTATTAATCCCGACGTTTCGGACCCTTTACAGCGTCCATGGTCACGGGTAGACTGTCTGCCCGTGACCATGGACGCTGTAAAGGGTCGCAATATACGCGATAAAATCCGTAAAAAGTAGTTTTATTTCAATGTATAATATTCGCGTAAATGTCAGAAATCAACAGTTTTAATTCTGCTGACAGGAGAATCAATCAAGTCTTGTCTACAGTTGTCACGACGCCTACGTCTGCAAATGCAGATAGAATATAAAAATTCATATTACTTAAGTATTTACATCGTAATTTTTCTGTTTTGGAAACAAATCACTATTTTCTGTTGATTTTTATACAAACTGCAAGTGAAGACAGTTGAAAACGACTTCAATAAAATATAATTTCATAAGTTTCAATTAATTTATTAATTTATTTTGGCAAATTCATTATTTGTGAACTTGATGAAATTAAATACTGAGAACTGAATTCGTGAATCACAAAGCCATATTAATACGATTCTTGATAAACACTCCTGTTGGATTTTCATGTTTATTAATGAAAATTTCCACGGCTTCGTGTGGATAAGGATAAATGAACTCGGAAAAAAAATATGTTGTAAAAAAAATTTGTGTTTATTTAATTACATACAGATAAATAACTGTAATTTATATACAACGTTGTATTCCGAAGATATAATATTATAGTTAAATTGTTACTAAGGGTTAATAGGAGTAATAATGTTAAGATAGGTACTTATATATTTTATTATACTTAGTCTTACGTTTTTGTTTTTGTTAAGTCCCAAATATTAAATTAACGAGTTTTTTTTTTACCAAAGTTTGTTATTAATAAATAAGAGTACCTATACTTGCGAGTATGCATCACTATGTACCTATAATAGTTCTTTAATAATATTTATCAGAGTGACGTAAATCATAAATGCTATTTTGAACTATTTTTATACTTATTATATATCCTAAGAGCTCATAGCGCATTTGTTGAAGTTAAGTGTTATGTAGCGTACCACATCTAAATAACACTATCAAATGGAGCAGCTAGTCTGGCGACAGAACCTATAATGAACAGGTGAACTGTGTATTAAATAAGAGTTATGTTGACTAGTCAACAGAACCGTGTTTAACCCCCGACGCAAAGAGGGTGTAATAGTTTAACGAGTGTGTCAGTCGTAACGATCGGTCACGAAATGGATAAACCGATTTTGATTTATTTATTGTATAAAAGGTCACTTGATTGAGAGTGCTCCTAGCTATGATTCAATAAAATCTGTTCAGCCGTTTGACGATTAACAGGTATTTTCTATCTAGATCATGAAGAGATGTGAGCAACTTACACAAGTCTGATAAAGGAGGTCACCAAAAGTCCATACAACTCAGCCCAAATTTGTACCTGAGGTACATGACAGCTGTCAAGTTGACAGTTTTTACTATGAAATCACTATGAAACGAAGCCAAAATTGCGTGCGTTTGACATTCCAAAACTGACACTGACAGCAGATAGCTATCAAGTTGACAGTTTTTACTATAAAAACACTATGAAACTGACTTTTTTTTTTAATTTAAAGTATTTTTTTCTCATCTCCTAGTATGACTAGAGTTTTAACCAGCGTAATACTGGGTATTTTTTCCAATAAGTGTACCCTCAGTACATCATTTGGGCAGATTTTGGTGACATCTTTTGATAATCATATTGCATAAGGATAATGTAATCAAGTTTTCATTATCCTGACGCTACAGCATCACGTGGCATCTGCAGGATGGGTACCCAGCCCCTCACCAACTTGCAACAGAGTAAAGAGTTAATTAATAGTCGCAGCTCACCAAAATACGTCCTATATCTTAATGTTTCCTGAAACATTGAAGAATTTATATAATATTTCGTTATAATTTGTATACTTAAGCTACGTTATTAGTTGACATCTATGGTCAAATAATCTATACCTATTTGGTTAAACTAGGCATCTGAATACTAAGTATTTAAACTTACTACCTTACCATTCGTAAGCGCGACTGGTAAGCTAAGTCCTGGGCTCGATTCTCATGTCGAGCAAAGAGTTATTGGGGTTTTCTATGAAATTCTCAGTAGTTGCTCTAAAATTCTAAATTTGGATTTGTTCCCGGTTAATGGCAACAGGCTCGCTGCCTATTACATATGATCTAATCATACCGGTGAACTCTGGTACAACTCTGCCTAACCCTTCAGCGAATACTGTTGTGACGGTATGTTATGTTATGGCATCTGATTAAAGGAATACAATATATAATTGTTTTATTTGCATGGCACAGTTCACCTGGTTATTTCCATATCAAATCAAATCAAATTAAATACTACAAAAACATTTATTTATTACAAAAACATTATTATTATAGATGTAAGAACGATCTTACCTCTTCTAGGACATACAAATGTCCTAGAAGTTAATATATTCTGCGTGCAAGCAAGCGTGAATAAATAAATTAATATTACTTATATTACTGATAAAATTACATGATTATAATAATAATACATTATTATAACGTTTCATGACTTTTAAAAGAAACAATTTTATTTTATTTTTAATATGCTTAAATATTTCTAAGTTCCATAAATTCTTTGATACTGTAGAAACAATATTTATGAAGCCACTCTGTTATTTTTTTTAAAGACAACACGCGCGTTCTCATATTATGACGTCGACCGATTTCTGTGTAACACCCATATCCAAAGTAAAATTGGTACCTGGGTTATTATAGAGGAAAATGCAAATAAACCGTGCATATATTAGGTACTTATAGTAGCTGCGAACTCCACAGCCAGCAAAGTTCTACGAGTCGAGTAATTTCTTATCACTTTGTAATAATTTGTATACGTGGCAACTTGGGAAGAGACTGAACCCCACGACACAGGAAATCCTAGTGTGGAGTTCAGAAAAACTGTATATTTACCATATAAGAACTACTTTGTAAAAATAAGCTTGATTGTAGTAAATTTTTCTGTACAAGTGTTTATTACTAAATAAATAAATTTATTATTTATTACTATTATAGTCAAAAACAACAATTACGAGTAACTTATGATTATGTTATTTGAAAATACCATGACGCTAGATTCTAACGAAGGGTTTGGCAGATGGGTTATCTCGGCACACGATTTAACATCCACCTTTATTCTGCGACACTGATATTTTAATGTTCCACAAACATTATTTTATAAAATAATTTACTGATTACATAAGTAGTTTGTAACTTTCAAGTATGATGAAGTTGAACGCTTTGTTGGTAAAAAGATATTGTTTCAAAAGTTTGGCTCAGGACATGTAGGTATCTACCTAGATAAAACAAGCATCCACTTTATAGGTAAGTCAAGTTTGCTGCTTTGAGCGTGAAAACGAAGTTTCTCAGCAATAAGACCTAGCTAAATCATATTTTCACCTCAGTGAACGCCAACATAAAATTTAATTGAAATCGTTAGACAAATAAACAAATGTGTATTTAATCATTATGTAACGTACCTACGTAGTAGGTATGTAATAGGTATTTTGCTTGACGGGGAAATAATGTTTCATAAAGAATTCCTTGTGTATCCTTGAATACGCTGCTATCACTACGAGTATTGTTGTTCGAATACGAAGCAAACGGAATGTTGAAAAATAAACGGACGACGAAAAAATAGACGTGGAATGTGGTCCTCACAGGAATACATTCTGTGTGTTCTGGTGCTTTTACATCCTTTGTAAAAAAGCACCAGAACACACAATCGTCTAGTCTTTTTCCAACTGTGCTTGGGTCGGCACGCGGTGGAATATCAGTTTTTTCACGAAACCTACTGACATCAGGTATCAGAAACTCAATTTCTGGATAACAGCGATATCAACGGTTGTCAGGCTTTTTGACTTCGGCCATCTGACTTCCACTAACGGTGCTCGTATGACAACCGGGACCGACAGATTTGTCTGCTCTCCATGGAGATGTAATGAAGTTGAAAGTGAATGGTGTTATGTTTTCTATTTTTTATTTCTATTAAGAAACATAAAAAAGGTTTTTTGCAGCAACTTGTACCTACAACGTTACAGTAAAATATTACATAGGCATAAACGTAAAAATCCAGACAAACGACACTTACCTATGCTTGTCATTTAAATTGTTGTCGTGTGGGAATCGTACCCATGACAACGTGATCATCCGTCCGACACTAGAACCACCACATGACGCCGTCGTGTTTATTATAACCATATTGCGCCTGATCATAAATAGCTAGCAAGAAACATAAAGGAAAATCATTGTATACACAATGATTTTCCTTCAGTCAGTCAGTCATGAATAGGCTCAAACAATTAAAACATTTTGTATGTTTTTAATAAATTGAATCATAAAACTAGTGACTATTGAGTATTGACTCATTAATTTGTGAATTTTTTTTTTATATGTATTGTATTATCAATTCATTTTATATCACTATATTCGTCCACAGCTGCACGGAGTGAACCTAGTGAACGTCACAGAGCCAGCCGCCACAACCGTCCACAAACCATTACTCCAGATTTTTGACAATTTGATTTGACTGAACGTATGCCTTAGCGGTTTTTTTTTATAGGTCGTACATAGTTTTTAGCTCGAGGTAGCTTTAAAAACTTAACCGGACTAGGTGGCGGGGCACCAAATGCCTCCAGCCAGGGGCAACTTTTAAACTAAGCAACACAGCTAAGAGCGTCCCCTGCGGGACTCGGACCTCGGCTTATGGCGTTGCTGGGGGGGCAGCTAGGGACGGCTGGATCTTGGTTTAAATTATTTTGGGGCGAATTTAAAGCTACTGGTTCGGCACGGGCCGGCTCGAGCAAGGGACGGGGAGGATTACCGTTATGGGGTCTTCGCGACAGGCCTCGCCGGCGAGGACGGTATATCGGGCGGCGTTTTTGTGCGTGTGTTTTGAGAGTGCTAGTCACTCTGTTTGACTCCTGCGCTAGGGTGATTTGGTCGTCAGGGTAAGTGAGTGACGAATGACGAATAAAATTTAATACATTTTTTTGCTCCACATTGAACACCAAGCTAATATACCTATTGGTGCTGTAAGTGGAATAGCTTAGGTGTTCAAACTATACGTGCTGAAAAAATCGGTGCCGAAAGAGGAATACTCCAAGTTTAGTAATCTTCAGTTGGTACCTAATAAACGGAAGTGAACTTGTATTTCATTTAGGTTTCTGACTTGAGAGAATTAAAAATTACTACTAAGTAAGCTAATTATAGCTTACTTAGTAGTAATTTTTAATAACTATAGTATTAGACAAATAACTATAACTGGGATATATATTGTTGACTGCATTTTAGAGAATACATGTATTTGTAAATGGTAAACAGATTAATTAGATACCTTTGTACTTATCGTGATATAACGGAACTTATTAGATGCTTTCATTGAAATAACTATAGCGTTACAACGTTATTTGTCTAACATTATAATGAATGGAGTATGGAGAATTCTCAAGAGATACCCGATAGGAGTAATGAAGGCAAAATTTTACCGACTAAAATCACACGTGTTCAGGCGCACTTTCTGTCGCACGGTGCCCACTTAGCGACGATCAAATAGAGGATCAAAGGTAAATTCATGTGGTCATGTACGTAAAGAGTCTCTATTGTGGGATAAAGAGGCGTGAGGTTCTTTAATAAGGTAGGTAGGATAACTTTCGTGTTTAAGATGTCATAAATTATGTCGTCACTATCCGACTGGATAATGAGTTTAACAGTGTATATAATATTATGTGTCTTCGAATAATTATATGGATGTTAGATGTCCTAGCTCAAAAATTGCTGATCACAACACAATTTGACAAATGAAGTGTTGATTGATTCGTCCTTATAGTAGGTACTTAAGTGTTATCAGCAAAATTTTGAACAAAGTGCTAAATATCCCACGAAACATAAAAAAGGTGATAGAAATACTATGAAATTGATGAATGACCTAACGGTATATGATCTTACAAGAAATCACACAGTGGTAAGTCAAAGTTAAAGTCAAAATAATTTATTCAAGATAGGCTACTATATAGGTAGGTAGTACTTTTTATACGTCATTTTTTTTCTTCTCCGCCTGTTAGTGTTAGCTGGGAAGAAGAAACAGTGCAACAAACTTCCCAAGATGTTTCTGTCTGTTAATTTATGTATTTATATTTTGTTCCATGACCGACTGAAATATTACATTTAATGTCTTTATAGGTAGGTACTGTAGAGGTCGCTACCAGGAGTCAGCATAAGACTGGCTGGTTTAAGAAGAAGTAATCATTTGAAATTATTGTAGAATGTTTAGTGAAAAAAAGAGATCAATGATTGTGTCAGAATTCCCTTGACCTTTGAAGAATAAAGTCCTAAAGTACCTTTTAACCGAGAGTTTCTTTGAATAGCCTCCTAGGATCCCGTAAGGGTCCTGTAGTACCTACTCACCACTAGGACACACGAGTGGCCACACATAGTTAAAAGACGTCGTGGTCTACGGATGTGATGCGGGTAGGGCTAGACTTTTATTGGAAGGGTAGGTTATATTTGAGCACCAATCAATATTTTAACTTGTTCCTCAATGGGGAACAAAAAACAAAATTCGACTTTATTCCACTTTGAGTACCTACGATATGAAGCTTCCAGTGATGATGTTTATCATAAATACCATATTTTACCCATAGAAGAACCATAATTGTTTAAAAAACTACATTTGTACTTCACTGTACAAAAGTGCCTTATATTTTCACTGTCGGTCGATTGACGAATACAAGAAACGAAAAAATATTTTCAGCGACTCGACCATGTGGTTCGGCTGAGATGGACAATAAAATAATAATTAATATTTAATTTTCCTGACTCGGCCACGTGGATGAGATTCTCACGGTCGAGTTGGCGAATAAGTCGCGCAGCGGAAGGTTATAAGACACTACTAGTATGACCTTAGAAGTTTAGACTAACCTACATGTCATTTACATGGAATATTAGAATAAATAACAAAAGGTTTTGGTCATTATGGCACCTTTGATGTAAATTAGCATTAAAATCTACATACAATCTCGATGAAAAGTTAATTACATTATTTAAAGACCAAAGTTCTTGACGACTATCCCGAAAACACGTGGTTAGGTACCAGTCCAATTCAGGAACATCAAGTTGAATTTAAATATATAAATATTATAATTGCTTGCAAAAATTGTAATATTATAATGTATTTTTTACTAAGTAACACATTGAATAGATACAATATAAAATTTAAGAAAGGCATCGTAAAATTTATTAAGTAAGTAGCTAAAATCTAATAATTATGCACGAGTAGTGAAAATCCCTCTAAAATAAGGAGGGTCTGTATTTTAAGAGTTGTTATTAGTACCCAACGATCTATAAACTACAATTAATTTTCTGTTTAACTAAAAATTTAATCTGTTATTGTCAGACCGTATCCTACTAAGTAAACGTCTATGACAGAGAACGTTATAAAGAAGTACGCTATTACCGACATAATACGCTTCAATAATTTATTGGAAAGAGATCGGTAGCTATCGCGCTCTGCCTCGTAACAAGGTTCTCCACTACAATTCAATTATATTGTTAACTAAATGATTTATAATTATGAAATTTTAAGATTGTTAGTACGGTCGAAAAAAGAGTTAAGTATACAGGCAGCTAATTAAACATCGTGTTTTTATAAAGATACACAATCTTTATAAAAACGTATCGTACGTATATGTATCACGCAATATGTGTCAAAACGCAGGTATTGTAAGCTGCTACACATCAAACCCTTTGACGGGTAATTATTTAAATCACAATCTGTGTAAAGATGCAGATTTCGTTCGCTACTTGTATACCAAACTCTTTTGTTGACTGTACCAGATCGTGACGTTCCATAATTGATGACCTCTGAAAAGTAACATCACAACTATAATCTTAATTGTAGCGACATCTACCGCGCTCTCTTAAAGTCCAGACAGCCCATAGAAGTATGAAAATATGTGTGTGCAGTTTTGAGTTGACAAATCCCGTCAGATCACATAAATAATATTATTCAATTATAATTCATATGAAAATCTCAATAACACTTTACTCGATCACGCAGGACCATCAGTAGTCGCGCTTATAATTACTAAACTATAGATAAACATTTGGTATAAATTATAATATATATTAATGACACATATTATTATATATAAATCAGTTTATATGACAACGGTCAGGCCCCATTGGTCTAGTCAAGTGCTCAGGTGTAGTTGACGCGACTCCTATTCTTGAGGACCTGTGTTCAATTCCTAGGTCGAGCAGGGTGTTTCTATAACATTTTTAGTAGCAGCGCGAAGTTTGGATTTGTTCCCGGTTAAATAGCAATAGCCTCGCCCCCTACTACGGGACCTAAATACGGTAGGTATGTTTAGATCCCATGTAATATGCGAACAGTGGGTGGGTGTACAACTGCACACCTCCGCTGCTGTTATATTATGCTTAAACTATATCATATCTTTACCTTAATTCGGGGAAAAGAAATCTATAATTTACGACACGTTTGGCACTGCGGCTGAGCAATCGTCTTCTGTGCCACGGGTTGTGTGTCTAAGTTTGTGTTTGTAAACGCACCCACAAGGACATGGAGAAAAACCTAGTGTGGGGCAACGCTGTAATTAATAAAAAAACATATAGAAGTTGTATCTCCATCGTAAGCCTCTCAAAACTCTGCAATTCCCTATGTTTGAAGAGTTACTTGTTCAAATGAGACAACTTCTACTCTCTTATTTTCTATGAAATTTTTGTACTGAAGGACCTCAAATTAGCAGTTCCAAGAATGTTTATTTATTAAAATCTCTGTCTGAATACTCTCGTCAAATTTTGAGAGTAAAATTTGATTATATTAATTTGTAAAACTAGCAACTGCGGCTGCCACGCTAGAAGTCCTGGGATTCCCAGGGTGACCAGCGTTATTGAATTTTCTATGAAATTCCCAGTACATACAAGCTCGGATAAATTATAAATGATATTGAAAAGATCTTTTAAAAAAACTTTTACAAGTCAGTAATTAAATATAAATATTCTTGGTAAATTTTTACACAACCCCATCTAGTCCCAAACTAAGCAGAGCTTGTACTATGGATACCTACTAGACAATGGATATAATACTTTGGTATATTTGTAAATACATACTTAGTATTATTATTTAAATTATGCAGAATGAGCGATCGCCTACTGTTGTTGGTTCAATCCTCACATAGAACAAAACTATATGATCTTAGTAGGTCATATAGTTTTCTCTTTTTCTCTAGAATCTTAGATCTGGAACCTGTGTTCCAATTCTAAGATTCTTTGTAAGTAATAATACTAATAATTTGTGGTTGCTGCATTTACAAACACAAATTCCTCACAATATACCTAAGATATTTTTTTTTAAATAAAAATAACTGTGGGGAGGTTTAGGTATATAAAGTTAGGCTATAGCCTAAGCCCTCTCCCTGCATTAATCTAATGTGGGTTGGCAGACTTCACACGCGTCGAGAAAATCTCTAGGGCATGCAGGTTTCCTCACGATGTTTTCCTTCACCGTTTAAGCGAGTGATAATTAATTATCAATATGCACATGATTTCGAAAAGTCAGAGGTGCGTGCCCTGGGTTCGGACTCGAGACCTTCGACTTGGCAGTCCGAAGGTCATACCACTAAGCTATCACTGCTTTTTAAATCTTTTTTTTTAGACTTTAATAAGATTTAAAAGTTGTTCTTAAAACCTAAACCTAATAGCGGTGAAAATAGTCAGTAATCAGAATGGTCAGAAATTCAGAATATAAACTGGTCAGAATATAAACTGTCGATAGATTGTGTTACTTTCGGTTGGTAGGTAGGTACTTTAAAAATTCTCACCTTGGTGTTTTGACCTTTGTTCGTTTTGTACTTCCATATTAAAATAGTTTTTACACAATACGACATTAAATTTTTTTCTTGTACCTATTATTTAAATAGGATGGTGATGAACAGCAGGCTTATCGATGAGCGGGGTGTGAATGCGTGGTTGTTGAATATGATTTAATACACCTTTATGCAGTATTAATGTAGTTTAATGTTTAAACAATAATGAAATTACAATATGTCGACTCGAGACACGCGGCCGCGCGGCCGTGTGGTTTATGGGCGAGTGCTCGTCGGTCGGCAGAGGGCGCGGCAAGACATCATGCGCCGCGATTCAATGTATGGCTTGCGTTTCGTTCTAGGTTTATTGTAGCACTTACTCCACAACTCTTGGAGCAACATCATTATCATTTTCTGATTAATTACCATGTAATTTTTAATTTAATTTGTGTAAATTTAATTCAAGAATGCTATCATACTTGTCCCTTTATCTTTCTGAGAGTGTTGTGTACTTCTGTAAGTGACCAACTCACTATGCCTAAAACAGTTTGTAAGTTTTTGTTTATGTATGTCCTAGTGAGTAAGTCGTTGAAGTACCTTATATAAATAAATAAAAATAATTAAATAAATCATGAGAACAGCGATTTTTGTTCAGCAATGGACCTCTCGTGGTTGATATTATGATGATGATGATGATGATCTACCTAAAATAAATTACCTATCTACTAGTAGATAATGAATCCCTCGAAAGAAAGTATGTCTAAAAAAGTTAACAAAAGCCATCTTAGTTCGTAAAGCAATCTAGGTATTTATCTACAAGAAAATATATCAGTTAATTCCTATTCTATCATGAATACGGAATAAGGCAAACTCCAACAAGGCTATTAACAATAATACCTAACAGTACCAGTTGCTTTGAGGAAGATAGCTATGCACCTATTATACTTACAACTACATTACTATACTCTAGACTCTGAGTCATTAATTAATCATTAATCATCTTGTGATCCGTTCAGACGAGTCTGTTTTTTACAAAACAGTAAAGCGGTCGAAACGCAGCATAGTTCAATTCCCATCCAGAAAAGTTGTATAGCATGTTTGTTTCGTATCTGGGTGCATGTACTTTGTTTTCGTTAATTGTACGATTGTAAGGTCCCCCGCAGCACAGAACTTGGTCCATATTGCGGGCGTTAAAAAAAGAAGAAATTGTTTGAAAATTATAGCAACTAAAAATTTGCTACATTGCAATTATAAGTTTTTTGGGGTTTCCACAATATACTTGTGGTTTTCATTTCACACACCTACCAGTAAGTATTATTTTGGTAAGTCTGTTGTAAATAATGTATTACTACTTTTTGCATAAATAGAGTAATTGGGTACATACTTACACACACTGAAGTTAGAAAATAGTGAAAATGTAAAGCTAAGAAGTAGAGTTGCAGTTCTGTGTAAAGGATATAAAGCTCTACATTAGTTACATTTCCTTTGCAAGAGTAACTTAATACCCACATTCATATTCTGTATTAAAAGCACGATGTTTATTCTGATCTTATATTGATTCCCAGATCCAGCAAAGTAATGTGGAGTTTTCTCTGAAATTCTTAAATTCTCAGTACCAGCTCGAAGTTTAGATTTGTGTTGGCTAATGGCAATAGGGTCGCTCTCTATAACTGGGAACATAATATACTAGGGAACTGTGGATGTACACTCTGCCTAACCCTTTGGGCAATACAGGCGTGATAGTTTTTAAGTTCATCGTGGTAAAACGTGGCGGATCGGAAACTCCACCATACAAACATCGCAACGGCCCGGGGTGTCCATGATTATTGGACATTTGTTTAAATATGATAAAGTAGGTACCTATAACGTGAACACATCTCGATGAATTGATTTTTGTTCGGTTAGAACAGGATAGTGTGCACAGCTGATAGTTCATTACCGGAAGGATTTGCAAACATTATATCAAAATGAGATCCGTATTTGAAACGATTTTCACGCCTTTTCTCAGTAACCGCTGAATAAATACAAAAATAATATAGGTAGGTAATTAAAATAAATTTTTGAACGGTTATTACTCTAAAATAGATAAGATAGCTATTTTCGAAAGTGCTTGTGGTAATAGAATATTTGTAGTATTTCCTCCTAACACATAGTCACATGTCACAATGTTTCGCAGTGACTATAGTTACTATAGTTTAAAATGGACGAGTCTGAATCCACACTAATGTGTAAACGTCTATTTTTTACATGGTGCGTAGGTTATCTAGTAGGAGTTCATGGTGATATAAAGAATAATTAAGTACCTACGTTCAAATATCAACGGAATGTCACGAGATATTTTAGCAAAGACTTTTCAAAATGGCGCTTATTGCGGTAATCACCACCACAATAGCGTCTTACGTCTGACGTAGGCGTTTAAGCGGATTAAAGACCTAAATTTATCTTACTAAGATAAATGTGTCTAATTATATTTATAAAATTTATTATTTAATTTAGGAGATGACATTACAAAATACAAAATAGTTTATTGCTTCAAAAGTTTACATAAAAATTTAGTGTTTGGAGCTTATGCCTGTGTTAGGAAGCCCCGCTCGTCCATAGCAAAGCAATACAAAATTAGAAAACTTGGTATTTACACAAAACAATAGGTACAGAACTTACAATTTAATTTTAAAATAAGAAAATCTTGCTTGCAGGTGTGTGTTCAGTGTTATGTGAGGTAGTGTGTTGTGTTCGACGGATATTAATGGCATGTTGCGTATGTGTGAGTGTGATGACACTGAATTTAGTGATGCATGTCGCTATTTGCTGTGTTGTTTGTGTTTTTCTTTTCACATTATTATGATATAATATATGTAAGTATAGGGGTATTTTTTTGTATTTTTTGGCATTTTTCATGCTAAGATTTTAAAGTTATTAAGCAAAGGAAAATCTCGAAAATACCTAACCAGAAGACGTAGGTTCGAATCCTGCCCGCGGTCGAATCTTTCGAACCCAACTATTCCTCTTTCGTTTTGAAGGGTCGGCAACGCACAAGTAATAAATACCCTGGTGTTGCAAGCGTCTATAGGCTATAGTAACCGCTTACGGGCTGTATGCTTGTTTATTACCTGTGGTTTAAAAAAAAGCCAACAAGACCTACTTTATGTATTTTGAAACATATTGTATGATACATTAATACACAAAGTTTGTCAAAACACAGATGTCGTTAGCTGCCTTTGTACGAACGGTTTTTCCGAGTGTAGGTACAGACGACAGCAGGTCAACCTATCCAAAACTGTCAATTTTTGAAAATGAACCTTTTTTTTTTTTTAATCTTTATTGAAGTTAAAGGGGTTTTTATCCACATGGATACGTCAACCCCATTGTACCTTATACCAAATAACTAACACAAGGATCACAATTTATAGGAATATGTGAATACTACGGAAAAGGAATTACTGATTACACACTCGAACCAAACTACATATTCTTTTAGCAATATCTGAAGTAGGTTTTGACAATATATTTAGAATAAGACCAACATCCAAAATGTTTAATTTGAATTCCTTAATCAGTGATTCCCTTTCTCTTTTATTCTTTACACGAATATGAACCTTATTGTTTTAAAGTTGAAAATCAATCAAAGAAATTTGACAGATTGTAGTTGCTTAATGTACTGGCCTCTGTACATTACTACTCTTCTGCCTAGCCCTTTGAGGAATACAGGCCAGTGAAGATATTATAATATATTATATGAACTTATTCCACATCAGTGCACTTAGCAAATTTAAGTGACTAGGTATTATCGTCTGTTGGCAAGTCAAATTTGCAAATATAATCAGTTTCGTGTTAAGCAACCGTGTCATTATACTGGTTAGGTACTTGCCCACTTATTATATAGACACATTTGTTTAATTAGTGACATCCCGGCTCAATGCTAACTTACTATTTAATTCGTCAGATATTTAAATGATTCATGACTGTTTTTTGTACTATAACTAGCGGCCCGTCCCGGTTTCGCACGAGTGGACATAAGATTCCCTAATATTTTCTAGCAATAAATATAGCCTTCAGGGTGAATGTAGCTTTCCAATGGTGAAAGAATTTTAGAAATCGGCACAGTAGTTTGTGAGTTTATTTCATTACAAACATACACACAAAAATACAAATCTTTCCTCTTTATAATAGTAGTGTAGATGTATAGGTACGTATGTAAAAAAAGAGACAGCTCTGAATGAAATTTGATTACACATTAGTCTTGGTGATTATTCCACATCATCATTGATAGTATATATTTTCTTAGTTATCTCGTAATCTTCCGTTAAATAAATGTGTACCTACTACATGTACCTATGTAGTACATACAATCTCTGATATTAATGATTTTAAAAAATGATTGCAAAAACACCTAGACCAAATCTTAGAATATCCTAGAATAGCATAGAAAAATATAAAATTATTATAAATAATTATTTTGCCATTTTTACCTATAGGTATTGCCCCACTATTGGACAAAGTCTCCTCTATTATCTTTCCAATAACATTTTGCTCACTTCTGCATATTTCTCTACCTTACGGTTATCAGACATCCAGGAAAGCCACCATTCTCGTCAGGACATTTCTGGAAACATGCTTAAAATTTTAATATAATAACGACAAGAAATATCGTCCACCACCTGGCTGCATTTATAAACAGTTTTCAAGAGAGATAGGGGTAGTGGGAGTAATTCCACTCAAATTAGAGCTGCCCGACTGGGGAAGTAGGTACCTCCGCCTTGCAGAAAATCAAAGTAAAATAACACTGCTTTGAGCTGTGTTGTGTTTCTTACGGTGAGCAATGTTGCCAGTGCTCCACGAGGAAACATTGTGTTGTGGAGACAGGAGTGGGGCGACTTTGACCCTTATACTGCCAACCCAACTATTCCTCTTTCAATACAGGGTCGGCAACGCGCAAGTGATAGGTACTCCTGGTGTTGCAAGCGTCTAGATAAGCTACGGTAACCACCGTAACGCGTTACACGCGAAACCGCGAAGCGGGGCTCCTGCAATATTACCTCCGGAATCACTTGACCCCATGACCTCAAAGTCAATTGTTCTTGACTGTAATGTCATTTGACCTTGACCTCAAGGACACCAGACCTTGAGGTCAAGGTTAGTAACCTCAGGAGAATAGCGGATTTTTAGCTTCGGAAATTTGACCTTGACCTCACGGTCAATGACCATGAGGTCAAGGTCAATGCCCTTGAAGTGTGCCATGGTGTTCCCCCACCCTACTACTCCCACATCCCACCGGGTCCCGAAGGCTTGATTAGGCGATGGATTTTGGTGAAATTTTTCTAAGTCTTTTTTTCATAGTGCCCCGTTTCGTATCCACTGACCAAACCTTTCAAGGCACTTAAGTACCCAAAAGCTTCATCTAAGTTAGAGTTGATTCATTCGGATCTCTGCGGTCCAATGTCGGAACATGTATTTTCTTTAATTATTCCAACATCGTCAACGTTAGGAAATTGTGAATAAGTACAAAAGATTAGGTACCTTTTGAATAGTAATGTTTTTAAATAGTATAACGTAAAACTCAGTCTAGTAAATTTGTTCCAAGGATACAACAAAATCACCCACATTTACAATAAAAAAAAACAATTAACTTCGTCGATTCCAACTTAATTTACTTAAAAGCAGCATCTTTCGAAGCATCTGTTAAGTTTTCCGCCCGAGTTATGGGAAATCTTGTAAATAATTGTGTTTTCAGCGATCAGTTTGTCAGAAACGGGTGGCGCGTTGGCGTTAGCTAATTCAGTCAACTGGGTTGTACGGTGGGGCTAGCACGCGCGCACCGCGGTGCGCTGGTGACAAACGCTTGCAAACTTTGTGTGAATATTTGTTACAAAAACATATGAAATAGTGATGTAAATTGTCTGTGCTACCAACATTTTGTGCTTTGAACTTGTATAATTTCAACATTAACTATGTAGGTGAGTGATAAAAGTTTAAAACTAAGCATATAGGTAGGTACTCGTACCTACTATTTAAATTGCTTTTTTTTTCTTAATTACTGTTCCTGGTAAAATGCTGCTCTTTTTATTTATGTTATATAAGCAGCAATAATAATAATAGTTTATGTGATTCATTTATTTATTATAAGGTATTTTTATAAAACTGTTAACTACTTTAAAAGTGGTTGTTACCAGGATTGCTAAATTATTTATAAATAAAACACAATGACATTAACCAAGTATAGATAATTTAAAATTTACTGTTTAGTTATAATTTTTACTGTCTAGTTATAATTATCACACTTTGATATTTTTAAATGCGATCATTCGATGCGGCATGTGAATGCCGGGTAAATATTTGCATTGCCAATATAAATAACTAAATTATATAAATGTATTCAATTTCTCTACATTATTATTAAAACAAATATTATCTATCATACAGTAGTAGCAATAGCCAAAAATATTGACCAATTATGCATTTATAAAAGTAAAAAGGTATCGGAGTCATACCTACTACCTAGGTATTTAATGGATCACTGTTAGCCTGAATAAGAAAGGTCTTAGGGATATTACTATTAGCTGAGATAGGGACCTATTCTGACATTGTACAGGACAACATATTCCTTAGTTTAAGACTTGAATCTATCAGAATAAATTTTCTTTCTTCTTTCTTTTTCATATTATGCATAGGTACATGCGATCTTTTAGGTATAAGATAAACATGAAGATTACATAAAAGTACCTACTCAGTTCATCCTCATTATCATCCTCCTACCCTGGTACCAATTTATGTGTCATATGTCCTCTTCTTCCATCCATCACGTCATCATTCATTCTCTTTTTATAACCGCTTTTCTTTGGCCTCCCTCTACTCCATCCCTGCACATTCACTTTCATCAATCTTTTAGTTACAAGCGTTTCATCTCGCCTCATCACGTGCTCATACAAACGGTTCCCTTTCAATGTTTCTGTCACTGGCGGCACTTTCAGAGTTCTCTTTTACATATAGTCTTCTTTTATTCATATTTTTAATGGCCCAGTACTCTGATCCTTAGAACAAAAGCTACTCAGTTATATAGAAGAAAATATCCGGCAGTATTAATTATTAAATCTCTCAACTTGGAAGTATTAAGGAAATCGATTATAATTTTTGATTATAACTTTTAGACACTATTATAAAAAAATATAAAGTGTTATTGCGAAGCCATACAGGAAAAATAATAAGCTTGATTTTATACAATAAAAACAGAATGGCCAACTTATGATGTGTATTACCTGCATACATTGCTTATAAATTAGAATAATTAGCATAATTATATACTTTTAATCCGTCAAGCACAAATTAAAGACAATAGGAAATCTATTGTTTTCAAGCACCGGGACCCGAATGCGAATTAATAAAATACACATATTACCTAAGTACCTGGTGTGAATACTAAATGTTAGTACTAAATTTAAAGTGCCGTAAAAGGTTGGCACTTTTAGTGTTTTAGCAACAACGAAGAAACTCATTTTAAACAAACATATTTTAATTTTAATAAATCATAAATTCCACTAATTCAACAAGTGCACAATTTTAATGTTCTTCTATTTTTTCTGCTAATTGTTTGTCTTTTAATGTTAGTTCCTTGACATAACCTGTCAAGGAACTAACATTAAAAGTGCCATAGTATAACTTATACAGAAATAATTCATTGTCATATGCGAGGAGACCCAGGATGACCCTACAGACACTCTTTTGGGTGTGGGTTTCCTCTCACAATGAGAGGGGTATAGTCCCCCACGCTGGCCTAAATGAGAGTTGTTATAAAATCTACCTGGCGGAGTCGAGAAAATATCTTTAATGTAAAACCTTTACCTACTTTACCGTTAAGTTAAGCGAATGATAATGAATGCGGTCACAGCCAAAAACGATGAGGGTAGAATATTCGTGTTGATTTTTAGTTACTATATCGTCTTTGCCTGTTTATATTAAATTAAAATCTCTCCGAGCCTGAGAATTGTTATTGTGGCAAATTGTTGAGATTAAAGCTTATAATTTTATGTGCAAATAATAGGTATTCAACCTTAATGATAAGATAATTATATGGTATAATTAATATTAACATAATTATCATAAAATCAATATTTCTTAAAAAAATAATGTGATAAGATAAATAATATATTTTTGCCTGTACCGAAATATTTATCATTTACCGCGGGAACAGCAACCACCTGAGTACTTACTCCGATTATGTTCATTAGGTATTACACGTCACAGGCAGCTAAAGTGAAGCGGATAGACCTTTTAATGCCTTATTGTGTTAGTGTTAGTTTGAATTGGTGAGTGATAGCCTAGTGGTATGATCATTGGACTGCCAAGTCGAAGGTCTCGAGTTCGAATCCAAGGCACGCACCACTGACTTTTCGAATCCATGTGCGTATTAATAATTAATTATCACTCGCTTAAACGGTGAAGGAAAACATCGTGAGGAAACCTGCATACCTTAGAGATTTTTCTCGACGGTTTGTGAAGTCTGCCAACCCGCACTAGGCCAGCGTGGTGGACTATAGCCTAATCCCTCTCAATCTTAGAGGAGACCCGTGCCCAGCAGTAGGACAGTATATGGGTTGATGATGTTAGTTTGAAAAATGAGTTTCTATTGGTATTTTCTGTATACTTTCTTTATACGCCTGAATGACGTTTCTTTATACCACTAGGATGGGAAACAAGCATAAGGCTAATAAACACAAGCCTATAGACTCTTGCAACACCAGGGGGTATCACTTGCGCGTTGCCGACCCTGTAAAACGAAAGAGGAGTTGATAGTAGTTGGGTGGGCAGTATGAGGGTCAATGTGACCCCCCACTGCCGACACGTTTCCTCGGGGTTTCACGAGATATACGTTAGTTAAATTTTAATAATTAAAGAATCGAAAGCCTAGTTCATTGGAACAGTTCAATCTCAAGCATATTTTGTCATCTATGTAATCTGTTACTGTATAGAAGCCTTTATAACATAGTTTCTGCATAACAAAGGACTTTTTATTGGGGCTTTTTTTTTATTTAGGCTTTTTCTTGAATTTGAACATTGACACTTGTATGATTTACTGATCTTCTGAAGCCTGGTTGCAGGCAGAATAAATTTATTTCTGTTCCTTGTATTAATGTTATGGATATCACTACGTTTACTAAAAATATTAATATTCTTATGAGCATATAAGAAAAGATTTTCATAAATATACTGTGAAGGAGCAGTCATAATATTAATCTCTTTAAATATTTCCCTCAGTGAATGTCTGAGCCTTAACTTATAAATTGACCGAATAGCTCGCTTCTGCAGCACGAAAATAGTTTAGATGTCGGCAGCATTCCCCCACAAAAGAATATCGTAGGTACGACATGACACTATAAAAATAATTGAAGTATACTAAGCGAGCTGTGTCTATATCAATTAAGCTACGATTTTTTATGACTGCGTAAGCTGCAGAACTAAGCCTTTTCGACAACTTCTATATACCTATGGGGATCCCACTGCAGCTTAGAATCTAGCGTAATACCCAGAAATACTGTAGTGTCTACAAGATCCAACTTTTCGTCATTTACCTATATACATATACCTACACTGGTTTCAACTTAAATAAATAAATATTTTGGGACATTTTTACACAGCACCATCTAGTCCCAAACTAAGCAGAGCTTGTACTATGGGTACTAGACAATGGATATAATACTTATATTTTTTTTTTTAAAATACATATTTATAATACATAAGAAACATCCAGACAAGCACAAATACTCATGTTTTATCCACACAAATATTTGTGTCCTGTGGGAATCGAACCCACGACCCCATGATCAGCAGTCCGGCACTCGAACCACTAGACCACGGACCTCGTCGAACGTTAGGTGTTGTATCTAAATCATCATACATTTTGTTTCCTTTTCATTTTAAATTAGGCTTTAAGCTTTAAAAACTAGGCTTGCATTGCTATTCAACGTGATTAATAGTGATAATGCAGTTAGCCTTTTGGGTATCTACGCTTCCATGTGATAGCGATGCGGAGGAGTTTTTGCTGCCCTTTAGTAACTTTTCTTATAAATGTAAATCTAGTTTTAGTACAGTTTACTTTGTAGTTTATTAAACCAAGTGTGTAATTTAAAAAATCACTCCAACGATTCAATAGTCGAGTACCAGTACAGTAAACAAAAAAAAAAACTACCACGAAAATATTACGCTTCAAAGAACTCTTTTCCGCAATCTAGAAAAGTAAAATGGTTTCCTTTGATACTGACAACCAATTACTATAGGTACCTAAAACTTTACATACGCAATAAAACATTCTTGGGGCTTCCTTAGGACGTGTTGTTGACTACAATATAGGTAAAACAACAGTGCATTCGTCTTTCAGTGTCTCATAAAACTTATCAATATCGTGTGTGAAGCTGATAATTAAAATGACAGTGGACTGGTTTTGTTTGAGACTATTCAATTAACCGATAACCAGAGTTCATTTCATGTAATTAATTAATTTGTGAATATACCTTGATAATATGTAGGTTACAGTAAATAAATAAATACATATTTTCAGATATTTTTATTCAGCGCCATTTAGTACAAAAACGTAAACGTCGTAATGTTTAGTACAGTAGGTGTTATGGTTAAATAAACAATAATTGGTGTCTTTTTTCTACAACTTAATGATGTACAAATTTACTTTTTGTTTTATTCTACTAAGGTGGCAAACAAGCATACGGCTCACCTGATGGTAAGCGGTTACCGTAGCCTGTAGACGCTTGCAACACTAGGAGTATCACTTGCGCGTTGCCGACCCTGTATTGAAAGAGTAATATTTGGGTTGGCAGTATAAGGGTCAAAGGCGGATGTGTGTTTAAGAGAGGTAGGGCATAGTGGGAGTAATTCCACTCAAATTGGAACTGCCCGACTGGGGAAGTATTCCACCTTGCATAAAATCGAAGTAAAATAACACTGCTTTGAGTGTTGTGTTTCTTACGGTGAGCAAGGTTGCCAGTGCTCCACGAGGAAACGCTGCGTGTGTTTTGTCTCGCGTCACAAATATTAAATATCTTGGTGTCTTACTGGACGAAAAACTTACCTGGGATATCCACATTGGTGCTCTGGTGGGGAGGATTAGAAAAAATATATATATATTCAAAAATCTACGTACTGTAGAAAACCCAATACCACTTTGCTGCGGATTGCTGCGGATCGAACCCAGGACCTCTAGCGTAGCAGTCGCGCTTAGGACCACTAGACTAATGAGGCAGTTATAAGCACGATGCCAGATGCGGCTAAATATCAGTATTTTACACGAAGCGACTGCCATCGCACCTTCGCAACCAATTTCTGGGCAATATCCTGAGAATAGACTGGTTGTCAGCTTTTTCGGGCTTGTAGAGTACAGTCAAACGGGGTGAATAGGGATGCAGGGGTGAATCGAGACAAAACTTTGAAAGGGATTTTTAGCTTTAATTATTATAGTTTGTTGGAAAAAGGGACTCTAATATTGTTCCTAAATTATAATAAACCATTAGAAGACCTTTTTGGCATCAAAATATAATAATTAAAGCTGAAAATCCCTTTCAAAGGTTTGTCTCGATTCACCCCTGCGTTCCTATTCACCCCGTTTGACGGTAATTATTTATTTATTTATTTATTACTTTGAATAACACGGTTTACAACCTATTACAATATTCAAAGAGGATAACAAAGAGATGATAACAAAAAAATATATATTTAAAAATAAAACAAAAATATGATTAAACACTAAGGCTAGTTACACTCACAGAACTTCAGGTACGTGTTCAAAATTAAATTATATTTGTCTGCGAACAAATCGCAGTTTGGATAGGCTTCCATGAAGCTATTGAGTGCGGCCAGTACACGCGGGATGGGAGACGCAGCGCGGCTGACAGTGCGACACGAGGAGTGTGCCAACAGTCTGTGATGCCTACGCAAATAATTATTTGGGGTATAAAGCCGAATCAGCTCATTGTGAAGGTCAGGTGCATCTGTTATGCCTCGACAATTTTTTAGCATAATGCTTCCCTGGTCATGTGCCCTCCGTGTTTATAACAAATTATAACCCAGGCACACCACTTGTGACGACCACTAACGATTGTCCGGCACGGAGGGGTCTCGATGTGTTAAGAATGGTCACCCATCCCCAGACTGACCGCGGCTAGCGCAACTTAACCTTACAGATATGTTGATCAGCGTAGTTATAACTTTAGTTATAGCCCCGAACTATTTAGAACTTATTATTCCCATATAATTAAATTGTACAGCGATGTCATTATGTAATAAAATCAAATGTACCTATGTAACATAAATAGACTTATTATGTGTACAATAGGCATTACCTATACTAGTAACTACCTTATTCCGCATCTTGGTGTAGGTAGATGCATCCGTGATTTGTGCCACATTGCACATTGGTTAGATTGAAAGCGAGCTCCAACTAAGTTATTATAGGTAACAGTAAATTATTATTGTACCGAACATCATTGTAAACCACTATAATTTAAAAGAGTAACCATGGAGTTTCTTACCGGTTCTTCTCCATAGGAAACGACTAATTTGGAACCGTGCACCTAGACTCGACATTTCATAAGTGCCTGTATATTGTTTATATGAAAATACTATTTTGATTTGATTGATTTGATTTGAGTTCAGAAAAGACATGATGATAAAGTCGAAACGCTAATATTTCCTTGATTAATTAGCGTTACTACAAGCTCCTTGACTCTACCCGAGTTGCCTGTTAACAAGTTGTTGGAACGAAGTTCCTTATCGCGCGTTGTGAAAGGGGGCTAGACGGAAAAAAATCTTACGAACAGTTGTCACGACACTTTTTTCGAAATTCAAATATTGTTGACAAGCATTCAAATATTATTGAGTGAATGACAATATTTGAATTTCGCGCGTTGTGAATTGTTGAGTGTATACAGGTTTTTTTATTTTTTATTATTACATTTTAATGAAAGGAACTTCGTTCCATCCGGGTGTCCCTTGACACCTCTCAAGTTTTTTATTATTTTATATTGTTCAATTCGTTTCGATTTGAACGGTAGATCCAATGTTTAGGCCCCCATTTGTGAATTTGAAGGATAGCTAGACACTATCGTAATTATATACAGACCAATCGTAATAATAGTACCAGTATATCCATTTCATAAAATGAGAGAACTACCTAATATTTATCTTGTTAAGCAATATCCGTTGAAGTTGTTTGTACAGAGGCCAGCACATCAAGTTACCACAATCTGTCAAATTGTTTTGATTGATTTTGAACTTTAACATAAAGTACTAAGGTTCATATTCAATTGTGAAAATTTGACCGTTTTGGATAGGTTGACCTGCTGGCGTCTGTACATATGTACGGTCGAAAAAAGAGTTAAGTATACAGGCAGCTAATTAAACATCGTGTTTTTTTAAAGATTGTGTAATTATGTATCGCGCAATATGTGTCAAAACGCAGGTATTGTAAAGCTGCTACACATCAAACCCATTGACGGGTAATTATTTAAATCACAATCTGTGTAAAGATGCAGATTTCGTTCGCTACCAGTATACCAAACTCTTTTGTTGACTGTACGTAGATATATAACAATTTGACTTATCACAAATGTGCCTGATATTTTGAAGCCAGCTTCCAGTTTACTTGACACGACGCGTTGTCATCCTAGCCGTCTTGCAACTACTTATATTGGGTCAGCTTCCAGTATATCCAGATGCAGTTGAATGACATTACTTTTCATAAAGCGACTGCTATTAGACCGCAACCCAATTACTAGGCCATAATGACAGGCACTAAGGATAAACTAATTGTTTCGGGCTTTCGGGCTTTTGGCTAATCATTTGATATGGGACCGAATGCCGGCTTAAAGCACTGTTCCAGTTAACTCACCAATCAAAAGTCAGTTGTCACTTTTAACTATGAACATAACACATCTAATATACTTAACATTGTAACGTGGGCACCTAATTAAAATTCGTCATCGTCCATTCATCTTCCAACCCTTTTTCGCAACTATGTTGGGGTCGGAGGTCGATTTCCACTGAAGCAGGTAGGTATGGGCGACCAAATAAAAAATGAGGAGATCCGTAGAAGAACGAAAGTTGACGACATAGCTGAAAGACAGCAAGCTGTAATGGCAATGGGCGGCGCACATAGTTCGTAGAACTGATGGCTGCTGGAGCAAAAAGGTTCTCAAATAAAGACCACGCACCGGAAAACGCAGCGTAGGACCGCCTCCAATGAGATGGACGGACAACGTGGCAAAGGCCGCTAGAACTCGTTGGATGCAGGCCGCATATAACCGGTCGTTGTGAAAGTCTATTGGGAAAGCCTTTTCTCAGCAGTGGACCTGTTGTAGCGGATAATTACTATGATGATGATGAGGCAGGTATATCATACTAATATTATAAATGTGAATGTTTGGATGTTTGTTTGTTTGTTTATTTGTTACTCAATCACGCAAAAACGGCTGAATCGATTTGCATGACATTTGGTATACTATAGTATATAATATAATATGTGACCGGGATTAAAGTATAGGCTACTTTTTATCCCGGAAAAATGTCGGAATATCCCAAAAATCCCGAAAAACGGATATAGGAGAACTACTTATGGGATTTGCATGAAATTTCATACACACATAGTATGTGACCGGGAATAACACATAGGATATATTTTACCCCAGAAAAATGTGGGAATATCCCGGAAATCTCGAAAAACGAATATCTTAAGGGATTTGAATGAAATTTCATACACACATAGTATGTGACCGTGAATAACAAATAGGATATATTTTACCCCAGAAAAATGTGGGAATATACCGGAAATCCCGAAAAACGAATATCTTACGGGATTTGAATGAAATTTCATACACACATAGTATGTGACCGGGAATAACACATAGGATATAGTCTAAGATTTCCTGCTAATGTACGATAATGCTCGCTGCCATACCGCAGAGTGATTAGGTACCTGAAAGAACACACTAGACTGGTTAGCCCTCAGTTCTAACTTGAATCCAATCGAACACATGTGGGATGAGCTGAAAAGGTGAGTCCGAGGAAGATTTCCAGCTCAGGCGTCGACAGAAGACCTGAAAACTACTTTAGTCGAATAATGGCAGAAAATCTCACAGAATTCTATCGGACCGAATGAGTTATCGATTTGGTCAATTAAAAACAGTTTACAGGCAGTCCTAGAAGGGCCAGGGTATAACAAAAAATATTTAAGGAACATGCATTTTAAATAAATGTTGTATCTTTTCATATTACCTACTACTTCCTTTTCATTTAGACGTCCACAACTTCGAGATATTGCAATAATTCCCTAAATTTAGGTAAGTAGGTAGGTTATTTTTATTTTTTATATCATTGATATAATTTTAAATGTCACAAAAATATCTTTCAAATTATTTACCTCAAACCATTCCGTTCATTGCATAGAAGTTGTAAAAAAAGTATTTCTATACTTAACAAAAAAACAAACAAAACACTCGTCACACTGGGCGCCGGCACTAAGTAATGAAAGGATCAAACGAATCATAATAAATCAAATTTCTTCGCAGTTTACTAAGACATACCTACCTAGGTTCGTTACACTGGCGGTACGTGCCGCGCCTAACTTTTCGACCGGCCCGAACGTACTTTTCAGAATGTTTTTCGCGGTGCGATGCGGTGTATGCGGTATCTTTTTGGTAAATAGTACATACTGGATTAAGGATTAACGGACTTGGGGAAATTTAACGGTAGTTAACAGGCCCGTTTACATTGTTTAAATTTAACTTATGAGTTAATCCGAAGTCGAAATGTCAACTTCGGAACAGATTAACGGAATAACGAGTTAATGCTCAACTATGATACTGGGTAAAGACAGACAGGACGTGGGATGAGCGAACGATAAAGTACATCACAGTCATCAGCGATTCCTTTTCATCAAAAGTTGTTTGTTCGTTCGATTCTGGACCCTAGTTTTATTTCCTAACAACTTGTGACAGTGTAAACGCAACTACAATTTCCAGTTCTCATGTAGGTATGCAGTGCTTGTTTTATAATCGTTCGACAAGTGCATTCAACAATAAAAAGTTACACTAATAAATCGTGTGATTGTTACACGATTTAAAATAAATCAGGCGTAGGGAGGCACATGGCCTAGCAGAATGTCGCTTGATATATCTTTCTGCGGTTAGCCCCCCTCCCCGACCTCCACCAGGTAAAAATATCAGTTCCGTTTTTGGATCAATAGAAATACCTGCCCACATCATACAGGACCCACCCCCTGTCCCCCGTATGCCACCGTTTCCGCAAAGCAGCATTGTGCGAATCGCTCCCACCCGTCTCCTATAGACTCCATCGACGGTCGCTACCACACAGACACATCCTGGTTTCTTTCAAGAACAGGACTCTGCTCTATTTCTCCATATCCCAATCTAAGTTATCGCGTGCAAACTGAAGCCTTGTCGGTGGGCTGGAAACAATTTTGGTCCCTTAGCTGGCCTTTATGGGGCCAAAATCGCTTCTTTAAGTCTTCATCTCACAGTCCACTCGCTGACAGCCCTCCCTCAAACTCCTCTGAGCTGCAGCTGGATGTCCACGCCGTTCAGGTATCGATTTGGAAGGAAGATGTGATAGTGTGTGAGATCCAGATCCTGGTCTCCGGACTAAGTTTCCAGTCTCCCTGAACCTCTTGTATACCTTCGAGACACAAGCTGGCTGGCTCACACGAGCTAACTCAGATGAAGCTGTCGAGCGACAGTACGCAGAGACTACCGTTGCTGGATTAGAACGACGACTTGAGCGGATTCTATAGGTGTGGTTTCCAAGTTATTTTAGTTTCGGTGTTACCAGTTTGTAAACTGGAACTACAGTATCATTTTTTATCACGTGTCAACGAATTAACGATTGACGTTAACTTGCGTTAAATCTTCCAAAATGTAATGCTTTTCCGTTTAACGAAGTTAACTTTTTTAGTAACGAATTAACGAAGTTAACTATTTGATTAGCAGTGCCCAGTTACGCCCAGTATGATACATAGTGGGTATAGCTGCCCACTGGCACACTGGGAGCAGGTAGATTTAAAAAATGTTTATACTTAATATAATTATATTTTTAACAAGTAGGGTTCAGGGATATTTTAATAAAAACATAGGATTTATATCAATTATAATGTCCATTTATTATGTGGTAATATCAGTCCTTTCCCTTAGGTACAGAAGCCAGCACATCAAGCTACCTCAATCTGTCAAATTTCTTTGATAGATTTTCAACTTTAATACAACACAATAAGGTTCATATTCAATTGGGAAAATTTGACAGTTTTGGATAGGTTGACCTGCTGGCCTCTGTACATTAGAATAGGTGCTTTAATTTAATTAGTTTGAAAATTGTAAAAATTAATTCATCAGATCAAGTTATTTAATTTATCTACTTGTTTATCTAGGTAGACAGTTATCTCGCGACAAGCTTTTGTATCATTTAAATTGTGTAATGACATTATAAGTTGATATTGATAGTAAAAGTTTGAAAGGAAAATTTTATAGGAAAGCATAAAAAATGTTGTCCGCCATATTGGATTTAGAGTGACGTCACTTTATTTTTCGAGTTATTCACAGCAAGCCCTTTTATTTAATACCCATATTATGATTGCACTAAAAATAACTACTCCGCAATCTTGGGGTGTCACTATGTTGGGCCATGTTGGATTTAGAATGACGTCACACAGCTAACCATGCATTGTCATTCAAACTAAACGTGCAAGTACATACATTGCATGTTAAATAAAAGCTTTAAAAAAAATATTAATTATTAATTAAAATAAATTATTATTCATTTAGGGAAAAATCCAATAGAGTCGGTAGAATACTATGAATGCTTTGTATGAATGGTTCGAGCGCGAGAATCAGGCGGCCGGCCGCTGCGACGGCGACGGGCGGCGACACCACTCGTTCACACATTGACAGCTCACTTGCAGGGCGCAGCGCGACAGCAATAGTTAGTTTCTTCAAATACCTATTTTTCAAATCCGTCTCGACTAGAGTCCCCTCTTAACATTCACTCGTTCTCTTTCTCAAACCTTACACGTTATTATTCCTTTCTCTTTCATTCATCACGTTCCATTCATACATACATACCTGTGACTATGGCCGCATAAGCAAATAAATCAGTGAAATTGATTCAACTGGCATTTTTTATTAGCACATTGCAAATTTGAATAATTATTATTTATACATTTCCATACTTCTATTCAACTCAAGAACAATCGTTATTATAAAATATAAAATTCAAAACAACATTGAATTAACAGGGACATAATATTAAGTGGATGTGTGGAGTTACCAGAATGGACAAAATAAGGAACGAGTATTACATATTAGAGGAAGTTTGAAAGTGGCCAGTGACAGAAAAATTGAAAGGGAACCGTGGCATGGTATGGGCATGTGTTGAGGAGAGATGAAACGCATGTTACTAAAAGAGTGAGAATGAATGTGGAGGGATGGAGGGGTAGAGGTAGGCCAAAGAAAATGTGGATGGAGTGTGTTAAAGCGGACATGATAGAAAAGAGAGTGACTGATGATGTGACGGCTGTCAGAAATGAATGGAAGAAAAGGACATACTGCGCCGACCCCAAATAAATTGGGACAACGGCAGGAAGATGATGAATATTAAGTTGTATTGATTAGCAAATTTTTTTAATGAAAATGTTTATTTTACATAAAAAGTAAGGAGCATTATGCTTGAATGAAACAATCAGTTTACGCAATCGAACATTGTCAGCAAATAGGTAGTTAATTATTATAATCGCCGCATCAATTAATTAGTCTGAACATTGCAATTCTTTACAACAATTGGTGCTTTTATTATACTTAGATGCACAAAATAAATAATGAGATTAATACTACAGTAATACTACATTTAACAGTAACAATACATTCCACACACGCTTTCTTAACCACTTACGCATTTGGATACACACACTTAACAAACAATCCCACATTTCTTAAAAAATATTAAACATAACATTATTGACACGTGTTGGTAACTAACTGTGAGTGTAGGGAGTAATTGAAATATAAATACTTAAATAAATAAATAACTATAGGTTTTTTCAAATTAAACGTTTCATTAGGAGAAGAACCTGAAGAAACTCTATGTTACTCTTTACAATTAATACAATATCGTTCTTGACAGAGATCATTGGGTACATTAAGTATAAGAAAACAATGTAGATACTTCATTATGATGTTTGCCATAAGTAATTAATTTAACAAAAGAATATATATTATAGGAATAATATTTTTTTATCACACTTGTTATTATTCAAGAAAACAACATTTAAATTTGTATGGCTGGGCGTGATAACATTTACATACTTATAGTGTTTTTGTTTGTGAGATACTTAAGTAACTAGTAGCTGGGGGACCGCTCTGCTTAGGACAGGTGATGCAAAACTTCTAGCTGGATCTAGGTCTATTTTGACGGCAAGACAACTTTGTTGCTTTATGAGTGAAAACATGGATGAATGGATTTTCGCGCCCGTAAATTCGAACTGTAGACATCGTGAAAATCATTAGAATCGTCTCCGAAAACGCTATTAATAACAAATATATCAATAGCTATTGCTGATACTATATTAAAGGATAGAAAAATATCAAAATGAATGGAATACTTTACTGTTTTCCGTATTACAGCAAGTAGTAGGGAATATAATAATAAAATGTCCTGCTGATGGTGGCGTTGTATGTCGGGTCGTTTTATTCCCTGCAACATGGTAGAGTCGAACGACGCCGATACGCACGTCATACTAGTGAACGGGTGCTGTCTGTCGGGACTGGTCAGCTCTTACTGTCAATGGCAATCTTTTTTATTTATTTATTTTATTTTTTATTCTGGATTAATTTATTAGTAGGTACACATCAAACTGCATTGTTCTCATTTAAGTACTATTCATAACAAACATTGTAAACCAAGATTAACATTGTAATCATGTTGTTTTATAAAGAGTGTCTATGGAGTTTCTTGCAGGTTCTTCTCCATAAGACCCACTTTTCAAAAGTGCTATTTTAATGGTCTAATTGAAATAAAACATTTGACTTTTGACTTTTGAATAATAAATTTGATTCATTCCTTTATTACATTGATAACTTATGTTAGGTCTAAATTACAAGTATTTCGTAACAAATTAAAATGGACTTTGTCTTATTAAACGGTGACCCCCAAACTAGACGCAGTCTGTATCTTGGGAGTCAGAGTTGCAGCAGATAATTATATTCATGTAAAAACAGTCACAAGTCACTGAGTGGACTGTGTATTTTAGACAATAAGGTGTAATATACAAACATACTGTTATATAATACTACAAGCAAAAGTATCAATAATAAAAATAATAGTGCAGCTATGTGTACAAGAATCATTGGATACACGACATCATATTGTGGTTCATCGAAAGTGGCGATTTTAGCCTCCCTGCCCACCCCGCTGTATGCGGTTCATATAACCCGAGCATGACGTGACGTCAATTGGGCCTTTAATGGCTAACGTTACAGGCTACGGATCCTTTATCTTATCTTATCTTAGCAGTGGGGGCTGACATGGCCAGCAACACTTCGACCAAATGTGATCTGTTGTGTTGTCACCAGCATGGTACATTCCTTACTCTTCGAAGACGTGGTTCATGAAGGCGGCTAGCCCACTAAGAGAAAGGAACCTGTAATCCTCCGGCTTCGGGTATCCGTTGCCGAGATGACTCATCCGTTTCGTCGCTAGGACGTCACATTCACACAGGATGTGCTGCATGGTTTCCCTGAATTCACCACAAGCTCTACAATCATTGTTCAGGGTCAGCTTCATTTTATGGAGCATGTCATTTGTAGTAAAATGCCCTGTGAGGGCTCCGATGACAGCTCGGGCTTTGTCCCTTCTATTGTTAAGTATGAATTTGGAGATGCGTGTGGTGCTGCTACCGAAAAATCTTCGTGAGTGCTCTAGCCCTAAGCTATTGCACCACTCTTCTTTGTGTTTTGTATCGGCATATTCCTGTAAGGCCTTCTTGATGACGCATGTTGGTAGTCCCATACATGGTTCTGGTCTAATCATGGCATTTGCCGATCCGGTTCTAGTTAACTCATCGGCCTTCTCATTTCCTTTAATGCCTGCATGCCCTGGGACCCAAACTAGTCGTAATCTGTTCCTGCGGCCTAGCTCATTAAGAGTTTTTATGGCATTTAGGACCAGTCTAGAATTGACTTTGCAGGACGTCAGGGCCTTGAGTGACGCTTGGCTGTCGCTTAGAATGTAGATATTTTTATTTTCTACATTCCTGTTTATGTTTTCATTTGCGCATGCGATAATGGCATACAGATTACGGATCCTTTACTAACTAATTTAATAGACGTGTTTTCTAGATTATTGTTTAATAATCTAGAAAACACGTCTGTAAGAGAAAAAGTTTTTTTTTTCTCTATTAAATAGTGCTCTCATGTGGACAACATAACCTAAGATTCAGATTGGTACAATGTGCCTTATCGTTACGTACATAAGGCGAAACGTTCTGTGGTTGTCTATTAAGAGGACATAGTGCCACCCTCCATGTGCTGATGGTGATCACCAGGGTGGGTTGCCTCTAGAAAGTTTCCCCCATAAACAAAAAAAAAGTACACGTGCGTAAACTTGTGCATATGGCAAAATTCAGTTTAGCATAAGTTTACGTGCCTCGGAGAGCACGTAAAGCCGTCGGTCCCGTTTGTCGCTTTGTGTAAAATATTCCGACCCTAAAACAGTTTTGAAAAGGCTCGGAACAAAAAGATAAGTTTACGCTTAGGCTTGTCTGTTTTAGTCGCTGTAATTTATAATGTCATCGGTTTTAAATTAACTTCTGCAAAATGATTACTGACCTCCTTGATAATTGTGGGAATGAAAAATGATCACGTGGATCATATTACTACTGCGTCCATTAACAATGCTTTAGTAAACATTCCTAAGATATATTGATTTCTGACATTTACGCGAATATTATACATTGAAATAAAACTACTTTTTCGGATTTTATCGCGTTTATTGATATTATTAGATAATAATATCAATATACGCGATAAAATCCGTAAAAAGTAGTTTTATTTCAATTCCTAAGATACCTACAAGTTGCAGACGATAATAAAAATATACATCATAGAACTTGTCTATAAGTAGGCAAGGATTTACTAATGTACAGTGTACACCCACAGTTCGCCGATAAGTTAGGTCAAATGTAATAAAAGGCGAACCTATCCAAATTTCGAGCTGCTACTGAGAACTTCATAAAAAATCCCAACACTTTTTTGTTCGACCTGGGAATCGAACTCAAGACCTCTAGCGTAGAAGTTGCGCTAGAACCACTAGACTAGAGAGGCAGTTAGAAAATATATTTACACATGTAGCATAAAAAGAGAAGTAGACCATAGTGGGAGTAATTCCACTCAATTGGAGTTGCCCGACTGGGGAAGTACCTCCGCCTTGCAGAAAATCAAAGTAAAATAACACTGCTTTGACCTGTCTTGTGCCTTGAGTAAGGTTGCCAGTGCGCCACGAGGAAACGTTGTGTTGGCAGTGGGGGGACTTTTACCCCTATACTGCCAACTCAACTATTCCTCTTTCGTTTTACATGGTCGGCATCGCGCAAGTGATACTCCTGGTGTCGCAAGCGTCTATAGGCTACGGTAACTGCTTACCATCAGGTGGGCCGTATACTTATTTGCCACCTTAGTAGTATAAAAAAACGACCTCCTGGTGTATGTCCTCGCATCGGAATACAATTATAATATGGATTAGTTTTCAGTTTCAATGAAATCGCATATTATTTGCCTACAAAAGTGATATTTGTAATAGAAAACCGATTTGTCATTGTGCAATTAAACTATTATTATATTCTACTTCAATCGTTTTGTTTTCAGTTAAGTCATAGATCACACTTATATTGTGACGACCTCTCTGGTCTAGCGGTTCGAGTGCCGGACTGCTGATCATGGGGTCGTGGGTTCGATTCCCACAGGACACTAATATTTGTGTGGATAAAACATGAGTATTTGTGTTTGTCTGGGTGTTTCTTATGTATTATACGTATGTATTTACAAAAAAAAAAGTATATAAGTATTATATCCATTGTCTAGTACCCATAGTACAAGCTCTGCTTAGTTTGGGACTAGATGGTGTTGTGTAAAATGTCCCAAAAATATTATATTATATTCCCTTTAAAGTAAGGTGGTATGGTATAATTCACACAATAATATTGAACTTTTAGTGATAGCCTAGCGATACGACCATTGGACTGCTAAGTCAAACATCAAGATCTCTAGGTCAAATCCAAGACACACCTTCATTTTCGAATTTACGTATTAATAATTAATTATCACTCGCTTAAACGGTGAAGGAAAACATCGTAAGGGAACCTGTATGCCTTAGAGATTTCTCGACGGTGTGTGAAGTCTGCCAACCCGCCCTAGGCGGCATAAGAGGAAGCTTTAGAAATACTTTCCATTAAAGATCCAATGTTTTTAAACGTATAATTTCATGGCTATTATTCGTATTCGTATTTTTTGACACCTTTGTAAGACCACGAAGAAACAGCGCTTCTTTTAGAAGTTACGTTAAAAACAAACGCCTTTATAAAGTTTACTGGTATTCGTTAAAACAACAAACCTTTATATTTCAAAATACTCATTTCATTTTTGTCAAAAGGATTTTTAACATACATATACTTACAAATTGAAGAAAAATTTACCTAGCTTCCTTACCTTGCTTTATTATCCTTATCTTGGTTTTATTGCTTTTTTTTTTAATTATTTCTAAGTAATCCAGTCCATCCCTAAGTTGATTTTTTTTATTAAAAGAAGAATGGAGTCTTATTTTAACACATAATACAATCAAGCCAAAAAAAAAACAATTGGTAAAAAAAGTAATGAATTAATAAAATAATGTGCACCTGGGTGGCGCGCGTGACGAAATTTGAATTTATAAAACAAAGTGTAAGTTTAAATTCAAAAGTTTTTATATGTAAGCATTAATTCAATAAAATAATCTTATAACTTCATTAGTAAACCTTAATATTTAGTTACAAGATTATTGTTCGAGATGCATCTACGAACAATATCATAAGATGGACTGCAGAAACGGGGCAATCCAAATCCTACTGGACCCGCAGGGCGCTAATAGTCCGTTGAGTATAATTGGTCCACAGGCTGCACGGTGTGAGTGTTTGAAATTATCAATATTTGGGGAGGTCACGGGAGGTGACGTAAGAGGTAGGTGTAGGTATTTGAATGTTGTTTTTAATAAGTCTAGTTGCATGGTCCAAAAAAGATTTATCTAAAATAATCCTATAAGAAACTGTGTACAGTCCCAGGTCTTTATGAGTACCTACGAGTATCTGGCATATCTCCAAGTCCAGTTACCTATATCGGAGAAAAAAATACGGCACAGAATGTTTGATTATATCCTTCAAGAAAGTGTCGTAATTGTACTTACTCCGTTTATAAACATTTTGTGTAAACACTTATTGCTGAAACAGGGTGTGCGAATAAGATTGAAATATTATTATAATTGCAAATGTACTAGAAGTGGAACAAACAAGATATCTCCGTGTTGCATTAGAATACATTACAATGTGTATTTTGTCTGTAATTGGATTGGCACCCATCTTCCACCCTCATCTAGAGAAAATACCATCGTTGGAATATTAAGCGGTTATGTTTGCGATTCAATTCGGCTGATTGACAATAAAATATCTACCTATCTTTAAATTATTCTCAATATGTATTAGATTGGTTATAATACCGAAAAGATATTTATGAGGATAAGCATGTTTATTAAGCTTAAAAGATTGTAACTTACCTTTTACGTGTAAGGATATTCTATTATAAGGAATATTAATCAATAGGTTATTGTATCTTTATTATATTATTATATAGTATAATGTTAATAATTTCACAACTATTATATCTCATTATTAACTGCGTAACAAGCAAGCATGGGAGTTGTTAAACATTTTCCTTCCTTAAAATCTGATAGAAATTCATTTTTTGCATTCATTCACTCAATATTTTTTTTATTATGGACCACGGTGGTAGATATGCATACCTGCGCTGTTTTCTTATTTTCAGTGAGCTTCCTCAAAGACGGCAGTTGGTAATATGTTATAATACGTTTGTTGGTGTGATTCATGTTTGATGTAAACGTTTCCTTGACGACATTAATTAACAAATTCAACAAAAACGTGCGAGTTACAAATTGAAACTTAAAAAAAAACTGGGAAGGCCCATTGAATGATTAAACCCAAATTGTTTTTAAAAAAAAAAATATATAAGAACAGATATTAAGTTAGTAACTAGTGTGGAACTACTAATTTTATTAATAACAAGAGTTAGGAGACTTGGTTCGTTTTCCTATTACTATTTATTACTTCTCTATTCTAAATTATATTTTTTCTCTGAATATCTAATTACTTTATCAATTCATAAAGCTAACTGCCAGTAACTCAGATACTAATCAAAAAATCCTAGAAATCCTTTGACTTGGTTTTGTACTGTTTACTTGAATGCGGACACTTGTATCGCCTGATGGTAACCACAAATAGGGTCTAAGATGAAAAACATTGTAAAGATACCATTTTTTCCCGTAAAATAGAAAAAGCTTTTCTAGATTACTAGCTGACACCGCAAACGTTGTTTTGCCATAAAAAAAAAATTTAGGGGTATGTAAAATAGATGTTGGCCTATTCTCAGACCTCCCCGATAAGCACAAAAAATTTCATCAAAATCGGTCAAGCCGTTTCGGAGGAGTATGGCAACGAAAACTGTGACACGAGAATTTTATATATTAAATGATGCATTAGAGATGAAAAATAATAATCATAATCATATACATAGATGTCTGCTATCAAACCTATATGTTCGATTCTCAGGTCGAGCAAAGTGTAAATGGAATTCTCAGTAGCAACTCGGACATTGGATTTATGCCTGGTCTAAGATAATAGGCTCGCCCCTATTACATTTATTAACTTTGTGTGTGCGTGTGTGTGTATATGAGTACACTTTTGTCTAACCCTTCCGAGAGTACAGGCGTGATGGTATGTTATGTTAATTAATGTAAAAGGATATTTGTGTTAGATTTGATTTGCATTGCATTATAATAGTAAGTCAAATGACTAAACTGACACTTAAATTTTTATTAAAAAGTCGGTGAACTGACTAAAGTAGTAGTCTAACGTGGTGGCCATTTTGAGCGGTCGGGATCATTCGTATTCCAGTCGTTGAGTGCTCAACATTAGCGTGAAATCGGATTATTGTGTTGTGTATAAAATTGTCTTAATAAATCTAAGTACATAAAAATATACCGATTATATATCTCAACAATTGCACTGAACACTGAAACTGGATCGACATAATATTCTGAACGAGTTTCGCAAAACTCGTTAAAAGTTATTGTGGTACGTATACCATACCACAATTACTTTTCAGTATTTAGGGAGGTGAAATAACATACATAAAATACGAACGTGCATTTAAATGTCGTTATTAGTACAGCCAACGAAACAAATTGAGGAGTAGGTACCCAATTAATTAGTTTACATAACTTGTTTTTAAGATTTGCATACATTATACAATTCTAAAAGTACATTTTTGTTTAGTTTTTATCTGGAAAACAAATACATACCTACTTAATTTACGTACTTATAATAAAAGATATACAAAATAAAATAAAATATAGTATACAAACAATTTAATGTAAGGCTAAGTACAGAGGCCAGCACATCAAGCTACCACAATCTGTCAAATTTCTTTGATTGATTTTCAACTTTATTACAAAAATATAAGGTTCATATTCAACTGGGAAAATTTGTCAGTTTTGGATAGCTTCACCAGCTGGCGTCTGTACCTAGACATTATATTTACAAAACAAGTAACTCATTCACAGATTTCACTCATAATACCTCATACATACATTCCGTTAGGATAGTCATCAATGCATTTCCAATTAATCTGAATATGGGTTTGAATAAAAAAGTGTCCGAGGTATGAGTGACTTGGAGTGGGCCACAGTGCGACATATTGGGGCTGCCAATAATTTGTGGTTCCTACTGCGACAGTAGTTGTTAGGAACATATAATTATTATTTACCTAATTGGTTGTGATATCGGGAGTGTCAATTTTATAAGTACCTAGGTACTTTAATTACTCATTGTTAAATACAAAACATTTTTAAATCTAAAAGTAATGCTCATTGTACACATACCTATGCCAATTAAAATTTACAACCAGCCTAAGTCCATCAAACCAATATCCCGATTTGAAAACTATACCTACAACTGCCTATTGAATTATTTTTTGTAGCGTTAAAAACTGTATGGAAATCCTGTATTTTAACTTTTTTTTTCAAATCATTAACACTAGGTACTCGGTTTGACGTGATCTCCAATTTAAAATCATTAAATTCGTATCTGAAAGCCTATGATAAATAATAATCTAATAGATAACCATAGATCCATTACATAATGTTGTTAGTAAGAACTTAGAAACTATGTTAGTACTTAATAACTATGAGTGACTTAATCCTCTGGGTGACATTCCATACCAGAGGGCTACGCCTAGGGTTAATACCTATCTTCTTCTATATAAATAAAAGTCTCGTGTCACAGTGTTAGTTGCCATACTCCTCGGAAACGGCTTGACTTTTTATGAAATTTTGTATGTATACTAGCGACCCGCCCCCGCTTTGAACGGGTGCAATGTAATAATAGCACTCATGAATTATGACATACTTATAAACCTTCTGGAAGACATTATCTAAATCAAAATAGTAGATATAGATTCGATGGGTTTGAGAATCAGTTGTAATCTATTTTTCATACTTAGAGGAGTGGTAAGGGTGGTCCACCCATACCATTATTTTTTTATTATTTGGACATCCTTTTTTAAGATGTAACATTAAAAAATACATACAACCCTTAATTTTTACCCTTCTACCACCAACAACAACAACGTTTGCTGGCTCAGCTAGATAAGTTGTAATATTATGTTGCTTAAAATTTTAATTTGCACACCCGGGGCAGAATATGCAGCAATAACATACTCGGAAAACAAATTAATTTAAAAGTTTGAAGTGAAACTTTTTCTTGGCACCTCACTAGGGATGTACCAAGAAAAAGGTCTCGAGTTCGGATCCAAGACGCCTCTGACTTTTCGAATTCATATGCGTATTAATTATCACTCGCTTAAACGGTGAAGGAAAACGTCATGAGGAAACCTGCATACCTTAGAGATTTTTCTCGACGGTTTGTGAAGTCTGCCAACCCGCACTAGGCCAGCGTGGTGGACTATAGCCTAATCCTTCTCAATATGAGAGGAGACCCGTGCCCAGCAGTGGGACAGTATATGGGTTGATGATGATGTGTGTTCGTAAACTTCAACCTGATGCATGTGAAATTTTCCAACCTGTATTAGGCCAGCGTGGTTGACTATTATTTTAACACATCTCAATCTGAGAGGTGGCTGATGATGCAATAGTGTTAACTTCTCGTAGAGGGTTTTCCGTGAATGCAATCAAAGACGTGAAGAACTTCTACACCGGATATATTGTAAAATATAATCACATATAAAATACATGAGCGCAGCCATCAGGTGACCACATTAGCGAATCAAAAAGTCATTCTCTATTCAAAAACCTATGACAGTATTCAACAAATAGTGATGTACCTACTTATGAAATGTCGAGTCTAGATGTATGGTTCCAAGTTAGTCATTTCCGTATGTATATGTTTAGTCACGTGAAACAGAATAGCTTGTACGACGGTCACTCTCTATTTAATATTATGAAACAACAAAAACTTTAGAACACGTTAACCCGAAGAGTAGTTGATACATATATTACCCGAACTGATAAAAATGTTACATTACATTGAACAACAGACGATAAACACGCCCGGAATGCTAGGCTAATGACTTCAGAATTTAAATTAAAATAACATTAAAAGACTTCCAAAATACCTTGAAACTTGTTAATCACCCAACGTCCACGTATCAAATGTTTTAAAACCATTGTTATTTCCTTTAAGAAACGATTTTACTTTGTTACACATGTATGTATACGGATGGGCTAACCCATCGTACCCTTAAGCCGGGACGACGTAAGAGGAAGGAACGGGGTGATAAATTATATTTGGAGTGTCGACGTCTTGACTAACCAACCATGCGCTTCGAATATCTTGTCTTATTTATTTATAAGTGCCTATTATAACTACTTGCCTGCAACTGGGCTTCTATGAAACTTAGGGAGTTGTTAGGCAATATGTACTAACAGTCAGCAACCATGAACATGCTGCAAAAATGGAACTGGACTGGTCACATTATGAGATCAAAACGAGAAAAATGGACGAAAGACGTAATGGATTGGTATCCTAGGAATGGAAAAAAACAAAAGGGACGACAAATCAAAAGATGGGAAGATGACCTACCAAAAGGATGGAGAAGATTAGCTCGAAACAGAGATGAGTAGAAACAACTAGGGGAGGCCTATGTCCAAGGACAACCTGACCAACAAACTGGTTGCTGAAGAAAAAATTAAGATTTATTTATTTTTTCATTCAATTTAATATTATTATAACTACTTTCCTGCAACTGGGCTTCTATGAAACTTAGGGAAGTGTTAGACAATATGTACTAACAGTCAGTAACGAAAGTCGCTGAACATATTTTAATTTTCAATACGATTTTTAATAAGTATGAAGTTACAGACCTGTGAAGGTTATGCGAAATCATTGCATAGATAACCATTAAATATTTAGTTCAACTTAATAAAAAAACCTCTTGACAATTTATGGAGCTGTGTTTTCAAAATTTAGCTGTATTCAGCGACTTTCGTTGTTGACTGTAGCTATTGATTTCCCCGCACCGTTCGATAGTATGCTGTAGGGGGCGATGTGGGAATAAAAATTCATACCCCGAACTGTTGCTGAGAATTTCAAGCAAAATTCAATAACACTGTGCAGTAAATTAAGTAGTCCTGAAAGAACTGTCCCATTAGTCTACTGAATTAATTTCATTCTGTCACTTGGGTTGAATCCCGCAAATATCGCTGAATGAATAATTTATTTAAGATTTATTTATCCCACGTCTCGTATAATAAAGTTCCAATTCAACATCAATTTCCTTTGGAATTTAATTGTATTGTCAGTAGTACAAAAGGATCAGTTATAATGCAACACCATTTAAGGCTTAGTGCTGGTTTTACACAGATATCGACTTCAATTTATTTGTTAAGTTTCACAAATTTTATGAAAAAAACATTTTTGGAACTACTCGTATACTTCTCTCTATTGTTACTCGTATATATCTCTATCTCTCTATCCCACCAATCCCGAAATATGCGGATCCCGCATGCAATGTGTTTAATCCTGGTCATAAATTGAGCGGGATCCAGCCCGGGATTGGCGGGATTGACCACAAGCAAAATTCATACGTACATAAATTATGAGGTACTCAGCGCGCGGTCTAGGCGACCCACTCAGGTGGACTAAAAGGCACATACGTACTACCTTCAATTCGTCTATAATGCCTTAATGCGCTTAACGCGGAAACAGAACGAGCATTTTCCACTGCTGATCATAAAATATTCAAAGTTAGAAGCCGTTTAACTGAGGAAACAATAAATATTTTATCGATTTGGCGAAGCTACTTTCAGAATATCTCATTTACGAAGTGTTACTGACCACGTGGGATTCATTTAATACCAGGATCCCGCAAGATTCAGAATATCCAGTTCCGCAACTATCGGGATTGAAATTTTCTTATGGGATTGCATTATCTACTAGTTACCTACTTTCTTAGTTCATAGCAGTCAGAGCTAGAACAGAGGTCTATTCTGACATCGCACAAAATAAGATTGATATAATTATTTACTTTCGTGTTGTTTTTATGATGACATGTATTTTGACTATTAGCATGAAACTGTCAACATTGTTATAATATCGAAAATTACCTACATCTTATCTGCCAAATGTTTTATTGATAGTTTGTATAATTCATCTTATCGTCAAATAAATTTTGACGATTCTTATCGTAAATCGTCGAGATTTGGTGTCATTGCTTAGCATGGAACCAATATATTATTATATGGAATCGATATTTTTATCGCTTTAATCCATACTAGGTCCACTGCACCATATTATACTATCCCACTGCCAAGCAATGGTCTCCTCTCAGAATTAGAGGCTTTAGTCAACCGCGCTGGCCTAACGAGGGTTGGCAGACTTCACACGCCGTCGACAATATCTCTTAAACACGCAGGTTTCCATTGGGGAACGGTGGGTGTACATTGGTACACCCACCGTTCCCCATGATAGGGGGCGAGCCTATTGTAATTAACCGGTCACAAATCCAAATTCCGACTACTACTGAGTATTTCATAGAAAAACCCAATAAAACTTTTCTCGACCTGGGAATCAAACCCAGGGCCTCAAGCGTAGCAATCGCGGTCACCAGACTAATGAGGCAGTCAGTAGATGTATTATTACTAATATTAACCACTGAACCTATACTACCTATATACCAACAGTTACTTTTTCCAGTTAATTATTATCTTTAAAATCGAGTTCATATCGTATACATAATTCATTATGTAAATTTTCAGGATAATAACTGAACATTTTTAACAGGTTATTTAATTATATGATGAGCTAGCGAACCGAGTACAACTGTAAATTTACTTTACTATTCTTTGAGTGTTAAATCGAATCTTTATGTCCGTAAGAGTTAATTTGTTAAGTTTGTTTTGATTTAATATGAGTAGATAATAATATTGAAATAAAACTACCACTTTTGCTTGGTGTAACGATTTCAGGGTACCTCATAAATAAAAATCAATGCTATAAATTTATTTATGACTTAATTAAATAAACATCTCGTGCATTATGAAATGACTTTTTTGCTCATTATAAGAAATATTGATTCGGGTTTCTGAGAACATTTTAGTCAAAGCGAAACGCCATAATAAGTTTCATGGAGAGGCGCCACGGCACCCTCGGTTTCCAGCAGACGCAGGTGCTTTCGGGACATGGATGCTTTTGAAGTAGGTACCTGTGTCGCATACGCCGGAAGCCAAAGCCAGTGTCACTACTGCGAGAACTGCCCCGAGGACACGGCGCAGCAAACGTTGGAACTCGACTCGCGTCGATGGGTGGTAACCTCTCGCTACTGCGAGCAAGTTATGCTTGCAAAAGAGGCGGCAGGAAGGGAGAGACAATTGTCCACGTCTCTCCTGATCCGTAGTAGACGCAGCGGGCGCCGGAGGGCGCTAACAGACTTGTGAGCTCCACGAGCTGTGGCCGATCCAAATAATGCAATGAATAAATTATTAATCCCGACGTTTCGGACCCTTTACAACGGCCATGGTCACGGGTAGACTGAGGTGGTGGGCGTCTTGATGATATAATTACTCGCCCATGTGACTCGTGACCATGAACGCTGTAAAGGGTCCGAAACGTCGGGATTAATAATATCAATATAACGCAATAAAATCCGTAAAAGTAGTTTTATTTCAATGTATAATATTCGCGTAAATGTCAGAAATGAATAGAGATCACCAGAGTTCTATCGCAAAGGCATAAATGACCTTCCTATTAGATGGCAGCAATGTATACATAATAATGGTAATTATTTTGATTAAATAAATATGTTAATTTCAATTTTTCAGTACAAATCGGCAATTTCATACTTTAACCCCTTATTTGCCTACCTAATTAAAATTCAAATATTTTTGGTTCGGCTTTTTTATAGTACGGAAATTCCGCCGCCTGGGGATAAGGAAGGGTATGTCGGACTAAAACCACACTTACCTTCACTTGCCCTATAGTCATGGCCAGGCCATGGGATCTGTGAAATTCGCCACGACAGACCTGGACCTCCTCAACTAGAGACGCTTGGAATCTCATCCTATTTGAGGACTCGCGTGCCGCTTACTGGGACCGTTGTCATTTTTTAATGACTTCCTTAAGTGTCTGTAGCTACAGTTATTCAAGTAATTAATATTATATTATGTTATGCCTACAGACTATATCGGTAAGAAGTTAAAAGAAAAAAGAAAGGTAAAAAGTTGAACTTTGAATTTAAACGCAGAAAAGCTGAATATAAAAAAAAATCGGCTCGTGTTAGGTATTTAGTAATTAAAGTTACATCGGGTGTCAGGTGGGACAGTGCCACTCGTTGGTCCATGAATATACCTATTTATGTTGAATTGCTGAGTTGTAGCCTTTTCACCGCCGCAGCAAAATTCAAGTTTTTTTGACGAGTTGAAATGACAACAGTATTAACGCCATTTTGATAGAGGTTGCGACCACAAACAACGTAACAACTAGTTAATAATAATATCTTATTTCACAAAAAAAATCTAGTACATTTGATTGTATGTGGAGCCTCCTTTTAGACAAACAATGCCTGTGTTAGGAGACTCCGCTCTTCCACATCGTATTATTATAATTATACTAGTATAATGTAAGAAAAGAGGTTTAATTTTGTTTAAAGATATAAGGAAAGTAAACACATGTATAAAGATATCATAAGTACTAGGTACTTGTAAACATGAGAGCCTAAGACGGATATACTAACATTGTTTAACAACAACTGGTTGCCAATGCTCCACGGGGAAGCGTGTTGGCAGTGGGGGGTCTTTGACCCTTATACTGCCAACCCAACTATTCCTCTTTCGCTTTACAGGGTCGGCAACGCGCAAGTGACCCCCTGGTGTGTGTCTATAATGGAAAATCAACTAAAAAGTATGAAACAAGAACATATTCGTAAATAGTGGCTCGTACTAATCATAAGTTCATAAAAAAATGGGTGTTATTTAAACGGCTAGCAAAGTATTCGTATATTTGTGAGCAAAAAAATGTAATCGGTTCGCTAAAAATAGCTAGTTGGGCAACTTACGGTCAGCAAATATTTCTCTAATTATCATTCTGGACAGCAGTAAATTGATTTGTACAGCCGAATATACATAAAAGCTGCAATGAGTGACCCATATTTAATCAAATTTTGGTAAGCACTCTTAACCAAAATTTTCATATATATGCACACCAATAAAATAAACTACATGTATAATCCTGCGTGACTGTTTATTTTTCATAAACATATTAAGAGAGGCTCACTGTTGGCTTATGTTTTAATTAAAAATTGTTATATTTAAATTACTGACCAATATTATGATTGTTTACAGAACAAGAATTTCAGCCTGATATTTATTATTGCTAACAAAATTTTTGTATGCTGGCCAAGTCATTTATAGGCTGTTATTTTTTTTGGTACCCAAATTTTAAAATGGCATACCTATTAATTACTTCTCTCAAAAAATCATAGGTAGACTTGATCACAGAATCCTCTGTTATAATAATAAACACATAGAATTCATATTAAAAACGACAACGTTGATCCTGTCTGCTGCCACCAACAGGGTGGCAGCAGACAGGATCAACGTTGACCAACCGCAGTATTTTTATTGTAAGTAATATTTACCGTAAAATTATTATAAGTATAATACAATTAACTCAAGAGGCCCGTCGAAAACACTGCCGGTTTCTTTTAATAATATTATAATTCCTATTTTTTTAAATTGGAATTATGTTTTATTTTGTATAATTTATGTCCTACGTTAATATGGTCTTTAAAATTTGCTATTAAAAAATATATTGACTTCCTATTGATTTCTGACATTTACGTGAATATTAGACATTGACAATAAAATCACTTTTAACGGATTTTATCGCGTTATATTGATATTACTAATCCCGACGTTTCGGACCCTTTACTTTGGTTTTTAATACTATCAGTACTATCAGTTTGATATTTATTTTATAATTTAGGGTAGAATCTAATTTGATCTTTTGAAGAAAGAGCCATCATAGACCAGTCCTAAGTAATTGACGGCACACATAGATCAGTCAACGTGTAGCTCCATCGCACGAAAATATCAGATAAATATGCAATGAAGAATTTAAATAATTTATATCAATACATATTGTATTTTTATGTTTACATAGGTATTTCTAATAATTTTTTTTTTCTAAGGTATTTTCTAAGTATTTGTAACAATATTCACAGTTAAGTGGTCTGTAACATAGTATGCGTTGGAATTAGCTAGGTACTTGGCTACATAGTTACAACTATTATTTAATAGTAAGCGGAGTGGATCGCGTAAACATACCATCACACTTGTATTCCCCGAAGTGTTAGGCAGAGGTGTACTAATGTACACCCACATTTCGCCGGTATGTTTAGGTCCCATGTAATAGGGGGCGAGCCTATTGCCATTAACCGGGCACAAATCCAGACTCCGAGACTGAGAATTTCATAGAAAAACCCAATAACACTTTGCTCGACCTGTGGATCGAACCCAGGACCTCTAGCGTAGCAGTCGCACTTAAGACCACTAGACTAATGATCGCATAAATTGCACCGTAATTAACAATAAGTGTGGTTATTACATAAAGACTGCGACATTGGAACGTTTTCCGCAAAGATTGTCTCTCACATAGGTACGGGACGTTAGTTAATTGAACAAGATTATTATCATCAGAATGTTGGAATCAGTTATGAGGTGGGTAATCCCGTCTATACACGCGTAACAAATTATTACTGCATTATTAATAATAATAATTTATTGCCATAAAAATACACACTGGAAAACACAAACAGAAGGACTTAATTAGTTGAACTTTGAAAGCCAAAGTACGATGAAACTTATGAGTACCAAATAGAATCATTAATAAAATATGTATTATACATTTATTTATTTATTGCGGTATAAGAAACATATAGTAACACATAATGTCACCAATTTTCTAAAAATTAAATTGCACTCGACGACAAGTTGCAGTTAGAACACATAACATTTTAAAATAAAATAAATACAAACTAAATTGTGTAATAAACATAAAAGATAACACTTTTAACAGTAAGCCTATAAAAAAATAGTTTGGTACATTAAATTTAAAAATATAAAGAACAATAACATTAATAGTATAAAACACAGTCTAGTTAAATTAACCTTGATCAAAATTGTAAAAGTAATTCATAGTCATTCCGTAGTTTTGCAGATTTGAGATCTGAATCTATATAATTTCTATAGAATTTTGTATTGTAGCAGTTACAAGCTCGTATTATGAATTTATTTTCCCCATATGAGGTTCTTGCATAAGGAACATCTAAGACGGTCATATAACGTGGAGAAGGCCGCCTACAGTATAATCCTATGTTATTTATGAGATACGAAGAATCTACAAGATTGTTTAAAATTTTTTAAAAGAACTAGCTGACCCCGCAATCGTTGTTTTGCCACAAAAAAAATATTGGGGTGGGTCACCTTATCATTTAGGGGCATGATAAATAGATGTTGGCCGATTCTCAGACCTCCCCGATATGCACACAAAATTTCATACAAATCGGTCCAGCCGTTTCGGAGGAGTACGATAAATAACATTGTGACATGGAAATTTTATATATTAGATTTATATATTAGATATTATATCATGATGGATGCGACGATTTTCTAGAGAAGTAATAATAGAGGGCTGAAAATTAAAGTTGGGATCCAAGTTATTTTTATGCTCTAGATGTTTAATAAATTTGTTCTGAATCCGTTCGATTCCGTGAGTCAAATCAAATCAAAAGGGTTCTAAACAGTTGAGACATTTCAAGATGTGACCTAACAAAGCATCATATAAGTATATATTTTCTTGAATTCTCTACCCTGTCTCAGTACAAATCCAAGCATTCTATACGATTTTGCTGTGATATGATCATAGTGTGCTCTAAAAGTTAATTCACATATTCGTACTCGTGGAGGAAATTCAGTCTAAGTAACTATTGCGCGGACTGGTTGAGCACTGAAGTTAATCTCCCCTTTTCCACCAGCTACTCCCAAACTAAGCAGAGCTAATACTATGGGTACTAGACAATGGATACAATGCTCTATACTATTTTTTGTAAATAAATTCTTATAATACACACCCCGAAAAACACAAACACTCATGTTCATCACATATTTATATACCTATGTATATTTGTGTTCTATGGAAAACGGACCCACGACTTCGTGATTCGAACCACTGTCCACAGTCAAAAATTATAGATACATTATATATAGTGATCATCCAATGTACAGTGGCCAGCAGACCAAGCTACCACAATCTGTCAAATTGACAGACTGTGGTAGCTTGACAGTTTTAGATAGCTTGACTTAGTGGCGTCTGTACATTATATTACATTAGCCAAAAGAGGTCCAGTGCTGTACAAAATTTCTTCCGAAGGCCTCTTGCATTCCCACCTGGATTCAATTCAACGACTAACAGCAAATTTTACCCGAACGCCTAACTTATGTTTTGTCCTCGCTTATGTTGTGCCGCTATGGCTGAACATGAGATATTCCGACGGCAACATTATACGCGGCGTGCTCTTCCTGCAGGTCGCCTGTCTGTGTCCAACTCGTAAAACTAACTAACTAACTACGCCGTTGGCGTAGTGGCTGAGTGGTTATGGGTTTGAGGCCCACACGGAACAAATTTTGGATTATGTGCAGGTAAATCTTATGTGTCTATTTGTATTTGTAAACGCACTCATGATATAACAGAAAATCTTATTAAAGAAGCATTTAAAAAGAAATCTTATAACCGTTGTGAATATTTTATAATTAAAATATTTGATATTTTCAGCAACTGGAAAATTCTCAAGATTCTCCGCTGAAAGGAATGTCAGACTACTACTGACTACTATAACAGACAACTACGTGCACTCGCCTTTTCTAGCCCTATGGTCGGGTCCGTGAGAGTTGGGATCATATTCGCTATGACCCCATCTAGCCTGCACCTAAGGGTCATGTTCTATTTTCCAAACTACTTTTGCGTAGGTTCGTTCACCCGCATGTGTCACTCACTTCCACACAACTTTATTACTACCCTGAACCCAAACCCAGAAAGCTTTTAACAAAAAAATATTTTTAAACTACACATCTTACTACAACAACGAATAAATAACAATGTGATTAAATATTTCTACATTCAAAACTGGTAGTTAATTTTTGATTTTATAATCAATACTTTTTTATAAAAATACAAAGTATTTTTAGTCAGATATAGTTAGGTTTTTTTACACCCCTTTTGGGTAGCTAGCTAGGTTTCTTTTTTACCCCACCCTAAAAGGCGAAAGGGGCGTGAAAATCTTAGAATTTGCCCATCCTAATCTTGCCTGGAAAACATCACAGAATGTGATAAGGTCACCAATTGTATATTTTTATAATGTCTAGTGTGTCATGTCTTTTGTATTTTTATACTACTAAGGTGGCAAACAAGCATACGGCCCACCTGATGGTAAGCGATTACCGTAGCCTATAGACGCTTGTAATACCAGGGGTATCACTTGCGCGTTGCCGTAAAACGAAAGAGGAATAGTTGGTTTGACAATATAAGGGTCAAAGTCCCCCCACTGTCAACACAACGTTTCCTCGTGGAGATTGGCAACCTTGCTCATCGTAAGGAACACAACACAGCTCAAAGCAGTGTTATTTTACTTTGATTTTCTGCAAGGTGGAGGTACTTCCCCAGTCGGGCAGCTCCAATTTGCGTGGAATTACTCCCACTATGCCAAATAAAATTAATACAAGAGAGGTAGCTCTTGTATTTATTTTATTTGGTGTAAAATCAGCTCACAACGCATTGTGGTCAATTATAGGTATTAAGTAGAAGTAGCAGCGTTGTTAGCTTTGTTTTAATTTAAACTGGCATCAAGTTTTTGTATGTTTTAAAATAAAACCTAACAATCTAACCTAGCTACATTTATAATTCCTAGCATTTTGAAGCTCATCTAATATAATTGACCACAACGCGTTGTGAACTGTTTTTTTCGCTCAATGAGCATTTTCGATCTTTTTCCGTAACATATTTAATTTAAAATATTAAATGAAGTAGCGTATAACGCTATTGTTCTCCTTCAAAGGTTGTATATCAAAGCAAAGCAAATTAAATATTCAAAGTCATACTATTACCCCTGTTTTCCCCGAAGAGTTAGGCAGAGGTGTACAGTAATACATACCCGCAATAATAATGATAATCAACAACCCCCTAGGGGTGAGCCTATTGTCATTAACCGGGTACAAATCCAAACTACGAGCCGCTACTGAGAATTTTATAAAAAAATATAATGACACTGCTCGACCTGAATCGAATCCATGACCTCTACCGTAGCAGTCGCTCTTGCGACCACTAGACTAACGAGACAGTTAATCAAAAAAATATGTAATAAAGCGAAAACTGAGCCTACCGCTAAGGTGGCCCATTCGTTATAAGGGATAGCCGAAACTTATGGATGCTGGCAACACATAATCCTCGAAGCCTTTTACCAACTATGTTGGGGTCGGCCTTCAGCCTAACAAAATCAGACTGAATAGCAGTATTTTACAAGAAGCGTCTACCATCAAGATTATGATGCTGATTATTTGTCAGATTCGAAATCAAAATTAAAGTTGTTAGTAATTACCTACTAGTTTAGTTCCGAGTCTTAATTATTACTTATTTTATACTTCTCTTCTGTGTTCTCTGGTCCTGTCTATTGATGTTATAAAATAAAGACGTTTCGGACCTTTGCAGCATTTATGGTCACACCACAGACAGGCTGGTAATCATCAACTCATATACTGTCCCACTGCTGGGCACGGGTCTTCTCTCAGATTGAGCGGGATTAGGCTATAGTCCACCACGCTGGCCAAGTGCGGGTTGGCAGACTTAACACACCGTCGAGAAAAATCTCTAAGGCATGAAGGTTTCCTCACGATGTTTTTTCCTGATAATTAATTATTAATACGAACATGAATTCGTAAAGTCAGAGGTGCGTGCCCTGGATTCGAACTCGAGTCGACCTTCATGGATGTGAATAGGAAAACTGTTTCAACGATTAAGTCGCTGCGACATCGCTATGGTTTTAATTACGTGATTCGGGCTACAGCTTCTTATTTTATTTATACCCAAGTTCTCAAGAGGAATCAGATTAAGTATTTTTTTATAAATTGGCAAATATACTTAAAAAACATTTAAAATCGACAAAGAATATTGATGACATACTTTGGACCTACAAAGCGCTTACAAACACTAGGCTAATTTCGGGAATACATACCCGTAGGTAAGTATACCACTACCTTCGAACTTTTGATGTAAAACAATACAATATGTCAAACTGCCACCACCCCCTACTTCCCACCTCCAGGATATCTAACCCCCTCTATGACATAGAGGTTGTTAAATGACCAGTGTATGTCATTTAATCAATTACTATAAAACAAATCTCCTATGATCGGAGAGAAAATAAACCACTGGGAAAAAACGGGTGAAATGTGATTTTACGAAATACCACGTTTTCCTTCGCCGTTTGAGCGAGATACAATTAATTATTCATGAAGAGTTCATTCAGTATTCATTCAGAAAAGTCATGAAGCATGCCTTGGATTCGAACTCGAGACCTTTGACTTAGCAGTCCAACGGTCATATAATAACAATCATATTATAATTAGTGCTCTCAGCCATCCAAATTGGTAAATCAAGGTTATAGGAAACCCAGCCAATATTGAAATATGGAAATACCTCTCGTTCGGTTGCGTAATTAACACTGCTGCACGAATCGTCCGCTTGCACAGATCGATATTAAAGCTACCCGCGTACGTAATAATGTATAGTGTGTCATTTCATTAATTGGGCAAACTGAAGGTGTCGGGCAAAGCAAAGATAAAAGGGATCAACTAATAACTGTAGCTTCAATTAAAGCAGAATTAGCGTAGTGATATAAATCACCATTGGAGTGCCAAGTCAGATCTCGAGTTCGAATCCAAGACATGCACGATTGCGAAATAATGTCATCATCATCAACCCACATACGGACAGTATGTGGGTTACTGCTGTACTGCTAGGCACGGGTCTCGTCTCAGATTGAGAGAGACAGATTAAAACAAAGTTATAGTCCACCACGCTGGCCTAGTGCGGGTTGGCAGATTTCACTCACCGTCGAGAAGAATCTCTCTTAGGTATGGAAGTGCCCAACAGTGAAACAATGAATAGGTTAATTAGATGGTAATTGTAGCTATTAAGTTATAACTTGTTAATTGTACCTATATCTTCTGATTCTAATACCCTGCGTCGTAAGAGATTTTGTTATAATATTGACTACATTTTGAAACCCATTCAATGTGTAAATTGCCAATCAAATTAGAAAAGTCATCGTGTATGTTATCAAGCCCCAATGTTTGAGTAATAGGTGCTAACGACCAACCCCACGTAATGACCACTAATATCAATGAGAAATTGTGGAACAAACTAGAAACTACGATAAAAATAATGTTAGTCATCAGTAGCTGTAGCGACCGAGTAGCGTGCAAGGATTAATTAGGCGTCCAATGCCGACTCCATTATTTCGCATCTAATACCTAACAATCTGTGCATCTTGTCTATAGGAGTGTTGAATCATAATCTCTCTCGAACTGCATAAATAGACAATTGAACATACCATCACGCCATTAATGATTCGGTCCTACGTACAAATAGGGGGCGAGCTTATTGCCACTAAATATATGAATTAATATAATATCGGAGTTTTGACTCACAACCTGTTAGTTACACTAGAATCTCACCCTATCTCAATGATGTATAATAATAATAATAATATGTTGGCTAATGGCCATATCTATAAGGAGTAGCTCCTTAGTACCGCGGGACCCGTTCCTACATCCGTTCTGAGAGACCGACATGATGGAGTTATTGTCGATGTGTTTATTAATTTTAACTCTCAAGATGGATGTAAGAACCTTATAGACCGTTGGTAAACATGTAATAGGTCTATAATTTTTGGGTTCCGCGGTGCTACCAGACTTGTGGAGCAGGTGGGTTATTCCTGTTGTAAGGAACTTGGGTAGCAAACCAGACTCCAAAGCTGCCTGGTACTGAGATGCCAAACGAGCGTGCGACCTTTGTAGCCACTTAATCCAGAAGTTGTGCAGCCCGTCCGGCCCTGGAGATTTCCAGTTTGGCAACGGACGGACTGCACGGGCTACATCTTGGGGGCTGATCGTGATAGCCCCCATTTCTTGTATTGGATCGCACGCTCGTTCGACCTCCCGAGTCCATTCACCTTCGGTGTGACTGACAGGCACCGACCAGATGCTGCGCCAGAATGAATACATAGCGTCATCATCCGGCAGGCACGTATCAGTCACACCTTGGTCGGGTCGCTCCCAAGCCCGATAAACCCACCTTTCATTACTCTGGAATGTACGATTCTGGGTGTATCGCTCCACTCTCCGCCTGTACCTACGAATACGATTTGCCCATGCAAACACTTTTTGTTTCAGGAAGTCGATGCGCTCTGTGACATGGGATATATAGTCTCGGGGGCTGACATCAGTCCCCGAAAATGCCCGTCTCACAAAGCGCATCACTCTTGGACGAGTATTTCCCTCCCTGAAACAAATTAGTTTGCCGATGAGTGCTCTGGCCCCACCAATACGACGCTCGATCCTGCACTGCCAAGCCGGTACGGCTGGTTTCGGTCGTGTAGCTCTGTCATCTGCAAATTTGACGTGGGCTACACGACATGCCGCTACAGCCGCACAGTACATGATCGAATGTGTATCAGTGAGGTCTTCACAGTCATCAAAATAGTTTGACAACTGCGAATCCAAAACAGCCACCAGCGCCCTATTTTTGTTATGCATGGGCAAACGAGGTAATCGTGGCCTAAGTTCGGGCGGCATGTAGCGATATTCCCGAATAGCACACTCCAAAGCACTGCTTAATTCCTCACTGCACTGGGTACTTACATTTGCAACCCTGTCATTACTCTCCTCGTCAGCGTGGCTAGAGGTATGGTTGGGCTGTGGTTGGGCCACAACCTGCGACGATGGGGCAGTGACAGGGTTACACATTTCTGTTCGGAGGCGATCAAGCGCAGTATCATCCAACATACGATTACGCTGAATGACCCGCACCTGATCCGAAAGTCGTTGGGCCGAAACGTTGACGGCTGGCTCAAGCACCTGAAACAAAGAGAGCATCCGGACACGGTACGCGGTCAGGTTGTTTCCTCCCTCTGTAGCCCCAAAGTATGCGCGCATGACATTTTCATTGATGGATTGTGTCCATCTCATGCGCTGCACACTTCCGCCGGGTGCTGGGACCCTATCAGAGACCGGTGGGCCTCGAGGTCCTAAGCGGTCCGGCGGCCGGCGCCCTCCCCGTCGACGCGCAGGTGGTGGTGTCGTCGGCGGCGAGAAGTACTCGTCGCTCGAGCTCGACGCAACTGCCACGGCCGGTGTCACAGCACTCACAATGGGGCTGGGTTCCGACGGCGGCGAGGCGGAGCTGGGCGACGAGGCCGGAGATGGTAGGCGTGCGTTTTTTCTTCTGGCCTGGCTTCTTGTCAACATGGTGTGATCATTCCGTAAAAATTTGGTTTCTTTTTTTTTCTTTTATGCAACCACGGATAGTACATAATTTATGAATATATATATGAATTTGCTTTTATTTTGATTTTATATCTTATTTAAAATGGTTTGTATTGATTTAATTTCTTAAAATTATTGGTGAAAAATTTTTTACATGTCAACCTTGACAAGTCAGACCACAGATCATTAGCGAATAGCGAATCTGTGAGGATCGAGCGAGGTATATTTCAGGGCGATAGTTTGAGTCCACTTTGGTTTTGCCTAGCCCTGAATCCTCTAAGCATGCTGTTGGAGAATTCAGGGCTAGGCTATCGGTTGAAGAGAGGTGGTCAGGTTATATCTCACCTCCTTTACATGGATGACCTGAAGCTCTTTGCCCCCAACAATCTTCAGCTGATGGAGCTACTGAAGGTAACTGAAATTTTTAGTAGCGCCATCAGGATGGAGTTTGGTGTGGAAAAATGTGCGGTCATGGTAAAGCGAGGGGAGATTGTGGAATCCGTAGGAGTTCAACTCGCGGATTCCATAAACCTGAGATCCCTCTCTCCAAACGAAACCTATAAGTATTTGGGTATGTCGGAAGCGTTAGGTATCAGCGCTACTGACATGAAGCAATCGTTGAGGGAACGTTTCTTTGGCCGCCTGAAGAAGGTATTCAATAGCCTTCTTTCGGGCGGAAACAAGGTGCGCGCCTTCAACGGTTGGGTCATGCCGGTATTGACGTACTCTTTTGGCATACTCAAATGGACTCAAACGGAACTTGATGGCCTGGATAGGCGGGTTCGTACACTGCTGACTGCATATCGAATGCACCACCCACGATCGTCGGTCATGAGATTGTATATCCCGCGGAAGTGTGGAGGCCGAGGCTTTTTAAATGCTAAAAACCTCCACAACCGCGAGATATGCAATCTCAGGGAATATTTTCTACACGCCGACGTGGGAATGCATCGAGATGTAGTAGCAGTGGACAAGGGACTCACCCCGCTCTCCTTGGCGAATGAGAACTGGCGCAAGCCTGTAGTGCTTGATACTAACGACCGCAGGAAGGTATGGCAGAGTAAGGAGCTCCACGGACGCTTTTTCGGGGCCCTACATGGGCCCGATGTAGACCAAGCAGCGTCCGTAGCCTGGCTGCGTTTCGGTGACCTCTTTGGGGAAACCGAAGGTTTTGTCTGTGCAATTATGGACGAAGTTATCATGACGAATAACTACCGGAGATTTATTGTGAAGGATGGCGCAGTTGACATCTGTCGGGCATGTCACCGCCCGGGTGAATCGATCCGCCACATTATCTCTGGTTGTTCTCGTCTAGCTAACGAGGAGTACTTGCATAGGCACAACCTTGTAGCCAGAATTATCCATCAGCAACTTGCTCTGAAATACACTCTTGTGGCATCGGAGGTACCGTACTACAGGTATGTGCCCGACCCAGTTCTCGAAAATGGCAATATCACACTGTACTGGGATCGGTCCATCATCACTGACAGGACTATTGTAGCCAATAAGCCTGATATTGTGGTGGTGGACCGAATTGAGAGGCGTGCAATGATTGTTGACATTACCGTCCCGCATGACGGGAACCTCGTGAAAGCCGAGAAAGATAAGCAAATCAAGTATCTTGACTTGGCTCGCGAGGTTGTCGACATGTGGGATGTGGACACAGCGATCATTGTACCGATAGTCGTGTCAGCCAATGGCTTAATAGCCACGAGCCTCGACCAACACCTCAGGAGGCTTTCGTTAGGCGGCTGGGTCAAGGGCCTGATCCAGAAAGCAGTATTGCTGGACACGGCCCGTATTGTTAGGAGGTTCCTCTCTCTGGAGCCCTGACCGCCGGTAGCTTGGACCCTGTTCCCGATACCGGTGGGCCTCTATTTTTATATTTTTAAATGTTTTCATTTTTTAATTTATTTTATAAAAATATTTAAAAATGTAAAATATAAGAAAATAGCTTAATAAAGGACATAATAATAATCTTTATTACTCAAAAAGATTACACAATAATTACATTAGGCCTTAAAATATGTAAGTACTTTAAGTATATAAACTCTGACCTCTGAACTAGGTATATATACCTGTATCTCAGATGTCAGTGCCCTCATTAGGTATAGGATTTGTTAAAAACTAGCTTAGATTTAGTCATTGTTCACAAGCGTGGCTGCTGAACGTGAGGACTTGGCATAGATTACTAGGTCTGAAAGTGTGTTATTTGGGTTATTCTTGCTCTGCAACTGGCACTACTGCAGCTCATACACCTCTGTCGATCCCTTCGGGAATAGAAGCGTGATGGCATGTTATATTTATGTTTTGCGTCACTCTACTAAAGACGAGAAATACAAACATTTTGCTCCAGATCCCCATAAAAGTAAAAATAAAGTCAAATATTTTATTTACATTAGGCCATTAAATAGCAATTTAGTCAAAATTAGGTTGCACGGTTCCAAAAAGTGAGTCTTATGGAGAAGAACTGGTATGAAACCCCATAGACACTTTTAAAAAACATGATTACAGTGTTTGTTATTCTTGATTTACAATTTTGTTCTGAATAGTCCATCAGAACATTGCAGTTTGATGTGTACTAATAAATTAATCCAGTATCTTCAATCAATCAGGCAGTGTTTTGTTTTTGCCATTGACAGTAAGAGCTGACCAGCCCCGACAGATGGCACCCGTGGCACACGTCATACTCGATGACGTGTGTATCGGCGCCGTTTGACTCAACCATGTTGCAGGGAATAAAACGACCTGACACACAACGCCACCATCAGCAGGACATTTAAGTGAGCATGACAAGCTCAGACCGCAAGGTAATCGGAGGGCACAATAGAATAATAGCGTCATTTATATTATGGTTGATGGTGATGAATAAACTGATCCAAGCGTAGTTGCGACTTTGGGGACTAACAGCCAGATAAGTACATTGAAATAAAACTACTTTTTACGGATTTTATCGCGTATATTGATATTATATATTCGTCGCTTCATTCTTCAGATATAATTTAAATACCAAGTAGTAGTCCTTTTATTCTACAGGCAACATCGCACAATTTCAGAGTAACTTTTTTTTTTTTTTTTTTTGTGTAGGTAGGTACGCTTCCTTGTTGTTGTCTCTGTGATATTGCTCATTCCTTTTTTGTGCGAGGCAACGAGCGCACGCGCTTTATCAAGATGCCGAAACGTAGTGCACAGGAGAAATTAGAGCGTTATAAACGTAAAATTAGAAAATTAGAAGAAAAGGATAAGAAGAAAATAAATAGTCGTCGAATACGACGACCTTTAGATTCATCGGAGGATGAAATTATCTCAGGTTAGTTGTGTTGTTTATTAAGTGAAATTTTACCACTATAAAAACTAACTCGGGATTGACTGCGAGTCAATTGCGATAACATAATTAGCTGCGAGCTAATTGTGAGTCATACCCCATGACAAGTTATGTAGAAAATATGTGTAATCTTAAGTAGATATGCACATTAACTACGAATATTATTACCCACGAGACAATATCAACATGTATGTATGTAACGTAAAACTCGTTACATACCTACCATCTAATTAATTCGCTCAAGTATCTAATACTTTCCTCTAGATACGAATGACGTCGAACTTCGCGAAGAACGACAAGGTGTTACACACGAAGAAGAGCAGGCAGCGGAAGAACCCGCCCCGCAGGAGGTATCAGATCTCGTGGAAGTTCCGGCGGGCCCATCAGAACAGACTACTTCTGAAGTAAGTCTGGATCCAGAGTTGCTGTCCGCGTTGGGAAGTTCCACGTCTGGTACGCCAGATTTTGGGGAAGACATCCACGAAAGCTTAGCCAGCTTGTGGACCCCCTTTTTTGCAAAAAGGTTTACCCAAAGAGGATAAAGATAGGCTTATGAAAGAGCATCGTATACCCGCAAATTGCAAATTACTGCAATCACCAAAACTGAACGCGGAAATTTCAGCCGCTGTATCAGATATAGTTAGAGGACGAGATAAAAAGTTAGTCAGTTTCCAACAACAGTTGGGAAACGGGACCGCGGCTATAAACAAAGCGATGGATACTTTGCTGAAGTCGGACAATAAATTTTTAGCCTTAAAACATTTAAGTGACGGTTGCCGCCTGCTATCCGATTTGCATCATTGTCTTACTAAAGACAGAATAAAATTAATTACCCCGAGTCTAGAAAAGAACTTCCTACACGTCATTCAAGACTCGGAACGTGATGATACCCTGTATGGTAACTCACTATCTGAAAAAATAAAAGCTAGCAAGGCTATCGAAAAACAAGGGTCCATGATAAGAAAGACACTGACAAATCAGAAAAACAATATCCCTCATCCATCGGTCACTCATCCTGCCCCTCAGGGAAACTGGGCAGGACCTCCTCGTTACCCGTCGAACAGGGGGGGGCGGGGAGGTCAGAGCAGGAGACCACCAGTGCCATCACGTCGGCCATATCCGTCGCAGTCTCAAGCGCAAGCGAAGAGCTTCAACTCAACGAAGACTCGTGCGTCACATCAGAAATAACTAAGGTACATGCCGGCAGAATCCAATTCTTCTTCAGTTGTTGGACCCACATAACTAATAACAAAGTAGTACTGTCGTGGATAAAACACGGCTTTACAATCCCCTTTCGTACCCAAGTTACTCAGTCTATTGTACCATATTCCAGCTTTACCCTCGAGGAGGCTCGAAATATGCACATAGCAATTAATAAGTTATTAGAATTGGGAGCCATATCACGTTGTTTCCCAACTCAAGGCCAGTACATATCAAAAATATTTTTAGCACCAAAAGCTAACGGAGGTAAACGATTTATCTTAAATCTAAAATCATTAAATAAATTCATTACAAGTACACATTTTAAAATGGAGGATCATAGAACGGCAGCAAAATTAATATCTCAAGGCGTTTTCTTAGCAACAATTGATTTAAAAGAGGCCTATTTGTTAATTCCTATATGCAAACAGGACCGAAAATACTTACGTTTTAATTTTCAAGCCCCTAACTCTAGGAAAGTATCTACTTTCCAATTCACTGCAATGCCGTATGGTCTATCCGTGGCACCTAGAGTGTTCACAAAAATCATGAAGGAGGTCATAGCCTACCTTCGAAAACAAGGACATAAATCAGTTATATATCTAGACGATATATTATGTATAGGTAATGATTATGATGAATGTATTTTTAACGTACGCGAAACCCTCAAACTCTTAGAATGCTTAGGGTTCGTAGTTAACTATGAAAAAAGCTCGTTAAAACCCTCTCAAAAATGTAAATTTTTAGGTTTCGTATACAATACACACGACATGTCATTATCGTTAACTACTGATAAACGTAAAAACATTAATAAATTAGTTAAAAAGTTCTCGAGGTTACCAAGATGTACAATACGAGACTTGGCGCAATTAATAGGCATTTTGGTCGCTGCCTGTCCAGCAGTTCGATATGGTTTTCTTTATACAAAATTGTTGGAACGTCAGAAATTCCTGGCATTACAACTACATAATAATAATTACGAGCATAAGATTAATATTCCCGAAACTGTTCTAGAAGATCTTAATTGGTGGCGTAATCACATATTCACAGTTATGTGTCCCATAAGAAATCAAAGTTTTACCAAAGAAATATATTCTGACGCTTCTAGAACAGGTTGGGGTGCCGTTTGTAATGATAAAAAGGCCCATGGGCGATGGAAAGCTTCAGAAATAAAACACCATATAAATTACTTGGAAATTCTGGCCGTATTTTTAGGATTGAAAAGTTTTGCCAATAATGATGAAAATTGTTCAATTTTGCTAAGGGTAGACAATACGACAGCAATTAGCTACATAAATCGCTTAGGCGGTATTCAGTTTCCACACCTAAACAATCTAACAAGACTCATTTGGCAATGGTGTGAGAAGCGTAATATCTGGTTGTACGCATCTTACGTGAACACGAAAGATAATTATGCTGACGAAGAATCTAGACGAGTTAACCCCGACACAGAATGGGAGTTATCAGACCACGCTTACCGTATTGTTAAAAGACACTTTGGTTGTCCTGATATCGACCTCTTTGCTTCTCGCAACAATGCCAAATGTGACTTGTTTGTTTCTTGGAAACAGGAACCGGACGCTTACGCGGTAGATGCATTTACCTTAAACTGGCAATCCAAATTCTTCTATGCGTTCCCGCCATTTTCCTTAATTCTAAAATGTTTACGCAAGGTTATTGATGATGGTGCCGAGGGAATTTTAGTATTCCCTCACTGGCCTTCGCAGCCATGGTACCCAATTTTACGAAATCTGTTAGATTCCCACATACTTTACCTAAACCCTAACAAATTTCTTCTTCAATCTCATTTCAGGGAGCACCATCCCCTACACGCCAACCTTACCCTGGGTGTCGTGAGACTCTGCGGACGGCATTCACACGCCGTGGGACCCCTCACGACTCACTAAATCTAATGCTGGCTTCGCTAGCCGATAATACGATTAAACAATATAATGTAACGTTAAAGCTTTGGTGGGAATACTGTTCTTCAACTAATATTGACGTTTTCAATGGTTCAAAATCGTCGGTTCTCTCTTTTCTAACAGAACAATTTAATAAAGGTTGCTCATACGGCTCCCTCAATAGTCACCGCTCCGCGTTGTCACTGATCCTAAACTTTAACTTAACCTCTGATGATTGTATAAAACGGTTGATGAAAGGAGCTTATAAACTTAAACCTAATAAACCCAAATACACTTTCACCTGGGACCCGCAATTGGTGCTCAATCACGTATCCAATTGGTACCCCAACTTAGAATTAAATCTCGAAAAAAATACTAAAAAATTAGTCATATTATTAGCACTGTGCACAGCCCATAGGGTACAAACTTTTTCATTAATAAAATTAGATAACATTTCATTCACCCCAAGCGGAGTTAAGATAGCTATAACAGACATCATTAAGACTTCGGCTCCTGGACGAGACCAACCAGTATTGTTCCTACCGGTTTTTAGAGACAATATAAACATATGTCCTGCTTCAGTCCTCAAAGATTATATTTTTGTAACAAAAAATATGAGGACGGCGAATGTAGGAAATCTCTTACTAACCTATAAGAAACCACACAAAGTCGCAACAGCTCAGTCTATCAGTCGATGGATTAAGCAAGTGTTGTCAGAAAGCGGTGTAGACGTAAGCACGTTCACCGCACACAGCACGCGACATGCCGCCACGTCAGCCGCTCGCGGCTCTGGACTTAGTGTGGATACTATTAGGAAGACAGCTGGTTGGACCAGCACGTCTTCGGTATTTGCCCGATTTTATGACCGACCTATCCAAAGCAATGATGATTTCGCAAACGCAGTTGTATTTCCTGTAATTAACTAATTACTATTTAGGAAAATATTGTTTTATAACATAATTATAAGTATCAAAGTTCAGCTGTGATTGTTGATTTACCTACGTTTCGTTGATAATAATTAAAAGAAGATGCATTACACGAACAAAACTTGTTTCTCTAAAAATCTACTTGGTATTTAAATTATATCTGAAGAATGAAGCGACGAATATATAATAGATGATCAAACGAACTTCTTGAAGCGAAGTTCGATCATTATTATATGAGTCGCTTCATTCGAAGATATAAGAACCCTCCTCTCCCATGAATAAATCACGTTTCATAGACTGCAGTGTTTTTTCACCCCTAAAAGTTTTGTTCTTAATAAATCTCTGAAAGAATGAGCAATATCACAGAGACAACAACAAGGAAGCGTACCTACCTACACAAAAAAAAAAAAAAAAAAAAAAAGTTACTCTGAAATTGTGCGATGTTGCCTGTAGAATAAAAGGACTACTACTTGGTATTTAAATTATATCTTCGAATGAAGCGACTCATATAATAATGATCGAACTTCGCTTCAAGAAGTTCGTTTGATCATCTATTATTAATCCCGACGTTTCCGAAAATCCGTAAAAAGTAGTTTTATTTCAATGTATAATATTCGCGTAAATGTCAAAAATCAATGAGTCAGATAAGTAATTAAAATAAAAACAGCATACAAATAAAATAAGCTTGGTTATGAGGTAATGATAAAGCATGAAATTTTAATAGAGGTACCGGCTTCGGCCTCAGCGCGACCACGACGCTGGGATCAAAATATTACGTTTTTATAAGTGTTTTGTTGAGGTACCTATATAATAATAATAATGACTAAGTATTTTTTTTCTTGTACCGCTAATTAATATATTTTAGTTATATATAATTTTATTTAGGCCTCATCTATACCTATTATATATACCTTATATATTTTATATATACCTTTTGAATACTACTAACCAACTACTGCAAATACATAATTATAATATTATGTATTCTATTTTTGTCAAAAAGTTTTGAAAATATTTTTATTACATTATATTATTATTATTTGATAGAAGTACACACAGTAAATTTAAGTAAATAATAATGATATATGGTAACATATAACTATTATTATCTACTTAATTTCAGTCGAGATATTCAAATGAACATTGAAACTGAAGACGAATTCAGGTAATCAAAAATGTTCAAATGTTCAAATTCAATTAGTCAACTGTTAAGTATTCGATTTTTTTTTCATTAGATTTGGCATTAACATTTGCTAAACATTTCTAAATGTAAGTACCTATAAATTTTAGAGAAAAAAAAAACGATCTCAGGCAGGGTGTGAACCTGCGTCCCTCCGGTTAAGCACCTGACGCTTTAGCCAACTAAGCTACCGAGATCACTAATTATGTGTTAAGTATTCCTTTAAATTAAAAAAAAACTTCAGCAAACCTGAAAAAAAGTTATCGATATAGTAATGAGATCAGTTAGTTAGTTATAACTAATATAAGATCTCAAATGTACACGAAGGCGGCAATTTAGAACACTCAAAACAGACAGGAACTGTGTTTTGAACACTTTTTAATGAGCAGAAAGGTTAACTTTTGAGTTCACCTGAATTTGTTCTACTACCGAGGTTTTATTCATAAGCATTTGACTCGACAATGTCGTCTGTCTGTCCAGTCTTGAAGGCCAACTTGCAAACCTAAGTTGTTCAGTTCCAAATACTAGCTAAAATAACTTTGCTATAATACATGTCATGATATAATCAATTTTAAATAATTGTAAAAACTAACAATATTTATGACACCTTGAACCGGTATCTTTATTACTCAAGCACGCCCGTCGTAATGACTAAACAATTTGATATACAAATTGGCAGGACGGTAAACATCCTGAATTAAGTTATTTAGAAAAGGAAAAATTCGACCGCGGGCAGGATTCGAACCTGCGTCTTCTGGTTAGGTACACCAGACGCTATGACCACTAAACCACCTATTGAAAAGCAAGTTTTTTTTTTTTTGTTACTTTCGTCACCATAAAGACATAAATTCAGTATGTGAAGGAAAAATTCGACATGACGGGTAGGTATCGCGGTGGCTTAGTGGTCATAGCGTCTGGTGTACCTAACCAGAAGACGCAGGTTCGAATCCTGCCCGCGGTCGAATTTTTCCTTTTCTAAATAACTTTAAAATCTTAGCATGGAAAATGCCAAAAATATACAAAAAGATAATCCTGAATTAACATAGGAAAGATATTGCTAAACGCCTGAACGACGTTTCACGTGAACCAAAGGCTGGCCTCTACTTCAGCCAGATAATAAGCATTGCTATTCAACGTGGCAATGCAGCTTAGTACGCTACCAGGCTATGGCAAAGTGGAGGTGCTCTTTTCTAGTCTTGTTTTAGTTTAGTTTACTTTGTTTTTATTTTTATTTTAGTTTGTTGGTAGTGTCATGAATGTCACAAAGGAAATATGATGACTTTGTAGAATAAAATGCAGTCCTATGAATAACAACTTAAGCTTGAGTTATTACTATAGCATATTCAGCAGATAAGGAATGAAGAAAGAAACAATATTTCGATTTATGTAGGTTCCTAAAGTTGAGAGACAGTGTACAAAATATAAATTAATTTGGCGGCAACCAGCTACGAAGCTAACTAATAAAATAATATTTTGGGACATTTCACACAGCACCATCTAGTCCCAAACTAAGCAGAGCTTGTAGTATCTATTAGACAATAGATATAATACTTATATACTTTTTTTTATAAATAAATACTTATATTAATACTTATAATTTTTTTGTAAATAAATACTAATAACATATAAGAAACACCCAGACAAACACAAACACTTTATATTTGTGTCCTGTGGGAATCGAACCCACGATCTTATGATCAGCAGTCCGCTAAACCGCTAGACCACAGAGGTCGTCGTAATAGGCGCTAGGGCCAAACGGCCTTTTTCAAGGCTAAATGAGCTCAATGTTCAATGTCAATGTTGCTCCACGTGTCCCTCTGATCCCAGCAGAGGGCAGAGTGGAGAAGCAAGGACGGGTTCGGGGGAGCAGTGGGAATTCGTTCTCACCTGCCACCACCGTCAAGTCCGAGGGCGATGGTCCGTGGGCGGTGGACGCGGGGACGTCCGTCGCTTCCCCTTAAGGACCCGAAGCGGCGACGCACGTAGTGTTCCATGCGCGCACCTCTAAAGCGGTGGGGGGGAGTCTACGCCCCCCTACAAAACGAAGGACGGGGCCCATCGCGGCGGGCCATTACCAGTCGGGAGCCGTAGAAGAATGCTCTGTTCCCGTAGCCCCCGACGCAACAGGTGCGAGGAGTAACACCTTGGGGGTTTTAGTCGGTAGGTCAACCGCTCTGGGTGGAGTCCGACATGTCTCGCCTCCCAGGGCGGCGGAAGTCCGTGAGGATTTTCTACACGCTAAACAAAAAAAAAAGCATTTGATGCTTTACTACAATATCCACGGCCACGGGTAAATTTAGATTACCATATAAACCACTGAATTTGCACATCAGTACGCTAATAATTTATTACTCCGTGAAATATCATTAAAGGTTTTTTATTTAGGTCTAAAATATTAAAAGGGCTATATCAAAATTACTCAGTCGTTGGATCGTCGACGATGCAAGGATGACAACATCCTAGTAAACTTTTGATGGGCGACTTAATTCCATATCGTCACGTTAACTTTCGACTGTAACCATCTTAATTGTGACGTTGAAACGCTTCTGATTAAGTATATTATACAGGTAGTCATATTATGACTACCTGTATACCTAATATATGGCGACGCGCTTGTGAGTCTCATATCATTATATTCATTTCTCCTGAACTTTGCCAAATATCGAAATGTAACTTACACGAAAACTTAAGTTAAAATTCTAGTTTTAATCCCAAAAAATTTCATGGTAATCCGTTTAGCCATTTCGAACCCTATTTGAGCGAGACAAACTTTCAGACAGACAAACTGAAAAATATTCTAAAAACGTATTGATTTCTGACATTTACGCGAATATTAAATTTCAATTCTAAAAACGCTCATTTTGATTTGTCGTGGTACAACAGTTTTTACAATTTTGCTTTCGCAGGTAAATCCATCAGGCATGCAGATTTCCCTTCAAAATTTATGTAAGTGAGAATTAATTTTAATGCGCACTTAACTTCGTAAACGTACTTCAGAGGTGCTTAAGTCGAGTGAGATTTTTGACTTGGTAGCCCACGCCAGGCTATATATAACTGTTGTTGTCTCCTCTTACCCAGGGTTAAACTCGCACGTTGCCGATATAACATGATATCAATTGTTCAGTCTCATTATCGTATATAATATCATATCGCCACACAATGTTAGGGAAGATAGATAATTCCAATCTTCCATTTTTGAAAATGTAAAAAAAGAAATTAGTAAAACCATAAATAATTAAGTTTACTAGTGATAATATCTACACTATTACAATTTTTTACATTAATTATAAATAATAATTTATGCATACTTGCATAGCATAATAGCAGACTGACCAGTTGTACCTAATTTGAATGTTGATTAGATAAAGGCAAAAATATCCTGTATTCAATATTAATTAATATTCTAGCAATGCATTTAATGTTTTTTTTTTTGAGTAATGATGAATAATATTATATTTATTTCTGTAAAGAAATCTTTCAAAGATATTTCCTAGCTGATGATCACTGAGAAGAAACACTGAAACATATTCATCATCATGAGAATCACGGTCTTTTTATAGTATAGACAGGAACAGTATTCACGCTTATCAGATGTGTACTTTACAATGTAGGGCAAAATCTCAACTGGCCTTTTGAAGAAAGAGCCATAGCAGCTTTGAGTTGACTAGTCTTAACTGACGGTACGCGATCATCATTCATCGTGAAGCTCAACCATTATTTAGGGAGCTCAACGACCCGTCGCACTAGGATACTAGATTACTAGATCAGCAAGCAAGTCACATGAAATAGTCAAAACTGTCAGAATACGATATTAATAATCATATAAACCTCATTTCAAAGAATTGCTCAGTAGGTACAACACCGCTCTTTGCCCCTCCGTAGTCTAAACGACAACTCATATAAGTATACTTTTCCGTATATTATTTATTTTATAACTCAATAGTTTAATTGAAGGACACAACAAACATTACATTAGGATATTTTAGTTGAATTTTCCTTGCAAAAAATATACTAAAACTGACCCAAGGCGTCGCGAGTCGCCGTCCACATCGCCATTCTAAAAGCCATTACATTTTACTGTCCATAAAATGGATGTTGCTGAAAGACAAGGTCTACTATCACGACTTAATGCCACGTATTTCGTGAACACTAAATAGCTATATATGTATGGCAAAACCGTATACAAAACAATACCCGACCCGTGGCATACTTAAGGTGCTCTTTTAGCGCCTCTTTTATATTATGTTCCAATAACATGACTGGATAATTCCACTTGAATAATATTTATTAATAATTACATAGGTAGGTATGTACCTACCTATGTAATTAATATACGGACAAAAAGATATATACATACATATCACGTCTTTTTGTCCATAGAGCTAGACAAAAACTACAGAACGCTACTTGCTACGATTCTTGCATAGCTACTGCTTGTGCCGTCTACGTTCTCAAATATCTTGTCATGCACGCGCTGTTTAATCCCTAAACCATCAGTAAATAACCAACATATTATTAAATATTGTGTTTTATAAAAATAGTATCCGTTTCAGGAATGTGTGAATGTGTAAGTGTATTATGTTTATTTTGCTCGAAAAGGTAAATATTTCTACTCAAATACAGACCCAATAACTAGTTCCACTGGGGAAATGATTACTAAAAGCTCTAATCTATACAATAAAACAGGTTTCATGTTTCTTGTAACAACATCATAATATTACGCCTATTTCCCGAAGGGTTAGGCAGCGATGTACTGAACACTCGCAGTATACCCATGTAATAAGGGGCAATGACGCACGGCCTATTGCCATTTAACCGGCCACAAATCCAAACTCCAAGCTGGACTACGATTTTCATGGAAAAACCCTATAACATTCGATCTGGGAATCGAACCCAGGACCTTACACTAGTTCGCAAGGAACGGCAAATCCTTTTTTTTTATTCTTATAGAAAATTTCATATCCACAACCCTTTTAGAGTACGTAGGTACTTATTATACACTATGAACTTTCATTATTTGAACTGTTTTCAATCAAACACATTCGTATAACTGGGTAAATAAAATAAATAAATAAATATGCTATTATATTAAAATAACGGTTAATATGATAATTATTTGGACTATGACGTAGCCTTTATAAATAGTCTGCTGCAATATGTGAGTCAGTAATCGATAATATAAATATAAATATTCTTGGACAATTTTACACAGCACCATCTAGTCCCAAACTAAGCAGAGCTTGTACTATGGGTACTAGACAATGGATATAATACTTATAAACTTTTTTTTTTGTAAATACATAAAAAAAGCCGTTCTTATTCATTATTTTCATCTTTTTGAAAACTGTTATTAAAAAATATGAAATTATTTTAATCTACTGTATTTCATTTGTGAATGAAAAGATGTTTAGTGAATCGTATTTAATGAATACCCGCACCAGGGGCCTTACCACGACGTGTTAATGAGATCATTTTAGGTTGTGAGAAAGGGATGGCGCTATTTAGTTTATAGAGCGACATCCCTCTCTCTCTCAATCGGAAAACGATCGCAATAATAGGTGGTGGTACGGCCCCAGACTATAATTTGGACTGAACGATTCTTTTGACGGTTATTTTGAAAAATGTAAAAGGAACGTTTTTGCACCAATTTATTACCAATGAAAATAACTACACTTTGTGTTTCCCTATTCAAATACTGGTCCCCTATTGAAAATACATAAAAATAATTTTAAATCTATAAGCTGTGTTTACACTAAATTGCAACAACGCGACACTTGCCTCAAGCTTCGGTGTTTTTTATATTGTACAACTTTAGGGTTGAGCTTCTCGTGCTGTGCTAACATGGTTACGTTGCATAAGTAATTTATCCTTATTATAATTCTAAATCTGTTATGATCGTTAGATACTATAATTTAAAAGGAGTATCCATTCAATTAAATTGTCTCAAATGTCTAGTTGCTGCCTTTTAGTTCCAGCGCGGCTGCTTAGCTCAGCTAAACCTGAGTTTAATTCCCAGTTCAAGAATAGTATAGGTAAGGTTAGTTTAGGGAATACTCAGTAACAGCTCGGATTTTAGCTTTGTGTCCGATATATGACATTAGGTTCTCGTCTAGGCTACGCGAGAACCTAATCAGATACAGAACCTAAACCTAATAACCTGCACACTTCACAGAGACTTTCTACGAGGAATCTGGAAGCTTGTAATTGTGTCCATTCGAGTACGTTTTATCATACCTATTATGATGTTATCCTGCTTCGGGTTGGTTTGCCTGCCGACTCTTAAATTAGAGACAACGAACACAATTACGAAGTAGGGGAGCGGTGGGGTATCCAACGTTAGTGAAGAAAGTGGACGTATTTTAATTTTACGTAGTGCTATTTGTTGTAAAGTAGTTGTGTGTGTACACTTCAAAGCCGGATCAAAATGAATGACAAGAAACAAATAAACAGGGTTTCACAAAGCAACGGAGAATAGTAAGTTATAGGTATGCGTTTTTCAAACTGTACCAACACACTTCCAGCTTGTTGAATAGTTTTAAAATTCCGTTCCATCAATTATAAACACGGCAGTTAGGTACCTATTTATATAGAAATATAAGTAAAGGTACCTAGTCATATATAAATATAAGTACCTTTCCAATTTTAATTTTAGTATCAGCAATTCCGGTAGAGCCCTATGTTACGTCATATAATCGAATATCAAGTGAAGAGGTGTCTAGACCTAATAAAAACCATGAATCCGCACCTGATATTGCAAATTTATTACTCACGAAGTACTTGGAGATACTTACGGATAAAACACAAAGGATGAAAATCATACGATGTGATATTCCATACAATTTACAATATTATTGTATATGTATAGATTTGACGACGTCTGTGGTCTAGTGGTTCGTGTATCGGACTGCTGATCACGAGGTCGTGGGTTCGATTCCCACAGAACACAAATATTTATGTGATGAACATTTAAGTATTTGTGTTTGTCTGGGTGTTTCTTATGTGTTATAAGTATGTATTTACAAAAAAAAGTATATAAGTATTATATCCATTGTCTAGTGCCCATAGTACAAGCTCTGCTTAGTTTGGGACTAGATGGTGATGAGTATTCATTGTAGAAGCAGTGATAGCCTAGTGGTATGACCATTGGACTGCCAAGTCGAAGGTCTCGAGTTCGAACCCAAGGCACGCACCCCTGAGTTTTCGAATTCATGTGCGTATTAATAATTAATTTTATCACTCGCTTAAAGGGTGACGGAAAACATCGTGAGGAAACCTGCATACCTTAGAGATTTTTCTCGACGGTTTGTGAAGTCTGCCAACCCGCACTAGGCCAGCGTGGTGGACTATAGCCTAATCCCTTTCAATATGAGAGGAGACCCGTGCCCAGCAGTGGGACAGTATGTGGGTTGATGATGATGATGATGATGATTCATTGTCCAAGAAAAAATTCTCTTCGTCCCTCCCTCTTTACTGTTAACTTGATTAAATTACGCTTTCGTTTAAAATATTGGCATAAGTAATGAAAGTCAAAGTCACATTGAAAGTCGACTTTGTATACGAATTTAATTATAGGGAAACTAGATTTTTTTTACATCACAAACGACGAGTCCATAACTATTATTGAGTGAATTGACTACGTCGTTAATAGAAACTGGTATTAGACAAAGACTGGTAAGTATTTGTTAGTAATATATTAGACACCATTTCACACCATACCATTACCCATGTATCCCCGAAGGTAAGATAGAGTTTTACTGATGGACACATAGTTCCATCATGCGAACTTATTGCCGATACTCGACCTAGAAACCGAAACCAGAACCTTACGCTCAACAATAATGAATGAACCATCAAAAAATATTTATTAATTAACTATCAATTTAAAAAAGAAGCGCATTATTTATTATCATTCTATTTCTTGACTTTCTTGGATCAAATAAAAACTTTTTATTTTATTTGAGCTTGATTTAAGTAAGTGCTCGTATTTACAAAAAGAAGTATTAACGTCAATCGATTTTTCTTAATCTTGCGAGTGTCACAAGACATGATAGTACCTAATCAAAATTTAATATGGCGAAAACCAGTCGCAATATTATGAAAAAGAAAAAAATAAAGTTGACGAACATGTTAAGTGGGGTATCATTGAGAGGTTGCCCTACCTCGGTAGTGGGAGTAATTCCACTCAAATTGGAGCTGCCCGACTGGGGAAGTACCTCCGCTTTGCAGAAAAGCGAAGTAAAATAACACTGCTTTGAGCTGTGTTGTGATTGCTCCACGAGGAAACGTTGTGTTGGCAGTGTGGGGACTTTGACCCTTATACTGCCAACCCAACTATTCCTATTTCAATACAGGGTCGGCAACGCGCAAGTGATACTCCTGGTGTTGCAAGCGTCTATAGGCTTAGAATTTTTAATGGGTCCCGACTGTTAATGTTGCTATCACATTCTGTTCTTTGTTTTCTTTTCAGTCGGGTTTTTTTAATTTACTTTTTTACTTTACACTTTTTTTAATAATAAAATACATTTCGCTATGACTACCTACTCGACACCGTTGTTATTCTAGCTAGTTACTCAAAAATGATAAGCCTGAAGACTGAAGCGGAATGACAACTTATTTAAGTTTCTATTTTCTTTTTACGAGTTTCAAATAACGTATTTCTTAAATAAGGCAGTCATCAAGATATAAAAATTTTGGGATGGCTTTAGCAGATTTATTTGGAACCGTTTTTGTAAAAGGAATCCCAGGTACATCTAGGGTACCTATAATAGGGAGCTATTATAAAAGAGCATTGTCAGAGAAGTAAGTACATGATATTTTCATACATTTTCATCTATATACCTCATCTTCTATCATACATATAAAATGACGATTAATATGGAATAACCACTCTAAAGCGATGAGAGACTAGCTACTTACGTTAAAGAATCTGCTCGATCAATTTCTCAGACCTTTAGCCAACAGTGGGCAGTAAATAAGTTGATGATGATAGGGCCAAAACTCTAATGACAACAAATTGCTTATTAAAAGATTATTATAAAATGAACTATGGCATAAGATTTTTGGCCTTTGGCGAAGCAAATCAAATACAACCATGATTCTGACGCTCCAAAATGGAATGCTGCGAGCGATATCGAATGTCCACTTTTGATTTATCACCCATGCCAAAATCCATTAACATTTATTTCATTCAAATCCCGTAAGACATTAGTTTTTCGGGATTTCCGGGATATTCCCCAATTTTTCTGGGGTAAGATATATCCTATTTGTTATTCCCGGTCACATACTATGTGTGTATGAAATTTCATTCTAATCGCGTAACATATTCGTTTTTCGGGATTTCCGGGATATTCCCACATTTTTCTGGGATAAAAAGTAGCCTATACTTTTTTCTCGGTCACATACTATTAGAGTACCAAATTTCATGCAAGCGGTTCAGCAGTTTTTGCGTGATTGAGTAACAAATAAACAAACAAACAAACATCCAAACTTTCACATTTATAATATTACTATGATATCGGTAACTTTACACAAATAACGTTTTATCACCATCGTTAGTATATAATATAACACGTGGTATGCATTGCAATGCCTCTTTGATGTTTTATTTTTGCAAGCGACGCAATCAGATTGGATTATTATGGTAATCAGAAGAATGGAACACATTACACAATAGAGGACAAACAAATTTTAATATTCATCATTTTTATATATTAGAAAATCATTATGCATGAAGTTTTGTGCTATGAGGGGACTATCAATGGACGTTGCTATGTTGAGATTGTGAGCAAGCATAATACACTTCACCACATGACCACGTGTCACGTAACCACATAACCAATTTTGATCGAGTACCACTTAATTACTAAATAAGCGACCTGTATATATTATATACAGGTCAGGTAATGAAATACTGCCTGAATCATTTTTATCAATGAAGTCAGTCGATAAAATTTATAACCAATTTCTGCATGATTTACAAATGATTTTACTTTGATACAAACATTCAATTGTGTATCTTTCAATAGTGTAGTGACCCGGAAAGGTCCCTTTATTTTATAATGAAGGAGTTTGTAGAGAGTGTTGGGAAGTAAAACAAGAAATTTTATTATGTCAAAAACAACCACACATCAGGTAAAATAACAATCTAAGATTGTTGACGTGCCTAACAGGCTACCAACTCAGCATTGTGCTGATTTTCAGTTATCATCCCTAAATGTATAAAAAAACCATCCAATTCAAAGTCGACTTTCATTAAATTTCTTTCTTAATATCTAATTAACTATAGAAAAATAATGTTATAAAATTCCATCTCCTTTACAGGAATCGTTCTGACAACTGTACCATATATTATAAGTCCCCGACGCGCTCTTGTGAACTCCATCGACTGTATGTTTGGCGTAGCGGTCAAGGTGGTGACCGCGCCACTACCGTTGCGCCGGGTGTCGTATTCGATTCCCACACGTGACAAATCTTTGTGTGATCCATAGATATTTTTTTCGAGTGTTGGTGTACTTTGTGCCTATTAATTATATAGGTTTGTAAAGAGGGCCAGGACCTACCAGCCTACAGCGGGAGCTGTCTTTTAAAACGAAAGCTACCAGTATGGGTTTAAAGAAATTTATTCTCAAAAAGACATCATAGTCACTTAAATGAGAACATAAATTGTACAAAATATTTAGTTCACTCGCACTATGGAATCATTCGACATTTCACAGTATACGGGCCACATCCTGTATTTTTTTTTTTTTTTTTTTAGGTCGGACATAGTTTTTAGCTCGAGGGAGCTTTAAAAACTTAACCGGACTAGGTGGCGAGGCACCAAATGCCTCCAGCCAGGGGCAACTTATAAACTAAGCAACACAGCTAAGGGTGTCCCCTGCGGGACTCGGACCTCGGCTTAGGGCGTTGCTGGGGGGGCAGCTAGGGACGGCTGGATCTGGGTTTAAATTATTTAGGGGCGAATTTAAAGCTACTAGCTCGGCACAGGCCGGCTCGAGCAAGGGACGGGGAGGATTACCGTTAAGGGGTCTTCGCGACGGGCCTCGCCGGCGAGGACGGTATATCGGGCGGCGTTTTTGTGCGTGTGTTTTGAGAGTGCTAGTCACTCTGTTCGACTCCTGCGCTAGGGTGATTTGGTCGTCAGGGTAAGTGAGTGCGTGCCTTGGGCGGCGCACTCTACTTATCTGAGAGGGTTTGTAGTCTACGCTACTGACCACAAGGGGATTAGGGTGAAGGGGGGCCAAATCGAAATAGCGCTTAGAGGCGCGTTTCATAAACTGCTTGATAGTAGGCAGTTTTAGGTCTAAGTGAAGGTCCCTATTGCGCACGTACCAAGGGGCGCCCGTAGCTTTGCGCATGAATCTGTTTTGGAGGGTCTGCATCCTATGGATAGCGGGACTTTCTATGTGAGCGAATACGACACTCGCATAGGTCATGATGGGGCGAATACACATCACGTAAATTCTCACCTTGTATTTAAGGGAGAGTTTACTGCGTGCATTGAGCATGCCATGTAGACGTCCTAGAGCAAAAGCGGCGCGCGAACGCACCGTTTTTATGTGCTCTCGGAACGTAAGTCGGTAATCTAGAACCACGCCCAGGTATTTGGCTTTCTTTTCCCAAAGGATCTGTTGGCCGAAGAGGGAGATGGGTTGGGCTTGGGCGGAGAGGTCGGAACTCTTGTGAAAGAGAACCGCCGCGCTCTTGGAGGGATTCACCTCTATTCTCCATTTCCTGAACCAATTCCCTAGGGCATTGACCGAGGATTGGAGAATTTTGGTGATGTTTGTTAGGCTGATGCCGGAATAATATATATAGCCGTGTCATCAGCGAATAGAGCCAACTGCGACTTGGATCTTTTTGTAATATCGCTGGTGTACAGCGTGAAAAGGAGAGGGGAGAGCACGGAGCCCTGAGGGACTCCGGCTCGGATAGGATGGGGGGGCCACATCCTGTATACTTGTTTGCATGTTTTTATTCAGTGCAAATAATTGCACTTTATGAATGATGAGACAGCACCATAACCATATTTGCATGTCTCGAAGACACGCGATGCACCGCGCCAAATGACCAGTGGTAACAACTGTAACCAACTGTTGTGGTATGGGCTCTGAGCCCATACCACAACGTGTTATTGCGATTGTTTTCCGATTGCGAGAGAGGTATGTCGCTCTATAAATTAAATAGCGCCATCCCTTTCTCACAACCTAAAAATTATCATCGTGTTAAGTCGTTAACACGTTGTGGTATGGCCCCAGATTGAGACAATTCACCGCGTCAACGACACATAGAGCAAATAATTTATAATTTATTAATATGAAGTGTTTTTAAGATCTAGGCTAAGACTACACACATCAAAAACTAGATTGAACTTTTTCCCAAAGAACCACTCCACGTGTTTTGATAACATTTATCAAAGTTTTACCAGGAGATCCAAGCCATCGCGCAGTTTGCACAGTTAAATATTTTCCTTCGACTTATTATTAGGTATTTTAAAGGCAAGTTTAGTGGAGGGGCACGTATTCTAGACTGTACTCACTTTTTGATATATTTGAGATGATCTCACAGAAGTGATTTTCTACTGAAACTGAATTTGCAAAATTGACACCATTGTTTATTTATGAAATATTTGATATATTTTGATTTATTAGAAAATGGCTACCGGCAACGTAGAAGAATATGGAGTGACCACAAATATTTGATAAAGTGTCCAGAATCTTGTGAAATATGATTAAAAAATGATGATTGACATGATTAAAAAACTGCAACATCATAAAAACATAATTATCATCACGCTTGTATTCCCCGTTAGGTTAGGCGGAGGCGTACATCCTAAAGTAGGTACACCCGGTACGTTTAGGTCTCATGTCATAGGGATCGTGGCCCGACCAAACTCCGAACTGTTACTAAGAAAAATCTTAGAAAATCCTACCTACCTGAGGGTCTACTCCCTATCTCAGTCATCGAAGTTACGAGCCGTTCGAAAGTTCTCCGAAACTTCGGAGTCCGATAAAACAAGTGTCAAATTCAATTTTTCTAACGGGTAAAAACACATCGGGAGTAGAGACAACTGTGAAATTGTGTTGTCATTCATTCGTAGTTCGGGCCCCGAACGAATCATCCATCCGTAGGTGATACGCAGTAGGAAACGCCCGTAACGAAGGTCGAAACTACAGACTTCGTGCTTAGGGAGTAGACCCCCTGAACCGAACCTCAAGCAATGCAGCCGCGCTTACGATAGCTAGGTTAAAAAGGCAGCCTATAGAAAAATCGTGAGAATGACGGCATAGGTATTATCTCCGCCGTCTGAGTGAATGTCACTATTTTATTACCTTCTTTCCTTAGGTCATGTTTTATGGGACAACACTCCCATTACGCACATAAATTGGTAGATACCATGATCAAACCTTCATGACGTTTAGTAGGTCATCCAAGTCTTTTATTCTTTGAAATAGCTAGCCAAACGTGTAGGTTGTGAAAATACCAGAAAAGGGAAATCCTAACATTTTACATATCCAAAAGAAAACGATAAAGTTCTGTCTTAGTTAAGAGGAATATATGCCTCCGTTAAAAAAAAAATACTAATTTGAAACTGAAGAACAGGTTTATTCAGGCTAGTTAAGAATATATACTATATCTAACATAAATTCTTAACCTAACATAACAACTTTGATAAATTTCTCTAATTTTTTTTTATAATGGTATACTTACTAACATATTTTCTCTAGAGACAATAATATCGAAGGTAGAAATAGAGAAGGAAATAGTGAAATTAAAAATGTAAGTATTCAATACAAAAAAGAATATAATTATTATCTATGCTTGTATTGCAAAACGTTTTTTTTATATGTATCAGATACGTTTAACACACCTACCATCACCAAATATATCAAGCTAAAATTTGCGAATTAAGTTAATTTTGATTTACCTAATTGAAAATGTCATCGTTTGCTCAAATGTTGCAGTCATTATCTAGCATTGTTTTCTTTTCTATGTATTTTAATGTATTCTTGATAGTCAAACTAACGCTTATCGTATTTTGGAGGACGAATTTTAATGCTTTGTTGAAGAATAAAACACAATGTGGTTTCCCCCAATTCATAGACCTTAATTATACAAAAAAATCGTTAGATTTTGTTGATGTATAATAATACTCATTATTGGTGTCTGATAATAAGGAAAAAACAAAACAGTCGAAAACATCGTGTAGCAGGCAACCTTCACATTTGTCGTGCCTTCAGCTGATAGAATGCAGGGCTAGGCCTCGCTAAGTGATGGGGTCCAGTGAGTGCCGGACCACAGCCTGTTATGGTCGTGGTGAATTTCACGGATCCCATGACCATGACTATAAGGCAAGTTAAGGAAAGTGCGGTTTTTAGTCGGTATGAGTCCGACATACCCCGCCACCTCCCCGGGTGGCGGAGGTTCCATGAGGATTTTCCGTACTATAAAAAAAAAGAAAAAAAAGGCAACTTTCACATATATTATGGGTTCTTCACATATACATATAAATTAGTGTCTGAAGGTGTCTGAAATCTGCTAAGTTGTACTAAGTCAACAAGATAATCTTACGGCCGGAACTTATTACCAATCTCGCGATAGTTTTCTCCGCATTGAAGTGATTACTTCTAATGTGACATAAGCTCCATGCTTATGTCACATTTAGACTTCCAGTACGGAAAACGATCCAGAGATAGGTTATTAAGTCTGGTCGTTAGTCACTTGCAGTGGTCTGTAATAGGGTCTATAATAATCAATTTTAGTGGGACAGTATATGGGTTGTTGATATTTTAGTTCCTATTATAATATTATGTATAACATTGTACAAATTCATAATTTGGTTATCAAATTACATGAGCATAGAAAAAAAGTTATAATAACTACAATAGTTATAATGAGAAGTAACAAAGTCGTGGCAGGATAACAATGGCCACTCTTGTTGTAAATTGTGACCTCCGTCCGTAAGTGCTCGGCTCAGAAATACGATGTTTTCAGAATAGGCACTGTAAATCATCGGAGGAAACCTTTGTAACTACCCGTGACCGTGGACGCTGTAAAGGGTCCGAAACGTCGGGATTAATAATATCAATATAACGCGAATAAAATCCGTAAATAGTAGTTTTATATTGGCGTAAATGTCAGAAATCAATACATTGTAACTATGCAAAAATGTTTATTCTTTGATCAAAAATATCATCAACTCGCGGACTTGACGGCTGTAATGTAGCATAACACCTTACCTTTTATAATTTGACACCTGAACGCCCCACATTGCATGGTCTCCATCCAATGCAATGTGGGGCGTTCAGGTGTCAAATAACCTATAGTGTACGTGGTTTGATTGCCTTTATATTACTGAATAAACTTACACCGTGTAGTGTAGTAACACTTACAGTGTTACTACACTACACGGCGGTGTCCTTTCCAAATTTCAATAAATTATACAAAATCCCACAGAAAAAAGCACTTTCACTTTTACCCGAATTGTACAATTGTCCAAAGTCAAAAAGCAACATTTTAAAATTTTTAGACGTACAGAGGCCAGCACACCAAGTTACCACTGTCTGTCAACTGTCAAATTTCTTTGATTGATTTTCAACTATAAGGTTTATGTTTTGTTTAGCTTGACCTGCTGGCGTCTGTACATTATTTTATTTATATGCCCAAGTAATTTTACCTAACGTTTCCATTTTAATTCAAGGACGATGTTTGTGACCACTATTTTATATTATAATTTTATTTATAAAACTGCGATAATGTGGGAGAATAGTCTTATAATAAAAAAATATCATTAAAAATAAGCAGCATCTGTGAGCAACTGGTTTTATGTAAGTACTATAATAATATTACATAAATAAAACTCGTACCTCATATATTAATATATTTTGGAGTTATGTGTTGTTTAGAGAGATATTGTAGATATAAAAGCTATAGCTCTGAATTGGGATTCGTACCCGGCTTCACATTCATCCCTTTGCGTTGAAATTCCAATACAGATATTTCTATTAGCAACATTATGGCTTCAGAAAGGCTTATAATTATAGCTTCAAACTTAATAGAAATATTCGCTCTATTTCTTTAAAATATCCTCGATCAGCGATTGGTGCCTGTGTCGGTGGTGTTTAGGTGATAAATAAAGGTATTTTAAAAATATTTTCATTTATGGCTGCCTATTCAAGTGGATTCATTATTTGAAGGTTTGTACGGAATGCTGTAGTAGATGAAATTAGGTCTGTCTCATCCTCTCCGTTGAGCATGGTCGCCGGAGCTACCCCTGTAGCTAAACTATTTTATCTATCTGTGCGTTGACGAGACGGGCCGGTTTTTTAGTGCACATGGGGACCCAATTAGCACAGCTGTCCCTATAAGGTTTTTTTTCCAAAGAAAACTTAATAATAACGCAAACATTTTATAGACATATCAACAATCTACCCATTTCACTGGAATATCCAGGCACAAATATAAAAGGGACGATTTCCTATACTCTTTGCTCGACCACTAGACAAACGACGAAGCTATTCTACCAAATAATAAGCAATCATTAGTGAAAACGTAATGATGTATTTGTATTTTTCAAAAACATATGTTTTAGTTTTAAAATTTTTATTTATTTATTCTTAAATTACAAAGTTAGCATGCTAGTTCTAATTATGAAGCTGGAAAGTTTCGAATGAAAGGTTTAAGTAGTCCATGTTCAACCACCACAATCTCTTCCTCTGATCATATTGAACCCCTATATGTGGTCCAGGTTCAACCTGCCCAGCTAGGGCAAATCGAGAAATCTAAGGGATTCTAATCTAAATCTAGGGGACCACTAACACCAACAGCAAAGGATACTTTTAGGGTTGCGGGCGCTTAGAATAACTCGAGGTATTCGTATCCCGGGAAGATGTCAGCAAAGCAAATTTTATGTGACGTGCCTTAGGCATAACATACGATGGCCACCGGTGCGTTAATTAGAGAAAAAAATGGTTATGTATGGATTTTGATACTTTGTTTATCTTCTCTTTGTCCATATTCAACCAAAAGTTTTTAGATACCTATTTGGTAACGAAATTAAATTAATACTGAGAGCATAAATGAAAGCAGCAAGTTAGAGCAACTGAATGTCATGTATGACCCCCTGCATGGTTTAGAACAAGAAACCGGAGAAACATCACGACAGACGCGAACTGCGACTTTGTTTTATAATCACCATCCTTAAAGCCTAACTCCCAACTATATGTTGGGGTGAAAGAAAACATCATGAGGAATTAAGAGAGATTACTTAGAGATTTTTCTCGACGGTTTGTGTCTACCAACCCGTATTAGGCCAGCGTGGTGGACTATAGCCTAATCTCTCTCAATCTGAGAGGAGACCCGTGCCCACCAGTGGGACTGTGTATGGGTGATATGATCCCTGTTTTGCGCCAATGTTATCCAGGTCTTTCCAACATACTTCACTATATCATCGACCCACCTGGCCGTCGCCTACACTTCATGTACCTATTCGCGGCCGCCGTTCATAGACTGACCACGGCTAGAGCAGTGGTTAATCCACTAGCGAAATTTAATTTATTGAAATACTTATATACTATAATTTTGTGAAAGAATGCCTTCTTTCACAAAATTTATAATTCTATTAAACACTAGTGACCCACCCGGCTTCGCTTTGTTGGATAGATAGAAAATACAGCCGATGTCACTCGTTGATACCTAAGCGTTTTTGTGAAATATTTTTTGAAATCGGTTAGGTTTTTGAGTTTATTCGTTAGAAACAAATACTTATACAAATGTTTTATTTTTTAATATGATAATAATGTAAAATAATGTCACAAAGTTGTTGCAATTAATGTAAATACGGAATATACCTACTGCCATCTCATAAAATTAAAATAACATTTAAAGTAGATCACATATTATTTAAGTTTTTAATTCAGAATGCAATTATAATAAATTTAGTTTATATACAATAGATAAAATTTGAGTCTGTAGATGGGTAAGCCTGTGGGTACCCGAACGGGTCTTGCCAAAAAAAAACATGTATTTGGGCTGTAGTTCTCGTGACTGCAGTAATTAATAGATGGATCCCCTGAAAAGCTGCCAGTACAGGCAGAAGGGGGAAACAGTGATATGAGCGGTCACAGTGTAGAGAGGTGCAGCTCCGTATTCACCATCGCGAGTCTTGAAGAGACCCGGAGTGGGTTTCTCTGCAATTCTGCTACACTACACTTCCACCTCCGGACGTATAGCTCTGACGACCCCTCTCAGGCCGGCCAGTGAAGGCAAGACAGTGTCATCACTCTCTTAACTGACCTCTCCGGGCGGAGAACCCCAGAGTTCTCCAGCTACCCAATACAGGCAATTATTATTATGTTAAAATCTGATATATTTGGACGGTTCCTAAAATTGAACCATCTTGAGTAAGTAACTCTAAGTAAATATTTGTAAATGAGAACAAGTAAAAGTAAACTGCAAAGTTAGGTACGCGAACTTGCAGTGTGTTCGCTCCGCTTCCTGAAACTAGTTGGGCATTCCCGAAGCGGTTTGTATGTAAAGTTACGGCTTTACGGGCTGGACTAATTAAAAAAAAAAGCTTATTAAACTTCCTGTTTTCGAGCTAAAAGTTAATGACAGTGGAATCCAAAAATACCAAGGAAAGTAATTATAACATGAATAGGAATGTGGAACTCTGCAACCCTTCCTCAGACCAAATTTGATTCAGATACGGTATCTACCCACAATCCTCGCATTTCCGCTTCCTGAATCGTATCGTGGTATTGCCATTTAGATGGAAATCTGAAAAGTCTAGTTTTCATATGCATAACTATTGAGCTAGAGGTATAATAATTTATAATAATAATGCTATAATATTAATTTGGTTTTTCTAATGGAAATTCTCAGTAGGTACCTCTCATCGTTTGGATTTATCATCATCATCAAGCCATATACTGTCTCACTGCTGGGCACGAGTGTCCTCTCAGATTGAGAGGGATTAGGCTATAGTCCACTACGCTGGCATAGTGGACGATGGCAGACATCGAGAAACCGTCACCGTCGAGAAAAATATCTAAGGCATGCTGTTTTCCTTTCGACATTTTCCTTCACCGTCTAAGCAAACATTCGAAAAGTCAGAGGTGCGGGCTTGGATTCGAAATCGAGACCTTTGACTTGGCAGTCCCATGGTTATATCACTGGGCTATCACTGCTGGTTTTGATAAGCACTCGGTAAATATCAATAGGCTGGCCCCCTATTACTGGGGTTTACAGTAGTACACCTCTGCTTAATCCCACGAAGAATACAGACGTGATTGTCCTATCCTACTAATATTATAAATGTGAAAGTTTGTGAGGATGGATGGACGTTTGTTACTCTTTCACGCAAAATTACTAAACGAATTTTGATGAAACTTTACAGTATTATTATTTATACATCAGAATAACATATAGATAATTTATAACAATTTTCAAATTAAAACGGTATTTAAAAGTAACTGTTCCAAGCGCACGAAGTTGGGGGCAGAAGCTAATATGTTATTTTAATGTAATTTTTCAAATTTCTGAAACCAAGAGAAGAGCGAAGAGCATAAAAGAGAAGAGAATAAAACGTTATAAATACATTGTATCTACCCACAACCCTCGGATTTCCGCCTCCCGAGTCGTTGATATTTCCATTGAAATGGAAATGGCTTTGAGGCCAAACCTATATAACCTAACCTAAGATGAGATGAAAATTTCGTATTTTTATCATGAAATAATTTTGCTTTGCCGTTGTCAAAACATCACAACTTATTCCGTATTGTAAATGTTTCGTGGAAATAACTTTTTCACAGAAACACCGAGAGATAGATTTTCTTTATAGGGGTTAAACTAATCAGATTTAAAAAATGAAAATATGCTTTATAGGTTTATTCAATTTAACGTTATAATTTAACGCTGACATACAAACTATTTTTGTGCTGCAGAAAAGGGCCATTCGATCAATTTACAATTTAAGTCCCAGATATTCACTGAGGGATAAATTTAAGGAGATTAATGTTATGACTGTTGCATCACAGTATATTTATGAGAATGTATTATATGCACACAAGCACATTGATCTCTTTAAAAAACGTAGTGATACACATAATGTTAATACCAGGAACAAAAATAAATTTATTGTACCTGCAACCAGGCTCCAGAAGATAAGTAATTCGTTCAAATGCCAATGTATACGCTTGTACAATAAAATTCCAAGCAATATTCAAAAACTTAGTAGAAATTGTGTGTTAAAGGTTACTATTCATTAAGAGATTATATTGATGACAAAATATGCTTGGGATTGAACTGTTCTAATGAACTAAGCTTTTGATTCTTTATTCCCTATTATATATATTTTTTCTATATTCCCATACCGTACCATATTATTCTGACATTTCTTTGTGTTATGGGGTTACTGTGATTATATTTTTTTTTCTTAGTATGTAATATTGTTTAACTCAATAAAATGTAAATGTGAGTACTTTGTAGGCTTAATATACATACTCAGCTTTGAACAGTCTAGTGGCTTTGAACCTTTTTTATGTGGCCTACGCAAATGTCCCTCTGATCTGGTATTGTCGTGCGACGGGTTGTTGAGCTCCCTAAGTTATGGTTGAGCTACACAATGACTGATGCATGCGTGCCGTCGGTTGGGACTGGTCTACTCAAAGCCGCTATGGCTCTTTCTTCAAAAGGTCTTTTTAGACTTTGCCCTACATTGTAAGACACATATTTGTTACTATTTTATATCTAGACTTCAAAAGAGACTATGATTCTCTGAGTTTGTTTCGGCGTTTCTTCTCAGAGGTCGTCAGTTAGGAAATGCCGGAGCCATCTAGCTTAAAAAAATATATGTAAAATATTGACTTGTAAAAGTGTCTTTAAAAGATCTATTTACAGAAATAAATATCGTTTATCATTTACCTACCTTGTTTCACTTTGAAATAACACTTTGTTCAGAAATATTTGATAAGGTTAGGTATTAGGTACCTATATGTTTTATAAAACTAAAATAATTTAATTTTGTAGTTTTCAGGGTTGTTAATTAAATAGAATACATACCGGTATTCCCTGAAGATTTAGGCAGAGGTGAACTGGACCAACAATTCGACGGTATGAATATTTAGGTCCCATGTAATAGGGTGAAGCTTATTGCCGTTCATGATCATCATCATCAACATTGTTGTTTATTTTCTACAGCTGGAAGTAGGTATCTCCTACTAAACGCCAGAAGAAATCCGTAATCCGACAATTTGCTCCTCTTGGAAATCAAACCCAGGGCCTCTAACGTAGCAGTCGCTCTTACTACCACTAGATTAATGACTTGAGGCAGTTGCTAAAAGTCAATGTAAAAATTAAGGCCTGAATAGAAAAAGGCCTAAATGAAGGTCCGTGCACAGATTGTCCGAACTCATGGCACGCAGTTTCGACCTAGACTACAATATAGTGACTAGGTTACCATAAAGTTCTTATTAGTGTGTGAAGTGTCCTATCCCACACTAAGCCAGCGTGGTAGACTATTACCCTATTTCCTCTGTCTAGCAGGAGGCTTTATTATGTACACACAGCTTTGAGAATTTGTATGTGGCCTACGCTAATATTCTACCGATTTGGTATCGTTATGCGACGGGGTATCTTCTTATAAGTAGGTTATCTTTTTATTTTTGATTTTTCCAACCAGAAGACGCAGTTTGGAAATGAATCCTGCCCGCAGTCGAATTATTCCTTTGCTAAAATAACTTCTAAGAGGTTGTCAGTTGAGAAATGCCGGCGATGCATTTTTTTATGAACACCTACAGGCTATGCAGCAGTGTATGTCCCAAATCCCATACCCGTGACAAAGAGGGCAAGGGAAGGTACTTACCTTCCCAAAAACGCACTTGCGTTTTTAGTCGATAGGAGTTCGACATACCCTACCACCTCCCCAGGTGTTGGATGAGCTGTCAAACACAAGATCATTGAGAACATTAAAAAACATTTTTTTAATTTGTCAAACCTAACCCTTCACAAGTTTCCCTTTGTTTTTATTACGAATACATTGTTTTTCTTTCTTCTTCCAATAATATTCTATTTCACAACCTAAATTTTATTCAATCAAGAAATTATTTTTTATCCATTTAATCAAGTATTAATTGGTGCGTGCCTCGGAGAACACGTAAAGCTTCACTTCACACGCGCTTCACGCCTCACCCCGCGCGTCGCACATAAATACATTCGCAGACGACGCGCGGGCCTCTTTCTTCCCGCTGCAGCTGCCCGAAGCTAAGTGCCACCCTCTACCGGTCGGACCTCGCCTCGAAGCCTTCACCGAACCCGCCCTGAGCTTAACTCACCATACTCTTGCCTTAACGTATTTTAATTGTAACCCTAGTGTCAATAAATTTGTATATGTTGTGTTCCTAGTGTAAGTTATCTCCACTAAATAGTTCCCACTACGTCACAGTAGTAAGAAACCCACAAAGTCTGTCAACCGATCTATAGACTCGTAGGATGATATTTTGATCAACAGTACCTACTTACTACGCAAATTATAAATTAGATGTTAACTATCACGATTAATATTCAAAATTAGGTTACATTTACATAAAATTCTTACTTTAAATAGTACTTACATTGAACATTCTAAATAAGACTGCAAACAAATTTTAGTCAGTGAGTTATTCATGATTATGATTACATCTATTCATAAATTTAAATATAAACTAAAATCTAGCTGATTATTTATGTTACACTACCTATAATTGGTTACCGGCAAACATGTTCAAAACGTCTACCTACTAGATAACAAAAATATAATCATGTTTTAATTATGTATAATTCTTTGTCTGGTCACTAAATTCATATAGGTATGCAAATAATATTGTAGTGCATAAAAAATACATTGTAAATACAGTAAAAGTTGTGTTGATGTTGCATGACCCGCCACACGGCATATAAGAAATCTAAAGCAGCAAATGTACCGAGGGCAGCACAATTAAGCTACCACAATCTAGTCATTTTTTTATAGATTTTCAACTTTAACACAAAGGCTTAAGGTTCATGTTCAATTGGGAAAATTTTACAGTTTTGGATAGCTTAACTTGCTGGAGTTTGTACATGAAATATTCAGTTTGGAATTACAACAGAATAAAACTTAAATTATAATAACATTTGTCCATTAATAATGGAAATAAGGACATACTGCGCCAACCCTTATGGTGCATCCACACCCCAGTAACTTTTTGTGGAGCAACGTATTAAATACACATTTTACGTAAGTAAGTTTGACAATCAAAGAACAATGTCATATGTCGTCAACATGACAGGTAGGTGGCCAGGGGCCATACCACAACGTGTTAATGCGATCATTTTTAGGTTGTGAGAAAGGGATGGTGCTATTTAATTTATAGAGCGCCATCCCTCTCTCTCAATCGGAAAACGATCGCAATAATAGATGGTGGTACGGCCACAGTATGTAACACAACGTTTCAAGTTATTAAGCGAAGTAATAATTCGAACGCGGGCAGGATTCGAATCTGCGTCTTCTGGTTAGATACACCAGATGCTAAGCTACCGCGAGTCCCACCCGCCATGATTTTTTTGTAATGTCAATTGGTTATTTTGTTCTAGTACTTAACCAAGTTTACTTTATGCCAGGTGGTGGTGGCATCGACATTTATGACAGCACGTCATGGTGACCCAACTCATCTTCTTTTTATTGAATACAGGTAAACAAGGCCATAAATCATTTTTTATTTCTAAAATATTCTGACAGTCAGAATATGAATAAACTTTTTAAAAACATAAAAGCAGCGTTTTGCGAGGTTGCCAGTGCTCCACCAGCAAAAGTTGTGTTGACAGTGGGAGACCTCTTTCGTTTTACAGGGTCGGCAACGCGCAAGTGATACTCCTGGTGTTGCAAGCGTACGCTACCGCTTTCCATCAGGTGGGCCATCAGGTGGGCCATAAGCTTGTTTGGCACCTTAGTAGTATAAAAAAATTATTTGTAATAAATGCGGTCGTGTTATCAATAAACTGGTATTTTTGTATTCGTGTGACATGTCGTTACTTCGTATTACTTACTAGCTGATCCGACAGACGATGTTCCGTCCAAATTATAATAATTTTCACCCGCCCTGACTATTTCCTTTTTGCTCGGCCCCTAAGAGCCGTAGTGTGATGGTAAATAGCCTAAAAACTTCTTCAAGAAGTGGGCTATGAAATCCAAAAATATATTTCAAATCCGACTGGTAGTTGCAAAGATTAGCGCGTTCAGAGAAGCAAACAATAAATCTCTTCGGCTTTATTAGAATAGATTTTCTGTTTTTATATAATTGCTTAATCGATAGCAGGTCCCACACCTACATGTCAAGCTACCTACATAAATTTCCAGTTTGAACTGACATCGCATTGCGTGCATAAGATACAGAGTTGTATACATTGCAACTTTTAGTACAGTACATTTTTGTATTTTTTGGCATTTTACATGCTAAAATTTTAAAGCTATTTTACCGAAGGAAAAATTCAACCCAGGGCAGGATTCGAACCTGTGTCTTCTGGTTAAGTACACCAGACGCTATGACCACTAAGCCACCGCAACACTGACGTCACCATTAAGACATAAATTCAGAATGTGAAGGCAAAATCGGTCCGCGGTCGAATTTTTCCTTCGCTAAATAACTATATAACAGATGTTGATACAGAGAATATTTTTCATGTGGTGTTAGCCTATAATGGTTGTGTAGTAAGATTTAAGACACAAAAACTTGTAAGTTCCTTGTAAGTAATAACTGTTGGTGATCTTTAATCAAATAAATAAATAAATTATTTTGGAAATACCCCTAATCATGAAATCTCTTTAGATGGAAATATTCTTCAATGAATAAACATTACTTATTATATGTATATTAAAGTCCCGCCGCGCTGAGTTCGTGTTTATTCAAGTTAATCACATAAACTAAGTACTGTACGGATTTTCATATGGTTTTTAGCAATGGAAAGAGTGATTATCTAAAGGTTATATGCTCTAATTTATGAACATACCGGTGCGTAGCCGGGTTGGGTCGATAGTCTATACAAATATAATAAGCTGAAGTTTATTTCTTTATTTGTTTCTGGAACTATTATATATATCCAGTCGGATTTGAAAAACTATTTTTGGATTTGATCGCCCAATGCTCGAGATAGGCTATTTAAGATAACGCAACGACATTTAGCAGCCGAGAACAAATTAATATTAATTTCTTTATAATTAATAATTAACCGTCTGTACCTACATCAGCTAGCACTGCTATTTATGTTATATTATGGGGTAGGTAAGATATGCGGAATAAAGAAAAAAAACGGCCAAGTGCGAGTCGGACTCGCGCACCGAAGGTTCCGTACAAACCTGAGCGCAATTATTAAAATTGATTTCGGACATTTACGCGAATTTTATACATTGAAATAAAACTAATTTTTACGGATTTTATCCGTAAAAAGTCCAAAATTGTCCAAAATCCGTAAAAAGTAGTTTTATTTCAGTTAAAATTATAAATATTATTATTACCTATTATGATGTAGCTAAAAATTTATGCATTTCGTAATTTTTCCTTTATCTGTTTTATAAGACGTGGCTTTGTACCAAATTTCAAGATTCTGAGTTCACGGGAAGTAGGTACCCTGTAGGTTTTACCTTGCGAGTGTCGAAAATTTGCGGCATAAACGGCTGTATCTTTTGATTGGGTTGGCTTAGAAGTTTTATTTTTTCACAGCTTCAAGGAACAGTAGACCTGAGTATTTGGATATGAATTTCAGCTTGATACCTCCACGCGTTCCTGAGAAAAAGGGTCTCGACAGACAAACAGACAAACAGACGGACAACAATGTGATCCTATAAGGGTTCCATTTTTCCTTTTGAGGTACCTTAAAAACATGTTTTAACGCGAATTTAATAGGTTTATTATAAATGCGATGTTGACTAGTCTTGATTTCTTACAAAGAATGCATATACTGAGCTAAGAGGGAATTTCCTGTGTCTGACCTTCAAGGAGCTACACACATAATGAATAGGTAACAACAATTTACTCATAAACAAGTTATGATTACGCGTTTCATTTGTACGTGGCTAATCACCGATATTGCTGGCTAGTATAAAGTTAATATCCATATAAGTATCTATCCTATTTTCATTCATCGTCCTCATCATTCGACTATTTTCAGGCGTAATGTACTTTATACTTACATATTATTTATATTATATTTCTTTGTTTCAGATGAATCAACACCAAAAGGTTAAAGCATTTTAATGCTCCGGAATTAATAATAATAAATACCAAACTCACTATGAGCCCTCTCAGTGACGTCACCAATTTCACCGACAACACGTCGACACCGGTGGACCCCACGAGCATCTTCGGGCCACAGAGGGACCCCTTGTTCATCGTCCTACCTATAACCGTCATATATTCACTTATATTCATAACCGGGGTACTAGGCAATATATTTACATGTTTAGTGATAGTAAGGAACAAAAGTATGCATACTGCGACAAACTATTATTTATTTAGTTTAGCGATCTCGGATCTCCTTTTACTTATAAGTGGAATGCCTCAAGAGATGTACTCTATATGGTCAAAATGGCCGTATGTGTTTGGACACAGTTTTTGTGTGATAAGAGGATTAGCGGCTGAAGCTTCGACGAATGCCAGTGTGTTAACGATAACGTTGTTTACTATTGAGCGATATTTAGCTATTTGTCATCCCTTTGTTTCGCACAAAATGTCGAAACTTTCGCGGGCAACAAAGCACGTGATGTTGTTGTGGGTGGTGTCGCTGGGGCTGGCGCTGCCACAAGCTCTGCAGTTCGGCATCAAAGACCACAGCGGCGTGACCATGTGCCTGCAAACGAGAGTCATCATAGTGCACTCCTTTGAAATATCTACGTTCTTCTTCTTCTTCGCGCCGATGGTCCTGATCACGGTGCTGTACGCACTAATAGGACTGAAACTGAGAGAGACGAACATAAGCAAAGAACAAAGTCAGAAGGACTTCGAACAAAGTATGAAGTACACACAAAAAATACGTCGGAAACACAGCCAGTCCACGAGGAGGGTCATCAAGATGTTAGGTAAGAATACACTAGTGATTTTATTTTAAACTAGCTTCTGCCCGTGACTTGACTTCGTCCGCGTGGAAAAGTTACTTTTAATTATCGTTTTAATTTTGCTAATTAATTCAAAATAAAAACGTGACCCAAAGGCTGGCCTCTACTTCGGCCAGAGACTAAGCATACCAGACGATGGCGATGCGGTTGAGTTTTTTGATGCTATTTTTTAGTCTAGTTTTAGTTTAGTTTAACCTGTAGTTTTTTTTTTAATTATAGTTTGTTAGTAAGTAGTGTAGATAAGTTTATTTTTATTTAATTATATAATTTTCAGTATTAAATATTACAATAACATCTTTATAAATACATTCAAAATAGTTATAAATTAAAGCCTATATGTTATTCTGATTTATAGTTAATAATACTGTAAAATTTCAACAAAATCCGTTCGGTAGTTTTAGCGTGAAAGAGTACCAAACGTCCATCCATCCATCCACCCTCACAAACTTTTAAATTTATAATATTACTAGTTTTCCGCCCGCGGCTTCGCCCGCGTCGAGTTCGGTTATATCGCGTTTCCAAGAGAACTCTTCAAAAGTCCGAGATAAAAACTATCCTATGTTCTTTCTCAAGGTCAACTCTATCTCTGTACCAAATTTCATTAAAATCAGTTCAGTGATTTAGACGTGAAAGCGTAACAGACAGACAGAGTTACTTTCGCATTTATAATATTAGTAGGGATAGGAATGATTTTAGTATTATTGCGCGCATTGAGATTATATTATTTGCATACATTCTAAAAACAGTGCCTTAAACATTTTACGATAAAATGTGTTGAAAGCATCGTGGTTATAAATAATACTATACTACCAATATTGTTACCATATATTATGTACAGACGCCAGCATATCAAGCTACCCCAATCTTTCAATTCGATATATTTTAAACATTAATACACAGCAGTAAGGTTCATTTTCAATTGGGGAAATTTAACAGTTTTGGATAGCTTGACCCGCTGGCGTCTGTACAAACGGACTACTACTTGACTATAGGTACCTATATGGATGTCGGCATATCCGATATAGGTTTCTCAAAAACTCTAATCTCAAAGCTATTTTAAACTTTTCAATAGGTGTTAGGTACTGACGTCACCATAAAGACGTAAATTTCAGAATGTGAAGGCAAAATTCGACATGGCGGGTGGGACTTAGTGGTCATAGCGACTGGTGTACCTAACCAGAAGACGCATATCGAATCCTGCCCGCCGCGGTCGAATTTTTCTTCGCTAAAATAGCTTTAAAATCTTATCATGGAAAATGCCAAAACATACAAAAAGACAACTCAATCTCAAATCATACCTAGGTATACCTATTGGTGGTAGTGAATATTCCCATGTCCATGATTATAAGGCCAGGGAAGGTAAGTGATGATTTGAGTCGGTACGAGTCTGACATACCGTACCGCCTCCCTAGGTGGAAAGACGATCCGTGAGGATATTCCGTAAGTACAGACGGCAGCAGGTCAAGCTATCCAAAACTGTCAAATTTTACCAATTGAATATGAACCTTATCGCTTTGTATTAAAGTTGAAAATCCATCAAAGAAATTTGACAGATTGTGGTAGCTTGATGCGCTGACCTCTGTACTATAATAAAGGTCTGTACATAGATGCCTGTAAGTAGTCAAGTTGTTGGTACCAATTTGAAAGGGACTATAGAACCTATTTCTTTTTTATTATGTTATAGGACCTAAGTATATTATTTTTTTGTTTTTTTTTAATCGTGGCCCTACACTAGAATTTTCTCCTGTATCGTCGTTGCGTTTACAAACACAAACTTTCACATACACAAAACAAACACCCAGACCCGAAACAACTACATGTAGGTCATACAAATATATTTTGTTCTGTGTACGCTCAACAACTTCTGTTCTACAATTTTCGATAATAACAAAAACGATGATTAAGAAAATGTTTATTTTCGGACATTACTTTCCACGACAGTGACGCACCACTAGTGTTAGGAAATATTACGACTATCTCGGAATAAACACAATCTGTTATTGATGCAGCAGATGCTACTGCGATAACAATATTAATTCTAACGGGGATTTCACGTAAAATTTAGAATTAATTTAATGTCACGGGATTTTAAATTTGGATTATTGTTTTTATCCTGCGAGTGATAATAAAATATTATTACGATAATAGAAAGTTAGAAGTGCGTGCCTTGATTCGAACTTTGACTTGGCAGTCCAATGGTCGTATCACTAAGCTATCACTGTTTTTTACTTAAAAATATATTAAATCACATTAAAAATATATTAAATCACATTAAAAATATATTAAATCATATTAAAAATATATTAAATCACATTAAAAATATATTAAATCATATTAAAAATATATTAAATCATATTAAAAATATATTAAATCACATTAAAAATATATTAAATCACATTAAAAATATATTAAATCATATTAAAAATATATTAAATCACATTAAAAATATATTAAATCATATTAAATATATAATTATTAATATATTAAAGTACGGTATATTGTAAGGTCTTATCGCATTATAATATACCGTATATTACCGCATATTCGCCACATTTACCCCATTGATCAAACTTGTCTGACAAATGAAAATATTTACTTATCTATTATTTTTAATTATTTTGGAACATTTTACACAGCCCCAAAGTACTAGCCCCAACCTACTAGACAATGGATGTGACATTTTTTTTTTTTTGTAAATACATACCTTACAATATAATAATACTACCTTATAATATAATAAGAAAAACCCCGGACCAACACAAACAGATACCTATATTCATTATATAAATATTTGTGTCCTGTAGGATCGAACTCTTGTGATCAGCAGTCCGCCAGTCAAAAGACTAGAGACGTAAATTAAATCCGTTAATCCTTGATTCACGGATTAAATTAAATCCGTGAATCAAGGATTAACGGATTTTAATTTTTGTAAGTAGTAGTAGTGTAGTTGAGTGAATTTTTTTTTTCTTACGTAATTATGCAAATGGTAAAAATACAACCATATTTACATATCAAAACTAAAACTTCATAATAATTCAGACTTATCAAGTAATACAATGTATACATTTTCTTTATACAAAACCAGCCAACCGTCACTTCCCACAAGTCACATCTTTATTTTTACAAACAGTTTTTTGCTAAGATATATAATAGAATAAAAATATAATAAATTAATTTACAGAATAAACTTTCTCATTAGGCTAGTGGTCAAAAGCAGTAATGTTAGGTATCTGTTATTGGGGTTTTTCTATGAAGTTCTCAGTAGCTGCTTGGATTTACCGGCTATATATAAATATATACCCAGCTATCATCACCTGTGATGATGTCAAACACAGTATTCGAGTCACCTCCGTTATATTTTTCAAGCATTTCTTCAATGGTCGCCGGAGCCACAAGTCCTTCGGGCGAATCCTCACTGAGTTTGCTTCGACTACTTTTAAACTCAATAAACCAGCTGCAGACAGTGGCACGAGATGGGGCTTTCTTATAAATTCCGAATCGATAACTCATCATTCATCATAACATTTTTGTTGACTGAGACCGCAATGAAAGTTGTAATAAATCATAGAACAAACATTTTCTCTAGTCAAATTCATTTAGGTGCACGACACGCAGTTCATAAATTGCCGCCAATTTGTAAAAACAAGTGACATAATGCATCTAATGTACAGACGCCAGCACGTCAAGCTATACAAAACTGTCAATTTTGCCCAATTTAATATTAACCTTATTGTTGTGTATTAAATTTTTCATTGGCAACTTTTCTAACAGTGCTATTCCAAATAATTTCAGTGTGACCCTCGTATATACGTATGTGTGTGTTATAATGTTGGTAAGATTATTATAAATAGTGAATAATATCGGTATTTCTTGTATTGTAGGATTCGATTCGAAGTCAAGATAATATTCACTTTTAAATGTAAAATACTGTTGTTGCCACCTACATTCATGAAAAATGTTAATGTAGGTGCATATCAGGTTAATGAGCCCTGAATGCACTCGGCACAAAATATTCCCTTAACACGATGCGCACCACTAAAACCGCGTGACGTCATAAGTTTATGTGTTTTACCGGTTGGGGCACAGCTGGTAAGAAACTAAAGCTAGCTCTCCGCACCGTGGCGCAGCCGCGCAGTATGTCCTTTCCTTCCATTCATTATTGACAGCTAGGTATATCATTATTCATTTCCATTCATATCCGCTTTATCCATCAATATTTTTTTCTGTTTCTTGTAGAAGTCAACATAACACAGCATAATATTTCGACTGACTGACGATAGCAAAAATGTTATTTGTTGTTAGTAAGTATATGTAGCTGTGTTAGGTAAAGTAACGTCAACATGTAATAACTATCGATAACAATTGTTAGTTCGTGAACATATTATGCTATGCAACTCGCTGGTTACTATTTGTTACTTTATGTTATTGGCGGTATGTATGCTATCATTCAACAAAGAGTAACAAGCAGTCGCAAAAGTTAAAGAATGTTACTTAATGTTATCGTGTTGCATTCTGTTGCTCCACAAAAAGTAACTGCGGTGTGGATACACCAATAGATATAGTGTGACTCGTAAATTTATGTTACACAATAAAATAAAAACTTCTTTGTTCACAGTCGCAGTCGTGGTAGCATTTTTCATTTGCTGGGCACCATTTCACGCGCAGCGGCTAGTCGCGATATATGGAACCACGGAGACCCATCAGGCGAGATCCCCGATCCTCCTCTCCGTGTACTCGTTCCTCACGTACATTTCGGGAGTGTTCTACTACATGTCTACGTGCATCAACCCCATATTCTACCACATAATGTCCAACAAATTTAGAGATGCTTTTAAGGTAAATATTGTTTTGCAACTGTTATTTCATTAATGTACAGAGGGCAGCACATCAAGCTACCCCAGTCTGTCAAATTTATTTGATAGATTTTCAACTTTCATAAAAAAAATTCATACAAAAAGGTTCACTTTCAATTGCTTAAATTTGACAGTTTTGGATAGCTTGACCTACTGGCCTCTGTACACCACCACATTGAAAGTGAAAAAAATAAGAGAGAATTACGTCTTAAGTAAAAAATGATATTATTCGAATTATTATTTTATAATTCGTATAAGTACCTATTATTTATACAAAATATTATTTTATACTCGAACTATTATTATAATATTTTTTTTATAATTCGAAATTTATTTAGGTAATTAATGGACAGTAATAAGTACAAAGTTTGTTTCGGAAAATATTTTACTATTAGGCAAGAGGCAAATAATTTTCTCCATCGTATTAGTAATAATAGCTCAGACGCAGATGCAGATTTACCTAGATTTTTAGATATTGTATGAAACACGATGAATGGATTGATTTATTTACTTACCACTATTAATTAGTAAAAAGTAACCTTCTGAAAACTATTTTAAAAGTTCCATTAACGATAACCCGATTTTAGTAGTGGAGCTGCTATGACTTATTCGTAGGTAATGATAAATGATATTTATTTCTGTAAATAGATCTTTTAAAGACAGTTTTACAAGTCAATATTAAACTTTTTTTTAAAGCTAGATGACTCCGGTATTTCCTAACTGACGACCTCTGAGAAGAAACGCCGAAACATACTCAGAGAATCATAGTCTCTTTTAACGTCCAGACATAGAATAGTAACAAATATGTGTGTTACAATCTAGAGCAAAGTCTGAAATGGCCTTTTGAAGAAAGAGCCATAGCGGCTTTGAGTAGACCAGTCCCAACCGACGGCACGCATGCATCAGTCATCTGTGCATGAGCTACACAGCTCAACCATAATTTAGGGAGCTCAACAACCCGTCGCACGACGATACCAGATCAGAGGAACATTTGTGTAGGCCAAATAAAAAAAGGCTCAAAGCCACCAGACAAAGCTGAGTATGTATGTTTAGCCTACAAAGTACTCACATTTATATTTTATTGAGCTAAACATTGTTAAATAATAAGAAAAAATATAATCACAGTAACTATTTCAGTAATGTCTGCTAATATCAAATTAATATAAATCGTTGTTATGTCAGACTTACATGAGAACAATTCAGTTTGATGTGTACTATTAAATAAATCCAGTCTACAAAACAGAGAGAAAAAAAAGTGAGATTGCCATTGACAGTAAGAGCTGACCAGTCCCGACAGACGGCACCCGTTCACGAGTATGACGTGCGTATCGGTGTCGTTTGACTCGACCATGTTGCAGGGTATAAAACGACCCGACACACAATGCCACCATCAGCTAGGACATTTTAGTGAGCATGACAAGCTCAGACCGCTAGGCAACTGAAGGGCACAATGTAATTTTAAGTCATTTTATTGCATATCAATATATGCAACATCAATGGCTGAACGACGATGGCACACTACTTTACAATTCATGTTTTTACAATATAAATCTGAAAAACTAAATAATAAGAGTATAAAACATAGTTGTTAGTGTCAATAAGATGTAACTTGTAATTATTAATAGATATAGTATGCAATGTTAAGTTTAATTTGTATTTAATAGTGTTTTCGTCCTGTGGCAAATTATTTGAGTAGGGAAGTGTAAACATAACTATCTTATCTACATTACAATCACATAATTTAGTATAAAATTCAATTAGGTTTTTTTTGTTTACAGTACCTCTATTTCCAATTAATATAATTAAGGTGGTGTTTGGGCTAAACTTAGACATAATTATTTTATGCATAATGTCGTTGTAATTTAGTCCAGGCATACAGTAGTTAGTTGTCACTTGCCCCATGTGGTTTGACAACAACTGGCCCATGCCTAGACCAATTTCATCACTGAATATTACATAATTATTATTAATTAGTAAACAAATTAGGTGCACTTTCCAAATGCGGGTGTCACATGCCAACGGTGAAACCCAGCGGTAGGTACCTGAAAACAAACTGTTTTTGAAAATTAACTACCATCCCGCTGTTGCCTAATCAGACGCACAGTAGTGTTGCCAAGTTCGTCAAAATTAAAATTAGCAGACGCTCTGTTACAGAACACAATGATGCAGTGGTGCTGCCGATCGAGTGAGAGGGCCGCCGCCAAGCGCTGCTCCTATACAGCCATGGCCTTCCCAAGGAACCCTACGTCCAGCGGTACTAACTCAGGTTATTATAACTAATACATACATAGCATCACGCCTGTATTCCCCGAAGGGTTAGGCAGAGGTGAACCCACAGTTCACCAGTATGTTTAGGTGCCATGTAATGTGGCGAGCCTATTGCCAATAACCGGGCACAAATCCTAGCTCCGAGTGTTGCTTTTAATATCTCAATTATTCATCCCTAAAGTAGTAATATATTTTTTACCTATCTGTACGAAAAAAAAACAAAATTATATGTTTATACATTTTTAAGTATTTTTTTTAGTATTTTTTTAAGTATTTATTTGTACCTATCAATAGTACCTATCAAATTCTCTTTAATTTATTAATAAATTAAAGAGAATTTGATAGGTACTATTGGAATATAACTACTTTTTACCACGTTATATTGATATTATTAATCCCGATGTTTCGGACCCTTTACAGCGTCCATGGTCACTGTACTGACCAGCCTCCAGGGTCCGAAACGTAGTTTTATTTCAATGTCTAATATTCGCGTAAGTTATTTAGCGAAGGAAAAATTCGACCGCGGGCAGGATTCGATCCTGCGTCTTCTGGTTAGGTACACCAATGAAAATGCCAAAAAAATACAAAAAGATATTCGCGTAAGTGTCAGAAATCAATTTGATACTAGATTAAAATCATCTTGTGCATTCATCATCAGAAAATTAATGAAACTTCATTATGCTGTATTACATATTTTAGTTTTTTTTTTTATACCACTAAGGTGGCAAACAAGCATACGGCCCACCTGATGGTAAGCGGTTACCGTAGCCTATAGACGCTAAATACTTTAGTACTCTAATAATAACATTTCTATGTCATGTTATTCACCTAGGAAGTATAATCTCTATATAAACTTGGTACGAGCGCAGACGGAACACTAATCAAAATTGCCAACATAGTTGAATGGAAACTCTCAGAGCTCAGAGCTAAATACGATTACACAAATGAAGTTTATCTGTGTCGCCATCCAGTCTATTTAATCTTTTTTATTTGTTAAATCTAAATTAGTTTCAACGATATACGTATCTAACATAGTTACTATTGAACTTTTTTGGTGTGGGTAGTGACCTATTTATGTCCAGTAACTGAAGCAAAACAAAGCAAAACACTCCTAATGAAGTTTTTACAACCTTATCACACTGTTTTTTTTTTTTTCAATTTTAACATATCATACCATCACGCTTGTATTCCCCGAAGGGTTAAGCAGAGATGAACTAATTTACTTGTACACCCACAGTTAGCCGGTATGTTTAGGTCCCGTGTAATAGGGGACGAACCTATTGTCATTAACCGGGCATAAATCCAAACTCCGAGCTGTTACTAAGAATTACAAAGTAAAACCCAATAACACTGCTCGACGACCACTAGGCTAATGAGGCGGGCACTAGACTAATTAACCATTACGAGGTTCCGGGCAGCAGATCTTTGCGAGGCCTTTATCCTTCGCGGAATGTATGTGAATTGAACGTGGGTATTTCTGATGATTGATGAGAAATGAAATTAATTTATTGTCATCGTTAAAATTACTTTGTACTTATACCAAACTTATTGTAATAAAACTACTTTTTACGGATTTTATCGCGTTATACCTATTGATCCAGCCCAAGTCTTTCGCCTCGCTAGAGATAGAGATGAATTTGCTAAATTAACCGCCAACCTTCGCTAGTCGGAGAGGCACTATGAGAAGAAGAAGACCTATTGATATTAATATACGTTTCTTATTTAACCTTAATAACTAAGTTCTTAAACGAATGTAAGTATACCTACCTAAGTAATTTTGAGTCGGTGCCAATGTTTTCGGAATGTTAATACCTATTTATCGCTGGAGATTTCACTTTTCATTAAATGATAAATGATATTATTATTTAATTTGATTTGGCTATTTCTGTAAATTTAAGGTAATTTAGTGATCTTTGTTCATTGATTGTTTGGCGCCGACTCAAAATTACTTAGGTATGCTTACATTAGTTAAAGAACTTAGTTATTAAGGTTAAATAAGACTATATTAAAAGGTATCTACTATCTTATTAACATAATGGTCGTAAGCGCGACTACTACTCTGGAGGTCCTAGGTTCGATCGATGAAATCATCAGGAGCAGCTTGGACTTTGGATTCGTGACAGGTAATGGCAATAGGCCCTATTATATGAGAGTTCAGACCTTAACATAAAGTGTATATTAGTGCTGCCTAAACTTTCCGGAAACACATTGCTTGATGATATGTTATAATAGCGTTGAGATGTTTTTACTATATAGAGCGTTGTGTAATAAAGACTCGCCTTATTAAACAACGTTCACTTTACTATCAAAAATATATTTCGATAGAATTTATTTTATACCTTACCTATTACGCCTTAAAATTAAAAACTAAAATCTGTTTACACGCTACAGGTAATTCGAACAAGAACTCGCTACGAAATGACACAAGTCTTCGGTACAAAGCCAGGGGACAAGACGGCAGAGAACGATGCGTGCCAACTGTGCACGTGTGCCACAACGGCAAGGCGATAGTGATGCCCCCTATCAGAGACTACAGGTCCTGCAGCAAACACTCCTTCCCACAAACCACGAAAAAAGAAATGACTGACAACAGGAACTCGTATCTAGATACAACGTTTCGAATGATGAATGAAAAACATAGACCTGGCTCCCCAGTATGCTGCACTTACCCACCATCCCCCACGGAGACCATTACAGTCACGCCTGAAGCAATAGTCAATAATATTTCAGAAGAAGAGAGGGATTACTCGGCGGACGAGCCAGAAAAATATCTCAAGGAAGTAAAATTAAGAATATTACAGCGCGAAAAAGAATATGGATAAAATTGTGTGTATAAAATGTGTATATGTAGAGAATATATTAACAATATCTGAACAATAATTTGTCAATTTCTTGTGGTTCAGTCATTAGACTGATTTTATGGATTTCCAAGAAAACCACGGCATTGTTTTAGAGCGAGTTTAAAAAAATATACAGGTAATATTCTTCTTTTGCTAGATAAAGTGTACTCTGGAATTGACTATATTTTCTTTTTAACTCTTTGTAGTCATTTTTTCATATTACGATAGACGTGTTCATACCTCCTGTACATAATTGGTTTACGTTTAATTAATCCCACCTGCATCGGGCTGTTGATTCAGTTTTCTCTGTAAGCGCTGTATTAACAGCCCGTATGCTACTCAAAACAAACTGAATAACTATTATTAATAATCAGCTCATTACTATCTTCTAGCTAAACAGGACTTGAAATGTGAGGGATCAGATATCTAAAATATCCCAAGGTGACTCCTTTGATCTCAAAGAGAAAAGTTCATCTAATTCTCTTTACAAGTTCACACGTGTATAATAATTATGATGCCAACTAATTCTTATCAGTCGAGATTATTAACGAAAACAATAAAGATTCATAAATTTTCGAGCCTCAGAGAGTACAGTACATTACATTAGATACAGTACATTATATTATGTTCTTAAGTACAGCTGTACTTAAGAACATAATATAATTACTATATATGTATTTCATATATTATTATTTATTTAATTTATATGACATCTTTTTGATTTCATATAAATTCGAGTATAGCGGAGTACAATTTTTTTTCATGAACAAGTTTTATTTAACATAATTATTGTACCAATTTATTAAACGTATGAATATTTTATAATACATAACAAAACCGCATATTTATATTTTTTTAGACCTTGAGTGAATAATATGTTCCTTCTTGTAAGAAATACGTTTAAAATTGATAACAATTACTGATAATAAAAATTAAACAAAAAAATAATTAATCAGACAATGCTATCCGATTATTCTGTGAGTTCCTATTGTTTATATAGTCAACTGTAATTAATGTTGCATTCTCATTATTTCGCGATTGTTTGTGATCATCTCGTTACAAGAATGAGAAATAATTAAAAACTATTTAACTTTTAGATAGATAGATAGAAAATAAATTTATATGTCTGTTGATTAAATATTGTATTGTATTAAGTAGGTATGTATGACTTTTAAAATCTTGTTCGTAAATCCAAAGATGTCTTTAGTCCTAAGCCGAAAACCTTTTGAGTAGGCTCCACATCAATATATAGTGTACCTACTTGTCAACGAGTTCAAGTTAAGACTGAGATTAACAAAAACGTATGCTTCACGTTGTATTTTTTCTCATATATTACGAAATGTTATATAGGTTAATTAAAATTTAGACAGTGTTTTTTTTTGTAAATAGTATTTAGTCTCAAAACTAGATTTGCGTCTGTACAAACAGTAGAAAATAGTAGTAATGTGAAGGTCTACAGTGTTCCACTACTATACGAGTTTTATTTATATTTTTTTCCAATCTATAGTTTTTACTATTAAAGTTCGTATACCATGGATTTAAACATTAAAAAGGGTAGGCTTTGTTCATTGTTGGTCATCTCGTCTTTCATTTATATTCCCGTATTACTTACTATTATATCGTGTTCGTAACGCATAATGGAGAGGGCTATGCTCGGAATTTCTCTCCGTGACAGAGACAGAAATGAGGATATCCGCAGAAGAACCAAAGTAACCGACATGGCTCGAAGGATTGTACGGTTGAAGTGGCAATGGGCGGGCCATGTGGCTAGGAAAACGGATGGCCGCTGGGGAAATAAACTCCTGGAGTGGCGACCAGGCATAAAAAATAATTATATCACTTTTGAACCAGAGAGCATTAAAGCTTAAGCATTTTTTTTTTTACAAATTATTTGAAATATCTTATTAGACTTGAAAATTGCCTCATTAGCTTAGGGCTGCCTCATCAGCTTTTTTTTTATGACGGACATAGTTTTTAGCTCGAGGGAGCTTTAAAAACTTAACCGGACTAGGTGGCGAGGCACCAAATGCCTCCAGCCAGGGGCAACTTATAAACTAAGCCCCCCAGCAACACAGCTAAGGGTGTCCCCTGCGGGACTCGGACCTCGGCTTAGGGCGTTGCTGGGGGGGCAGCTAGGGACGGCTGGATCTGGGTTTAAATTATTTAGGGGCGAATTTAAAGCTACTGGCTCGGCACGGGCCGGCTCGAGCAAGGGACGGGGAGGATTACCGTTAAGGGGTCTTCGCGACGGGCCTCGCCGGCGAGGATGGTATATCGGGCGGCGTTTTTGTGCGTGTGTTTTGAGAGTGCTAGTCACTCTGTTTGACTCCTGCGCTAGGGTGATTTGGTCGTCAGGGTAAGTGAGTGCGTGCCTTGGGCGGCGCACTCTACTTATCTGAGAGGGTTTGTAGTCTACGCTACTGACCACAAGGGGATTAGGGTGAAGGGGGGCCAAATCGAAATAGCGCTTAGAGGCGCGTTTCATAAACTGCTTGATGGTAGGCAGTTTTAGGTCTAAGTGAAGGTCCCTATTGCGCACGTACCAAGGGGCGCCCGTGGCTTTGCGCATGAATCTGTTTTGGAGGGTCTGCATCCTATGGATAGCGGGACTTTCTATGTGAGCGAATACGACACATGCATAGGTCATGATGGGGCGAATACACATCACGTAAATTCTCACCTTGTATTTGAGGGAGAGTTTACTGCGTGCATTGAGCATGCCATGTAGACGTCCTAGAGCAAAAGCGGCGCGCGAACGCACAGTTTTTATGTGCTCTCGGAACGTAAGTCGGTAATCTAGAACCACGCCCAGGTATTTGGCTTTCTTTTCCCAAAGGATCTGTTGGCCGAAGAGGGAGATGGGTTGGGCTTGAGCGGAGAGGTCGGAACTCTTGTGAAAGAGAACCGCCGCGCTCTTGGAGGGATTCACCTCTATTCTCCATTTCCTGAACCAATTCCCTAGGGCATTGACCGAGGATTGGAGAATTTTGGTGATGTTTGTTAGGCTCGATGCCGGAATAATAAATAGCCGTGTCGTCAGCGAATAGAGCCAACTGCGACTTGGATCTTTTTGGAATATCGCTGGCGTACAGCGTGAAAAGGAGAGGGGAGAGCACGGAGCCCTGAGGGACTCCGGCTCGGATAGGATGGGGGGACGAGAGTGTGCCGCCCTCTATACGATAGCGAAAGGTGCGATTCGACAGAAAATCTCGAATGATGAGCACGAGACGGTCTGGCACGTTGAATGAATATAGCTTGTAAATCAAGCCATTGTGCCAGACCTTGTCGAAGGCTTTCGCCACGTCGAAGAATAGCATGCCAGTCGTCATTCCGCGCTGGAATCCAGCGCTGATATGTTCGACTATGCGATGCACTTGGTGGATACAAGAGTGTTTGGTTCGAAAACCAAACTGCTCGTCGGGAATGAGATTGTGGGATTCGGCAAAGTTCTGTAATCGGGCATAGATAAGCCGCTCATAAATCTTCCCAAGGACTTTGAGGAGACTTATGGGGCGATAACTGGAGGGCTCAGACCTGGGTTTACCGGGTTTAGGGATACCGATGACGGTAGCTTCTTTCCACACTTGTGGGAAGATGTTATTATTTAATGCCGCATTGAAGATGGCGGTCATCAGAATGATCAGGGAGGCGGGGAAGAGCTTAACCACCTTGTTGGTGATGCCGTCTGAGCCGGGGGCTTTCCTGGGTCGTAGGTTCTGTACGATCGACCGGACTTCGTCCGCAGTGACGGGGGGGACGGGATCGTCTGGGTCGGGGGCGGGGGAGGGAGTGGAACTTACGGGGGCCGTAGGGTTATCGGGGGACAGCGAGAGGGCGACTCTACGTTCGACTTCGGCGTTCACCTCATTGAGGTGGGCCTTGTCTACTGGTAGAGTGCTAGGTGAGCATTGTGCCTCTAGACTGTCGGCTAGGCATTCGGCTTTTTCGTCGTCGTCAAAGGCGGGCCTTTGATTAGGACGGTTCAGAGGGGGCACTGTAGACTCTTGATCGGACTTGATGCCTCATCAGCTGCCCCTGACATAGGTTAAATACAGGATGACGATGACCGCTCTATATATCTATATTTTTTTTACCTCGCTTTCTAAGGTTTATGTCTACTACTCTTGGAACCATTACCAAAAGTAAAGGCAGATATTGGAGGAGTATGATCATCTGATCTGTAAGTTTAAGCTGCGTTTATAATTATGCTCTGAAACAATTAAATTGAACCGTGCAACTAGTTTCTTGACTCCTCAAAAGTGCTATGTTAATGGTCTAATTGAAATAAAACATTTGACATTGACTAACCACTTATCGACATGGTATCATTTATTTACATATGCAGTATTCTATAACAAATCTTCTGGATTAAATTTTCCACTGATTACAACAGTCAACTAAGCTACGGAGAAACGTTCACGTAAGATCAAGATGAGGAGTTACTTAATTAGTTGCTAGGTGGAATAAATCTTTTTGTTAAAACTGCTGATTTCAATTGCTATGACAATAAATAACCTCTCATCATCAACTCATATACTGTCCCACTGCTGGGCACGGGTCTCCTCTCATATTGAGAGGGATTAGGCTATAGTCCACCACGCTAGCCTACTGCGGGTTAGCAAACTTCACAAACCGTCGAGAAAAATCTTTAAGTTAAGCAGGTTTCCTCACGATGTTTTCCTTCACCGTTTAAGCGAGTGATATTTAATTATTAATACGCACATGAATAACATGAATTCGATAAGTCATAGGTGCGTGCCTTGGATTCGAACTCGAGGCCTTCGACTTGGCAGTCCAATGGTCATACCACTAGGATATCACAGCTCAGAATAACCTATAATGAGCCCGAAAATATACCAAGTCAAAGTATGTCGGTACCTACATTGAACGTGCATGAAGTGTATGTATTTTACATAATATCAAATTCTTTGAAGTTTCTCATTACCAAATATTTATGTAAACCTCATTTCAGAGACAAATATTTCGCCAACACGAGCACTCAGCAAACAATTAATATTTATTTGCTAACATTGCTATAGGAATTCATTCAGGCGCTAACTTTTAGATAAAAAAAGTAAACTGTGTTAAAATTTTATTCGCAATAATCGCCTGTGTCCCTCCAAAGCTAGTTAAAGCCTTTGTCCAACCTATTTTAAGACATTTTGATTCGGGTAGGTACCTATACCTACCTAGATTTCGGGTCAAGACGGATAAGTGTGACTAGAATTAAAAGTATACCACGTAGCATGTATAGATTTGGAATAGGTAGTCTCGTGATTAGAAACAAACACTAATTTGAACTTTGCTTGTACAGAGCCCAGCACATCAAGCTACCCTAATCTGTCAAATTTCTTTTATAGATTTTCAACTTTAATACATAAGATTAAGCTTCATGTTCAATTGGGAAAATTTTATAGTTTTGGATACCTTGACCTGCAGGCTGGCGTCTGTACTTTGTTGCAAAATATTTTCTACAAGTACAGTCAGCAACGAAAGTCGCTGAACATGTCGCAATCTTCAATATGATTTTTAACAAGTATGAAGTTACTGACCTACGAAGGTTATGCGAAATAATTGCATAGATGACCATTAAATATTTAGGTTACCTTAGTAGAAAAGACCTGTTGCCAAGTTCTGGAGCTGTGACAATAAAAAAATTTTGCTGTGTTCAGCGACTTTCGTTGCTGACTGTACGTACTAAACAAACATAACTTAAATATAAAATTTAGACCAACCAATTTCAAAAAATACAAAACCAATTTCACAAAGCGTAGGTGTAAGTACCTACCTAAATGTCGTTTCCGAATACACGGTCATTTTTAAATTATGAATAACGCACTGACTAAAGTAAGTAGTTAGGTATACCGTCGAAAATCGATATTATATTAAAAAAATAATCCTGGAAAGAGGTTTTAATACATGGACTTAAAATGAAAGTAATTTTACGGAAATTCGCTGCGGGCAAGCCGTACGGTCCGGCTCGTGGTGTAAGTTGGTAGTGTATTTTTTCTGCACTTAAAAAAATGAGAACGCAGGGTCTCATGATCACAATCCTGTACAAACATTTTTGTACTCAAATTGTACATACTTTGACACAGTTTCTGTTCCCACGCTTTTACACAGGTTAGAAGAAATCGGAATTAGGGGCACACCCCTTAAATTATTTAAAGACTACTAGTAATCGTCATTAAATTGTAAAAGTGGGAGAAATCACCAGCTCGGAGGAAACCGTTACGTACGTAGTCGGACAGGGTAGCGTCCTTGACCCGACACTGTTCCTTGTTTACATTAATAGCCTCTGCAGCATGAGTATCTATGGCGCTCATATATTCTATTACGCTGACAATACAGATATTGTCTTCTCCGGCGAGTGGTGACACTTGAGAGGTGAGGTGTTCGCCGGACTGCTGAAAACGTACTGCAATTGATAACTGCCTGGCTTGACCAAAACCTCTTAACCCTAAATATAACTAAGACTAACTACATCTCTTTCCCCATGTATCAATTAATTGTTTATTTTCTCACCGCAATATAAACATGATTTATATCTAGGTTTAACATAATTTAAAAATTTATAATATTGTGTTGAGACTAGTATCTAAGCTAGGCTCGAGGCCTTTATTTCAGGATACCTAAATACTACCTACAGTATAATCGTACCCAGTCATCACAGCGTCCATGGTCACATGGTTTTTTGTGGTCACGGGTAGACTGAGGTGGAGGACGTTTTGATGATATAATTACTGACAGCTACCCTACAGTTTTATTGTTACATGATCAATGATATTACTTACTTTAAAAAACCTTTTTTTTAAGTCAATTTTTTTTCTTTATTTTTGTCGCCAATGCGAATATGTCGCCCTAATAGAAGCAACTCATTAGATTCTGCTACAATACAAATACTTATATCACTTTAACATGATTATTTTAATTCTATTTTTAACTAAGCAATACAGTTTTCTGGCTGAGTCCGACAAAAGCATATAGGTATCTGCAACAGCATTGTTTCAGATACCTATAGCATAGTTTTTCAGAAGATGATCCCTAAAAGAATTCCATCAAGATATGATAACCATCATCGACTTTATTACATGTGACACGATTAGGAGATGCTGTCTTGCGCATCAAATAAGAGAACTTATTTGATGGAATGTGTCCAGATCGCAGTCTCATCGCAATTACAACATCCTGGTTAGTAAGGTAACAGAAGTCAATATTTAATTAATACTAGATGGAGCCGGCATTTCCTAGCTGACCTCTGAGAAAAAACGCCGAAATAAACTCAGACAATCATGGTCTCTTTTAAAATAACAATATTCAATGCTCATGTTTTAGTTTTTTAATTATTGGCAATCCGATTCACGCAAAACGAGCTCACAGTATCCTTTGGTCTTGCAGTTGTAGGCCTGGATTTTGATATAACAGGATTCCAAGCAGGTGGTAGGACCCAGCCATCCATCTATTGAAATTTGGATGTTTTTTAATTTCAATAGTCTCACGAATCATCATGGGTAAGTATTATTATATTTCTTTCGCAAAGATTTGTGGTTTATCAAATCTGATATAATGCTGGGCCTTGTCAAGTGTATGTTCACAAAATGCTGACTTCTTGGAACGGCGGTGTTTGACATCAGCGATGTCTTCTTTTATGTGGGTCCCTATGCTTCTTTTAGTTTGGCCTATATATGAGAGACCGCAATCACAATCAAGTTTGTATACACCCGCATCTTGTAGAGGTACACACTTGACAGATGGTGAGAACTGACTGATCTTCTTCAGCAGCTTGAAGTAGGTTTTAGTTGAAGCACGCTTCTAGATGCAGCCAATCTTGTCAATGACTCCTCTAACATATGGTAGTACAGCAGGTACCTAAGTGCTCAATTGTGGCACGTTTCACATGGTTTCTGTAACAAGGGCGCGGTATTCGGAGCTTGTTGTCGTGCAGGACTTGCTTGACATGTTGAAGCTCGGTAGCTAGGTGTTGCTCATCACAGATCCCATGTGCTCTCTGAAACAAAGATTTACCGACGGTAGATAACTGTGTTGGATGGTGTTGCGATTCACCATTTAGGTATTTGTCTGTATAGGTTTTCTTTCCATACACAGTGTGACTCAAGGTGTTGTTATGATTACGAATTAATAAAACATCTAAGAAAGGTAAAGAGTTATTAGCCTCTGACTCCATAGTAAATTGAATTTTTGAATGTAAGGAGATGAGATGATTTCGAAATGCTGTTAATTTGTTAGATGGTAATATGGTGAAAGTATCATCTACATATCGCTATATATCGCTTATAGAACCTAGGTGTTACAGGCGCAGCTTGTAAGGCAATCTCCTCAAAATCTTCTCAAGATCCTCGGTTTCGCTCTATCGCTTAAAGAAAGTGATATCCTTCAAAAAATAGACTGTAGATATAATAGAAGATTTTGCACACCAGAAATCCCGAAAGAAATCACTGTCGTAATCGTGATCAATTCAAACCACCAACATACTTATCTTATTGGTAACATAATATTTCATCATCATCATCAACCCATATACTGTCCCACTGCTGGGCACGGGTCTCCTCTCATATTGAGAGGGATTAGGCTGTAGTCCACCACGCTGGCCTAGTGCAGGTTGGCAGACTTCACAAACCGTCGAGAAAAATCTCTAAGGTATGCAGGTTTCCTCACGGTGTTTTCCTTCGCCGTTTAAGCCAGTGATAATTAATTATTAATACGCACATGAATTCGAAAAGTCAGAGGTGCGTGCCTTGGGTTCGAACTCGAGACCTTCGACTTGGCAGTCCAATGGTCATACCGCTAGGCTACCACTGCTCATAATATTTGATTTGTACCAATTAAACATAATAAATATAAGATCAGCAGAAAATTTTTTGTCATTCACTTTTCTTACTTTCCTACGGGGCCCCAAATTTTTGCGTGGGGCCCCGGAATAGCTTAAGACGGCCCTGGGTACAATGGCCGGTCTTATCGCACAAAGCGATCTCTTCCACAACAGGACTTCGATAACCTTTGGATGGACTGGAAGAAAGGAAACACATACATATACAGTGTGTTTGGGATACGGTTACCGATACTTTAATAAGGGCATATTTTATGCTCAATTTTATCGAAAAATGCACGTTTATATATACTCCTAACCCAACACCTCGCGAATGACAGCCATCTTATTTAAAATAGGGTATGTTGCAAATGACCTTATTGTAAAGATAAGCGTTGAGGCTATGGAATAATTAAACAATTTTCCTAAATAATAAACAAAAAGGGCACAAAAAGATGTTAACTTACGAAATTTTACACAAAAATTACTTATCGTTTTTGAGTTTTCTCCTCTAGCGCAAAAATAACCCGAATATTTTGCATAGTTTTTATGTTTAATCAAAAGTATTTGAGACAACCTACAAAATGGTATCAAAATATTGGCTCTACACCAATTATTTTAAGCGTTATGCTACACAGAAATAAAGGAAAGTTAAACAAAATAAAAATATTTTGAATTGTTTTATTTGAAATAACATAAAAAGATCTTAATTAAATTACTTTCTCATTCGCATTCCTAAATTTGGAGTCTTATCTACCTGCTCGTAAAAAGAATGCGGTATCTGCGACATTGTTATTAGGAGTATATATAAAAGTGCATTTGTCGATAAAATTGAGCATATAATATGCCCTTAAAGTATCCGGTAACCGTATCCCAAACACACTGTATACACACATAGATATTTAAATATAGACAATGGGTTGCAACAAGTGTTGTCATTCGAAAAAAATAAAGAAATTTGGTAAAAAATACTGCAGTGGTACAATTTAAGCAACGGTACAATATAGCCGACTCTCCCCTATATATGTCATTGGAGGCTTGGAGGACACTTCATTCCAGCGTTCTCTGATCCCTAGATCTTGTCGTAGGGCTGACTCCAAATCATCAGCTGTTATCCTTAGGAGACGCAATAATAGAAATAACACACACTCCCTCCCTCTCACTTGCACACACACACAAACTTGCATGCGCTGTAAGCACAATCTTTTCAACCAGTTTTTGCTACTATTCAATTAATTTTTGAGAGAACTTACTTTTACTTTTAACATAATTTATGATACTGGTTTGTAAACTAAGCGCGAGACCTAACTCAAGCAATAATTTGCTTAAAAGTGGATTCCAAAGAATGTGATGTTATAAGTATTACCTATATATCGAGAGTCATTAGCACGGACTGTCTCGGTAATTAGCACGGGTCATGAGTACGGGAGCTATAACGGAACGATAGCGCCACCTAGCCGACGTTAGCTACAACTCGCTGTTACGTCACGCATCGCGTCGGGTGGGGGTGCTTGACAGAGTCGTGGCGTTATCAGTCGGTATCGAGTGCGGCGCACATTCGTTGCCTGACACTGCACACTGGTCCGATACAGACGCACGGAACTGTCTCACGTTTCGTTGTGTTAAAGTGCAAAGCAAGTTGGCCTATCTACGTCTTTCAATTCTGTCATAAAAAATATCTACGCCCATATAATGTCCGACTATGTGATGAGTCTACCCACGACTTTTCCCTTCTGTTCCGACATATAAAGGGTGGAAAAAAAAAACGTAAAATTTATGAAAAATTTCCAACGCAGGGGGGTCCAGAATCATGTACTGAAGTCATGGTAAGCCGTTGCTCGTCGATGTCCCTTCCACCCTGTAGTATAAGTTGTGAAATAAACATCTTTATTTTTATTTTTCTGTCTGAAAACATTAAATTAAATTGAAGTTGTCTGTGGTCTAGTGATTCGCGAGTCGGACTGCTGATTACGAGTGGGTGTGGTGGTGGTACATGTGGGTTCGATTCCCACAGGATAAAAATATTTATGTGGATACAAATATACTGATAGTGTTCTTAGGTGCACTTTGCAAAAGAACACGGAACAGTCCAAAACAGTGGGTCATGATAATAAAAAATGCTTATTTGCAACTAAAACAATATTTCCAAGGGAAATTTCCACAATACTGCGAAGAAATGAGGTCAAAGTCGATGTGGTAGACGTCTAGTGTATAATACTGGCTTTAGTGTCACAAATTGTTAAAATGGAAGTGATGGGGAATGGCACAGTGGTTGAGCAACTGGATTCTATGCTACGGGTCGCAGGTTCAATACTCGCACCGAACAAATATTTATATAACCTACTATTTCTGTTTGATATATGTGAAAATTTGTGAATACTTCTAGTGTGCCATAATTAAAAACAAAGCTATACCTACAAAATACTCAAAACTATATCGTCATTCAATAAAAATGTATAGGTATGCGTCTTATTAATGACGTCACTTGGTCCAAGTGTCGTGAATGTATAATGTGTAATTGAGCGGCGCTTACTGCACTGTCACTGTTTTGTGTTCATCGGTCACGACTGCCTGTCAGCAGGGTAAGCAAGCCATTTTATTTACTTTATATAAATAAGGTCGATTTTTATTGTTTTAAATGCAACTTAATAAGGTCTACATTATTATTATGAACAGCAGGCTTTTTTGCGGTAGCCTCTTACCTAAGGAATTTCTTTTAACACCGGCGTAGAATATTAAAAAAATACTTGAATATCTATACGAATATTATAAATCAATGCCTTGCAATGTCTTTTCTCTGTTATTTTCGTTACTGATATCGACGCGATCGTGCCTTAAAAATAATGGAAGCAAAGGGGACGAAATATCACAGAATAACAAAATGATTGAACCTAATGATAAAACAAAACGAATCCCATGTTACGATTGCCTTCACTTTAATACAATATAACTGTGTGTGACAATATTTGTGAATAATAAGCATGCAAAGTTACGGAATTTGACATTTTATGATATTATCTTATTTTACTTCACATACTCGGAAAGTGACACAGTGATACCTATACTCTTATACCGGGGGAGAAAGTAGCATTTTACAGCCGTACGGCCGAATGCAAAATTCGGATTTCGATCGTAAATCTTACTAGATTAGTGTTTATATCACGAAATAAAACTGATAGGTACTGAAAAATCAAAAATAGAATTTGTGTTATGCGCGCGCTTTTTTTTTAAGTCCAAGATAAATATTTTATTTCAATGAAACCATTAAAATAGCACTTTTGAGAAGTTAAAACTAGTTGCACGGTTCCAAAAAGTGGTACTTATGGAGAAGAACCAGCAAGAAACTCCATACTTTGAGCGCGTAGTCGGGTTATTATATAGATTATTAGATTTCGTGACTTGCATTTATTTATAAAGTATTAATTATGTAATTATTGAACATTATTAATTATATTGAATAAAATATCCATAAATCATAAAAATAATAACTGCCTGACTGAAAAATCTAAACGAATATGTGTACCTAATTAATAATAAAAGTAAGTAGGTACTATGCTTCACTCGAGGGAAGGTAGGTAAGTACATTATGGCTCTAAAATGTTTAAGTCAGTTGTTATTTTATCGCTTCGTATTGAAAAAATCGAATGATTGTGACTATATTTCCTAAAACACATGAACAATACATTTTTAGCAATATCTGCAACACTTTACCTAACCGTGTAGAATAACACTGTCCTAAGTTATATGGGATGTATGGGAGTCGCCTATCACCTTAGTGCTCCAAGCCAACCCTACCTGCCCGCGGTCATCCTGCTGAACAACGGACGGGCTCTGGCGACCGGCTGATTGCGGTATAACGCAGCTTCTTTGGACACAGCTTAAAATATTTGGCCATTGACAGGCAGCAGTGTCAATGGTACGAAAAGCTGTGTCCCTGCGATCGCCAATCCGCTTGCCCCGCGTGGCGATTATGGGCATATCCCCCCCATGAGCAGAGCACAAAAAAAACGGCCCCCAGTTCCCGGTAGCCCTGCTATTCTCGACCAAGGCGGCGGTCATAGTAACGGCAGGGCGGGGGGTGCTAAGAATCCCCGGGCTACGGAAGGCCGCCCATCCTACCTGACCCTGGCTACGTATAACGGACGCAGTCTGAGGCTAGACGCACACCTAGCGCAGTTGGAAGTGGAGCTGGAGAACATAAGGTGGCACGTTTTGGGGTTGAGTGAAGTCCGAAGAGAGGGAGAGGACACTGTCACCCTAAACTCGGGCCACCTTCTGTACTTCCGCGAGGGTGATAAAACATCCCAGGGTGGCGTAGGGTTCCTTGTCAATAGGGCCCTCTCTAATAGCGTTGAAGAAATGTCTAGTGTGTCGACCAGGGTAGCATACCTGATAATCCGACTATCACAACGATATTCCATAAAGATTATTCAGGTCTATGCACCGACTTCGGCACACTCGGACGATGAAGTGGAAGATATGTACGAGGACATATCTAGAGCCTTGCATAACACCACAAAGGCTCACTTCAACGTTGTTATGGGGGACCTTAACGCCAAAGTGGGATTTCGGAACTGCAGCGAATCCAGAATAGGACCTCATGGATATGGATGTCGGAATCACAGGGGGCAAATGCTGGTCAACTTCCTAGAGAAGGAGGGGCTCTTCTTGATGAACTCCTTCTTTAAGAAGAAGCCGCAAAGGAAGTGGACCTGGCAAAGCCCCGATACTGTGACGAAAAATGAGATTGACTTCATCATGACGGATAAAAGGCACATATTCAGGGATGTCTCCGTGATCAACAGGTTTAATACCGGATCTGATCACCGACTTGTCCGAGGCTCCCTGAATATCGATTTAAAGCTCGAAAGAAACCGTCTGATGAAGTCCACGCTCCGACCAAATCCACTCCATATCATGACGGGCAGCGAGCAGTTTCAAAAGCTTCTCGCTGACAGATTCGCTGCAATGAAACCCACCGAGGATCTTGACGAGGCCCTACAAAATGTAGTTGAAGCGCTGAAAGATGAGGGCATCAAATTTTGCCAAAAGCGGCATAAAGGTAAGAAGTCTAAACTCTCGGATGAGACTCTGCGGCTTATGACAAAAAGACGGGAAACTACCCAATTGACTTCGTCAGACAGGTCACACCTTAACAAGGTAATTGCGAAGCTGGTACGGCGTGACCTTCGGAGCTCCAATACGTGCCTAATTGAACAGGCAATAGAGCGAAACCGAGGGTCCAAAGTGTTCACTCAGCAACTTGGAAGGAGCCATCTGACGAAGCTCACCACACACGATGGCAGGACTGTCTTGTCAAAGCCGGAGATTTTTACCGAGATTGAAGACTTTTATGGCCGACTTTATGCCGCCCATGTTCCTCGTCCACAGCGCGACAACTGCGATTCTAGAGCCACTCTGATACGCCACTACACCGACGAACTACCGGATATCAGCCACGACGAAATCGTGTTGGCTCTGAGACAGCTTAAGAATGGAAAAGCCCCCGGTGAAGATGGAATTACTTCTGAACTCCTGAAAATAGGAGGAGCCCCTCTTGTTCAGGAGCTACAAAAAATCTTTAATTCCATCATTCGCTGCGGGAGAACTCCAAAGGCGTGGCATGAGAGTGTGGTGGTTCTGTTCTTTAAGAAGGGAGATAAAACTCTTCTTAAAAACTACAGACCCATTTCTCTTTTAAGTCACGTCTATAAGTTGTTCTCTAGAGTCATCACAAATCGTCTCGCTAGAAGACTTGACGAGTTTCAGCCACCCGAACAGGCCGGGTTTCGCTCAGGGTATGGCACCATAGACCACATCCACACAATGAGGCAGATTATACAGAAGTCCGATGAGTATAATCGGCCCCTGTGCTTAGCGTTTGTGGACTATGAGAAGGCCTTTGACTCTGTGGAAACCTGGGCTGTTCTGGAATCTTTACAGCGATGTCAAGTGGACTGTCGTTACATCGAGGTGCTGAGATCTCTTTATGAATCTGCCTTTATGAATGTCCAAGTACAGGACCAACAGTCTAAACCTATCCAATTGCGCAGAGGCGTGAGACAGGGAGATGTCATATCTCCGAAACTGTTCTCAAGCGCATTGGAAGATTTGTTTAAGACATTGGACTGGAAAGGTAAGGGCATAAACATAAACGGCGATTACATCTCGCACTTGCGATTCGCAGACGACATAGTCCTATTGGCGGAGTCGCTGGAGGAGCTGCAACAGATGCTGAATGGCCTAGCATCAGCCTCACAAAGCGTAGGTCTCAGCATGAATTTGGATAAAACCAAAGTCATGTTCAATGACCACATTGATCTGAGACCTATTGCTGTAAATGGTCATCTTCTTGAAGTTGTTTCAGAGTACACTTACCTTGGGCAGATTTTGCAGTTAGGTAAAAACAACTTTGAGAAGGAGGCCAAGAGGCGGATTCAGTTGGGCTGGGCAGCATTTGGAAAACTACGTCAGGTCTTCTCATCACCCATACCGCAAAGTTTGAAAACGAAAGTTTTCAATCAGTGCGTCCTACCTGTGATGACCTACGGCGCTGAGACGTGGACACTCACAGTGCGGTTAGTCCACCAATTTAAAGTCGCACAGCGTGCTATGGAGCGTGCTATGCTTGGAGTTTCTCTGAAGGATAAAATCCGCAACGAGGTTATCCGACAGAGAACCAAAGTAACCGACATAGCACACCGGATTAGCAAGCTGAAGTGGCAGTGGGCTGGCCATATCTGCAGAAGAACCGACAACCGCTGGGGTAGACGTGTTCTCGAGTGGAGACCGCGACTCGGCAAACGTAGTGTGGGACGCCCTCCGGCAAGATGGAGTGATGATCTGCGAAAGACTGCTGGTAGAAGCTGGATGCGAAAAGCCGAAGACAGGGTGAAATGGCGCACATTAGGGGAGGCCTACGTCCAGCAGTGGACTAGTATAGGCTGATGATGATGGAAAATGCCAAAAATATACAAAAAGATAAAAGATCATTAGTCAAATAACAAAACAGAAACTCGAAATCAGATGTTTACTGTTCAGTGTGTGCTGACAAATACAGACTCTTCCGGGCAAAACGGATTTTTGATACTTTTTATAAATGCTCATAATTATAAAATTTTAATGATTATTTCCCAAAAATGATTAAACAAAGTATAAATTAAAAGTATAAAGAGTTCTGTTGATTATCAGATTGTGGTTTTATTTACACTGTTCCATAGCATATATGAGTCTTGCCCTAAACCTATGAGATTTTAATAAATTTTGATATTATTAGAATAGTCTATCTATTTAAAAATAATATTGTAACATGTAAATGATGTAGGCAAGTCAAATTGACGTCACAAATAGTGAGTTGAATACTATTTTATTATTTTTAGGCCCCATTGATAAGCGGTGGCCGCATTAAAAAAACAAAGACAGTAGTATTGATTTTAAGGACAGAAGGTTAAATAAATCTATTGTATGTTAATTAAATAATGAACTTTCCAAAACGCGTAATTTAAAATTAAAATAAGGAATTCAAATAGTTGCGATTCAAACTACATATTTCTGTTGTTGGTGTACCTAAGTATTTGTGCTATAATTGTGGATACCTATACCTATGTATGTATTTACTATTTATAACATAGCATACCATCACGCGGGTCCCTACGAAATGTAAGACATAGTGTAGGTGTACACAGTTCAGGCAATTAATCTACAGAAATTAAAATGTTCACATACTATCACGCCTATTCTCCGAAGGGTTATTCAGAAGTAGGTGTACTATACGTTCACCCACAGTTCGCCGGTATGTTCAGGTCCCATTGTAATAGAGGGACGTGCCTATTGTGTGTATTTTGGTTAATGGGCACAAATTCAAACTTCTAGCTGCCATTGAGAATTTCATAGAAAATCCCAATAACACTTGCTTTATCTGGGAATCGAAACCAGGTATTTAGGTACAGACGCCAGCAGGTCAAGCTATCCAAATCTGTCAAAATTTCCCAATTGAATATGAACCTTATTATTTTGTATTAAAGTTGAAAATCAATCAACGAAATTTGACAGATTGTGGTAGCTTGATGCGCTGGCCTATGTACCATTGTATTTAGGCTTAGTTTGAAGAGTTGTAAAATTCCGACCATTGCTCTCATTATAATTTAAGTAAGTATTTGCAAAGACCCACGACAAAATTCGAATATATTGTAAGTTAATAATTATGTATTTAGATAACTTTTCATGGCATTTTCCATGCTAAGATTTTAAAGTTATTTATGACGGGTAGGTATCGCGGTGGCTTAGTGGTCATAGCGTCTGGTGTACCGAACCAGAAAACGCAGGTTCGAATCCTGCCCGCGGTCGTATTTTTCCTTTTCTAAATAACTTTAATGATCTTTTAGTTTTAGTTTTGCTGGGGCCTGCTAACTCAGAAATCTTCTCAAATTTTAATGCTTGTTCAGCTTTGACGGATATCTATCCGTTTTGCCCGCCCAACACGCCAATATTAGAAACAAGTCAAGCTATGAAATGTTTTAGTAAGTAAACAAAAAGTAACGATCACAACTAATACTCAAATAAACGTGCAATTGAATAAACAAAACGTATTCATAAGCAAACTAATACAAAAAGTTTATATACAAACCTTCACAAAAATCGTAACAAAACAACGATAATTCTTTTTTGCTACTTCCTCAACAAATGCACTCTCGTATTTTTTGTTTAAAATGTCATGGCTATGCCGGGTGCATGTATCGCGACTTGAGAAAGTCGTTTTATAGTCATCTATTATATATTTCTGAAAAAAAAACAGTTATTCTTCTTACCCACACTCTATGCTTCTTGCCCGGGCTTCCCTACAAGTAAATCAGGTCGGTCATCTTCTGTCGGTCTTCTTACGATAGGTATGTAGGTACTAGGAAAAATATCCCCTAATTTTTGACGCCCAAACAAAGCCCTTCTGCAAGGGCACTACATATTCAAAACATACATTTATTTCTTGATTTAGCAAGTATATTATTAATCCACAATCATAGCACCCACCATATCTTGCCTTGTAGACGAGCTCCGAGACGGTGCTGTTCACTTTCGTCAGTAGAGCGACGTTAGAGTATTTTTGAAAAATATTGATAAAATCATGGAAAATCTTACTGACCACAGGATATTATTACTTTCACTTAAGTAATAAAAATAAAAACAAAAGTAATAAGTAACCTAGTCTTTTAAAAATCGGACAAATCACAAAATCTACTATGACTTCGGTGAAGGTGACGCAATCGGTGACACCGGTCTCACACACCACGTTGGTCCTTCCGGAATGAACGCCCGTATCACCATCACAGTTTGGACTGACGGTGTGGGGCGTAATACAAGGTAACTATATTAATAATGTATGTGAGACCGGGTGGATGTTGAATAACTATTTTACCCGGCACCAATTTATGCTTGTTATGCATTCATGTCGTTGTCTTGCGCCCCACACCGTCACTCCGTTAGACATAATATGACTGAGGCTATTGGTAACGTATATGATACGTTACCAATAGCGGGTTAAGCTTGCAAAGATTACTTAAACCTTAAAGATTGGCGAATAATCACTTTGCGCAACTCAATAAAACAGTTTTTATAAGTCCCAAACTGCAACTGTAGATAAACAATTATTTACAGAGGTAGGTACCACGAGAAACAATTAGAAAATAAACAAGTAATCAGAAACAAGCAGTTACATGTAAGACCGTCGCCATTTCTACTGTGTTCACAGCCAGATCCTGATGTACTGTACTCTACTTATGGTGGTAGCAAAATAAATAAATATTTAGGACATACTGATTTCTGACATTTACGCGAATATTATACATTGAAATAAAACTACTTTTTACGGATTTTATCGCGTATATTGATATTATTAATCCCGACGTTTCGGACCCTTTACAGCGTCCATGGTCACGGGTAGATTAATAATATCAATATACGCGATAAAATCCGTAAAAAGTAGTTTTATTTCAATATTTAGGACATTTTATACAGCACGATGTAGTCCCAAACGAAGCAGAGCTTGTACTATAGGAAATATACTGCAGTATTGCGTGGATTTGCTGATAAGAGCCTCTTTAAACAAACCCTGTTTTTTGTATTTTTGCCATATCAAGGGTGTATGTAAACGCGCCATAGCCGTGTATCATGAGAAAATCTTAGTATGGGACGATCGTTAACAAAACTAAAAAAAAGCATATTTTAATTATTAAAATATGTATTAAAATATTAAAATTTAATACAACGCTAAAATGACCTATTCTCGAATTGCACTGCAGAATTTAAAATGTAGATGGTGCAATCCTGACATGATTTCGCAAGAACCGCAGTATAGCTTTATGTATAGCGTTACATAATATATAGAATATTTCTTTTCTGATACGAACACACTCGTTGATATGTGCATCAATATCGCCATATTGATGCACATATCAACGAGTGTGTGATTCAGCATTCACAAGGACAGTATGGAAGACAGGTTGGTAAGAACACAAATATAATATTCCAATCCCCTGTGATATATTATGATCTACGTGTCAGATAACTTACTCACATAAGAGGAAAGATTTACTTTATTTAGAAATCAAAGAACTTTCTTCTGTCATGTGGGCATTATCTCCACAATAATAGTTTATGTAAAGAAAATAGCAATCAAGGGGTTACTAGCAGTCCTGACTGCCCAGCATTCGGTACGATTATGAAAATTCCCCATGTAATAGGGGGCGAGCCTATTGCCATAACCGGGTAAGTACTAATCCATACACCGAGCTGCGCCTGAGAATTTCATAGAAAAACCCATTAACACTGCTCGTGCCAATTAAAATGTCTCCTTAGCTTTGAGTCAGTCTAGTCAGCGGCTAGGTGGGCTGACGACATCGTAAAAATAGTGGGGGAAAAACTGGATGAAAACACCGAGAAGAAGAAGAATGGTGTGCAAAGGCGGAGGCTTACACTCAACATTGGGTGAACAAAGCCTGCGAAAGAAGAACAAAAATTCAAGACACACAGTTTTAAATATAATCATTTCTCCAATTTACAGATCTGCAGAAACCATGGTAGAAGTGACAGAGGCTGCTCCAGGGCCGGAGGGGGCCAAGCTCAGCAAGGGGCGTGAAGCCAACTGGCCGGCAGTTCTATTCTTCATACACATTCACCTGCTCTCCCTCTACGGTATATGGCTGCTCTTCTACGAAGCCAAATTACCAACCTTGATATTCTGTAAGTCATAGCTTTATTTGTTTTTTAGGCCGAAAAAGAGTTATTGATAACAATATCTAATTATTACTTTTTAGTCTCTGTACACATTTCGCAACATGGAAAAGTCACAAATAGTCTGAAAACTTTGTTTGTATATAAGTCAATGGTTTTGACGTGTAATAGATTTATATCGTGAATTAATATTATCAGTATTAAGTATCGGTATTCCAGTTTCGCTTGTAGAAACAATGACGTCTTTTCATAATAATTAATAAGCGACATAATATGTCGCCTCCAAAACAAGTGTCATTTTGCGGTGACCTCTTATAACGGAACATGCCAATGATATTATATTGGTAATATATCATTTTACATAGATCAATGTCATTGAGCTAGATAAACTCATCCTATTTGAATAAGCATATGCATTGGCATTCCATGTGGCAATGCAGCCAGCCTCTTGAGTACGCTATCAGACGATGGCGATGAAAATGAAAATGAAAATGGTGATGCGGAGGAGTTTGTTAATTTTCTTTTTTTTGGAGTAGGTTTGATCTTTATATAATTGTTAATAAGGTAGGCATATTGTATCTTATTATAGTATGGTATATGAGATAGTTAATTTAAATAAATCCTATTTGATGTCAGTACATAAATTTCAAATTACTTTGTGTGTTGTATTCCATTCCGTAAATGAGCAAGAAATCTGTTCAAGCAGCATGTTCCAATAGGTAGCAATGCAAACTAAATTTCAAAAGCACTAATTTCTAATGCCGAGTTTCTACTAGGTACTTGTAGTTTGCTTTCCAGACATCTAAGTACCTACTAAACTAATACTTATAAATTATTGAACAATACTTTAGATGATTTTTATAACCACGTAACTTTATCTATCATAAAGGTGTTGTCTTGTTTATACCAATACTCAAAGAAAATATGTATAACTTCAAAGACATGCAAAATAAGGTTTCACAAGTTTTAGGTCAAGGTTTAGGACTCATTAGTTACCTAGAAATTTACCAAAACAGAAATATATGCATTACCATATTGATTTCTGACATTTACGCGAATATTATACAAAGACTCGACAGTCTACCCGTGACCATGGACGCTGTAAAGGGTCCGAAACGTCGGGATTAATAATATCAATATACGCGATAAAATCCGTAAAAAGTAGTTTTATTTCAATATACATTACCATGTTAATAATGGTACCTAACGGATATATTCCTGGTAATGATGAGGTAGTTATATCTATACACCTTTATTATTTTTATTTTATTACCGTGCCATTACTTTCATGTGAATGGAAAATTACATTGCCTAGATACATAAATATATAAGAAAATATCTAGTAATAATTCTTAATAATAAAGTTTACATTTCAATGTGATTGCAATTTATCGAATGAAGATTTAATCCCATTATTGTTATTGTACATAGACTTACAGAATTTAATCATATTACTTTGATTGTATAATTCGTTGTCAGTGACAGAAATTCTGTCGGAGTACACACGGCATAACTCGGCTCAATAAACACGAAGCTTAATATTATAACCGCTGTATTATTTGCTTAAATTAAGCGTGTATTTATGTTGAATTGAAAATATAAATTCATTTTTTAATTACAGTAGCAGTAATTTTATGATGAAACTTGGTTACTTATCTTACCTAGGCACCTAAAGTAGCATTTTGGATCCTAACACTAAATACTATTATTCTAAGGTGTAATTTGGGTTGATGTGCTGTAATTTCAACACATAAACACTAACAAAAGAGTAGGAATTTACTTTAATTGCGTGCTCCTTAGACTCTGTTTTTACTTGCCTTCAGGCAAAACTAGGATCAAACGCATTCAAGTCAGCACTTACAAAACAGAGCTGCAATTATGATATTTATTTTTTTAATTTTCACACGCGCTACACGTTTTGAAATAAGCATCGTCAGCATTACAAAAGGGGTAGCTCAAAGCATCCCATGCTAATATGACGAGAAATTTCAATGCCTATAACTGTTCCAGTTTTCCTGCTAACCTCGGTTGCGATCTTGGGCATGACCACGGGAGCGCACAGGCTGTGGGCACACGGGGCATACAAAGCTAGCACAGGACTGCGAATCATGTTGATGCTGTTCCAAACCTTAGCTGGAGTTGTAAGTATCTTAATCCCCTTTCACTGTTCGTAGTTCGTAGTTTAATATAAACACCATGAAACTCCTACTAACTCCTAGTACATCTACTTAATATATACACCCTGTAAGTAATGAAGTAAACATACTCTGACTGACTTGGCAATCTCGAAATCGATTCAACAATGTATAACGTGATGCACGAATACGTAGCAAGTATGACATACTACTTGTATATCGTGGGGCTTTTAGACACTAGGGCCTGTGGACTTACGATTTACCCCTTGAATTAACTAAGGAATAAAAACAGAATGCCCAATTTATGAAAGACCACTTTCGGAAAATCGGGTATTCACAATTTCTAGTTCAATATCAGAACGTCAGATTAACTTTTCTTGGCCAAAAGTATGTAGGGAATAAGAGTATTCACTTATTCAACTGATGGATAAATTGGTCTAAAAGTATGTAGGGAATAAGAGTATTCACTTATTCTACCAAGAGACGTTAAAAAATGGCTAGAGAAGACAAAACGTTATCGCAATTCCACTTCAATTGACTGCTCCATAAAAACATATAATATCTGCAACAAACGTCGACAACAGACAAATTAACGAACTCTGTAAAAGCTTTCACATTTTTTTAGAACATTGAATACATAATTCAATAATGTTTATCATTGTCATCAACCTATATACTGAGGAGACCCGTGCCCAGCAGTTCCCACTGCTGGGCACGTGTCAATACAAACATGTTAATCTACAGATGATACTTATGTCCATAGAAATGGTTTCGCTTTGGATATACTCCACAAAGGCACATGGATAGATGGAATATGATCTGTTACCGGCCATTCCCAATAGCAAATCAGTCTGTAGATTAGCTTACTAAAGAGGAGGTTCACATAAGGTCCCAGGTCCCGATTTAGTAAAATAATTATTAGTCCACAAACCTGTACTTGGCATTCACTTATGATGTGCAATAAAGAATATTCTATTCTTTTCCACACAAGTAATATTAAAATTCTCTGTCTCTCTTCTCTTAGTAATCAAATCTCCCGATTGGTTGCTATTGGGACCGGCCGTTAATAATTAACAGAAAACAGTATACTGAAAACAATAGTTTTAATAAATATTTACTTGAATTTCGTACTACATCTCAGACACTGTTTGTGCTACCTATCAGGCACGACGACTATATAATAATAGTCTATACTTAATCCAGGCATTTCAGCCAGAGGTATATATTATTATTCCCACGCACTGGAAAGCGCAGCGTGGGACTGCCTCCAACGAGATGGACGGACGACCTGGTAAAGGTTGCTGGAAGACGTTGGATGCAAACGGCTTGTAACCGATCCTTGTGGAAGTCTGTGGGGGGGGAGGCCTTTGTTGAGCAGTGGACTTCCTGTGGCTGATATGATGATATTATTATATCTATCTTCTTTTATAAATTACCAGGGCTCCATATACGAGTGGGTGCGGAACCACAGACTGCACCATGCTTACTTCGCTACTGACGATGACCCTTATGATTACAACAAAGGCTTCATTTACTCGCACTTTTTAACTCGATTGAAGAAACTCAGCCCACACCAGGAGAAGTTGAAGGACTCCATTGATATGTCGGATCTTGAACAGGATTCTATTGTTATGTTCCAAAAGAGGTGAGGGTAAAATGAACCCACAATAAAAATGTGGTCCACGTTTATAATCTACCCTGATACGAAAACAAAAAGTGTACATAATGTAGTAAAATAAGTATGTAATGTATACGAACGAATAACCCTTCTTAGCAGTGTGTAGCTCTACTACTTAGTGATTTATGAGAAAAAATATGTCTTCTGATCTCATAAAGTGTTCCTAGTGATCCCTACGGAACTAAATACAGGGTACTTTATCAATCACTATCACTACATAGTATAAAACGAAGTCGCTTTCTCTGTCTCTATATCCCTATGTATGCTTAAATCTTTAAAACTACGCAACAGATTTTGATGCGGTTTTTTTAATAGATAGAGTGATTCAAGAGGAAGGTTTATATGTGTAATACATATATGTTATTAGTACATTGCACCCGTGCGAAGCGGGGACGGGTCGCTAGTATTTTATATAGGTAGAAATTAGCTTCTCCGTGCTTAGACTCTGTTGGTTAGGGCTACACTAAATAATGTTTAATTACCTTTAAAAATTAATATTATGAATCGATTTTTAAACAAATATATGTACAATCTCAACTAAAACACACCGTTTGATCATTATCAGAAAATGTCAATTATGTGAAATACAATAATTATAAAATATGAATTACTAGCGACCCGCCCCCGCTTCGCACGGGTGCAATGTACTAATATCATACAGGTATTATACATATAAACCTTCCTCTTGAATCACTCTATCTATTAAAAAAAACCGCATCAAAATCCGTTGCGTAGTTTTAAAGATTTAAGCATACATAGGGATATAAGGACAGAGAAAGCGACTTTGTTTTATACTTTGTAGTGATGATATAGATATTTTTTAACTGCCCTCTTTAAAGATAATTAGAATTATAAATTATTTTGTTACAATTATGTTTTTCTTCACTGGGTGTACTTTTGATCACTGGATGTAGAATAAAATTATGCACTAATTAACTATGTGTTACCTAATCCGTATTCCAGATTGTACTGTGTACTATACCCAATATTGTTTCTGCTACTACCGCTGAACGCTCCTCTCGAGTACTGGGATGACACAGTTCTCAGCTCAGTGTTTGTTATCGGCTTTCTTCGCTACCTGGTCGTGCTACACGCCTCCTGGATGATTGAGAGCGCAATATCTGTGTGGGGTCTAAAACCTGGGGAAAAGTGAGTAACTCTATCGCTTTTTTAGTATTTAATATGTACGTTTGACTACTGTCTCAACTAATGTTAAGTGACAGTGCGCTCAATCATGGACCACACTTGCCCAGATTTCACCTAATCACTCATGACTCGAAAACTCACAGGCTAAGAGAGAAATTAAACTACCCAAGTATTGATTTCTGACATTTACGCGAATATTATACATTGAAATAAAACTACTTTTTACGGATTTTATCGCGTATATTGATATTATTAATCCCGACGTTTCGTATGATACGCGATAAAATCCGTAAAAAGTAGTTTTATTTCAATACCCAAGTATTATTAAACTATTCAGATATTCTCTTTTATTATTAATATAATTTAAACACTACTATAATAGTTGCACGTGACGTCACTTGTTCATAATAAAGTCCACTAGATCACTGGATAATGTTACATGTCTACTCATGGTATTTTAAATTAATTGATTGCTAGTTACTGTACCTAGATTATGTTATATGACTTGCACAACGCCGCTGTCATTCTAAGGCATCAATACTGGTCGGTATTTCTCGTATGAGTCCTCTGTAGACCTACAGAGATTACGGATTTATGATGCTTTGTTAAACTCTTCTGAAACTTTCTTAATTTCACTAGAAACAATAAAGGCATATAAGACTTCAATTTTGTATAAAAAATGAGCAGTTCCTTTTTAAGCAGTAGGTATCTCGATTCTTTATTGGAATGTAAGATCTTAGTACTTCATAAAACTAAATTTTATGGTCACATGTCGATGATTAGCAATGTTTGTTTTGTTTTAAGGCGATGTCGATGATTACTAAAACTTTATTTTATTGTCAACAGGTCCCCGCCCGACTCCAACAGCGTATTTATACTAACAAAGACATTCTGGCCTCACTACCATTATCTCATTCCTTATGACTACAAATCGGGAGAATACGGAACATATGGTAAGTTCAACTGTCAACTAAGTTAGTAACTTACAACTGAGAATAGAATATTATTTATTGTACACCGTAAACAAATGCCAAGTACAGAGGCCAGCACATCAAGTTACCACAATCTGTCAAAATTCTTTGAATGATTTTCAACTTTAATACAACACAATAAGGTTCATATTCAATTGAGACAATTTGACAGTTTTGAATAGGTTGACCTGCTGGCGTCTGTACATAATATTTAAAAATGAAGAATGTTACAATGGGCGGTCATATCGCTAAAAGTGATCTCTTACCGACAACCTTTACTTATTCATCTCATGATTGCTTATTTTAGCCGTTTGATCATTTGAAATAATAACTATTGCTAATTTGCGGATTGGATAAAATGAAAAATACATATTTCAATACTACAAAAAACATTTTGACTATAATTAGGTAGTACCTAGACCAACTATTTTATTAAATTCGTTTGTCGTTGAATATTTTTATTTTTTAAACTCTATTTATACAATAAATTTGCAATGAAATTCTTTCAATATAATCATATTGTAATAATTAAAAATAATCTGGATACCAGATAAATAGACATTTTGTCATCTTATTTATGTTAGATTAAATCTCTGTAATTATTCACGATTGTAATTCCTTGAATACGTATGTAAATTATTTTTTAAATAAATTGATGCCCCAATCCGATTCAATTTCAAACAAAGGCAAACGGGAGGTCGCCAATTTAATTTAACCCTTACTGTATTTTAAATATTTCTGAACCGTCTCCCCACTCCGTTTCTAACTAAAATATTTTTATCTATAACGGCCGTGCTTTTATTAATGTACTAAATATCCTTTATAACGGAAAGTTTCATAAATTTGGCAAGGAGACATTTTATCTAGAGGGATGACAATAATCTTTTGTCTTTAAAAAAAATATTATTAAAAGTCCGTATAGAAGCATAAAACGGCGGGTAAAAAACCAAATAATGTTAATTTTCACAGATTGTGGCTGTTCATCCGCCTTCATTCGAGTCTGGGCAGCTCTCGGCTTGGCCACTAACCTGCGCACAGTGGAAACCAGCACCATACAGAAAGCGTTAGCTGATGCTGCTCGAACCAAGAGGGATCTCAAGACTTGCATCGACGCGGCCGTGTCTAGACAGCAACTTCCTGAAGAACACTATCTTAAACGAGGATAGTGTTGAATGTTATTTCATTATTATGTAATTTAGGTTTTATAATATGGTATTACAATAAATTTATTTTTAGTACCTACTGTGTCCTTTACTTGGCAATATTGTGAAACTAATTGGCGTAAGTATCTAGCGACTCACTGACAAGCCACGCCTGTCGCACAGTCGTCATCAACCCTGTACCACTGCAGGGCACGGGTCTCCTCTCAGACAATGCTCCAATAACTGCCTCATTAATCTAGTGGTCCTAAGCGCGACTGGTTTGCTAGAGGTCTTGCTTTCGATTCTCAGATCAAGCAAAGTGTTATTGGGTATTTCTATGAAATTCTCAGTAGCAGTTCGGGATTTAAATTTGAACACAACGTTTCCTCGAAGAGTACTGGCAACTTTGCTCACCGTTAGGAAGACAACACAGCTCAAAGTAATGTTATTTCACTTCGATTTTCAGCAGGGTGGAGGTACTTCTCGAGTCGGGCAGCTCTCAAAATTTAATACCAAATTTATTAGGTAATAATAGTACATTATGGTACAAGTGTGTAATATTGGGGATTACCGGTGAGGCGCCTTTGATACCCGAGCCGTTAGGTGAGGCTCTTAAGAGAGCCGAGGACAGTAATCATCAATACACACGTGTATCATACGACGTTTTTCAACAGACTTGTGAAGAAAATAACTATAATTTCAACTGTAAAAACGAGTTGTGAAAATTTTTTCGCAATGGCGGGAAAAATTAATCAGTTTTTCTATACGCGCGCATCTAACAATAGCATGTGAGCGAACTTAGCAGATCATTGTCCAGCAGATCAAAACTAAATGTGAGTTGTTTTCGCATGCACCATAGTTATACAGTTCCTGATACTTTTCAAGAATAGTTCTGAGGGTTTTCTATGAAAAAAATAATTGAGAAAATGATCTGCCAACTTCCCGTAGCAGATCATAACCAAATGTGATTTTCTTGTGAATGCAGCTGAGTTGTACAGTTCCTGATACTTTTGAAGAATAGTTCTGGCGTTTTTTTTTTTAAAAATTCAAGTGGCAGCATGACTTTCCAAGTTTTGTGGAGAAGTCGAAAAATATCTATTTCAATAGTTTCATACCACTCAGAAGCATAGAACTCTCTTGTTTCTCATAGATCCGTATGAGAACTACGACATAGAACCTGATTTGATTCCAGAACTCACAGCAGAGTCCCAGCAGATCATGGTTATATGGGTGACAAATTAAAAAAAATAATTAATCGTTTCTTACCATTCAAAACCATTCAACTTACCATTCTTGTTTCGTTTTATTTCTATTTACAGTTGTAGCATGACCTTTCCACAGCCATGCATTCATCGATTGCTTCTTGAATTAAATGAAAACCGCGGAATAAAATAATGTAAATATTAATATTTACAAAAGTGTATTCTTGCCTATTTGTATATCCGCAGGAACATTCAACGTATTCATCCAACCAAGCTATACATCTATGTATAGCTTGGTTCTTTTTTGAAGAGGTACTACGCTAAAAGGACAGCATTGCACTCCACGTCAAAACGCATAATGATACTTGTATACATCGTGACCGTATCATGAAAAATTTAAATGCCTGATATTATTTATATGTTTGCACGTTCAACATAATGTTCTCGCAATATTTTTTTTGTATCACTTAGACTGCGACAGGAATACATAGGTAAGTACATAAGGGGTACACAAGGAGTACATAAGGAGTACATAAGGAGTACATAAGGAGTACATAAGGAGTACATAAGGAGTACATAAGGAGTACATAAGGAGTACATAAGGAGTACATAAGGAGTACATAAGGAGTACATAAGGAGTACATAAGGAGTACATAAGGAGTACATAAGGAGTACATAAGGAGTACATAAGGAGTACATAAGGAGTACATAAGGAGTACATAAGGAGTACATAAGGAGTACATAAGGAGTACATAAGGAGTACATAAGGAGTACATAAGGAGTACATAAGGAGTACATAAGGAGTACATAAGGAGTACATAAGGAGTACATAAGGAGTACATTTCATTCGATTTTTCAGGTTGTTCTTTGCGGGTTTTTGGCAAATAAAACCTACTCTAATCATTTAAAATCATCTGACCAGGGTCGATAATTTATGAAACCAAAAAAAAATAAAAATCGTAAAAATAAATAGAAACCCATCGGAAAAGAAAGGGAATATAATAAAATTTAAAGGAAAAATAATTTACGGGCGATCTGAGATTGGGAAGTGGATGGGGGTGCGTTTTTAAGGGTACAAAACGGTTTATGTCGGTCCTAGGGAAAAAAGTTAAAAAGTTAAGTTGTAGGTAATAAAAAGATCTACAACACATTTGTATTTACACTTTTTTCACATAACCTCAAAACTCGAATTTTGTTATTTCTTTTCCGATGGGTTTCATCATACTATTTTTTTTTTTTTTCACTTTTTACCATTTTCAAAGGCTTCAACCCTGGTCTATGTCGCAGTGTAAGTGATACAAAAAAAATATTGCGAGAACATTATGTTGAACGCGCAAACATACTTATCAGGCATTTAAATTTTTCAAGATACGGTCACGACGTATACAAGGAACATTATGCGTTTTGTCGTGGAGTGCAATGCTGCCCATTTAGCGCAGTACCTCTTCAAAAAAACCAAGCTATACATCTAGCGTTGAATGTTCCTGCGGATATACAAATAGGCAAGAACACCCTTTTGTAAATATTAATATTAACATTATTCTGTTCCGCGGTTTTCAATCGATGAATGCATGGCTGTGCAAAGGTCATGCTACAACTGTAAACAGAAATAAAACGGAACAAGAGAGTTCTATGATTTTGAATAGTATGAAACGATTTAAATATATTTTTTTCGAATTTTCATCCATATAACCATGATCTGCTGGGACTCTGCTGTGAGTTCTGGAATCAAATCAGGTTCTATGGTGTAGTTCTGATACGGATCTATGAGAAACAAGAGAGTTCTATGCTTTTGAACAGTATGAAACGATTAATTTTTTTTTTCGATTTTTCACCCATATTATATAATTGTATTATTTTTAATTTTTCATCGATTGATTGATTAATCAGATTTCTTATGCGCGCGCATCTAACAATGGTGAATAATGGCGATCGGCCATAGACTAAAAGAACGAGGATGCTTTTTTTTTTTGCTTTTAGCGAATAGCGTTTTAGCCACGTACAAAATGGGGAATTCAAAATTTTCTTTATTACAGAGTAAACAAAAGTTATATGCGAGTGAAAGTTTTGTTTATTAAAAACGTACAAGTTGAAATTATCTATTTAAATACGAAGTTGCATGAAATGAGCAAACTCCTTGTCACGATCTTTTTTGTATCAGAACTTTTTTAAGAACAAAGCAACTCAACCAATAAAATAAAAAAATACCTCTCACTTGTGATTATTAGCAATTAAAAAGTCACAGTTTCATTACAGGTGTGATTATGTGCCTAATTGCGGTGGAGTAAGAGCCATTTTATGAGCAAGTGTGTTGAAAATTATATTATGTAATAAATTATAAAAATAATAAATTTATTAGGTAATAAATTTTGATATGCTGAATCAAATTCCAGTGTTTTTTATTATAGTCCCGAGATTGAAAGTACTCAATAAGATAGTGCTGGTCACAAACTATACTTAAGTGTAGTGTGTACCAAATTTGATACAAATCTGTTCAGATGTTTTTGCGCGATTGAGTAACAAGAATCCAAACTGAATCCAAACTTTCACTTTAACTTTAGGTAACCGAATTATGATAGCTATATCAAAATTATTACTTAAAATTCTATATTTTATTGCATTCCATGTTTTATAAATGTGGATTATAATTAAATTTGATAATTATGGACCCTGTCGGGCATATTAGGAGAGAGGAAGAGGGTTTAGCAAATTGTTAACTTCGGTGTTTAATGCATAATAATATTTATTATTCGACGGTTACATTCAGCTAAGAAGTTCTTCAACTCCATCCGGTTTTTCCAGCAATATTCTCCTAAGCCTGAAACAACATCAACTTCAGGGTTAATTATTTAAAAAAAAAACTATTTCTTGGTAATATTATTGAATAATGAGAAACATAATTAAGTGGGAAACAAGTAATGTCCTGAGTGGCTTCGAGAAAAAATGGTACGGCTGTCTTTTGCTCGACTTGGCGATAAAAGGTCTAAAATTCGAACTAAATTTTCGCTTATACCATGACTATAGAATTCAGACCAACCCCCTAGTATTAGTAGACCAATAGGTACCCACAGTATTCCCTAAGGGTTAAGCAGAGATCTACTAATCTACATCGGCAAATGTAATCTATACCCACAGTTCGTCTGTTTGTTTTTGTAACATGTAATACACAAATACAAACTCCGAGCTGCTACTGAGAATTTCAAAGATATACCCAATAACACTGCTCGACCTGGGAATTAAACCCAGGACCAAGAAAAACTACATAATTGTGTATGAATAACCTTTGTAAGGGCATTTTATTCCCGACCTCGACCCGCCTCCTACGGATTGCTTATGATCAAAAGTGCAAGTTCGGAGCCGGTTCCAAAACATGTCTTGTGGATTACCTTGTGATGTTTTACCTCAATGAATTTTGAGAAATGCGCCAATGACACAAGATAGCAGATGGTCATCGCAACTGCACAAAATTACAAAGGCCCTGACATTATGATCGTGATCGAACGACTAAAGTAAGTTAAGAATCAGTAACAATTTACGAACGAATCGACTTAGTAAACTAAACAATATTTTAATGATAATTGACAAACATCATTATAAGTATAATAAGGGTAGGAAGACACTGTCGAGTCGATATCGAGTCCTATGGCCAACTATAAATATGACAGAGGAAGGCAAGTGCGCTTTTTAGTCGGTACGAATCTGACATTTGTGAGTCTGGCAACCCGCCGTCTCTCTTAGCGGCGGATAATAATCCATGAGGATTTACCACACAATAAAGCAGGGGTGACAGCGAGTGTAGTTACTTGTTTAAATATTTACCTAACAGCAGAGACGTAATGAGACCAACAATAAGTAATATGAGCGCAGATCGGACGTCCGTAGCTCTAGCGGAGGCGAAGCCGGGAGGCGGCGCACACTGCGGCATGTCAGGAACCAAGGCTGCTTCCAGACGAGCGAGCGCTCCGCCACTACGCAACTGTAACAAACTTGACACGAGCAAGCAGTTGAAGTAATGCATCCAAGTAACCAACAGAATTTTGCGGACTGTTTACTGTTCAGCTCCCTAATACTGTGCGAAACTCGCCCCTTTTTTCTACAAAGAGGTAAGTAAGAAGATTTTTATATAAAGGTAAGAAGGTAAGTATCGCAATATAGGAACCTAATACCTGAAAAATTGAAAAATCACGGAAACGGTGGTGGTTCTTAATAAGAGACGTTTTCGTATTTTTTATTTACAATCTAATAATCCGCTATCTCGGCATCCCAGTATTGCAAATAAGTGCCGGGATCAAACTCTTAAAGCTCTGCTGGCCCCTTTCTAGAGCTGATGCGAAGTGTAAATTAAGCAATGTGAAATATCCTGCTTTGGATTTCGTTTTAGTCCCGATACTTTCAACATCATCATCAACCCATATACTGTCCCACCGCTGGGCACAGGTCTCCTCTCAGATTGAGAGCCACGCTGGCCTAGTGCGGGTACTATAATATATATTATATCACTATATATTATAATACTTCAAAATAATACCTGACTACCTGTGCATATCGTCTCTTTACTACTTGCTCCGAAATTGTAAGTATTGTTTAGTAGTTACTTACGAGAGCAGTGTGGGTCTAGCGTAAGGCGATTGTCGAGGTAGAGGAAAGGCGAGATGCGCACGAGTCGAATGTACCGGCAGTTCCCGAACTGCGCAACGACCTCGCGCTTGGCTCAAAGACCTGCAAAATATTGCCTGTTTTATAAAACTATTTACTCGTAGATGATCAGTCGTAAAATTTACTTGTGTTAAAAGAAAAATGCAGACAAAGCACAAGGCTACCAAAGAGATCTAGACACGTTCCCGCGTGACAAGCCAAATTCAAGCCAAGATAGCGAGCAGCACCCTCCCCACCCAAATAGTGTGTACTATTTACACATACTATAGCATTTGGAGCCACTTTTGAACCCTTCATAACTCAAAAACACCACAAATTTGGAAATCTTTATGTATTTTTTTGCATTTGCCATGCTGAGAATATAAAGTTATTTAAGCGAAGGAAATATTCGAATGCATAATATTGAAATCTCCTAGATTCACTAGTACCTCAAATTTTATAAACACAGATTTAATGATAGATATTAATATCCAAAAATCTACACTGTTATGACTGATGATGATCAAAAACCTAACCCACTTCCAGGTAACCAAGGAAATTCAAATTTGGAATCCAGCTAGGTAATTGTGTGCATACAAAGGAAAAAATGAGAAAGCAGTGAATTTATAAGATTAGAAAATGTTTCCAATCAATCTATTTATTTATTTATTTATATTTTATAAGGTAAAACTCTGCGCCTTGCGAAATTATCAGAGCAGCTTTCTTCTTCGCAAGAAAATAAGTTCCATGGTGAAAGGTTGTTTTTATATGTAGGTACTTTAATCAACAATGTTGGTTAATAAATATATGACTTTTAATTTGAATAGTCAAATTATTTACGTCGACTTTACCAACAAAAGACAATCTTACGTAGACAATCTTGAAATATATTTATGAGAACGTTTATCATTCTTAATCTCTGCTATAACAATGTTTGTTATTTAATTAAGTATACGACCTTTTAAATTTGACTTGGCTAGTTTTCACATACTAGTGATATTATATTTAGCTATTCAACTTATTATCTTTATATTATATATGCAAGTTATTGTTATTATATCTAATGTTTTATTCTTCTTAATATTTGATTTGCTGGTCAAAACTATACAAGTCAAATGTTAAGGTTCAATAGATCATAAGCTATTTCATCATCATCATCGTCATCATCAGCCCATATTCGTCCACTGCTGGACGTATGCCTCTCCTAGTGAACGCCACAAAGCCCGATCTTCTCATAATAAGTTATTTGCTTTGTGCATAATATGTGATTAATGGGAGTATTCAAATTTAAAAGTAATATTTGTTCCTTGATCCCAATTTTATTTTATTTCTCTCTTTGTCACGCTGACATAAGATGCCGATGATGATGATGATGATGATAAGATTACTGTAAATAATTAAAAAACAAAAATTTAGTAAGAGGTGAACGAAGTCTCTCGTAAAGCACTTTGTGTGTCATCCGACTTTTGCGCGTGACAGCCAGAGTCCCCTCGGTTGCTGCGTTTCCGGCAGTCTTATAGTTCATAGCCCTTAAGGCTTGGCAACACATCAACAGCACTATCAAGTAGCTCGTATACTCGTTTGCCGACTTAAATTATAAAAAAACAATACCAAGTAGTATGTACTCATTTTACCTTAAGGTGGAGCGTGCTACTCTTTGTCCCGCAAAAAAGGCGTAGTCTTGTCTCGCTGCTCGAACCAGCCCTTCTTCGGCTGACGTCACCAAGTTGTCAGCGTCGGAGTAACCTCGGATGTAGAAAGCATTCAACTGCACGTCTTTTGTTGACTGAATTGACAGATAATTAAGTACTTAAACAATCTGGATATAAAGATTTAAATAGTTTTTATATGGGGGTTAATGAGACAAGAACTTTCAAATGTCTTTTGCAACTCAAAATAATAAAAAAATAGTTATTAATATATGTACCTATTCGAATTATATTTAAATTATCATTGTTGTCATTTTGAAAGGCGGCGCTGAGATTGGACTTTTCTCAGATTTGTTAAAAATTGGGAAAAAATATGAACTAAAACGACTGCCGACGAACGACTTTTGGCGCTGCGGTTGAGCGATCAGTTTGTTGCGGGTCCGGATGTTTGTGTATGTGAAAGTCTGTGTTTGTAAACGCAACCACAACACGATACAGGAGAAAATCCTAGTGTGGGGCAACAAATGACGTCATCCCTGTGTATGAGCTGAATGACATACCTAACTGCCCGCAGTTCAAGCAAGCGTACAAAGCGTTTGAAGGTCAGTGGGGGTGTTCGGTCATCGTGTTGTCGTTGGTAATGAACAGATTTTTGTGTACTTATTTTATGTTTACTAACAAATATTATTAATATGATAACTATACTACAGCAAACATGGCATTAGGCGGAGGTGTACAGTGTCACCCACACTTCGCCGGTATGTTTAGGAACCTGATGTTTATTTTATTCCAGAAAAAGATAAAAAACATGCTTAGACTTTGACGGAGCACAAGACGATTACTATTAGTACCTACGTAATAATAGTTAGTCATAATAATAATAGGCATTTAATATTTATTGTATCGAATCTCGATTCTTATATCCAGGAAGCATTTGATCCTTGACTGCAAGTATTGTGAAGGCATTTCTTTGGAACCCAAGTCTGGCTGCAAGCGAATGCTGGTGCTGCATAGGTACCTAAAACTGTTTTATATTGTAAGTGGTTTTGTGTTTCAGTAAATCGAACAATAAACTAGTAGTAGATTTTATTATTTTTGTCATTCTGTATAATTTATGAGACATGCATAAATTATACAGAATGTCAAAAATAATAAAATCTAACGACGTAGGCTAGTTAAACTCGTGCAAGGTTTTTGACGTTTTCTGACAGTTTTGAGTATTTCACGTGGCAAATGTCTTGCTGATCTGGTATCGTCTTACGACGGGTCGTTGAGCTCCCTAAATAATGGTTGAGCTACATGATGACTGCTGTGTGCGTGTCGACAGTAAGGACTGGTCAACTGAAAGCTGCTATGGCTCTACAAAAGGCCAGTTCAGATTTGTCTACTTTGTAAAAAAAACATAATTATGGTAAGCACTGAATACTTTTACTGGCTTAACTTTAAAAGAGATCATGATTCTCTAAGTTTGATTCGGCATTTTTTCTCAGAGGTCGCCAGCTAGAAAATGCCGGCGCCATCTAGTATTATTAATTATTTCGCCGGTATGTTTAGTTCCCATGTAATAGGGAGCAAGTCGCTCCCAGGTTTTCGTCCCAGGGCACAAATCCAGACTCCGAGCTGCTACTGAGAATTTCATAGAGAAACCAAATAACTCTGCTCGACCTGGGGATCGAAACCAGGACCTCTAGCGTAGCAGTCGCGCTTAGGACCACTAGACTAATGAGGCTCTCTAAAAAAAATCATTTAACTAAAATAATTTTCGTGTGAAGAGAAACACGTAATCATTTAAAAATATTAATAGGTATCTGAATCCGCTTATAATACGAGTCATGTTGGCCGTGGCATTCCTTAATTTCCATTTCCTACTTTTTACCACCAGACAACAAAAGAAAGTGACTTCTTACTACAATAAAATATTCCTCAAAGAGCAACCTATTAAAGTATTTAAATAATATGACCCTTTTTTCGTGAATTATATCGAAATAAAGGATCATGCGAAAATTCATATGGAGTTTAAGTAATAATAAATTGCTGAATCAATCAAATTACTACGGATAAAACATGAGTATTTGTGTTTGTCTGGGTGTTTCTTATCTATTATAAGTATGTATTTACAAAAAAAAAAAAAAAGTATATAAGTATTATATCCATTGTCTAGTACCCATAGTACAAGCTCTGCTTAGTTTGGGACTAGGCGGTGTTGTGTAAAAATGTCCCAAAAATATTATAAGAAAGATAATTATAATTATATTATATAAGAAATTTACAAATACGGATTTCAATCTTTTTTAGTCCAGTATAGGATAATGACTAATACCTACCAACTAAAACCTATCGATTCTTTTGGTAGGTACGAATATTAGTTCTAAAGGAGTTCTTGCCTTGTCGCGGCTTAGTAACACATACACCCACGGTGAAGCAAAGTGGAACCTCAGGGAGGGGCTGCTTGGCCAAGGAAGCCCGCACTGAAGCGGCCACTGTAGGTTGCGGTGTCGTATAGGGAGGCACCGCTCTGAGGCAGGCCGCGGTTTTGTATGGGTGACACTGCGGCTGAAGGTTTACACCCTTGTGCGCAGCGGGAGAGGAGTGCCGGTATTACGGTGCGCCGCACTCCCTGCCTTCCGCGGCCTCGGTGGGGTCGCAGCCGCAGTACTGCGAACACTGTAGGGTCGCAGGGGGAAGGGGGAGAGGATTTTCGGTATTACGATACGCCGCTATACTCTGCGGCCGAGGTGTGGATGGCGGCGGGGCCACATATCTTTCCCGCCGCAAATAGGGCCTTGGGAGGCGGACTCGGGGTCGTCAGTCGCCCCTTACACTTATCCATCAATGGACTCCGCGGTGGGATCGCGGATCATGCAAGAGCGATTCCCGTAATCCGATGGTGGGTTTTAGTCTGTATACCTGGCCCGAGAGCCCAACATCCCCGAGCTGGCATGCATAAGGCACGAATATTAGAACGTTTCTAATATAGTTAAGTACAGTACTTATACAAGTTGTTATTGTAATATGTAGATATATTATTAGGCGTCGCATGTCATCGAAAATGTAATTATATGTTTAGAAACCTACACTATTACTAGTTTATTGTTCAATTTACTGAAACACAAAACCACTTACAATATACAAACAGTTTTAAGTACCTATGCAGCACCAGCATTCGCTTGCAGCCAGACTTGGGTTCCAAAGAAATGCCTTCACAATACTTGCAGTCAAGAAGCAAATGCTTCCTGGATACAAGAATCGAGATTCGATACAATAAATATTAAATGCCTATTATTATTGTGACAGTAATCGTCTTGTGCTCCGTCAAGGTCTATGCATGTTTTTTATCTTTTTTCTGGAATAAAATAAACATCAGGTTCCTAAACATACCGGCGAAGTGTGGGTGACACTGTACACCTCCGCCTAATGCCATGTTTGCTGTAGTATAGTTATCATATTAATAATATTTGTTAATAAACATAAAATAAGTACACAAAAATCTGTTCATTACCAACGACAACACGATGACCGAACATCACCACTGACCTTTAAACGCTTTGTACGCTTGCTTGAACTGCGGGCAGTTAGGTATGTCATTCAGCTCATACACACGGATGACGTCATTTGTTGCCCCACACTAGGATTTTCTCCTGTATCGTGTTGTCGGTGCGTTTACAAACACAAACTTTCACATACACAAACATCCGGACCCGCAACAAACCGATCGCTCAACCGCAGCGCCAAGTCTCGGCAGTCGTTTTAGTTCATATTTTTTCTTAAATTTTTTACAATTCCGAGAAAAGTTCAACCTTAGCGCCGCCTTTCAAAATGACAACTAAGTATGATTAAAAATTCAATAAGTAGTTTTGATCGTGAAATAAACACGAAATATAAACTCGTATCATTGATATCAATATACCGCGATAAAATCCGTAACAAAATGTTTTATTTCCAAATGCGTTTAGTTTTTGTTTTCATCGGTTCCCTTTTATTTTCAAGCTATTAGTTTGAATTTTTTTTGTGTTTAAAACCTCATTACCATCCTAATTACCGTATCCACTCATTATTTAGTCGTAAGCGCGACTGTTACGGTTGAGGTCCTGCATGGGTTCGTAGTGTTATTGGGTTCTTCTATAATTATGTTCTCAGTAGCAGCTCGGAATTTGGATTTCATAGGCTCGCCCCCTATACATACCTGCGAACTGTGGGTGCACATTAATACACCTCTGCCTTACCCTCTACACAGTACAGGCTTGATGATATGTAGGTATGTTGTTGTGCTCGCCTACCTTACTTCACTTATAGTTAAAGTTCTCATCAAGATAAATGATATAACCCCCACGAGGTAGCTCCTGAAGAGTTCCCTCGATGATCTTCCGTCTCCATCACCAGGTCACGAGTAAGGTTTGTGGTTATCGTACAATAAAGTACCTTAAGTACCTACTACGTACTTTATTATACGATAGACATAAACCTTCTCTTTATAGTACGGAAAGTCGTCCAGGATCGTCCAGTACCTGGGGAGGCAACAGGCTACTTCGGACTAGTATCGACTAAAAACAGCACTTGGCTTCCTGTGCCCTATACTCATGTTCATGGGATCCGTGAAATTTGCCACGACCATGACAGGTTGTGGTCCAGCTGGACCCCATTTAGCGAGACCCTAATTAGCGAGGCCTTTCCTCGCATACTAATTGAAGGCACGCGTGTTAGCCATACGCGTGCCGCCTACTTGGGTTATTATAATCTGGTCCGGCGGCGGAATCCCCCAATTCAACCGCAGGCCACAGCTCATAGAGGCTGGAGGTCTGTCTGCGATGATCAACCCACCTTGTCGTCGTACGCCGGACGTCCTGCTTCGCTTGACCATTCTAGGATAGCAGCATAATAATAGGCGCGTACCTAGAGTTTTTTAAATAATAGGAACATTACCATAAGGTACATTTGATCCGCTCCATTTCTTATGTATCCGATCTTGAAATTAGGTGAATGAAGTACGGCTGCGATGGTGTCGACGCTGGCCACCCGCACTGACAACACGGACGTGATGAAGGCTGCGTACGCATTGTACGTCACCACGGCAAAGAATAGGCAAACTATCAGCAACACACTGGCCGCTGGGTTCGATGGCGTCCATGTACCACCTACATGAGATAAACCAATCACATTATAGTTTTCAAAACGTCCATTTTAATGACGACTGATGGGTCCGAGGTAAAATTGGGTGAAAACTGGGCATGACCTCGTTTCGCCTAAATATATACCTAAATGCAGGGCAGACAAATACAAAAACAAAAAATATATCACGTCAACCCCTTTTGAAGTCAACAAAGTTCCCACCAAAGTTATAGGTAGGGAAGTACCTTACTTCAAGTATGTCTAAGTCTAAAGATCTCATCAAGATAAAAGGTATAAGCCAAAATACGAGGTAGCTTAATTTCTTTTTCCACTTCGATGAATCGAACCTTAATTTATCTTACCTACCTACTTATAGGCTCGATAGGAATTGACAGAAGAGACAAATCTGACGATTAGTAATAGTAAAAAGAAGAAGTAGAAGTTGCTCTATAAAGACAAAACAACCTTGTTGACAAAGTATCCCAGTAGACCAGATGAGTGCTTCAGTGTAACCTATGCGTCGTTCATTGACGCACACTGTTGCAGTGCTCCTGCTGATGAGCACAATGGCGATGGCGGCGACCAGCGCCACGGCCACGACGCACGCCAACAGCCGCCCGCTGAACGGCGCCAAGAATATGTCGCGCACTGTTGACGTCTCTTGCTGGCGAATATAAATGTTGCACCTAGACACACATCAGATTTCCTTAACAATAGAAAGAAGAAAACATATAAAAAATATAACAGTTCAGCAGATATTCATTCATCAATGGTGCGAGAACCATATTAAGTATGTTAACTTCTTGTTAAATTTACTCACATCGTTTCAGCAATGGGGAAAATAAAATCCATGTCCTGTCGACGAGTTGCATGGACCGTGACGGGTTCTAGTGCCAAATCCACTGAATGCTCCATCAGAGCTCCCAGTAAGCCAGTCCACGTACCCTCGTACGTACGGAACCCCAGCTTAGCGTAATATCTGATCGAAGAGCTAGTAACAAATACATGATAATTAGTTTCTAACACAATATTTTATTTAACACTGTCCGACTGTTGGAAATATTCATTTTACATACTAATTTACACTAAGGTGTAACCAACGTACCCAAAACCCAAAATATATCAACGATTGGAGGCAAAAGAATTACCCGCAATATTCAGATTATAATAGTAAAAAAGATAGAAGTGGCTGCAGTGTTTCTTAGAGTATAGTGTGTACAAATACCATATGAAATCGGTATGAAGACGAAAATAAAAGTATAATAACATAGTATAAGTACATATAAGAAACGTACGTTGTGTTCAATCTAATAGACAAGAAGTATAGGATATCATCCAGCATGGGCTCGGCGGTTGGTCCCTCATCGTCCAGCGCTGGACTTCCGTCGTTAGAGCAATTACACCTTCCTACCACCAGAGTCTCGCCCAAAAAGTTCCGAGCTTCCACTGGGTAGGGCAACTCCACTCCCGACATAGACTGTACATGATTCCAGTGACCTACATTAAATCATAAAGTATACGATACTAGAAAATACACCTATGCCTTTAAATAACATTATAAGATATAGATAAAGAAAGCTGATCTCACCTAGAAAACGGACATATAACGTAGAATTCTGGCGTACTTTAAAATACTGCATTACACTGATTGTTCTTACAGATAAATCGAGACGTTGAGCTTGATTCCACTTTCTCAACAGGTTGCTTAATGAAAATTTGCTCACGTTTACCATATTAAATGTTCTTGAATAATTGTAAGTGGTTACCCCTGATTGAAAAAGGGGGAGGATAGTTCCATCCCTCTTATAAACATTGTTTCTAGTCAGATTCCTGAACCTCTCCGAAGTGCGGTAGTAATTTCTTTCATATTCCGTCTTAACGTGCTGATTTTTATTGATGTTACTAAATTCATTATAGTGTTTCCTTTGATACGCTCGCCGACTGGGATCATTACTACTTCTGACTTGATAAATAAAGTTGATGTCACAAAGTCCTAAGGCTTTCCTCTCGAAAGCATATTTAGTGTATGCGTAAGCGACTACTAAGTTTTGGTCGAAGCGGACGGAGGTGGCGTTTAGTATCTCATTGATGAACTTATAATCTTGGTTTGATCTCGCTGCTATGAGCCAGTCGTATGACGAGGTATCCATTTGTAGTTCATGTAGCTGAAAAATATAATAGAATGTAATCCCGATGCTGATCAACAGATCTGCAAGGTGTCATAGTAATACCTATGACAAGAGTTAGTAGTATTTTATATCGGTATTGCCCAGAAATTGGGTTGTGAAGGTCTGGCAGTTGCTTCGTGTAAAATACTAATATTGAACCCTATCTCATTAAACTGTTCGCCGAACCCAACACAGTTGGAGAGCCGCTAGCAGGGTGATGTAGCTAAAAAAATAAAATACGAAAATGTTGTCCAATTGTTTCTTAATCATAACAACTACTAAACTGAATGTGGTTAGTTTATAGCCGAAACCAAAGAGAGAGAATGTAATTTATATTATAGCAAGTACTTTCATCCCTGAATTTTGAATTAAAGATGTAAGTAGATAGTTAGCTATCTGAATTAACTTATTTTACTGACAAAGTTCTTTGTCGTTAATTGTATCGCTATCCATGAAAACCTATAGTTGGCTCTATGTAACATAAGCTAGCTGTTTATTCGCTCTGTATAGCTGTTGGTTTTCCAATAATTAAATAAATAAATTTATATGTGTAAGCAGTGATAGCCCAGTGGTATGACTATTGGACTGTCTCGAGAGATTCCAAGACACGCACCTGTGACTTTTGGAAACCATGTGCGTATAATAATTAATTATCACTCGCATATACGGTAAATTATTATTATATCATTTATTTCGACCAACTAAGGATCATTTTCACAAATAACATAATTAAATCAATAACAGCGTAATACATTCAAATTAAATTTACATAAAAAGAATTCATAATAAATAAATAAATAAATATCATCAAATTAATAAATTAAATATTATAAATTGAATTCAATTAATTTACAAATAAAAATACACAATAAATAACATCAAATTAATAATTTGTAAAGGAAAACTTCGAGTAGGAAACCTGCATGCCTTAGAGATTTTCTCAACGGCGGGCGTGTGAAGTCTGCCAACCCGCACTAGGCCAGCGTGGTGGTGTAATCCCTCTCATTCTGTGAGAGGAGATCCGTGCCCAGCAGTGGGACAGTATATAGGTTGATGATGATGCTGTCATAATAATATATTACCTTTTTCACAAGTTCTGTGACATTTGCAGTTCCGTTACGTCTTAGACCCGGTGACAAGATAATGATTCCAAGCTTAGCATGTAAGCGGACATTTTCCATTGACTCTGATGTGGAAGCCACTCCATTGATACTTAGGCATTTCATGAGTCGGACGATGGCCCACTGGCAACCTGCATGGAAACAAAAGTTTGGCATCAAGATCTGAAGAATCAACTTCGTATAACGTAGTAGATAGGCAGGTATCTATGCGCAATTGGAAAAATAAAATATCTTTTATTCCTTTGAAGTAAACTTTATAATGTAATATAGTGGTTTCGCCATTATACTATATTATAAAGTTGCATACCATTAAAGTCTAACAATGTCTCCAGCAGGCAATAAAATTAAAACAAGTAACAGAACCAATAAGAACATAATCGATTGCTACTTTGTTTGCTATTTAATCGATATAAACATAATATTATGGTAAAACGATTTTATCAATATAATTTTCATTTTAATACGTTATTATTATAGTTACATATATTTACAAGGTATTGTATAATATTGCGCCACAAACTCGCATAATATAGGTACATATGTATAGGTAATACTAACACAAGCCATATTGATTTATTTAACCAATTCGCATACCAACTAGACGATAAACATGGTTACTGATAAAACACTTAAAACACTAAGAACCTCGCAGGACTATTTCTTAAAAACAATAACTTTTATTTTACAACATTTTTATACATAACTGAATAAATTAGAAAATAGACTTTCAAGTTGTTGTAAATCAAATCAAATTATTGATTTTTTTGCAAAGATGGGTATAAATAGATAGAGGAAAGTAACCAAATATGGAATAGTATCCTTAAAAAGGAATAACGCCATTTCCCAGACACGAATACTCCTAGTCGCAAACCTGGATTTGTGATATTTGCAAGTAAATTACTTAAGTTCCTTTTTAAAGATGACCAAAATTCCTGTAGTATTTATCTAATATATAAAATTCTCGTGTCACAGTTTTCGTTGCCATACTCCTCCGAAACGGCTTGACCGATTTTGATGAAATTTTTTGTGCTTATCGGGGAGGTCTGAGAATAGGCCAACATCTATTTTTCATACCCCTAAATTTTTTTTTTTGTTTTTTATGGCAAAACAACGTTTGCGGGGTCAGCTAGTCTTATATAAATTAAGGCTTATTAATCATAGTTTTAGAGTAGTCCATATTTAGGTACCCATTCCATAATTAGGTTTCTATATGTTGATGTTGTTTTTAGAAAAAAAAAATCTTGGACAATTTTACACAACACCATCTAGTCCCAAACTAAGCAGAGCTTGTATATCTATTGGCTATGAGTACTAGACAATAGATATACATACACATATATACTGTCTCTTTGGAAATACATACATATACCTAATACGTAAGAAACATCTAGACAAATACAAACTCTTATGTTCATCACATAAATATTTGTGATTTATGGGAATCGAACCCACGACTTCGTGATCAGCAGTCCGACACGTGAACCACTAGATCACAGACGTCACGAATCGAACGATTATCGAACGATCAAAATAAATATTTTAAAATTTTTAAATCTTGTATGAACGTAGAACAAAAATGTTTATTTAAGATGTTTCTAATACAGTCCTGTGAGATTGTTATTAATGATGAACCTTTATAACTATATAGGGTTATATAGAAATACCTATTGTAATGATTCATAATAGCAAAGAGATAAGTAGTTGATCGAAAGCATAATTATTGTCTTGACTGAAAGTACGTGACAGGGTCTTACGCTGTAAAGATGTCGAACAGTGTTACAGACACGTAGGACAAACAAACGTGACCGGCGCGTGCGCAGGCTCCGGCGTACTCACATACATTCTGTGCATTATGCACATTTCGAACGTCCAACTCACACGTGATTTATTTTTGGTGGCAGGATTTATTAAATATTGTGAAATAAAAGTGCAATTTTAAACCGGAAAAAAAGTTGGTGAGTTTTAGTTTACTCTAAATAATTTTTTTTAATATGCTTTTTTTTGGTTAAACCATGAATCATATTAAGTATCGTGTAAATAGGTACAACTTTCGTTAAATACTCAGTTGCATTTATGAAGTTCTTAAATGGAACAGTTACTGAATTAACTAATTAATTTCACAGGAATAACAAAATATTTACTTATAAAGAATTATTATCGTCAATAAAAATAATAATTATAAATACAAAATAATAATCCTGTACAAAGCTTTGATTTATTTCAAACTTTTTATTTATTTCTCTTACTTGATTTGGGTAAGGATTTTTTAAATATTGTCCCTTAAATTAGGAGTCCTCCTGTTATTATTATTATTGTTCTATTATTTTTTTCTTTGAATAACTTGATTTTTTGGAACCGCGCTATGCTGGGACTTTTCAATGTAAGTAGGTACCTACTGATTTTAAAAGTTTAATTGAAATAAAACCTTTGATTAATGTTTAATTGATAGTCAATAGCTTAAATCAATGAACTACATGCATCGCCTTATTTACATAATACTTAGAAATATTTAAATAACCGGATACGGATACGGATATACGGATTTTATCGCATTGTATTGATATTCATTCTTCTGCATAAATCGAATCGTTAATAATTATTAAAATGTAAGACAGTAGATAATTGTAACATTACTTCATTAAAGACACCGTGACCGTCCAGTTTGGGTCTGATATTTGATTCATGCATGCTATAAACAAAACAAAAACGTAAAATGCAGTTTTACTTTAATGTCTTATTAATATTTGCGTGTCAGATATCTACCCGTAGGTAAATTGGAAATAATAATATGAGTTATCCCGTTATAATTTTTTTTAAGAAAGTTCTTTTTTTTTCATAAAAGCCCTTGCCGCACTAGGGAATAACTAAGCCCTGTTTTGCGGAGAACTGTACAAACATAGAATTAAGGTACACCCTACTCCCCAGACTCTAAATACTAACCTATCGGTGATCACTCGATGTGTTAGGGATGGGATTCGAACCACACCAAACGTGCAGTCAAGCAAAGTCAAGTTTGTGTTTCACAGTTAAATATTGAAGTGGGTCTATTTAAAAACAAAAAATTGCTAAGATAATTTTACACCCAAATCTTTCCAAAAACATCAAAAACAGTTGATATAAACCACCCGACGATGGTTTAAATTGAGACGATAATTTAAAATTATTGGTGCTCTAATCATTCATCGACAAAGGAATCGATTTTAATTCGTGCCGTATCTAGTAGTACCTAAGCATATCTTCAATCATACATTCCATCGTATCTACCTATGTATTATGCGTGCATGATGTTATCCATTGATAAATAATTATGATTTGCGTAGATATAACATTTAAAAAATGTGACATGACAGTGTTATGAAAAATAGTCATGTTTCAATGATTACATTCACGAACTGGCCAAGTTTGATGTAGATTTTTATTAATTCAAACAAAAAAAAATATCAAGACGCTGTCACGTATCTATAAACTAGGTAAACTTAGTTTTTACAAGCTTTTATTTAACTTGCAATGTATGTAACTATGTTTGTTCGGGTAGAATCTTGCAACTCTATTTTGAAGCAGATCTTCAACCGATTGAGCTGAAATTTTATATAGGTACACGTTTAGTTTAGATGATGATGACGGAACACCCAAGATGGCGGACTAGTTACTTTTAATGCACTCCTACAATATGGGAAGGTATCAAATATAAGGGTTTGCTGAGAATAACTCGAAAAATAAAGTGACGTCACTCTCACTATAATATGGCGGTCTTCTAAATATGGCGAACTAGGTTTGTTTTTTATGCTTTCCTACAATATGGCCTATGGGGATTAAATGAAAGGACTTTGTGAGAATACGAATGCGAGTTAAAAGAATGATGTCAATTATAATAAAATTATTATGTTGGGCTTGCACAGTACACAAAATGCAGGGTAGTAGGTACTGTCGAGCATACCGTTGTATACTTAGGCGAGAAGCTCTTCGCTGCTGGTGAAGGATACGTGGCCTTATGTAGGGTAAAATCATTAAAAGAGTTAAACTGTTCGAAATTTACCGGCAAACGACCTTGCACAGTGATGGGTTGAATGACGAACAGACTGAGAAACCTGTACAGCGATAACTAATATAATTATGAGTAATAAATTATATTAATAGTAATAAATTAAAAGTAGAAAATCTTTGAAATACTAGCTTTTATTTTTTATTCTTATAATTATATCACATTACGAGACGTTAATCTACTTTTTTATAGTATAACATAGGTATTAGTGTCATGTTGGTTATGTTAACTAAAACAACCAACGTCTCAGGAACCGTGAGGGGAGGCTACGAACATCAGGGCGACATTAAATTAGTTTGCAACCTCTTTGTTATAAAATAAATTGCCGAAAGACGTTCAATGAAGCAAAAAGGCCCCATGAACGTAGATGTCAAAACAATATCTTCGGCGGTTTTTAATATTGACGACACAAATGACGTCACGTCATTAGCTTTTTATTTATCAAATAAGCTTACGGATTCTAAATGGATGAACTCATCCTACTGACCTATATTATAACTTTTCGTACAAAAGTAAATTGCAAGTGACATCATCAAAAAAAGTATTCTTAAAGTATTTAGTAGTAGTAAACTAATTATCCAAGTATTCAATAATTATATGAATAAAGGTTTCCTGTTCATACCAAAACCACAACGTTACTTTAATTCTGACCTTTGATATTCGGATATAACTATTAATAGCCCTCTCTTCTTTCCTTCCCGGTGGTTATAATCATGAGAACACATACCTTGTTCAAGATCTGGAGTATAGATGATGGCCTGGTGCCATCCGCGCCACACAGCGTATTCCAATACAAAGGTTAACGGCGTCAGCGCCGGTTCAGGACAGTACGCGCTTACAGACAACGCTTGCGCAATCAATATTGTATAAAACAACGAGTAGTATTTCATTTTAAAACCTGTAATATTTTTTGTTGTCCTTGATAGAAAGAAAGAATACAATTTATTTATTAAGTAAGATTTTCTCGAATCAACCATTTGCTGTACCATCCCATTCACTCAATGGATAGGTGGAGTTTGGCACTGGTTGATAATATATTTAAGACTTTTGTCAAGAAATACTTTTTTAATGAATTGAAACTAAAATTATAAATTTAAAATAAATCTTTAATCATCAAAGGATGTCTGTGATTAAACATTTATTATAAGTAATGTATTTAATGATTAAATATTAAAAACTCACTTATATAACCGTATTATAAGTCTCACTTAGTAGCAGACCACCCGCACCGTACCATAACAGCTTCAAAGTATCTACCTATATCGAATGTGTTTGTTATTAAAACACAAACTAACTGTATAAATATAGGTAAGTATAGTAACAACAGTTCCACATAAAGTTTCTAAACTTAGAAGTTTATTATATTCTAACCCCACAGTCCCGATGTCGATTAATAAAATCAATCAGTCACAACCAACTCATAAATAATTTCACATTGTTTATTACTCAAGTTCGAAACATCATATTCGGATTACTAGTAAATAGGTTATTAATCAAACCGAAAACGGACATATATATTGTTGTCTGCTTTTATGTATTTATCCATTACAAGTACCTACCTTAGGGCGCGTTCATACGACTCGAAAGATCTACCGTAGGTACTGACGCATAGAGTGGTTTTTAGTCGGTGTGCCCTATTAGTACGAAATATCCCATCCCGACTTTAAAAATTCAGTGGACTCACTTTTATCGCAATGTTTTCATCGTGTTCAATAAACTGCCCATGAATTCGAAAATAGAGGGCGAGCATTTTTCTTTACTAACGTAAATCTTTTCTTTTTTGCAGCTTACAACAATGGCGCCGATAACATTTACAGAAACTGAAATAATAGAACAACCATTTCACATAACCGACTACATACAGTACAAGCTGCGTCAGCCGGCTAAAGAAACGAACGACAACCGAACCAATGTCAAATTGCAACAGATCAGTCCGTATGACCAAGTGCTAAATCGTAATGACCCAAAGTTCCTCGAACTTGTGCGAGAATGGGAGAAAAAACTGGGATTTGTGACACCGATTAGATGGATTAACACGATATCAATTGCAGCAATCCACTTCGTGGCTGCTGTATGGGGAATCTACTTTCTTTTCCTTTGCGAAAGACCATTCAAGTGGCAGACTTTCGCATTTGGTAAGTTACTCTCATTTTTGTTAATAATTAGCGAGGGATCACATGGCTAGTTAGCAAATGAAGACTGCGATGACGGTTGATAGTTAACACTGCTCAAATGAGACATCCACTTCATATATTGATCTATGATCCGCTCAACGAACAAGGTCGTACATTATTTTTACGTTTATTTAAGCAATTTTGACAGTTTGTGTAAGTAAATGACTTGGCAGGCTTTCAGGCCTAAGTAATCGAACTTGCTTCAAAGGAACGTCAAAACGTCGAAAAATCTTGTGTAGGTACATTCCATTATACGTGGAATACCGAATAAGTGAACCCACCACTTAATTAATAAATTCCGCCATCGTTCCACGCGACAGCAGTTCCATCCACATCATCTAGATGGTTGGCAGTCCACTACTGTGCGTTTCTCTAGAAACTTTCTGCCTCGCACAACTAAACTGTGGAATGAACTGTCGCCTGCAGTATTTCCGGACCAATATGACCTTCAAACCTTCAAGAAAAGAGCGTACTCCCTTTTAAAGGCCGGCAACGCGCTTGTGACTCCTCTGGTGTTGCGGGTGTACATGGGCGGCGGAAATCGCTTACCATCAGGCGATCCGTCTGCTCGATTGCCACCTATCCCATAAAAAAAAAATAAAAAAAAAATAAAGGTAAGGCCAATAATTGAGGAATAGATAAATAAAATAAATGAATAAATATTATTGGATAATTTTACACAGCACCATCTAGTCCAAAACTAAGCAGAGCTTGTACTATGGGTACTACGATGTACGACAATGGATATAATACATAAATACTTTTTTTTTGTAAATACATACTTAGCAATGTTTGTAATACTGATAAGATAGAATGTTAAACTTCTCACTGACCGCTGTCGCTTTAATGTTTGTATATAACAAATAATAAATGTAGGTACAGTCAGCAACGAAAGTCGCTGAACATGTTGCAATTTTCAATATGATTTTTAATAAGTGTGAAGTTACTGACCTGTGAAGGTTATGCGAAATAATTGCATAGATGACCATTCAATATTCAGGTTACCTTAATAGAAAAAACCTCTTGACAAGTTTTGGAGCTGTGATGTTTTCAAAATTTTGTTATGTTCAGCGACTTTCGTTGCTGACTGTACCTCTAGTAAAAGGTGCACATGCACAATACCTGTATGTTTCTACTTATTTATAACAATCGCAGTGTAAAGTCATCTTAAGAAAAATAGGCATATAATTATAAGGTTTACATTTCCACACCTTATTACCGATGTATAAAGGCACGATGCCAACTACGAACCGTTACCCGGTGTCAAAATGATTAGTTCCACGGTTAAGAACTAAGCGAATCAAATCCACCAAACACGTGATCATTATAACTATTTTGTTTTGGTTTATATCGCTTGTATTATATACTAGGTATATTTATAGGTATATGAATATAGGATTTTTAAATGTTTCAGGTTTTCTCATTGGCCAGATTGCTGGTTTCGGAGTGACTGCAGGAGCGCACCGATACTGGTGTCACCGATCTTACAAAGCTAAATTGCCGCTACAATGGATTCTAATTATATGTTATTCAGTAGCTGGTCAGGTAATATACTTTAAACTATGCTTTTAGATACATAGACACTTAGACGGATCGAATATTCTTTACAGCACACCAAATAAGCTAAGTACAAGTTGCTTTTGCTATACCTATGAACGTTTTGAATAAAAACTCTTTTTTCTATTCGATCTCTAAATTAATTTTTAGTTATCTATATCTAAGTTAATTTATTTACAGAATACGATATACGAATGGGTTCGCGATCATCGTGTTCACCACAAATACTCCGAAACTTCAGCGGATCCTCACGACGCCAATCGCGGCTTCTTCTTCTCCCACGTCGGCTGGCTCATGATGAAGAAACACCCCGACGTGTTGAAGCAAGGCGTCAAAATTGACATGAGTGATATTAGCAACGATCCCCTCATTCAATTCCATACCAAGTAAATATACCTACAGTTTGTCATATCTGGAAACCTTGAACTTTTAGAATGTAACTTTTAAAACCGAATTCTAATGTAAATGTTGCGTATCGTCAGAGTTTTGTGATGCATGAAAAAATGGATTGGAACATAAATATACAGGTGACACAGAGAAAGTTTACAAACAGTTTTCCCCGTAAAATAAAATTGCTACCCAGACAATATTTTTTTAAGTAGGTAATCGTAGGTACCTGTAATCGATACATACCTAGTACCTATAAAACAAAATCGCTTCCTGCTGTCTGTCCCTCTGTACGCTGAGATCTTTTAAATTACCCAACTGATTTTAATAGATACGGTTTATTTCAATTAGATAATTATTTTCAGAAAGTTTATAATTATGCATAATACATGCGTGTTATTAGTAGGTACATTGTACTCGTGCGAAGTCGGGACAGGACGCTAGTATAAGATAAAATCAAGTAAAGTAGGTACTAAAGTTCTATACCTCGGAGTATGTTCTGAGAAAATGGAATCGCTGTTTTCATAGAAACGGTGGAGCTTGTGAGTCTTGAGCCACAGAAATATCCTTTTGTGTTGATCTTAGATATGTATATACCTATAATATATTTTTTTTACTGGTGAACAAGGTTCTTTTTTAATTGTATCTCGTTACATAGCTTAGTTGTCTAAAGTTTACAGACTATACTCGGACGAAGGTAGCAGATTCAATAAAAATAATATTAAAAAAAACATATTATAAAAAAAAAAAAACCTCCCTACATACTATACTCAAATAGTGATTTCTATTCCAGGTATTTCCTGTTATTCAAGATAGCTTCTTGCTGGATTCTGCCATCACTGGTTCCCGCCCTGTGCTGGAACGAATGCTGGGAAGTATCCATCATGTCGCAGTCTGTGTTGCGCTATCTAATGTGCCTTAACTTCACGTGGTCGGTGAACAGCTTCGCACATTTGTGGGGCAACAAACCTTATGACAAGTATGATTCTAACTAATTAATCATTTATATTATAACTATCAATTTGTAAGTCAAATAAATCCTTCTCATAATGTGGTCCTCATGGTGCTTCTCATAGTGTAGTCAATTACCTACACTCGCGAGCAATAAACTAGAATTTCCTTTATAGATTCCACTTTGTTGCTCGCAAGTGTAAAATAAAATTTCGCATCCTACTTATTTATATATTATTAATTTCAGGAACATAATGCCATCTGAAAACTGGATTGTTTCCTTGGTGGCGATGGGCGAGGGGTGGCACAATTACCACCACACCTTCCCGTGGGACTACAAAGCTGCTGAACTGGGAATACCGTTGAACATGACTACGTCACTACTGAATTTTTTCGCGCGTATTGGGTGGGCATACGACATGAAGCAGGCCTCGTCATCTCTTGTCAAGTCGGTCGCTATGGCCCGTGGGGAACCAAGAGACGAACTAAACTGTAACTAATTCCTGTTGTTTTAGGCCAAATTTAGGTGGTAGGTATACCTACTTAGTATGACAAATCCATTTTGTAAGTATGTGTTGTGTTAAGTAGCTACGCTACCCGTGTGTTTTTGCATCAAATTCCAAGTAGCCTTTATAGAAATTGTAAATTTAATTGTATATTGTAGAATAAGGGAAAACGTGATCTTAGATTTTAATTATTGTGTAATTAATATTATAAATAATAAACTTAATACTGAAGTTTCAATTTGCCTATCCAGGTATATTAATGATCTTATTTTATGGCAAGTATGTATATGTATTAAGTATCTGAGTAGAATCACATCATCATCGTCGACCTATACACTGTCCCACTGCTGGGCACGGGTCTCCTCTCATATTGAGAGGGATTAGGCTACCACCACCACCTGGCCTAGTGCGGGTTGGCAGACTTCACACACCGTCGAGAAAAATCTCTAAGGTAGGTTGCAAGTACCTCACTGTGCATGTACCTCACGATGTTTTCTTTTCCCGTTAATTTATATTCTAAAAATTAAACTAAAAATTACTTATTTAAATTCGCCGATAAAAGTAAGTAAAGTATAGATACTGTATCATCGCATCATGGTGTCATTTAAAAAAAATGCTTTTATGTGTTGGTCCGTGAGTGTTCGCGGACCAACACATAAAAGCATTTTTTTTAAGTAATTTATAGATAAGTACCTAATACATTGTATAATTACTGACAGCTACCCTACCACCCATTTTTTATTGTTACATGATCAATGACTTTTATTACTAATTATTAATTAAAACTAGATGCAGCCGGCATTTCCTAGCTGACGACCTCTGAGAAGAAACGCCGAAACAAACTCAGAGAATAATGGTCTCTTTTAAAGTAACAATATTCAATGATCATGTTTTAGTTATTAATTATTGGCAATCCGATTCACGCAGAACGAGCTCAGAGTATACTTTGGTCTCGCAGTAGTAGGCCTGGATTTTGGTTTAATAGAATCTATAACAGGATTCCAAGCAGGTGGTAAGACCCAGCCATCTTCTCTATAGAAATTTGGATGTTTTTTAATTTCAATAGCCTCACGAATCATCCTGGGTAGGTATCGAGTTTCCTTCGCAAGGATTTGTGGTTTATCAAATCTGATATAATGCTGGGCCTTGTCAAGTGTATGTTCACAAACTGCTGACCTCCTGGAACGGCGGTGTTTGACATCGGTGATGTGTTCTTAAGAAGAAGCATAGGGACCCGCGTAAAAGAACAAGGCCAATAGAGAAGATGGCTGGGTCTTACCACCTGCTTGGATTCCTGTTTATTTATTTATTTATTTAATTCGAAAATCAACAGCATTAACAAAAAAAAATCATATAAAACAACTTATGCCTCACACAGCCAATTAAAGGTCTTCACTGATAGATTCAGCTTACATAACCTATGTGGACAACTAAGACTAACCAAGATACATTATAAATAAGTGAGCTAGCTATACTCCATTCCACATATTAAATGAAGTAGAACTGTAAGATTATAATTAGTGGCTATTTTACTTTAGATATAAGATAGTAAGTACTTATTTTACTAATTAGTTAAGTACCTAACTCAGTTACATGTAATATAACAAACAAGAGAAAAAGCAATTAAATAAGAGATCACATTCTATACTTATTGAAAAACTCACTGCTCAACAAGCGTCTCATCATTGCCTAGTTCACATTGAAAACATCAAAGTTGTAAGATTTGTAAGTCGTGTTAAGGGTCTTACTTGCTCGCCAAAGGAAAGAGTTTTTGCCGGTAGTTTGAAGATACCAGAGGTATATTAACAGGTATAGGTATATTGCCGCATGGCCCTAAATGGGGTATTGAATCCAATTTTAGAGAGAATTCGGGGACAATCGATATAACTTGAAATAATTTTCAACATATACGTTGTGTCGGCTATCTCTCGCCGCTTCACCAATGGAAGTAGGTGAAATTTCACACATAATTTTAAATAGTCGTCAGTTCTTTATATAATTTTAGAACGATAACATAAATACTTAATAAATTTCTTTTGAACATTCTCCAATCTATTAATGTATTTATCATATCTGGGATTCCAAACTTGCGACCCATAGTCCAAGGTGCTGCGAACAAACGTACAATAGAGAATTTTGAAAGTTTTTACTTCCTTGAAACCTGAAGTTCGCATCATAAACCCTAGAGCCTGAGAAGCTTTTTTTACGATGCAATCTATATGTTCGTCATATATTAGCTTTGAGTCATAAACAACACCAAGATCACGTATCTTACAACACTTTACCAATCTTTGACCTTTCAAAGTATATTCAGAGGGAATAATGTAATTTTTTCTCGTGAAAGTAACAACAAAGCATTTAGAAGAGTTTAGATCTAGTTTGTTTATGGCAATAGTCATCAAGACGTGATAGGTCAGTTTGAAGGGCTCGGACATCTACTGGTGACGGTGTTATAGATTCTATTAAACCAAAATCCAGGCCTACAACTGCAAGACCGTAGGATACTCTGAGCTCGTTCTGCGTGAATCGGATTGCCAATAATTAATAACTAAAACATGATAATTGAATATTGTTACTTTAAAAGAGACCATGATTCTTTGAGTTTGTTTCGGCGTTTCTTCTCAGAGGTCGTCAGCTAGGAAATGCCGGCTACATCTAGTTTTAATTAATAATTAGTATCTTTTTGTATTTTTTTGGCATTTTCCATGCCAAGATTTTAAAGTTATTATGCAAAGGAAAAAATCGACCGCGGGCCAATTTTTCCTTTGCTTACCTAATAACTTTAATAATTAGTAATAAATGTCATTGATCATGTAACAATAAAAAATGTAGGGTAGCTGTCAGTAATTATATCATCAAAACGCCCACCACCTCAGTCTACCCGTGACCATGGACGCTGTAAAGGGTCCGAAACGTCGGGATTAATAATATCAATATACGCGATAAAATCCATAAAAAGTAGTTTTATTTAACCATTTATTAACTAATATTTTTTTCATAATAGTAATAGGTACTTAGTCGGTATACTCTGGCTAAACAATCCTGGATATGACTTAGGGGAGAACTTTGCCCAACTATACGATACAAATGAAGATATTATTTATTTTGTGCCTGATGGTTAAACTTCTATTACCAACCTACTTACCAGCCTGAATGTATTCCTTTTATTAACACGCTTAGAATAGCTGCACTTGTAACTACGAGTATGTAAGAAAATCTTGAAATTTAAATTTGACCCACCTCCGGTTTCCGATTGAGCTGAAATGTTGCACACCTACACGTTTAGTTTGGATGACAATGTATGCGTGTTTTTAATTTTTTTTTAACTATATTTTATTTGAAATTGTCTCTGCCCTTATAAAGATTTATGTAGATACGTCATTTGAGTAGGAGAAATATGTACAAAGTGATGGTTTTATATGTTTAAAAAATGACTTATTATAGATATAAGGACAAAATTACATTGTAAGATATCATCATCAACCCATATACTGTCCCACTGCTGGGCACGGGTCTCCTCTCACATTGAGAGGGATTAGGCTATAGTCCACCACGCTGGCCTAGTGCGGGTTGGCAGACTTCACAAACCGACGAGAAAAATCTCTAAGGTAGAGTAGAGGTAAAGCAGGTTTCCTCACGATGTTTTCCTTCACCGTTTAAGCGAGTGATAATTAATTATTAATACGCACATGAATTCGAAAAGTCAGAGGTGCGTGCCTTGGATTCGAACTCGAGACCATTGGCTTGGCAGTCCAATGGTAATATCACTAGACTATCACTGCTTATAAGATATATCTCTACCTAATCTAATCACGAATTATATGTGTAGATGCCTACCCTACACACATAATTCCTGATTACTGGCAAAGTTCACAAATAAAACGCAACGCAAGAAGTATGAGTCCAATGTGAACAATTTAAGCACTGCAACCAGTCTTCTCCAGGCTTTGATCGTTGTTGAAAGTTCTTTGCAATAGGTACCTATATGCATGCACAGTACACTTCATCATCTTGACATAATATATGTCAAGATGATGAAGTGTACTGTGCATGCAAACGAACATTTTCTTCTTGACTATCTTGAAATGTTTTTGTCACGCATAGCCGTTCCCAACAACACAAACTTTCACATGCACCTACAACAAACACCCAGACCCGGAACAACTACGTGTAGGTCATACAAATATTTGTTCCGTGCGGGGATCGAACACAACCCATGGCACAGCAGCCGATCGCTCAGTCGCTGCGCCAAACGTGTCGACATTCTAACTGCAAAAGTAAATTTACCTAAATACAATACCAAGTAGATTTAATAAGTTACTTTAAAATCATGAACTTTTTTATGACTTCTATAAGTTTTTCTCTTTAATGTAAGTAAAAAGAGTTTTTAGTATTATGTAGTATTTAAAAAAAAATTGGTCTTGCAGCATCGAAGTGTAATAAACTTTATGTAGACGTTACAACGTTAATTCGCATTTCATAGTTCAAAAATGTGAAACAAAAATAACGGTAGGTAGAAACGGAGCCACCGTTTACAAAGGATTTGTGTTATAGGTATCATTTCTAATAATTATCTACCTTAGTTCAACTCCGGCTTCGATACGACGAGTTTATAATACACTGTTCTACAGCTACAATATTTTAATTCCAAGGGCCTGTTTCAGGTAAATCACGGACTTGCACAAACGGGTGAAGTCGCGTTCAAACCACAGATTTATGGATGCACTGCATTCACACTTACTCTCTCTCTCTCTACCCAGGGAGTAAATAAAAACGATTCGTGTAGATACGACGCTGGTTACAAGACTAACGATTATTTTTATTGACTTAAAGCACATACAGTGGGCATAACTTATAAATTCACATCTTTTTGTCTTTGAAGGTGATTACTGCCGCATGAACTACTTGACTAAGGTTTGTAAAATCCAGTTTTATATAGTTGATTAATAGTGTATTGAAAGCTAATGGAACTATTGATTTTTAATGTATGTTAGGCTCAGTTATAGATACTTTTTAAAGTTATATTTTAATGATGAGACAAAGTAAATTTATATCAATGTTGTGGAAAACAGTTTTAGTTTAATTTAACATTAAGTAGTATATCATATTTACACATATTCTTGTTGCATTTACTAACCAAGTAAAATTAATAAAACTATGAATATTCTAAGACATAACAAGTTTTCAGAACAAGCCTTAAGTTAATATATCTAATGATTAAATAAAATCACAAATACAGCACCGATACTTTACCAACACACACATAAAATAAAGTAAGAAAAACAAAACAAAATAAAATTCTTCACTATATATTGCTAAAATAATTGTTATCAGACACTTCAATGCTTCCAGCTTATTATAAGTATGCAAGCAAGTGTAACATTAAAACATGATTGCAACAATAAGTTTATAATTACTATTTAAATATTTTTTGAGACTTGATTAGGTACCAGATAAATAAAAAGGGTCTATTCTTTTAAAGCTTTGTCTAATGATGTTCTTATATATAATGACAAGGTAATAGATATATTTTTATACACTAAATTGTATCATTTTTAATGTTTAAAATCAACTTAATAATATTAAGTTGAAAAATTTAGAAGATAATGTTGAAAAATCATGACCATATTGTTCATGATTTTTATACAGAAAATGTAAAAGATCGCTTTTTAGAACAATGTACGACCATATTTTACTTGTAATTCCACATTTCTCTAAAACATAATTAAAACATCTTTAAAAATAATCTTTAAATAAAAAAATGCATAATCTTGTGTCTCACAAGACACATAATTATTTGAAATTGGTATATACTAGTAGTAGTATTTTAATTTACTTTATTACCACATAAATCATGTAAAGTACTAAAATTTAAGAATAGGTGGTGCTTTCAGTCTTCAATTAATGTGAAAAGGTCTGTCTTAGGCTTCACAGGAATTACTGCATGTGGTACAACCTCTAACTTATTGTCTGTACTCATTTTTGCTTCCTTCACAGGTCTATTGTGGTCATCCTTGGATGGTTTTCTTTTTAAACTAAAAACTTTGTTGGTGTATATTCCATCACTTCCATTCTGATCACTAGAGGACATCTTTCTCTTCTTAGTTTTAGTGATAACAAAGTCTAGATCAGAAGAATCATCATCAAAGTCAGCATAGACTGGCACAGACCTACCACTTCTTGTAGATCTTACTGGCTGGACTCTTGTTGTTTCTTCAACAATCTGCAGTGGAGGTGGCCATGCTGCAAAGTTTGCAGACTGCCTGGCTTGGTGATAGTTGTTTAGAGACATTAGTTTTATATAAACTGCTAGAGTACGAGCTTTTTCAGCTGGTGTTAATGTGCTAGGTAATAGGCTCCATGGCAAACGTCTATCTCTGACATTTAAGTATCTCCTTTTCATAGTCTTTTTTGGTGAAGTACTACAATCATTGTTTTGTACCTGAAACATAGTAAAAACTCCTTCAATTTTAAAACAAAATTAAAAAATATATTTTTCACCTAATTAAATCAAAGATTTACTTTATCACGAGCAACTTCATCTTCTTTTTCTGTTGATTTTGAATTCTTCAAAGCTTTCAAAAGATCACTCATCTCTTCCCTGCTCAGGTTTTCTTCATCAAGACCAAATTCTAGAAAAAAAATTGATACAACTTACGATTTAAGATTTAAAAAAAACTATCAGTAAAACGATATTTTTACCTACATCACCGACAACGAAACATACGATCGCGAAATCGATAAACAAGTAAAAAATTAGGTACAGTCAGTCTGGGTCAAGCTTAATTTGATTAATTCCTATAATTGCGGCTGTATACACCAAATGTATCATTTTATAAATAAATCAAGAGATTGTACGCTAAAGCTTCTATTACCAATCAATTCATTCTTCATTAGCTTCATTTCAGAATCACAGCTATCATCCGACGATAGTGCCACCTCCATTTTTAATTTCTTTATTATACACAGTGGTAATTATTCTACATTACAGTGAAATTGGATGTTTCAAATAATCAACAGCGCAATTATTTCTACAAAAAAATATTACTGAAAGTTGTTAAACACAAAAATTACCTCTACACAAACTGTCAAAATTGACATTATGATGATTTTTATTTTTTAATTTATTGGGGCCTTGGCACAAAGCCATCAGCCTAAATCGATACAAAAAAATATTATTAATTAATAATCATTATGATGAATTGATTGACATGACCAATTACATTATATTTTATTTTACGGCTCTGGATACATGTCCATATGCATATTTTATTTCCAGAATTCCTGATGACCACAAAATAGCGAAAATAAGAAATTATACAATGTGTTTGGAGAGCGGTTACCGATACTTTAAGGGTATTTTTATTGACAAATTTACTTTCATTATATACTCCTAAGTTCCTAACCCAAATGGCAGATATCTTATTTTAAAATAGGGTATGTTCAATAAAATGCTAATATCTTATAATCTAACCTACAGAGGTGCAAATAACCTTAATGTAAAGTTAAGTATTGAGACTATGGTATAATTATACAATTTTCCTGAATAATAAACAAAAAGGGTCAAAAAATATGAGAAATTACGAAATTTTACACAAAAATTACTTATCGTTTTTGCGTTTTCTACTCTAGCGCAAAAATAAATAATAAACAACCTGGAATAAATAAAGATGACATGACGTATTATCATCTGCTAAAGAAGTAATGCTGCAACCAAAGGCTGCAACAATAATATTTTTTAGTTTCTGCTGCGACCAACATTATTTTTTTTAGTTTCCACTCAAACTCTTTTTTCCATAATATACGTCACAACTCTGTAGTGCGTTGTAGATTATAAACATGAATTTGTTTAAAAGACTTTGTATCCAAGCCAAAACCAATAAAAAAAAACCGAAGAAAACGAAAACCTCTAAAAAAAAGTAACCTCTGTCTGTCTGTCTGTCTCTGATCTGATCCCGGTTTGGTTGGTGTGATGTGATTACTGCAATGCGTGTTGCGTTACTTTTTATTGTTGATTTTATTTTAATAACAACTTATTTACTTACATAAAACATAATAATGACACAGTTTTGCGTATACACCACGTATATGATTAATTAAAATATGTGTAGTGATTAATATTGTCCAGTTAGAACAAAATGGAAGAAGAGATAAGATGTTTTGTTTGCAAAGAATTCTACAGAGAACCAGTATTACTTCCTTGCGGGCATGCACTTTGTCGAATTTGTGCAGTTAATTTGCAAACACACATACATGAAGGAGATAATTCTACAGCTTCTAACGATTATCAAGAAGCAGACAAAGCCTCAGTGTCTAGCGAAACTGACAGCGGAGTAGTATGTGGATCAAGGCCTAATAGTTACGCAGGAACTCCGGCTGCACCCTCGTACTCAAGCGCAGCGTTTACAATATCATGTCCATCGTGCAGTAAATTAGTTTATCTGGATGATAATGGCGCCGAAGGTCTTCCACCATTTCGCGTTATGCGAACGATTGTTGAGCGGTTTGGTGGCGTCACAGGTGCGCCACCAGCCGAGGAAGCGTGTCAGATGTGCGAAGGTGAACGCCGTGCAGCTGTGGTACGGTGCGAGCAGTGCTCGGTAAGGTATTGCGCGAGCTGCCGCGATGCCTGGCACCCCACCCGCGGCCCGCTGGCGCAGCACGAGCTGCGGCCGCTGGGCACGACCTGTTCCGACCACGGCTCACCCCCAGTACTATACTGCAACTCCTGCTTAGTACCTATTTGTCAGCGCTGCCTTGCTGAAAGACATTCAACACATGAGACACAAGCACTGTCTATTGCTGCCAGAGCTCATAAGGTAAATATATAACTTTTTGTACCTCTTAACTGTACTGTACATCATACACTAATAAACAGTCACTTGGAATAGCTTTCTTTTGTTATACATTAATGCTGCAGCTGCATAGTAAAATAAATCTATTCACTGGATATGTCCTGTGTTTTCATCAAGTTTTGAAATATTTATTACATGGCACCTAAACATACTGGTGAACTGCAGTATTCTTATGTACATATGCCAAACCTTTCAGAAAACACACATAATTATGTTGTGCTTAGTGAAAAGTCAACAAACTCATATAAACAGATGCATATTTAAACCTAAAAAAATATTTATACAAAGTGGATTTTAATCTTTCATAAGCTTGTTTTGTAATTAGTTTTTTTTTAATTTGCAATTATAACCTTGGGTAAAATGGAATCTTAATTAAACAAAGAATTGTTCACCGCATCATATATGTATATTACACCAATCATAATCAAGTTCTACTAAAGGAAATTAAGTAATATTTTTAATGTCTCATTATCATCAGCATCAACCCATTAACTATCCCGCTGCTGACCTCATCTCTAAATATAAGTGATTAGACTATAATCCACCACACTGGCCTAATGCGGGTTAGTAGACACCACACACCATTGAAAAATTCCTCACAATGTTTTCCTTCACCATTTAAGCAAGTCATCAATAATTGTTAAAATGCACATGAATTTGAAAAATTAGAAGTGGATGCCTTGGAAACTTTTGACTTGACAGTCCACTAGTTATATTACTAGGCTATCACTGCTTATAAGGTACCACCTATGCTGCTTTATGTCATATAATTTATTATATATTTATTTATACTATAAGTATAAATTTATTTTAATTAATTTTCTAATTAATGTTATTGTTTATTATAGTTGGTTATAGTACACCATGGTGGTGGTGGATGAGATGAATGAATGGTGAAGTGAAGGAAAGTGGGATGTTCCTTCCTGTCCATCCAGAGGTTGTCTGGTAGATAATAATAATAATATTTTTAGGACATTTTACACAACACCATCTAGTCCCAAACTAAGCAGAGCTTGTACTATGGGTACTAGACAATGGATATAATACTTAATTATTTTTTTTTTGTAAATACGTACTTATAATACAGAAACACCCAGACAAACACAAATACTCATGTTTTATCCACACAAATATTTGTGTCCTGTCACAAATATTTATATCTAAATAAATCAATAATAATAAATATCCTGTGTAGATATCGCTATTAGACTGCCATTGTACTCTTAATTTTATGATTTCCAGAATTTTGCTTCTTATCATGGTGTACAATAAAGTTTATTCTATTCTATTATATAGGGTATATCATATAGTAAATGTAATGTATTTGCAACTATTAAAAAAAATCCTTTAATTCCAGACTGAATTATCGCAATCATTGCAACATCTATCTGAACAAGCCAAAGCTATGACAGAGTATATACAGTTAGTAAAAGGAACAGGTGATAAAATTAATGTAAGTACAGATACACAGCACTAAGACTGCTACTCAGAGACAAATCTATGTATAGCAGCATAAACTTAGGTTTCAATATTATTATTGAAACCTAAGTTTATGCTGTAGTTGTCTCTAAATATGAGCCTTATATATATATACATGCATTGACATTTTAAACTTTCAGATCGATAACTAATTTAAGAAAAAAAAATTACTTTTGTGTCTAAAATATTTGTACCTCCTCTCATTAGCCTTTCCGAATGGCGATGCAATTTGTCACATAGCGTTATTGTACAAATATATCGAAAATAGTAGAGAAAATAAATTTCTAACTGTCTTTGCACTGAACTTTTCTTAAAATTGCCATTATCGTAAAATTGACTAGTCACATACAACTACAAAAACGCACAGTTATACATATTATTGGTATTGTGATGAATTGAGTCTGTATTCTTAGACTATACAGACAAACACTGACAGACTGTATAGTGTATCCCTAACAAAATATGTCTGTAATATGTTGTATGCAGATGCCTTAAACTTTATCAAAGATGAGAATAACTTCAGCATAAATTTACTGTAAAAACAATAATTAATGCACAGGAGTCATGCGAAGAATTGGAAAAACAAATAGAACATGCTTGTTCCGAAGTTACCCGTGCCATAGAGAGAAGACGTGATGAACTAATACGTGCAGCTCGCAACACACGTTCGCAGGCCATAACCAACATGCGCTCCCTAACATCACAAGCTGCTCAGAAACTACGAGAGGCCACTGCACTGTTACATTTTTCCATTGAAGCCCTAAAAGAATCTGATCATGCAGCCTTTTTACAGGTAATAAAATACGTTTTTTTATAGAATTATCTTGTCAAGAAATAAAGTCGACAGTGTTTTAGACTGCCAGGTACTAGTACATAGATAAATGTGGTTTTTATTTACATCTGAACCAGCCAAATTTTTAAGTTTTGTGATACATATGTTGATATTCAATTCATGTATAATAAATTTTGAGTCAAAGATAACATTTAATATTATTAGACTAACCTAATTCTAATGTACACTGGTATCAACAAACTGTAGTAAGTACTTTCATACTGATAATGTTGTGTTATCTATCACCTCAACAAGTGTCACTTACCTAATAACTTTCAATGAAAAATAAAGAACATCCGTATTATGTAATGCTATTGCAAAACACTCGTGCAGTTTGTTAGCATAGGTGGCTTATATGTATAAATTTAAGAAATGTAAACAAATCAAAGACACCTATGCACTATGTGCAAAATGCGCTGTTCTAAGTGTTTTAACTTATCAGATAAGCACCAGTTACTTATTATTTGACTTAAATACAAAGTTTATTCAGTCTGGGAAATATATTGGGCATATTTTATCAGGTGGGCAATATATTGTCGGCGCGTGCGCAAGAGACCGCATCCAATCTGTGTTCGTCACTAGACTCCCCTCCCGCCGCGCCTGCACTCACCCTCGACATTGAGCCAGTATTACGTACTGTCAGGAGCATGAACTTCGTGGAATGCATACGTAAGTTTTTAGTCAACAATGAATATCTTGATGCACCATATTATTGTTCCACTTATTCTCTAAAGTGAAATGTTAAAAATCTTTAACCGGATATTCTTATTTATATCTTGCCTACATTGGAAATGCAGCAGCAGAATGTCGAATGAGATCATCAGGTAAAATAAATAATAATTATGTACTTCATTACATACCATCACACACGTATTACCCGAAAGGCTAGACAGAGGCGTACTAATGTACTGATGTACACACCCATGGTTCGCTGATATGTTTAGATCCCATGTAATAGGGTCCGACGTAGGTACTTCATTTCTTAATTTTTTACTTATTAGTGTCGAAAGATAAACCTTTAAAATTGATTAACGCACCACTGATCCGATCGATATGTCGTATCATGAATCTATCACTACTCGTAGTTTCATGATAGAAGCCAGCAAGCCTAGCAGCATTTCCAAAACGAATATGTTTTACTTTAAAAAGATAAAATGCGGGCTACAATAACTCATTACTAAGTCCATGACAAGCAGAGATCTCGGAAGCTTAGTTATATAAAGCGACTGATCTACCGAAGTGAAAGGGTCAAGTCCTGCGCGCAGCCACGTTTTATTGAAATCTTTCGACTGAGGACTTGAAAAAATATAAAAGTCTATAATTTTGAAAAACAATAAGTAATTATGGACCCTGTATTTTTAAAATTTTGATTCATCTATGTAGTTTCGAATCAAATTCGAAAAATGTGATGTGAATTGTTCGTCAGCGCCGGGCGCGCCGGAGATGGCGGTGGAGGCGTGCGCGGCGCGCGGCTGCTCGTGCACGCTGGCGTGGCGCGCGCCGCCGCTGCCGCACGCCGTGCGCGGCTACGTGCTCGAGCTCGACGACGGCCTGGGAGGACCCTTCCGGGTGAGATAACGCCTTTGTTTCATCATTAAAACATCAGGTTATGCCCGCGAATTCACTCTTATTCCACAGAAATTTTAAGACAAAAAGGTAGCCTATGTCCTTCTCTAAGATCCAACCTGCCTCTATATCAAAATTTTGTTGTTGGTGCGAGACCGCTTGAATTTATTTTCTCGCGCGTACTATTTAATTTGACGATAATTTCTAAGATATTCATTTAAACTGTAGCTGTACACTTCAACCATTACCTACACGTTTCGTAGCTGTCCGTGATTGGCCATGATGCACAGCGCGTGTTAGTGTGCAAACGAATAGCTGCCCTGTATATAGGTGATATGATTTGGATGTGTGCGAAATTTAAAAAAAAATGGTATTGTGTATGTGTTAGAAATTAAAATAGTGTGAATCGAGCGGCGACACTGGTCTTAATAGAAAATTGCAGCGAGGGCCTTTCCAGCCTTATTTATCTATTCCGTGATTACACACCTCTGCTTAACTCTTCGGGGTATATAGGTTTGATGGTATGTTATGTACCTTATGTGTCATTGGTTTGGTAAACAAGCTCATTACTCATAATGAGTTTATATCGTATCATCATAGGCTTATCTAGTGTAAGAGCTAATGTGGCCTTGTGGTGTTTTTATGGAGATAAGCATTCGTGCCGTTTTATATTTTATGTTGCCTATAATCTTAAAGCCATCCATGCCATTTTTAACTGAAACTAGAATGACTTAAACTATGGTTTCTATATCTTAATTAAAATCGTTACAAAAAAAAACATGTTCAGATTTTATACCTATCTAAGTACAACTATAATGACATTAACAATTGATATTTTTTTAAATGTACTCTTGAAAATAAAGATACTTAAATAATATAATATTCTTTATTGGACTGGAAAAAACTAATGCAAAGTAAGTCAATTCCCAAGGATGCCATTATTTTATTTTAGTCTTAAGTGATCCTAGCACAATTAAATGGTTTAATCGTCCTAGTTTGTACCATGTAGTTGCAGGTACTTATCGGTTAAACTTATGCCAATGTATTAAGTATTAGATTAATTGTGATAAGAATACAGCATGATGGCGTGATTCTGTATGTTTGTTTGAAAAAATAAGTTAAATTTAATTAAATAACTTTAATTTTTTATTATAGAAGATACAGGTGCAAAGATAACAGTCATATTATTATGAGGCATGTTTTATATTTCCATGTTACAGGAAGTCTATTGTGGTCGAGAAACAGTTTGCACCATAGATGGGTTGCATTATGCGTCTCTGTATAGTGCACGGGTAAAAGCTTTTAATGGCGCCGGAGAAGGACCCTATAGTGAAGTCATCGGCTTGCAAACTTCTCCAGGTAATGCATATATTATGCATACATGATACAATCATGATTAGAATAAATAGTACTAATAGAGAATATGCATGTTTTTTATTTATTTAAGTACATCTTTCTAACGTATAAATAGTCATGGAAATGTTTAAATTATTTATACATATAAATAATATTTAAACGCCTCCCATATAGGTTTATCATTATTTACTGTAGGCGTTTCAATACAATGTTGTGTCATGACGTCACAATTCGTCGCGACCTATGGTGACGCGTTTCGTAAGTTTTATACATATATATTTTTATCGGTTTAAATAGGAACTTAATAAATTTCCTTTCAGGTATAATGTGACGACAATAAAGATTCGCATTAAAAATATTCCAAACAAGTTTAAGATTCATGCATATTCCCTATTGTATCTGATCTTTTTAGTTGATAACTGTTTTCAGATTATTTTTCTTACTAATACTGTAATTAATCGGAATTATTATATTTTGAATCGGATAAATACTATAATAATTTATTATATTTTTCTTTAATTATAGCTTTTTATAGTAAAATAGGAATTAAAAATAATAAGCCAGGTTTGGGTGCAATTGTTATAGATTTATCGACAGTTTGGCCGTTTAAATTTTTTGTTGAGAGCTCAAGTGATTGATATTAATTGTTGGTGTAGTGGCATGGTTCACATGGGATGCGCGATGCGCGGAGGTGGGGGGCGGAGGCGGGGGCGGGGGCGTGACGCTGAGCGCGGACGGGCTGAGCGCGGCGGCGGCGGGCTGGCAGCCGCGCGTGGCGCTGGCCGACCAGCCGCTGGCGCGCGGCCTGCACTACTGGAAGCTGCGCATCGACCGGTACGACGGCGACGCAGACCCCGCCTTCGGCATCGCCCGAGCTGATGTCGCTAGGGACAAGATGCTCGGTAATTATAATATACTGGGATATAATTATCAAAATCTTAATGACAACGTTGTCATCAATTTTTTATATCTCCACAAATCATAACAATAATGCCTTGTTGACTAAAAAATCTTAATAAGGGTGATACATTTAATGTTAAAACTATGACTTGCTTGAATGTGCAGGTATACAGACACTAGGCATTGCAGTAAATGGAGTATGTTTATTTTGTTATAAATATTGGATATAAAATGTGTGTCGATATAATGTATGCAGGCAGCGACGCGCTGGGCTGGGCGATGTACATCGACGGGTCGCGCTCGTGGTTCGTGCACGGCGGCGCGCACGGCGGGCGGGCGCCGGGCGGCGTGGGGTGTGGCGCCACTGTGGGCGTGCTGCTCGACCTCGCGCGCGGCACGCTGCGCTTCACCGTCGACGACCAGCCGCAGGTCACTGCTCACTACGATGCCTGCACTCTTGTGCATTCAGGCTACTAATTGATTACGCGAGCTGTTTTACTCCTACGAATTTGTTTTACATACATCATAAAACAGTTTCAAAAATAGTCAAAATGAAGATGAATATTTACAGGGCGACATAGCATTCACGGGGCTACGAGGCGCGTTCTACCCGGCGGTGTCGCTGAACCGCGGCGTGGCCGTCACGCTGCAGCCGGGCCTGCCGCCACCGCCCGACCTGCTCATGTCGCAGCTCTCCATTGACTGAATGCTGTTACAATTGACCGGCACCACCGAACCATGAACAAGTGAAGGAATGTAGACACAAAAACAAATCGGACGGAAAGCCGAGGTGCCCATATTATTTATTATATGTTCATTGAGAACAATCGTATTAACTATCAAGTCTTAACTTTCTTCTAAACGATAAGTTTTTCGCCCGAGGCGATACGTAAAGTTTTTTTTAGTAAATTAACATAATCATACGGTACGCGGTATGTAAAGTAACTTACTTTATGCTATCGTCCCGTCTACTGGCAGGGAACCGCTCATTAGAAAGGAGATACGTAAACAAGTACATGACTTATTTTTTATTTAATGGAATAAGGTTGAAGCTGAAAGAATGACATTTATTTTTAGACAATATTATTAACGCACAATGTTTTTCTTATAACTATGCGTATTGAGCAATTTAAGCTTAAATACGTAAAATATATCCCAGCCGATTAGAATAATATCGGATTGAAACGTTTTGTTGTTAATTACGTATAATTTTGTAATGACTCCATGGATGTAAGCCGCGTTTAAAAACTAATATATTTAATGTAATTTAAGATAGATATTGGATTGTGTGATTCTTTTTTTTATTTAGATAAAGTTATTTTTTTTCGGAACTGTTTGCCATTATTAAAAACGATTGTAATAATATTATTGAAGTTTAATAAATACTTCTTCATATTAAATTTTAAATTTGTACTTAATAGTCATATGATCTCTTGAATTAAACTTTATTAGTCACATAATATGAACTTACTATGAACAAATTAAGTTATATTCTCTTTATTTTAAGTGCAAAGTGTTTTGTTCTTATTAATATTTGTAATTTGATTAACAAAGAGAAATAGCTATAATCTTTATCAGGGGACCTGAATTTAATTAAAATATTCCTTTACCCACCAGAATTTTCCGCCAGTTTATACATTCTTTTATTCGTAAGACAGCTATTTTTTTATTTACATGTATTTATTTTAATTTAAAATCATTCTATTATTTTGTTATCGATTGCCATTAGTTTACTACTAATGTCTTTATAATCTTAATATCGGATATTTAAAACCAAGGTTTTTAAATATGTGGTTCCACCAACAGCTTAGATATCAAAGTATCTCAGATACATATTTGTAAGTCATATTTAGCTATCGAAGCTATTTTGTAATTAAATTATACATATCTTAAAGAAAACATTATTGATTTCGTACCTACATATTATTTTGTAATTTATTGTGTACCTACTTAATGTATTTTTTAAGTAACAAGAAACAGATAACATTAACTACGTAATTATTCATAGAAATAACGACGGACGATTGATTTAAATTAAACAGTGCTATGACATCCATTACATAAACTGTGTATGTACTTAATTATGACTGATTTTCATTAAATACTTTTATTACATATTTTGATGTGTATTATTTGATTTGATTGTCTGAAATGTTTTATGTAATCTGAAAAATACTTATAAGATTTATTTAAGTTTGAACCACTTTACATATGAATATAATAAATTGTAACTATGTACTGTATCACACAATAGTGTTTCAGAAACAGCTTGGATCAACATCGTAGTAAACGTATAATAATATGGCTGATGGCACAACTCTTGCGCTTGACACGACTATCTTATCATGAAAATATTCGCTCGTTGCCATAGCAATTTTCAAACTAACCTACAATTATTTCAAATTAGTAAAATGGCAATAAGGGAATGTTATAGAATTAACAATATGTCCTCGTTGCCCCAGAGAATCGCTTATGTAGGCCTGGTAGTTGGGGAGCCCAAGAAGGTAAATAGGGATTTACTCGAGCGTTGTTGTATTGGATTGTGAAGGTTAGATGCTAAAAAGAAAAAAGTTTATGTGAAGTACACCCTTTCAGTGGTGGGGAGAGGCACCACAGGCTTTCAAAAATGTAAAAAAAAAACGGTGACAAAGAAATACTCGAGCACATCAGAATTCATAGCGTATGCGCCCCACGTCTTTATAATCTGCCAGTTTGCATGGTTGGGGTGGCCGTACGAAGGGGTAGAAATAAGGCATAAAAAAATTATTCGAGCGCGTCAGACATTGACAAGGGATGTAAGTGAACCCTCCAGGAGCTCCTATTCAGAAGACTGACGATTTTGACGCGACCGAAAGTCATGGCCGATTTGAAAATGCAAAAAAAATCGTGACCTTGAAATACTCAGCGCGTCTGGCGTGTCAGCGGTTATCTTACCCTAAATCTGACGCGCTAGTTTTCTAAGGATCGATTTTTTTTTACTAATCTGATCGGCTACCCTAGACGTTTGACCCTATGTACAGGGCTCAGGTATGGTGGAAGTACTTCACAAGGTGCAGGGCTGCCCCTCATGTTATTCTGACGCGCTCGAGTAAATCCCGAAATCCCTTCTAGGGCTCCCTACTATGGGTCCTCGTTCCCAAATTTAAATGAAAGAGAAAATGGCGTGAAGAGTTTATTTTTGGCCTGTTTTTTAACAACATTATATTTCTGAAATAGATAAAAACAAGATAAACAATAATTAAATTACAGAATATGCCACTGCCAATATAGGTCATTCTAGAAAGTATACTTTTCGACACGTATTTGTATAAGAGCATGATTTATTGAAACTATAACATCTTTATAAAATCTTATTTGATATGCTTTCTATTTCAGGTTTAAAGAAATCTGGTATAGCTAAGTTTTCTTCCTGATTATTGGTATGGAAGTGATGTTGATTCAAGGTATTATCATCTATATTTAATTTATAACGCTAAGTTACTCGTACGCATAATTAAACTGAAAATAGAGATCAAATACTGATGCGTTTGAGCTTGACAATCGGATTAAAGCGTTGTTAAGTTTATAGGTGATAATATAACATTCCAAAGTATTGAGTCTGTTATCAGATTAGACACCAATACACTAACCAAGAATCAACATCGTTATATTACCACATTAATCGGCAATGTCGCTTTATTTTATTAACCTGCGTCATTTCATCTTTATAATAAATGGTCAGTTACATTTACACATAGATCAAGATTATCGGAAGACTAAATAAGTAAATATATGTATAGTTAGAAGGTACACATTCAAATCTTATCTTAACCCAGTTTCGCACGATCAGCAACACAGTTGATTATATTTTCTCATTCTATCCAATTATTCAGTATATTTTAATAACTACATTATATAGTCGCTGTGTTGCTGGGTGTACCATGAAATCATCATCAACCTATATCACAGATATATTTTGTCAAAATCATATTCCCCATTTCACAACATATTTCCACCAAATGCCTATTAATTGAATTTCAAGCTTTCATGTTTCAAAACAACCCTTATTCTAAATACAATCGACAATCAGCAAAGCATTCTTACCAACATTTTCTAATTTGGTCTTTCCATACAAGTTACAACCTACATCTGTCCAAATACATTTCTTTATAACAGATATAACAGGCTAATAAAATAATGTCACTTATATAAAATAAAAGTTGATGCATCAAATTGCGTCCAACTTTAGAATTTGTGATATTTTTACTTATTTATGGGCTCTTAGAAAAACATGTTCATACTTAAGAAAGTTTAGTTTCGATTAAATAAAATTGACAGTCGGACATATTAGATGGGCGATTACGTGTGTATTAAAAATACATAACTAAAATTATTAAGATCGACATAAATTATGAGACAAACTTTCGATTGTACTCCTTAAACATCTGCTAACCAAATTAACTCTTCACTTGACATCCCGAATCTTTTATATCCCCAGAGAGCAGGTGGTAATTTCGTTAAAAACGAAGCTCCAAAAAACTAATTCCCCAGTATGAGCAATTCGCCATATCCGCAAGCCGTTACAGAATGGTTAATTCCTCAACTTTTGTCACAGTTCCTTTCAAATATTATGTTTAATTAAAGCAACATGCCATTTCCTTTACCAGATAAGGCCTGGAGAGCCGATTAAAGTAAGAATGCTATTAATTATAATAATTATTGCCTTTAATTATCTTACGTTGCTTGAGATTGAGAATAGGTTATTATAAGTATATAAAAAAATATTCTTTTTCAGTCAAGCCCTCCAAAACCTTATACATCAAACTGTAAATTACATATCTCTGTGACCAAACCGCTAAATAATTAATAAAAAATTATTATGCCATGACAATACAATTCTGCAAAGCTAAGACATTATGATACCTTACCCAGATTAAAATAAAACTGAAAATGTATTATTATGATTATACTCAGATGTGAATTCAGTTAAGTTCCATCTCACAGGATTTGTATCACAATGACTTGTCTTTTATAAATACGGCTTGATGATAGACATTGAATCAAGCGGCCTGATGCAATGTCACTTACACTGAAATTATTATTCTTTCAACAATAGGTGTTGTTTGAGCTAGTCTAAGTAACCTACCCACACCTCACAGAACGTTATTTTTTTTATTACGTAAAATAAAACTGGTGCTAGCTCAAACTTATTTATTATGATGTGGGTAAGTATTCATGATATCAGCAGAAAGTCAACCACAATTTATGTAAGATGATGGACAAATCTAGGTAGACTTTCACAGATGATGCTCAAATAAATATTTTTATATTTTAACAATGTAGGAATTCGCACACAATATCCAATATGGACAAAGTACACAAGATACCTTTTGTTTGTTTAAGTCCCGATGTGTGGTTTATTTACACTTTAAAAAAGTAACCCATTTCAGGTCAAAGTCTTACTCACGATAAACTATTTACACTCACATTTTGTTACAATAAATTCATTACACTTTTTTACAAATAAGTTTTTGTTTTTAAAGATTTAAACTATGTAGTTCCTTTCACCAGTCAGCAAGTCCAGTTAGTTGCGGTGCGCGTGACGAGCATGCGCACGAGCGGTGCAGCGGCGGCACGGCGTTACTTATCGGCCGAGTCGTCGTCGTCCGGGCGTGAGACGTACAGCGCCGGGTCGATCACCTTCGGGATCGGCTTGATCTCCGTGCCCAACTCCTGCTCGATGCGGTGCAGAGCAAACCGATCCTCATACGTGATTAGATTGATTGCGATACCCAAGTGACCGAAACGTCCTGAGCGGCCAATGCGATGTAAGTAGGTTTCCGCCATGCGTGGGAAATCAAAATTGATAACGACGTTGACGGCTTGCACGTCGATACCTCTAGTGAAGAGGTCGGAGCACACGAGATTGCGGCAGAGTCCCGCGCGGAAATCGTGGAACACGCGATTGCGGTGTGCCTGCGCCATACGCGCATGAATATAGTAGCAGCAGTAACCTAGCTCAGTTATTTTCTTTGCAAGCAGCTCGACACGCTGAGTTGAATTACAGAATATTATAGACTGGTTTATTTGCAACTGAAACAAAAATATTAAAATTAAATACAATAGTTGGTTGATTTTATTGCTACAACAAAAGAAATATTTTCAACATTGCAATAATCTTGCGATGATAACGTTTAAATACGAACCTTTGAAAAAAGTGTATTTAAACAATGAACTTTCTGTCTCTCTTGTACAAATGCATAGTACTGTGTAACTCCCTTCAGGGTAAGTTCCTCCATGAGATTAATCTCGTACGGCTCTCTTAAGTGCTTTTCCATGAATTGTTTCACACTCAGTGGAAAGGTAGCAGAAAACAGCAAGATCTGGCGTTCTTTGGGCAATCTGCATAAGATTTAACAATGTTACATCAATTTTCTTATAACATATTAAACAATAAGTAAATATTTTTTTAAGTCCATACCGTGAAATAACCATATCCAGCATTCCTTTGAAGTCTTGAGAAAGAAGTTTATCTGCCTCATCAAGAACCAGCATCCTGCACTGGTCCATCTTGGCAACTTGTTTATCCATGAGATCAATCATACGACCTGGTGTAGCAATTATTACTTGAACTGAAACAAAAAATAAACAAATAAGTGTTTTAAAGAAATAATTATCAATTTAAAGAAAATAAAATAAAATAGGGTTTTTACCATTTTGATAAATACGCATAATGTCATCCCGGAGATTAGTACCTCCTGTAGTAACCATTACACGAATATCTGTATGCTTTGCCAGTTCAATGCAAATTTGTGATGTCTGAAGTGCTAACTCCCTAGTTGGTACCACAATTAAAGCTTGAATAGCATCTTTTTTGGGATCCACCTAAATGTAGAAAAATACAAATTTTTATAAAGCAGTAATACTGCCCACATCCATGTAAGCAGGCTAAAATAAGTCAGTAAAAACGGGTTTTATCACTTATAAAGAAGTGAAGGGGAATCCAAAAATATCATCATTCTTTGTGCTTATAATTTTACAATACCAAAGAATTAATAACATTATATCAAACCTGTTCTAAAACTGGAATACAATATGCGCCAGTTTTGCCAGTTCCATTTTTAGCTCTTGCAAGGACATCTTTACCACTGAGTGCGATAGGAATAGAAGCCTCTTGAATGGGGGAAGGTTTTTCCCATCCTTTCTCAAAAATGCCCATCAGCAGCTCACGTTTTAGGCAAAACTCTTCAAACTCATTACCTCTTGTGTCTGTTACATCCTTTAAATTCAATAAAATATATAGTTAACACAATCCCTAAATTTTGTAATAACTTTCATTCGAGACTTTGTATAATTCCAGTACCTATATATTATTTATGTTCATAGGCTATAAATATATTGTTGCATTACAAAAAAAAATATTTCCAATAGTAACCACTTGTAGCTAAGTAATAACTACACTGATCAACCAATCTGCAAAGTAAAGCTGCGCTAGCCATGGTCAGTCTGGATGGGTGACAATTCTTAACACATTGAGATCCCTTCGTGCCTCGGACAGCATATAAAGCCATTGATCCCAGTTGACATACAAACACCTATGACAATCATTAGTGGTAGTTAGCAAGCCCAAAAAGACTGACAACAAGTTTTCTTCAGGATACTGCTATTGCCCAGAAATTGGGCTGCTGAAGTCTGATGGCAGTCACTTCATGTAATATACTGATTTTCAGCTGCCTCTGGTTAGACTAACCCTAACATATTTAGGGAAAGGCTAAGATGATGAGTGACAAATGTATTTTTTTTAACAGAAACAGCCCATAAAATCACAAAATGAGATTTACAAATCAAATCTTTAGAAAGTGCCCCTAAAATTTTGTAATTATATCTAATCAACATACACAATTAGTTAAGTATATTATTAATTAGCAACCAAAAGTATAAAATTTACCATTAAATTTAGTATACTAAGAACTGACTACCCATGCTGTTAGGCAATAGAAAATAAAATAACTATATTATTAATAACAAAATATTGAATACAAGTATTTAACCCAATGAATAAAAAATTACAGAGTATAAAAAAATAATTGTTCTTGATTGGTAGGATTTATTTATATAATTTATTGGATTAATAATTAAGCATTGTTTTGATATAAGTTAGTATTATTATTCTTTATATCATTAAACAAATTTATAAACAAACACAAATTTTATTATTACTAAGTTAATCATATCATAATAAAAAAAGATGAACAAGCAAATTGTACCAATTTCCATAAAACAGAAACATTAACTTCTTAGGGAAATAATAAAAAAGAGGGTAATTTTAAAACTTACACTAGTCCTTATTCTCCTGTCTTTCGGGGGTATTTTTAATTTTGATTTCCAACCGATGTCATCGATACTTTTATCGACATCTCTGCAAAAAAAAATAACGGTTTAAATATTTATTTACTTGATACCTTGTTGTCATAATTAACAAAAATTATACGAACCCCTTGTTCTGACTGGTCATACTGTTTCCGACGTGATTACTTGAACTAATTCTATTTTCGGTCATCATTTTGCCAAATAATCCCACTAGGGACACGACTAAAATTAGAAACTTAGAATCACAATAATTCTTTGTCCAAGTCCAACACTAAACAAATTTTACGATAAGTCACTTTTCGACACATAAGCTATTTAGAAGTTTATCACGTTCACCAACTTATGTCCGGGGATATCTGGAACAAGGAATAAACAATAATCATTAAAAGATCTTAAGTAGTTTAGCATTTTAAGAAAGTAAGACTTGGTAAACGAGATTACGAGACGCGTCAACAAGCACCAAAATAAGTAGGTACAAATAAATATAATACAGTAAATTTAGCCTTACCAAACAAATACGCACTGCAACTAATATAATCATAATGAAGTTAATGTTTTTTAGTTCAGTTTTTCTAAGTATATAACCGCAAACAGACCAAGATTGTAGAGATAATACGGGATCAAACAAAGTCGTAGTTTAATCTTCAAATTTTAATATGGCCGCCAAGAAATTTATAAATGACAAATTGGTGATTTATTGTATGTAATTACAAAACATCGAAACAATAACTCAATAATAACTTGTACAATACGAAAGGAAGGATAAAATTTCAAAGTTAATAAATAAACATTACCTTGTTTAAAGTTCTACAAAAGACGACGACACTCGATACTCGACGACGACATCACAATGTAACAAGAACAACCAAAGCAGTGTTGCCAATATCTACAGTCTACACACTAGTGACTAGTTCACACCACACTACACATCTCTATTCAACAAAAACAGGTAGGGTACTTCAAATAAATCGACATTTACATAAAACTACAAGGACCAGCGACCAAAGTAAATACAAATGTTTGGTTGTACAAATCAATGCTTGTGCTTGATAAATAAGATACAGAAGACATAAGCCGGTCACTGGGTTTTATATAACAAAACAACCGTGTTGTATATTAAAATACTTGCATTTAATGCTGAATCTTAAATCTATAATATTCACAAATGTCTGGCTTCTAAATGAATATTTATAGTACCGTAAGTATTGTTATAGTGAAGAAAGAAGTAAAATAAAGTACACCATCAAAAATAAAAATAAATAGTTACCGTTTTTTTAAGGTATTTTAAAGCACTGGCAACAAAAAAACACACGACCCATAAATAACCGGATGTAAGCTTATATCCTCAGGCATACATTAAAGTCTACGCAATGATCATAAAGCCTGTTACATACCCTAACTGTAAAGGTAAACTAGCATCAATCGTAGCGATTGGTAATTAATATACTTTACGATAACAAATTACAAGTGAAGTCACCATTACCGATTATTATTTTAGAAAAATAAATAAATGCAAACCCAATAATAGTATGGCAAAAAAGAATCGACGCGGTGACAGGTTAGATTTTAGAAACTAAAACTTATTACTTATGGCGGTACTATTTGCTTGGCAGACCCAGACGATAATATAGTTGTTTTTCACGATATTCTTAAGATTTCTCTGCAAATTTTTTTGTCATGCTGTGATATTGAATATGACTAACTTTAAGGGAGGTGGATGCCCCACCTCTCTTAAAGTTAGTCTGGAGTGAGTGAGTGGGAGTAATTCCACTCAAATTGGAGCTGACCGACTGGGGAAGTATCTCCGCCTTGCAGTAAATACTGCAAGGCGGAGATACTTCCCCTAGAAGTGAAATTCGGTGAGCAAGGTTGCCAGTGCTCTGCAAGGAAACGTTGTGTTGGCAGTGGAGGGACTTTGACCCTAATACTGCCAACCCAACTATTCCTCTTTCGTTATAATGGGTCGGCACTCGGCAACGCGCAAGTGACGACCCTGGGGTGCAACAAGCATGCGTCAAGCTAGTGATGGTTAATATAGCATAAAGCATTATAAAGTAGCGTGCTTATTATATATAGCTTAAAGCAAATGATATCGCGGTTCGCACTTTATGCTATAATGCTATAAAGCTATTTTGCTGTATATCACATAGCGTAACAAGTAGGCATATAAATTAAGCATGCTATAATAAATCACATAAAATCGTTTGCTTAAAAAATTAAGCGTATGACATTAAGCAAGTTATTGATATAAAGCAACTTTGAACACCGCTACGTCAAGCGTCTATGCTATGGTAACCGCTTACTTGTGGGCCTTAAAGCCTCCTCTACACAATCAGCCATGATCGACACTCGTTGATCGTCTGTGATCGGGAAGGTAATCGTCACGATCATTGTGTAAGCATCCACACGATCGTCCGTGATCATTTATTGAGCGGCAAGCCTTCAAGATGGACGTGGAGGTTATAGCTGCAGCTACTTGTATTTAACCTTTTGACCGCCACGTTAATAACGAAAATCCGTGTTCTCTACGCCAAGCGACAAATTTTAGAATCTAATAATAGGTAAAAAAAAACAACCAATTTTTGTATGGGTATTTATTTTGAATTAAAAAACAGTGATATTTTTGACGTGCCATGCCGTCGTTGGCGTCGTGAGCAAGTTTTCATTTGACGTCTAAAAAAACGACGCGACGACGTAAGCACGGCTTGCCGTCCTCCGGTGATGGAATGATCGGCGATCGTGATTCATGTACAACTACAAGCGATTCCCTTTGATGCGTGCCCCATAAACCGACAAGTCAACGATCGATGTGTAGAGGAGACATAATGCCTTCTCTACACAATCGGCCATGATGGGCGATTACACGCGAGCACGATCGTGTAGAAGGGCTACTTGCCTGTAGTCGCCCAATATCGTCCTTAATCGTCGTCATGATCGCGGCGATCGGTGACTTGTCGGTTTAAAAGTTATCGGTGTAAAATTTTATCTTATTCGTGTTAGCATAATCATAATGAAAGTTGAAGAAGAATACTTCTAGAGCGATAAATAGCTTGGCAGGAAATGTTGAGGAACTTCTTTGAGAGCCAGTTCCACTCGGGTACATAGATTTTAATATTATACATGACAAATCTATTATTTATGAAGCAGCCATCGTTAAGTCTCGAACTATTTAACTTTTTAAGAAAAAGAGATAATCGACTGCTAGCAATTTGAGTATTTCATAACTGTCAAAACGTATTGGGACCAACTAATATAATCTATCAGAGAACATCGACATCGAAACACACAAAAAAATTACAAACAGTCGAATTGAGAACTGCCCCTCTTTTGAAGTTGAAGAAATATTATTTGAATACTCTTGCCAAGTCGGAGGTCTCGAGGTCGAACCCAAGGCACGCACCTCTGACTTTTCGAATTCATGTGCGTATTAATAATTCATTATTAAGAGAGTAAGGTTTGTGAAGTCTGCCAACCCGCACTAAGCCAGCGTGGTGGACTATAGCCTAATCCCTCTCAATATGAGAGGAGACCCGTGCCCAGCTGTGGGACAGTATATGGGTTGATGATGATGATGATTCTTGTAGACAGAGACAAACTCCTTGTCGATTCCTCTAGCTCTTCTCGTATTTTAATCACTAATCTGTGATTAATCTGTCATGTACATACACGTACTAGTACTGTCACTAGTTTAGTAAATTAGTAGGTATGAACGATAATAGAAAAACATCAATGTTGACATCGATGTTACGATAAATATCAATTGAAAAAATCGATGTTTTCGGTAGGAATTAAAACTATGTATTTTTTACAAACATGTGTTTATTATTATTTAAAAAAATACACTTATGAAATGCAAGCAAAGGATGCTTACACCGGTTACCATCGGTTACGTCATCGGTGAATCTAGTGTAAAATAGTTAAACTTGATTTGATGTATGTACGAGATCATCTAGCTAGTACATCCAATGCACGCCAGATGGCCCTAAAGAGTTAATTGACGTTCCATTATTTTAATCTCAAAATATCGATGAGTGAGACGATGTTATCGAAGTCAAAACACATCGATGTTTATTCACTATTGATGAATAAATATCGAATATTATCGAACATCCCTTTAGTCAGTACAGTGCACAGAACACTTAAATCCTAAAGGGTACAGTGTCAGTATAGGCTGATGGCTTTGTGCCAAGGCCCAAATAAATAATAAAAAAAAAACAGTGTCAGTACTAGTAAGTAGTACTGTCAGTGTCGAGTGTCGCTTGGTCACCTGTGCTGATACAACACAAGATAATACCAATAAAAAAAGTTGATTTTGTTTAAAATTTCAACAACGTGTAACTTACAAAAGTTTTTCGTCTAGTGAGACGAAAGAAGTATATTTATATAAAACTGAATACCTACTTAATTTTTTATGTGTCTACTGACAAAATGTAAGTCAAATTGCCCCAAGAATCATTGTTATTGTAAATGTAATTTATAAGAATAAAAGTAAATGCAAGAAAAATAATGTTGCACGTTGTAAACTACGATACTTTTCAGGACAGAGTACTGGAAGTCTCAAGCACGAAAATATTGTGAATTTTGCAAGTGTTGGTTTGCTGACAACAAAGTGGTAAGTGCTTTGATTTTAGTTGTAGTTATGATAAAAAACATAACATGATACAGATACATGTCCAGAACACTAATTATTTATATAAAATAGCATGACCACATGTTTGTCGCAGCAGCTAGCTGAGTGATAGGCTTCTGAGCCACATATTGTGGGTTTTATCCCTGCACTGAACAAATTTTTGTATGATCTACATGGTAGTTGTTCCAGACTGGGTGTTGTTAAAGTTTCTGTTTGTAAACACACCCATGATACAAGAGAAAAGCCTAGTGTGGGGCAACATTTGCAGAGGATGGAAATCATCATCAATCTTCATATAATATATAAACTATTTAAGTATTTACTTAGTTGAATAACAAACTGTTCATTTTATTACCGAGATAAAATACTACTTGTATTTTTTTTTTAATTTTATGATTCATACAGAATACTAGCTAGCTTTTGCCTGTCGCTCACTCATATTTAATTAATAACAAATAGTGATAATCTCTACTTTCTATGGGTCTCTATACAACAGCAGACCTAATACAGTTTTTAAATTGGAGTATGTATAAGTACATTACAAATTTATTATATGTAGTATAGATTTGATGTAAATACTATTAAGTACATTAGAAACTAAATATTTCAGTCAATTTCTTTCCATGAGAATGGTAAGCGTCACAAGGAAAATGTCCAAAAACACATCTCACAGCTTAGTAAAAAAAGTGCTAAAGAATTCAAGCAGAAGGAGAAGATTGATGATGATATTAAGAAAATGGAGTCAGCTGCTATGGCAGCATACTTGAAAGATGTCCAGAATAATGCAGACCTTACTTCACAGGTATGTATCTAGAACATTAGTTTTATATAGAACAAGATTTATAACATAGTAAAATATATTTATATTTAAAAAAAAATGTCTGTATGTTTTTTATTTGTAGCTCACAACTTTTTCCCATAGGGCCAGGAGGAACCACAAAACGCCAATTACTGCGATTCCATCTTGGCATATTCTTCTGCTATACCCAACATTCACTTCCCTACCAGCAAACCATTGTGGATTGCCACAATTGCATTCACTTTATTTCTTGCCTTCACTTTCCTTTCCACATCTGTACCAATCCTTAAAAACATATTTTCCAAATATGAACTCATTCACATGTTTAATGCCTGAGCATCCCATATTTTCTAATCTGTTAATCTAATTACTTTAAATTTATGCAATCATTATCTTATTTCAGAGCATAAATGAAATCTTAAATCAAAGTAGTAGTAGTGACACTGTAATTGCTGTGTCCAACTCACCCACAACAAAGGCACCCCCTGCCTGGCAAGAAGTCAAAAGTGAGGATGGAAGCTCCTATTACTGGAATATTGACACAAATGGTATTTAATCCAGAATGTTATAGTTATGTATGAATTGTATGATAAATTATTTTGTGTGTCTTTTTTTACCTACCTCATCAGTCTACTAGTCGCAAGCGCAAACTTGAAGCACTAGGTTCGATTCCTAGATTGAGCAGTGTATTGGGATTTCTTACGAAATTCTCAGCAGCAGCTCGAAGTTTGAATTCGTGTCTTGTCAATGGATGGACTGGTGAGTGATGAATTCTGAAAGAAATACCACAAGAAATAATCATGAATATCAACTCTTTCTCAGAGAGAGTAATAATATAATCTATATGTAATTATACCAGATCCTATTTTCTGATTGAATAATAGAGTACTATTTCCTTATTAGTCTAACTAGTGGTTTAGGCTAGGCTGCTAGGCTGGATGAGTTTGATTCACATTGAGCAGTTTTATTGGGTTTTTCTTTGAAATTCTCAATTCCCTCACTAGCAGCTCAGATATTAAATGTACCCAGAAAGACAATAGGCTCAATATTACACGGAACCTACATACCGGCGAAATTTTATGTGTACATGAGTACATTTCTGGCTGATTCTCTGTGACTGCTTATACATTTTCATACTAGTTTTGTTATTTAGAAACCACCTGGGATACTCCAGATGAGTATGTGTCAGTCGCAGATCAAGAAAAGAACAAATTAAAAGAAGAATCCGACGAGAAAAAGAAGAAGAAAATAAAGTAAGGCAATAGAGTACGACCTAGCATGTGTGATAATAAAAATACTTCATTCCAAAGTGCTTTATTTAACAAAATGTATAGTACCATTAACACAGGTTTTGAGTTCGAATCCAAACTCTGCGTTAAAGACTAGCTGATCTGACAGATGTTGTCGGATCAGCTAGTAAATATGTAAATAACCTTCCTCAAGAATTGGGCTATCAAATGCAAAAATATTTTTCAAATCAGGCTGGTAGTTTTAGAGATTAGCCTGTTCAAATAAACAAATAAAAATCTCTTTAGCTTTATTACTCTACTAGCGACCCGCCCCCGCTTCGCACGGGTGCAATGAACTAATAACATACATGTATTATACATATAAACCTTATCTTGAATCACTATCTATTATCAAAATCCGTTGCGTAGTTTTAAAGATCTAAGCATACATAGGGACAGACAGCGGGAAGCGACTGTTTTATACTACGTAGTGATATTAGTATAGATTTTGACTTGACAATTCAATTTCTTTTATCTTGTGCTAAACAAAACATATTACATATTGGTGTTACAGAAAACAACAGCAAAAACAGGCCCAAAAAGACGTCAATATGGAGGTAAACGCTCACATAGCAAGAGAGCGAATGAGAGAATTGGCAGTAAAGAAGGACCCAGACCCGCCTAAGAAGCCCGTGGACTACGGCCCGGCTCCGCGCGCGACCAAGCCTTATGGCTCTTGGACACCAGTTGTTAATGAGTATGTCACAATTTGTATAAATGGTTCCATTTAATGTTCACTTAGATTCCTATAACCATATCATTAATTAACATAAGAGGATCCCCCGACCAGGTGGGTGTTTTGCCTGGCGGGCCATGGCCACAGTTGATGTCGGGCGTCTATAATGTACAAAGTTGCGTTGCGAATGTTGATAGCACGATTCAGAATTTGTTCATTGTAGTTCCATGTAGCGGGATAGATGTCGCTACAAACATTATCTTTGTAAATTTGAGTTAGACATGGTAGGCGGGAGGACCATTATGTAATCAACTCCGGCATTATTATTTATTTTATACATTATTGTACACAAGAAATATAAAGGAAAAGTAAATATACATAATATCACAACAAATGTACAATGGATGTACATACAGATGTGGTTATAAAAACGTAAAATGTTGTTTCCAGACCAGTCCAGAAAGTGGATTTGCAGCTACCAAAGCCTGACAAGGAGCTACCACCGCCGCCGGTTATCGTGACTCCCGAAATTATTCAGTTTAAAGAGAAACGTTTCCAGTCCCTTGGCGACGAACCTGTCGAATTCAAGAAAAGAAAGTTCAATAACCCTAAACGAAATATGCGTCAAAAGAATAATGACGATTGATTGGTGATGGTAAATAAATATGTAAATAAATCTAAATACTATTTAATCATCTTCCTTATAAATGCATGCATGACTGATGATGGTAACCCCGTCAACATCCGATCCTTTTCCTTGATCCTATCTGTAAACATTAATTCCTCTTTAAGATATCCTACTTTAGCCCTCACACATTTTCAGATTGATAATATTATGTAAATAATGATTTTTTTGGAAGAAGAAAATGACTTTAAAACTTCAAGGTACACACAACATAATTATCACCAATATCCAAGTACCTAAATTGTAATCGTATTGATATACGATGACGAGACTTTTTCCCGGAGGGTAAAATGCATCCGTGATCTAGTCGCGGCAGTGGGTGGTGACCTCTCGCTTCCGGGGCCGTTATTCAGTCTATGGTCGAGAGCGAGAGTGCGTGGGAAGCGGCCGCCTCTTACTGCGAGCAAGTCATGCTTGCAAAGGAGGCGGCGGAAAGGGAGAGAGAACTGTCCACCTCTCTCTCAAACCGTAGCAGACGCACCGGGCGCCGGAGGGTGCAGACAGACCTCCGGCCTCTATGAGCTGTGGCCATTCCACCGCCCGACCAGACTGGCCCCAGTAGGCGGCACGCTTGTGGCGTGTATCAGTATGCGAGGAAAGGCCTCGCTAATTGACGGGGTCCAGCGACTGTTGGACAACAGCCTGTCATGGTCGGGCGAATTTCGCGGATCCCATGGCCATGACTATAGGGCAAGTGAAGACAAGTGCGGTTTTTTGTCGGTACGAGGCCGACATACCCTGCCACCTCCCCTGATGGCGGAAGATCCATGAGGATTTTCCGTACTATAAAAAAAAGGGTAAAATGCATGAGCGTTACATAATGCTATCGAGTTACATGAGACTAACATGTAATAAATACAAAGATGACATAATTACCTACTGGCTACGATTAATTCAATCGCATACATCCATCCAGCCAATTACTACCCCACAAGCCCACGGTACTCCCTTTTAGTGCATTACGCTGTGATAAAAGTCGTGTCGTGATGAGTGCCATATTAATTAATACTTATATACTTTTTTTTTGTAAATACATACTTATACTTATTATACATAAGAAACACCCAGACAAACACAAATACTCATGTTTTACCCACATAAATATGTATATCCTGTGGGAATCGAACCCACGACCCTATGATTAGCAGTCCGGCACTCGAACCGCTAGACCACAGAGTCATACACCATATTTTTTTTTTCATTAGACAGTTTTTTTCGTTTCCTGTAAAATTAAGTTTGTTGCAAGCACGAGGTTTTCACTGCACGGCGACGATATGTAGGCTTACACGTTTCTCTTCGCCATTAAATAAAATGTTATCGATTTGTCAATTTCGATCCATCCAATTTCTCAAACATGAGTTCGAGACAAAGGATTCCAGCCAATAGGATCCAAGGAACTCCAGCGCAGTTTTGCAGTTTAGCAGGAGAAATAATTATGTTGTAATTAAACTGTAATACCTACTTTATGAAAATATTTTTTTTGAATGGCAGAAGGAAAATAAATTGCTACAGAAAATTTAATGTAAACGAAATGGATACCACACTGGAATAATTACTCGACTTTGTAGGTCTTCATGTCAAAGGGTTCCTAATTTGAAAAATGATTCTTTGCGTAGGTAGGAATTTATTTGTTCACAAAGTTGATGGGCGCTCCGAATTTTTTTACCTAAAGATGATTGTGTGAAACTTTTTCTATAATACTCTGTCAGTAGGTTTATTTTTTTAATTTTCCAATGTTTTTTTAATGTCCAATATTAGTTATGGGTAATTTCAATCATAGAAACTTTTCAAGCATTCCAGGTTCAGGCATTGAACAGTGACAACGGATATTCTACAAACTCTTAATGAATAATTGCTTTCATATTCATAAAGTGACGAATCACAGAAAACTTTTTCACATAGATACATACATATTGGTCTGAATGCGTACTTGGTACCTACTTAAATTAACTCATACGATTTGACAGAAGCCTTTATTATGTATTCAATACGCATCATAGTACCTACTTATTCATATTGATGCGGACACTGAAACAGGATCTTAAATCCTATACCTAATACGTATTAAAAGAACTTTGGTTAATATTAGATACTTACTTATAATTGCGAAAGCAATTCTGTCTGTCTGTGGATTCTGTGGCAATTTCACGACTAAACGGCTGAACCAATTTTGATGAAATTAGAGAGAGATTAGATCTGAGAACAACATAGGCTATCTTTTGTCTCAAAAAATCCCTTGGGGTGCGAGTAAAACCGCGAGAAACAATTAGTAGGTACCTTTATTATATTTGCGTCGGTATTTATTTATTGCGTAGTACAGAGGCCAGCACATCAAGCTACCACAATCTGTCAAATTTCTTTGATTGATTTTTAACTTTACTACAATACGATAAGGTTCATATTCGATTGGGATTTAGATAGAAGCAGACTGATCCCACGTACGCAACGTATACAACGGGTTATGATATCTGGACTCTTGATTATATATAAAAAACGTATTCATCAGAGACCCACTTATTGTATGCAATGCAATCCCATGCATGTGTTTTTAATCCATACATCTAATGCATACGTGGCGTACGTGGAATCAGTGTTTCTACACTTTCTATCTTTAGGCAACGTATTCATCAGAGACCCACATCGTATGCAATGCAATCCTATGCATGTGTGTTTCTAATCCATACATTTAATGCATACGTTGCGTACGTGGGATCAGTGTTTCTACCTTTAGGCTATATAGTCCACCACAGTCCACAGTAGGTTGGTAGACTTCACACGCCGTTGAGACAATCTCTAAGGCATAATAAAAAATAAATAATAAATAAATAATTTATTTGGAACAAAAACCCTGTTTACAACTCTTTTATACCCACCAAACTGCGTAACAGTTTGTCGGCGGGGATAAGCGCTTGTCTTAATTAGGTTAGTTCCCTATTGATTACATTTTATATAAATAAAACAAACAAAATATAATAATACTGAGTTTCAAGAATAAAAATACAAAATTATGCACATAAACTTGCAGAGAACTCAGTAAGTAGCATTTGCCTTACTTTAGTTTTTAAGTGTTGGTTCTTTTGCCATAAAAGTTTTTTATTTGTGGTTGACTAATTTATGTTCTCTGACGCTCCTAGTATTATAAATGTTTTGCACAGGTACTTTGTATTGATCGCTATAGAACTGCTCTAAGACCACCAAATAGTTGACCTATTCGTGCACGGGTAGTACCTTACATATGGGAAAAAGTTTCTCATAGTTCTCTTTACACTCAAGTTTTGTTTTTGAATCGACAAGGTATTTCATAAAGTGTATTTGAAGTGATTTCATACTGTCTAGATAAGTTTTAAACGTTCTGCCGTAGATATGCACTCAAACCATAGCTTAGCAGTGACTCAGCGAGGGCAAAATAAATCACGCGCAGCGTTTTCCTACTGAACGGCGTTTTCAAAGTATAGAACTTGCTTAGTACTGACCTAAGTTTTGTACACACTGTGTCAACCTGCGACCTCAAGTTCATATTACAGTCCACCCACATGCCTAGGTAACGAAACTTGCTTACATAATCCAGATTTTGGCAGACACAGTTGGCCTTTTCCGAACGCAGGCAACCGTAAGTATGCCCCACGATACTTAATTCCGTACTCTTGGTTACAATGTTATACGGCGAATGAATATGCAAACTTTAGTTTTAGTAAGATTAAGGATAATTCCGTTATCGTGAGCCCACTTAGATATATTATCAAAGTCCGCCTACAATGCAGCTCTGGCCTCTTGTATACTGTTAGAGGAGTACAGCAAGCACAAATCGTCCGCGTACATGTAGACCCGGCACTTCTTAACCACGTTGCTCACGCTATTAACGTGCATGATATAACCAACCGGACCATACACTGACCGGGTCGGTACGCCCAGAGTTACTTCGGCTTCTCGTCCTACCACACCATCAATACAAGTCTGCAGAGTTCTATCACTCAGGTAGTTTCGGAACCACCTATTTGTAGGGCCCCTAATGCCACACTCATCCATAGCCCTGAGTAACAACTCATGGTCCAAAGTGTCAAACGCCTTTTTATAATCAATAAATAACGCCAGCACCTGCTTACCCCGGTCTGCAAATCACCTCTTCCGCAAATTGTGATAGTGCCGTCGCGGTACTGCGGCCGCGCCTAAACCCATGCCGTGTGTCCGATAGTAAGTAATTCTGCTCTAAAAATTCTGTCACCTGCCCGACAACAATTTTTTCTACTATTTTATTAACGACTGATAGGATGGCAATCGGTCTATAGTTAGCGTAATCTGAGTGCACACCTTGCTTGAATATAGGTCTAATTCAAGATTTCTTAAGCATACTAGGATATTCCCCTTTGGATAAACACATGTTGACAAAGTGTGCCAAAACTGGTGATAATTCTTTTTTTACATGATTTTAACCATCGATACCTGGCGCCTTGTCACTGCTCATCAGATCTATAACTTTACACACAGTATTACTAGATATTGGCTTGTACCGAAATGTGACATTACTATCTTTAACATATTGAGATCTATCTAATAATTTTATACTACAATAGTGTTTAATATTAATAACCTCTTTAGTAAACGTATCTGCGAATTTACACATACATTATATATTGTATCATTATTATAGAGATATCTTTTTACTATATCATCTAAATTTCGTTTCTTTTTACCTATCCAACTATTACTATTTTCCCATGCAGGTTTCCGCACGATGTTTTCCTTCGCCGTTTAATCGAGTGGTACTTAATTGATTATTAAAACGCGCATGGTTTCGAAAAGTCAAACGTGCGTGCCTTGAATTCGAGATCTCGAGACCTTTGACTTGGCAGTCCAATCACTAGGCTATCACAGCTGTTATAGATATCTATGCATCATTAATAAGTATTCTTGTCTCATAGGAGCACTTTTTTAACCTTGTGATTATGTTTTGCCACAGATTACTCTGTGGCCCTCTTGTCTAGGATGATTGATTAACTATTAATGACTCGTCACTATTAGTCGCACTGTCCGACACAACGTAGTAGGTAGGTACTATATTGTGGCAAAGTTGCGCAATGCGTCCAGGACTCCCTAGTCCTCAAAGGTAGCACAAAAAGCAGTACAAAGCATTCAGTCCCCACTAGATGCTTTGTTTCAAAACCCTTAGTAAGCCGACTCTTGGTCTGTGTTAGTTTGATGTCACATGTCTTACTCTGACCTACCACCTGGCTTTATCTCTGAGGTGTAGGTACCTACTGTTTCACCTTCTGTTTTTAGGGCCCATGTATAGGGGGTGGAGGGAGTCTATTGTCGTTAACCGCTCAAAAACCCAAACTCTGATCCTAGATTAACACTTTGCAGGCCCTGGAAAATAAACCCTGGACGTCACGCTTTGAAGCTGTCATGTGACTGAAAAGTTATAGTTACTGGTGAACTGCATGTGTAGAGTGAACTTCATGTCACGTGAGTTAATAGCAATACAATTTTCCACTGAACATTATCCGTTGAAATGAATGGCGTTTACCTAAATGGGAAAAAATCTACATCGATAATTACATCATGATAGATCAGTGATTTTTGTAATATGAACATAATTAGATAATGTGATGAACTGTTGCATTAATTTTAAATAATCTATGGTAGTAATTTTAGTAATTTTTCATATCGACGGATGGACTTCATTCCAATGCGCCCCTATTGATACCCTTCAGAGTACCAGGGCTGTAGCTAGAGTCGAATTTGAGGTAGGGCAGCATTGGTTACAGGTAGGTGTGATGGCGCTTCAAATGCCAACTATACACAGAGCAAAGAATTATTATAATATGAAATGAATGTCACAAACTGTGGTATGTTCGGAAAAGTTTAGATAAGTAGAGAGGCCAGCACATCAAGCTACCCCAATATGTCAAATTTCTTTGATCGATTTAAATAATAAGGTTCATTTTCAATTGGGAAAGTTTGACAGTTTTGGATAGCTTGACCTGCTGGCGTGGTACCTATCATTTTTTTTTTCTCAAACTATAAATAAACAATTCAATTATAATAATTTATCTTAGTTTTTAGTATTTTTAAGGTAGGGCATTGTGATGTCAATTTAGGGCATTGCCCCACAATGCCCCCCCCCCCTAGCTACGGCCGTGCAGAGTACCTAATCTAAAACTGATGATTATACCTATATGTAAAAGGCTCACCCTATTACATGGGACCTACACATACCGGCGAACTGTGGCAGTACAATGCTATTATTAGGTTCACCTCGCTTCGGAAACTAAAGTACGGTCACCAACGAAAGTCACTGAACACAGAACAGAACAACTAAATTTTGAAAACATCACATCTCCAAAACTTGTCAAGAGGTTTTTTCTATTAAGGTAACCTAAATATTGAATGGTCATCTACGCAATTATTTCGCATAACCTTCACAGGTCAGTAACTTCATATTACTTATTAAAAATCATACTTAATGAAGATTGCAACATGTTCAGCGACTTTCGTTGCTGACTGTATTACTACGGCGGGCTAGTTCAAATCAAAATCCTATCTATAGTCCTCCACAGAAGTGATATAAATAACTTTAATGTTACATATGTCGTTCTTAGATTTTTTTGCAGCTATTAATCTGGCGTCGAATCTTCTACGCGTCTATTGTCACACCATGATCCGGGTCCGATATGGAAATCAAGTACTATTAACTGTTAATGCGACATTGTGTATAACATTTTTTACATCCTATAAGCAGCATATTGAGGACGGTCCGAGGATCATTAGTTTTTCCAATCACGGACAGGACGCCGGACCTCGGGCTCCGTATATAAGTGGTGCCGCGGGAGAAGATTGCATGATATCACCCATTGCATCCACCGACAACAGTCCTGTCTAGTAATTTGCTAGATCGTGTTTGGTGCTGAGTTCTCTTGTCTTGAAATATACCTACTCGACATGTTCAAATTGGTAAGTGAACAATTGTGTTTATTCTACTTATTAATATTGTTTAGGACAATCCTAATCCTTTCTTATCCTTTAGTCGGTATTTTTGACATCGTAAGACCTGAATTAAATCTGGTCCATAACCCTACGTACAATTACAATCATAGTATCTAATCATTTTGCCGTATTCGAGCAATATTCGTGCATAATTTTAGATACTAACACAAGTTTCCATATGAAAAATGCAGTTACAGGCTTTCTTCAGGACTACGATGGTCAGAGCTTTTTGTTACTTACATTTTATTCAGCTGATATCCGCCCGGCCGTCATCAAACAGTCGCGGATTTTACTATATACGTAGGTTATATAACTATCTTTATGTATTTATTGAGTTACATATTTAGACCAAATTTCTCGTTTAGTGTAGGAGGCCATGCTAACTGACAGTTAAACGATCTATTGTTTTAATAACGAGCTAGTAATTTTAGTAATCTGTTTTTCCTTTCGTTATCTTCAAGTAGAATAAGAAAACGGTTTAAATCTGAAGTTTAGATACCATTTGACAGTCAATTTTATTAGTTGAATCAATTAACCATGGTTTAATGGTTTAATTGACTTACAAAGCTGAAAAGGTCGCTTCCGGTGAATCGTAACACGATTCAAATTCTATGCTAAGTACGTGTAGTAAGTACGATTTACCTACTAAATATAAATATATTGTTTTCAGGGTTCCAATTATGGAGTACTTACTACTCCATAATTGCTCATTTATGACTGTTTTTTTTTCTGCCAAATTTTGATACCTACAATTGTAATAGTAGACTTGGGCCCCAGAATAGTACATTGTGACTTTTTAGCCCGTAAGTTAAATAATAATAATTGTCATTATTCCGTATGGGCAAAAATATTTTTGATTTCTCTCTTTGTTAGGCTGACATATGACACTTCGATCTGGTTTCGAATTGAAATAATTACGATTACGATTTTGTTCGTGATGTCCCGCCTATCGCTCGTCATGGTTTTTTAAATGTCTTTGTGTCCATTAGATGATGCTGGTTGCGTTCGCCGCGGCGCTATTGGTGAGCCCTGCAGTGGCTAAGCCTCAGGTGCTGCTGGACTACGGGTACGGGTACCCCAGTGCCTATGTGGCCCCGTATAGCACATCCCTGGCCTATTCCTACTCGTACCCATACGCATACGCCTACAGCTACCCCCTAGCCTACTACTAGTACTGAATCTACATCTGCCCTTACCCACCAAAGCCAACATGAAACTGGGGGCGAATTTTATACGATACAATATATTATCTTTTAAACCATTTGAAAGTTCGTGTTGATTATTATCAGTATTTAAAAGTATGACGAGGTAATCACGTCAATTTTATGGATGTGTGATATAATATTTTAACTATGTAAGCTTGAAGTAATATTAATAATAAACTTATCTTTGTTAAATCAATGTGCTATATCATTATTTCCCGTGATGCAAGTGTTTGCATTTTCGTTTTAAACTTCTTCAACTATGAACTATATCCAGGTATAATTAAAATTGAGTGACTCTTGGGAATGGTTTGTACGGAATAATGGTATCAAAATTAGTTGTAAGAATCCTCCGTAATCAATGGGTTGCAATAAGTGTCTATAAAAGTTTAGCGCCCTTTACATACCTACCTATTTGCAGTTATACAAACCTATGTAGGTATGTACCTAGATAACTTAACTAATTTATTTACACGTAGGTATAGGTAAGTGTCGAAGTGGTACAAAAATAAGTACATAAACTGAACACTTTACAGAACAGTGCAGTAAAATTTCATATTCGCTACAAACAATTGGAATAAAATTGATCACTGATCACTGATCAGGGACGCATTCATAAATATTTATTATAGAATTCAGTGGTGACGTTCATAGAAATACTAAATATGAATGAATAAGATTGCTATATCAATTTATTATAGAGCAAGACGATAATAAATGAACAACCTATGACTAGAATTAAAATATATACTTAAAATATGAAAGGAAAAAAAAAAAGATAAATATAAACTGTGGTTTAATTTATTGGCGCATTGTCGTCTTCACCGCTTAAGCACGGAGAATGATGAGATGAAGAAGAAAAAAGACATCAAGTAAATAGTCTTCTCTTAAATTTGGCGTTAAGTAGATTCAGGCCTAAGATTTCTTGCTTCGGTAAGTTCTGTTTGACACTCATGTATGCGGTTGTACCCCGTCCACAAAAACCCGTATTATAATTGGTCACGTTAGCAATATCTTCGGCTTGTTCTGCTTGGCGTAGCCGTGTAGCACAGGAAGAGGCGTTGTTACACTGGAAATCCAGTACACCATTATTAGAGATTAGGTCAATATAAGGACGGCCGCGGTCCTTGTTAGTATCTATGAGATATTTCACACAAAAATATAAGTAATTATCCAAATTACATTAATTGTTCAAGATATGTTCAGTTTTTTTTAATAGATTATGGTGATTGACTGTCTACTGATCATTCTTAGTCATCATTGGCCTGTGATGAATTATTATCCACTCTGTCTGCCTACTAATGTTAAGTGTAGTACATAAATAAATAGTTTGATAGAGAAAGTAATAATCTCCTGTCATTGAGACCTTAGGATCCTTCTTTCCCTGTCAGGAAATATCCCAAATTCCATGACCGTGGTATATGGGCAAAAAGGGTCCTTCTTCCATCGCTAGACACCTCTTGTTATCCAACGGTAGAAGTGCTCTTGGAATTGGAACTCTAGGCTAGCTCGAACGTTAGCTGGTTAGTCTTAGTAGAAGTATAGCTAGGTACACACATGTTGAATCTTGAATGTTGTAGAATAGTAATTAAAAAGCGCTTATACTATAAAATTACTATAAAATAAAACGTTATATTCAATTTGGAGTACATACAGTCTGATGATCTGTAAAAGATGATTTCTGCGTAAGTTAGACCAAGTCAAGCAAGCTTTTCTACAGATTCAAGTGGTAAATATAGTTTATAGTCGCGCTCAACAATTCGTTACGGATGTGTTCGTGAACACATACCTACGTAGATAATCTAAATAAAACAAAATATATGTAAGTAAATGAAAAATCTGTAAGTAAGCATGGAATTAATTCAATCAAATCCGGCTCAAGTGTAGGCTGTGTGCCTCCGGAATAATTAACAAGTTACAAGTGTGTTTGTGTTGCCTTTCATGTAGATACTTACCTACAGTCGCGTTTGCCCGTAATACCTACCTAAACCGTGTATTACATACTACAATTACTGACCACTATACAACACTCTTATCTCTATCTAAAATAAAAACTAAACAAGTTGCACCAAAAACTAAAACTAGTTTAGATTTTGAAGGGGCGCTTATACATATACGGGAAAATAAAATAGCGGAACTACTCTTTTGCAATGATCCAATTGAACTTATTAATAGTTTCATACAGATACTAACTAATTCTATAAATAATAATACTATTACTGTAACAATTCCTAGCAAAAAACGCATAATTAAGCCGTGGATTACTCAAGGTATATTAAAATGTATTAATAATCGTAATAAAATGCAAAACTCGCTTAAAAAGGACCCTAACAATGACATTTTAAAAATCACATTTAATAGATATAGAAATTATTGCAATAATCTTATAAAAAAATTGAAAAGGAAATATCAGAAGGAATTATTAACCAACTCAGTTACCAACAATAAATTACTCTGGAAAAAAATATAAAAAATGTTACCTATTCGTATAAAAATAAGACCGAGAATACGGAATTATTAAACTTAATGCCATCACCTATCGAATCAGTTAATCATGTCAATAATTTTTTTGTTAACATTGGGAAGCAACTGGCCCAGCAAATACAACCCGACTTAAACCGTGACCCCCAACACCTAATAAGAAGTGAATCTACCGTATCTCATTCTTTTGTACTTTACGATACTGACTGTGATGAAGTGGATAGAGTTCTAATGAGCTTAAAAACTGACAGTGCCCCCGGTTGGGATAATGTAACCACAAAATTTCTTAAATATATTGAAATGGAGGCTGTTCCAATCTTAACTCATCTGACCAACCTATGCTTTGATAAGGGCATCTTCCCAGAAGCACTAAAACGATCCGTTGTAACACCTGTACACAAGGGAGGGAGCAGAGACGATGTCAACAACTATAGACCAATATCAGTACTACCAGCAATTTCCAAAATTGTGGAAAAACTTATTAATAATAGGCTCATTAACTATCTCAGTAAATACAACTTACTGTCGCCTACACAATTTGGGTTCAGACAAGGGGTATCAACTGAGGATGCAGTAACTGCCCTTACGTCGCTGGTAGCTGATACTATAGACAACGGTAACAAATGTGTTACTGTCTTTCTAGATTTAAAAAAAGCGTTTGACACCGTCTCTGTTCCAACCCTGGTGTGTAAATTAGAAAAATACGGAATAAGAGGTACTCCACTCTCTCTTATAGAAAATTATCTCTGTAATAGGAGGCAGAGCGTTAGGATTGGAAAGTACACCAGTGACTACTCGGATGTAACTTACGGCGTACCGCAAGGAAGCGTATTGGGCCCAACTTTGTTTTTAGTTTATATTAACGATCTCTGCAATTTATATATCAAAAACGCTAAAATTTTCTCTTATGCCGATGATACGGCTATAGTTTTTTCTGGTATCTCTTGGCAAGATGTTGAGTACACAGCTGAAATAGGCATGGCTAAGATAGCTAAATGGCTAAAAATGAATTTACTTACCTTGAATACAGGAAAGACTAATTTCGTGTGTTTCAGTGTTAGCGCACGAACTGAACCGACGGATGATTTTAAAATTAAAATACATGACTGCGAGGACTTCAAAAATAATGATTGTAATTGTCCAAAAATAAATAAAGTAAGACAAACTAAATACTTAGGGATAATAGTAGACCAGAGATTATCCTGGTACCCCCAAGTTGAACAAGTTGCTAGCAGAGTTAGAAAACTGTGTTGGATATTTAGTGCACTGAGACATATTGTGCCTAAAAATATAATTAGTAATAATAACACCTCTGGGAATCTGCTCAATGAGATATACGTCGCTTTGGCTCAGTCTGTCTTAGTGTACTGTATTCCTAACTGGGGAGGGTCAGCTAAAACTAAATTCATAGTAGTAGAGCGTGCACAACGTGCCCTCATAAAAACTATGTATTTTAAGAAAATGAGATACGCCACAGATAGTCTTTATAAATTAAGCGAATTACTCTCAGTAAGAAAACTATACATTGTTCAGACTATATTAAAAAAACACAAGACCCTACCGTACGATGCATCTAAATTAGCAAAACGAAGAAAGCATGACATTGCAGAAGTCCCCCAAACAAAAACATTGGTTGCCTCCATGCAATTTAATACACGGTCTGCCCGATTATATAATAGGATCAATAAAGAAATATGTATATATAATAAACAATATTATGAATGCAAAAAAAATATACTGAAATGGATCAAACTTCTTACTTATGAGGAAACGGAAGAACTCCTGAAACCAATCACATAACCTAAACTCTCACACACACACACACACACACACACACACACACACACACACACACACACACACACACACACACACACACACACACACACACACAAACTGTACTTATGTCAATCCTGTCTGTATTATACTGTCTACTTACCAATGTCTAAGTTATTAATATTTTACTTTCTATATTTATTTTGTTATGGAAGAGCGGAGTCTTCTAACACAGGCATTGTTTGCTTAAAAGAAGGCTCCAATCACAAACTAAATGTTGTAAACTTGTTAAAGAAAATAAACAATTTGAATTTGAAAACCAATAATAAAAGTTACAGAAATAGCCTTACCCTGGTATTATATCCGCGATCCAATCTACTTCACAGCAAGAGCTGTTAGGTACATTAACGTTTTAATTTTCTTTTAAGAACGTGAGGCCTTGTAAAATTTAACTTGGAAGTTAATAAACTTGTGTATTTATTTAATAAGTTAATAAAAAATGTATTCTAAGGTTTATTTACTCTCTAACCTCTTTTAATGTAGGCAGTACCTAATGTAACTAGTATTAATTTATTTTATTTATCGTGCGTAAATAATTAGTTTTGAGATTGTATGTACTATGTACGGAAGGTCAGTAAATATAGGCCCACGTCATACCACACATGTTTACACGCACGTATTAGTCAGTCGTCGTTATCTATGGATTGAGATGACATAGTCAATGACACAATAATCGTGGCATTTCAAGGCTACACTTACATCAGTTCACAGGCTCATTTGTATTCCGCTGTACATATCACATCCTCTGACAGCACAATGCTACCTATTCCGTGTTTGGGACTCTATTAACGTAATCGCGGCTTGTCACCGAACAAGAAAATACGTTGGTGTCAAAAAAAGGTGTATTTTTGTATTTTTTGGTATTTTCCATGCTAGATTTTAAAGTTATTTTAGTGAAGTTGTGTGTGTCCTATGTTCCTTTTATGTTAAAAGGAGATCGCTAGCTGCTCAAAATTTCTTAGCCTACTATACGTGCTCCTCGGACATATAGTTTTACTTACCTAATCCTATTAATGTTTGTTAATAGTATACCGGACTATGGAAAATTCTTTAGACATAGGTACTGATAAAAATAAATTGACTACAAAGTAAACCCAGGTACGCGATGGAGTCGAGCATTTTAGCGATTAACCAATTATTATCACGAACATAAAGTAGAAAAGTGGTCAACCAAAGAAACACAGACATGATTAGGTATATTATGTAATTAAGTAATTAATTTCTTTTTTATCTAGATAAACCAAATTACATTAAGTTAAGTGCTATTGCAATAACCTTTGATTTCATGCAGAGCAAAATGTTTACACGGTTAAACAGCAGATTGTATCCTTTACAACTAGTTAAAAAATAATGAATGCGTATGTATCATTTTACCCAATCAAATAATTAAAAGTGCTGAAAGTAAACCTAACTCCTTCGCAGGGTACTAAAATGTACATATGTATAGGCTGTATCAGAATAAAAGCAATTCCTGAAAATTACACATTAAAATTTGTCCTACAACTTTTGAAAATACCAAAAGTGATGATTTTCGTATATTAACTTGTTTATTATCGGGGGTACATGTAAGTTCTGTTACTGATGTAACAGAATGAACGTAAATGAAACAGTATCTGAAATAGCCAAGAAATATGACTACAAGGTCTAATTACTTACATGGAGCAATGCATTGAATATCTACCCGTTGCATGCAATAAGTTGGAGCAATAATATCATAGAGATAATAAATATTTTTTCCGACGAAATAACTGTGCTTCATTGAAGTTAGAGAAATACTTAGTAAACAGCAATACAGTAGCTAAAGATCTGCTGATAGAGAAAACATAAAACGCCTCGACCAAAGAAACTGAAGTCTTCAGCAATCGATGCAACAAAACATTCCGCTCCCGACCACATCTAATTATGGCTCAGTTAGCCGATTGTAGATAAAACACGGAAATAAAAGTTAGCCTTTTAATTTATAAGTTACCTAAATTAAGTAGTAAGGAATCACGAATGTGAGACATTTACGACCCCAACTGTCTTTATTACTCCGATCTTTTAATTGACCACTGCCGGTGGTCTGACGGACTCAGTGACTCAGTATCCACTGGTGCAACCATTTGAGTAGGTAGTCCAGAGACGGGCAGTTATTTCGTCGGAGCTGTACATAAGTACTATTTGTAATAAATTGTATACCTATGTATAGATAGATCTAGAGAAACTCTATTTGTCTCTTCTATTTATTGCACGCAGCAGGTTATTTACAGTTTGTTTACATATAATAGACCTTAACGCTGCATAGATTACATTAGTAGAATAGAACATTTGAGTAACTACCTATGTACATAAGCACATACCTTACTACCTAAGCACCGCGAAACATCGTGAAGACCCCTACATGCCTGAGAGATTTTATCAACAACGTGTGCAGTCTGCATCCCACCCAAGGCCAGCTTGGTGCACTATTATATCCACGGAATAGTGATTATATCTGAAGAGAGGAGATCCGTGCCAATTGTATGCTATTTTTTTCCGAATCCGTTTTTCGTTTCTGAATCCGAAGTGCTATTTTATACCTTTTCCATTTATGATTAGTGGAGAATCAAACTACTAGTAAGGACAAAGAAGAGATAAGATAGTGACTAGTCACTACTTATGTTACTTATATTTTATCTAGGACCATAAGCTGAGAATAAGTATTTTAAGAACAGTATGCTTATTAAATTTTTTTTTCAAATGAAATAAGTACGGTCGCCAACGAGTCGATGAACAAAACCAACCTGTAGGTATATAAGTAAAATTTATGGTATTTTATTGCTAAATGAAATCCATAACATTACGAATTTCAAAATAATACCGCTACGCGTTCAGGAGGAAAGGAGTAGTAAGTTAAAAATTATTAAAAATATTTTTATTATATGATGTAACTAAAAATGTATGCTTTTCGCAATTTTTCCTTTATCTGTGTTATAAGACGTTGCTTCGTACCTAATTTCAAGATTCTGAGTTCACGGGAAGTACCCTGTAGGTTTTGATTCCCTTGCGAATGTCGAAAATTTGCGGCATAAACGGCTGTATCTTTTGATTGCGTTGGCTTAGAAGTTTGTTTTTTTCACAGCTCTAAGAGACAGTAGACTTGAGTATTTGATATGAATTTCAGCTTGATACTAGACTAGGTCTACATCGACAGACAGACAACAAAGTGATCCTATAAGGGTTCCGGTTTTTACTTTTGATGTACGGAACCCTAAAAATGTTAACGATTTAAAAATTACATCGTATTCAGCGACTTTCGTCGCTGACTGTACCTCAAATCTCACTAAAATAATATAATATTTTGATATCCAAATTGTTTAGCGGTTACTGTAATCACAACAAAGAAAGAAATATTAACGAACGAGGCACTAAATAGTGACTGACTGATCATCATTGCTATTTAGTAGGTACAAACATTTTTTGACAGTAGGTACCTACCTAAATTTCCATTATAGAGCTTAGCTGTCAATTTAGCAGATTTTATGAATGCTGCAGTTTCTCCAGGTAAAGAATTAAAGTATTTTGTCACAAAGATATATCTGGACTAGAGGTACGTACACCTACCCTTCTATTCTAATAAAGTAATCTATACTCATAAATCATTTATTGTTAAGTATTATTTTTTATTTATGGATACACATTGCTAAAGTACATTTTATCTAGATATTGAAATTTTAGGAAGTGGATTATCTAATCATTGTAGGTAGTTAAGTCATAACTACATATACATACGTAACTACATTCATACATAATAATACATACATACATATGTATGTATGTAGTTACATATATTTATTTTAAACAGACATATTTTGTATCATGTGTGTTGATAAACACATCTAATGAATATTAAGGAGAAAGGTTCTATCTACCGTAAAATAAAACGTTTACGTTCGAACAGGATATCGATAAGCGCTCTTACTATACTACATACGTACATACATATATTATAGCTCTAAACATTATACATTCTTAATAAGTACATGATAAGTTATGGTTTTCCTATGTATAGGCGAGTAAGTAGAGTTAGATGTAATTCACAATTCAGATATCTACCAGTCAGAATATTTAGTTTCACAACACCACAGTTCACTATCGTTCTCGCACGAGTTTAGAAGGAACACCGACACTTAATGAAATACTTTCATCGAACACTTTAACTAGTACTGATATTTAATGTTTTTAATAGTCTGTGTAGGGAAGAGTTTAGATTGTTCATAAATGTTCCGCTAGATCGGTTTGTGTTTAGGCGACTTCTAGGTCAGAGTCGGAGTCATCGGTGTAGGGCCGCGGGGTCGGCGGCGCAGGCGGCGCGTGAGCAGGCGAGTGCGGGGGCGACAGCGGCGGCCGCGCCAGCAGTGGCGCTCGCCCACACGCTCGCTCCTCTTGCAGCTTGCGAAGCCGCTCCTGCTCCTCACGTTTCTGCTTACGCCATTTCGCGCGGCGATTTTTGAACCAGACCTATGGAAAAGAAGATAAAATGTTTTGTCACAGGATTGAAAGAAGTTCGCTTCCTCAGAGACCACGTCAGATAACCAGTTGCATTGTAGGTAGGGCAAACCTTGGTTAATCGGTGATAGTTGTGTTTATTGACAATATAATATTACCTATCGATTAAATTGTTTTTGAAGTGGTACTAAGTAAAAATTGATGATATATTTAGTTATTAATACGCACATGATTTCGAAAAGTCAGAGGTACGTGAGACGAGACTTTCGACTTGGCAGTCCAATGGTCATATTAAATCTATAATTCAAAAATAATTATATACATACCTAACCTATTCCTGATACTTATGTTTTTAAACAAAGCAATTTTTATACCATGGAGTAATATTTCAAGAATGCTTCATTTAGAAACGACAACTAAGACAGCACCAATAACTACCTAATCATATAATTTAATTATGTAAGTTAATCTTAGGAATTAACTATACTTGCGAATCGGTTTGGAAGTTTTTTGTGTCATGATAATAACAAAGATTCAAATATTAAAAGTGCATAACTCAAAAATGTTTTTAAAGATTCAATCATTCAGTAGCTAATACGAACCGTACCAGATCCCTTATGAACGATCAATTTATAGTTAAACATTATACACGGTGCTATCTACGGACAATTGGAACGACCCAATTTTGTAGAATTGACCGAGTTTAGTAGTTCAGTAGCTACATAATACCAAAAAAAACCTCAAAGGTAGTATTGTTTAGTTGGGTATCATTGATATTTCCCGGTAGACAGGGGCTGTGCGGCCGTGCTTCCACTCGAGTGGGCAGGCACAAGTGCGAGATGTTCCCAGCCTGCGGGTGGTCGCGGCCACTGGTCGAGCCATTGTAGCACCTCGCCGTCACAACACTGCACCCGCCGGCCTCCTTTCCAATTTCATAAATGCATACGAATTTATTTGTAATCTCTCATCTTCTTTACAACTCTGACAGCCATTGATGCTATATTTGAATGTAAATAATATGTACCTAACTCTTATATGATTTAACCATGCGTAACACATCCATTTTGCCATTAACTTGCTACGGCAATCTTTTTCTGTTTATTTATTATATTGAATTAAGATTTACACATCAATTAAAATTCAGAAAAAAAATCAGAACAAAATTACTAAGGAATAATATTGTAAGTTGTTTCTTCCCATTAGTCAAAAGTACCTACCTATTTAGTACCTACTTTTGAGAAATCAAAAACTGAAATGTCCCAAAATAGCATGATAACTAGGTAAGTGAAATAAAACATTTTGACTTCTTAATTTAAAAACTTATTTAATATGTAAAATAAACAAAAGCGCTTAAAAGTCTTAAAACTATTGAAGTCTCCTTATGATCTAATAGGCAAAATTAAACAATGTGTCCTAAACATGTGAATATTTCAAGTGGGTGTGGCTGGTCACATACGAAATAATGAGGAACAGCGGAAAATACTTAAAGGAATCTCGGGCTCGATTTTGATTAGGTAACGCTAAAACTTCATCATTGCATTTTTGAAGTAATGACATATGGCAAACTAAAGGAGAGCTCACTTTTAACAAAATATATTATTTAAAATTTATGTCGAAACGAACGACACTTTTCCACTTCTATGATATGAACACGAAATTTTAAATGAATTATTTGAAAAGCTGGATAATTTACCTTTGGTCCAGACCGACCAATTATTCTTTCAACAAGATGGAGCTCCAGCACATAGCAGCTGTATAGGTAGTAAAATAGATGTTGATTCAGTTTGGTGAAAATGTCATTGTAATTATTGTACCTAACCCATGGACCTGTGCCTTGGCCAACATACACCCCTTAAAAGTATTTTGTAAAAACAAAATCAACGAAGACACATACCCATAATGTAATTAAAACGATCTTTTGAGAATTATAAACAGAATTAATAAATAATAATATTGTGATGCTGAATGCAATACAGTCCTTTGTAGGCACGTCGGATCGAGCTATGTATTGAAAACAATGGTTATCTTTTTGAACATTTAATCAGGTAGGTTTAATAAGTGCTGAGGGTAGGGGTGTTACGTTACCCTCAGTACATGATAATCATCAATCAGTATTTTTTCTAATGTACTTAGATATATATGAAAAAATAAAATAGTTTGGTATAATTCGCTTTTTCCTTTAGTTTGTCACGTCATTAATTACCAGAATTCTTAATCCTTAGTAAGTAGCAACACTATCGAATACTTTACCTAAGTATAATAATACAGTGTGTATGTTTTTTTTTTTAAATCATCGGGCTCGGTTACTGGCTACAAATATTGATTATTCAAAAATCCAATGAGTTAGTTTTAGGGTTGATAAAAACTGGGCCTGAGACTCCTTTAAGTAATTTCAGTATTCCTTATAAAATATTCAGATTTGGCCTTCCATACCTATTTCAACAATTCGCCTATATATATAAGGTAGGTACGCATACTTACACTACCTATCTACATAAATAAAATAATGTTAGAGCATATTTCAGCAGGCTGCAAATAAAAAGATAGTTTTAATTAAGTCAGTTTTTAAAATTAAGTTTCTAATTCTAAAATGAAGCACGGCTAAGAATTAAAGCTCTGCAAGAAAGTCCAAAAGATTTGACAAGCTGATCCAGTACCGGATAATATAAGTACCTACCAAACAAAATCTACATTTTAAAAGGGGCACCCAAGGCTTATTCAGTAGGAACCTTTAAAATTAATTCGTTAACGATAGCACCATTGTCGGAGTTAATTGCATTACAAGAGTCGGTCGGCGGCATAAAGGTCCCATTAACTTTCGATGAAAGAGTGACGGGGTTTTCGCCCTCTGCTCATTGGGCGCTACTCGAGCGGCAAATATGGCCGCTGCCACCGCCAGACTCCGAGGCTCCGGCGGCGGCGACTCCTTACACCCGCTCACAATGTTCGCACCCGACTCCTTTGTCATTCCTCACGCACAATAAGATTAGACCGATGTTCTTTTGTGTACTTCTGATTGTGTTTGGTTTAACTCGTTTGCTGTTTTCATTGCAGTCGATGAGTTCATTTTCTGTAATAAAAGCACCCCTATTTCCTGCGTATCATAAAGTGCGTTAGGTAGGTATTTATCCGTTTCCGAGGATATGGGGATATTTTATATAGGCACTCCAAGATCATTTTAGCGAGAAAGAGGCCCTATGAACAATTAATCAATGGTCTGCACGGTGCACATAGAACTTATAATAAATATCTAATATTAACAAATCAATATTTTGGGACATTTTTATACAGCACTATCTAGGCCCAAAGTAAGCAGTGCTTGTACAGTGTACTATGGGTACTACACGATGGATATAATACTCATTATACGTTTATTTTTAGAAGAAATAAGTATCTAGACAAACACAAACACTTATGTTTATCACATAAATATTGTGTCCTGTGGAAATCGAAACCACGACCCCATGATCAGCAGTCCGACACTCGAACCACTAGACCACAAACTTATGAACCTATTTATACTTACATATTTACAGGCAGCTTTAGCAATTTCCCTAATTGTACTCCTATAAAAACTACTTTCATGAACACTCTTTACAGATGTAGCAATAATTGTGGTACGTACCAATACTTTAATATATATTCAGCTATATTTCCCACAAATGAAATTATTACCTTTGAAATCATCATCAACCTAAGATCTGTCCCTTTTCACCGTGCCTAGTCCAACACTAGGCTGGCTGACAGACTTTCTGTCATGGTCGTAGCAAATTTCACGGATCCCATGAAATATGATCACATGAACATTTTGGTCAGTGCGGGTCCGACATAACCTGCCGCCTACCCAGACCTGCTGGACGACCCAAGACGATTTTCCGTACTATAAAAAAAAGCGGGCAGACTCCACACGCTCTTTTGTTAATCGGGATTCGCACAATGAAAAAATATCTCAGGCACCCATGATGATTTTCCTCACAATGTTTTTATTCGGACTCAAGACCTGTGATTTGGCAATTCATGGTCATACGAGTAACACTAAGTACTCACTGCTTCTTCTATTTACTAGGTAAACAATTTATTTGTATGTTTTTATCATATCGTGGTATAGACATGCATAGGAGTGAAGAGAATGTTAAAAGGAAGGTTTTGAGCATGAATGTAGGTAGATACAGGAAAATCAAGACCAAAGAAAAGATGGATCATGGATGGACAAACCAACCTTGGTTTGTAACCAACCATAGTTACAACTCACAAACCAAGTGAATGATGAGATGACAGCTGACAGATATGTAGGTATGGAAGAAAAAGATATACTGCACCGACCCAAGTAATTTGAGATAAGGAGAGTAGGATGTATGGATGTAGGTATAATTATTATGTATAATCTTACAAAGGTGTGTTGAGTTGACGTCCAGAGTTACCTACTGACCATGAAACTATGTAGGATTACCTAGTAAGTATAAATGCGATTTTTGTAATCCAATAATTGACATAGATACATAGGAGTAGTACGCAGTACCTACCTAAGAATGACAATTTACAGAAGTGTAACATATATTATGTAAAAGCTCTACTGTTAGAGTAACTAGCTCGTAGCTAGCATAAAATAGATTAACTTCATTAGGCGACGTTGAAACTTGAAGCTTATAGTCATAACTTATATTAGAAGTTTGATATTCCCCATTGTTTTAATGCCATTGAGAGCGTGGCGAATTCCCAAATTCTATTGTACGCTACCGCTGCAGCGCTCTGGCATTATGCATGCATAATTTCGATGCGGTAATGTTCATTCTGTTGAAGACAAACATAGCATTGAGGAGCTAAACGATGAGAGCATTACTTTGCGATAGTTATATGAAACATACGAAAATGTTCCCCTCATTTCACTAGATAATATCTACCACAGACAAAGTGTGAACGCTAAACCTGAGGGTGATGTATAATTTTCCAGAATATGTGTCAAATAGAGAACCTTCTTGTATCTTCAATAAATTGATAAACCATTAATTAGTACAGTAAATAGACGTGGTGAGTGGGAAGACGAGCAGATGAGGTAGCAGGGCGGGGCGCGGTGCCCGCGGCAATGTGCACCACGCCTCGACGCCTGCCCAACTCCACGCACCCTAAACACTATACCTACTTACTCATCGACATAGTGGCTAAACAATCCATATCATATCTAAATTGTACCATGCTAACGGTATTCAAGACTTAGCACAATATTTTTCTGCGATAAATAGGTATAAGAGGCTTTGTAAAAATACAACACAACAGTGGAATATTGTTAAATAGCTTTCGCCTACAACTTTGATTGTGTTGATGTGATCACAATAAAACAAAGCTTTTTTGTATGTATATAGGTAGGTAGCACTCAAGGATAATTTAGCTCTCTATCAGTGAAATAATTTTTAGTTCCGGAGATTACCTAACTGGTACACACACAAACATACTTTTAGGACATTGTCAGCAAATACATTCTGTGACAGAAGGTAGAGAGTAGCCAAAAAATCAAAAACAAGTGAATGTCTCCAAGAGTATTGTACACCTAAGTAATGTCAGGTTATTTTTAGTTGCATTTCGATGCTGAATCTAATTTAATTTATGATTTTCCTGTAGTTTATTATTAGCATCCACAGCAAATAGATCAATCTTTATTCTTACCAGCTGCAAGATGGCGGTTTTTGGGCTAATCTTCATCCATCATAGTTTTTACTGTAACTTATAAACTGCAATCAAAATCAATTTCATTGTAGATAACATCACTTTATCAAAGATAAATAATCACGTTGTATAGAAGTGACTACGGCAATCAGTAATAAAGTCTTTCTATTAGACGAGGCACTTTCACGACTTCACTCAATAGATACATTTAATCGGCATCAGTAAAGCCATTTATATTGATCTGCCTCTATATATAAGGCCGCTATTTGTTTTTTTTTTAATTTTTGCTAGAAGTTTTTGTATTCTAGCGCCTTAGCCTGGTTAGTCAACGGTCTTAAAAATTGATCATAAAATTACTACCTACACATGCCATATGCTAAATGATTATGATTTTGTAAATAAAACAGCTTCCGTTTTTTTAATTAAAAACACACCTATTTTATCTGCATATTGAATCCTTAAATTATATAGAAGACAATTATTACATGCAGTACGTTTTCATAAAAAACCGATCGACATTTCAGATCGAAAGCAGTGTTTAGTGATATAAAATATTGTAATGTATGTGATGTTTGCAACAGAACACCGCGGCATCGGCACCGCTTATATCGTGTGAACCGCGCGGCTGGGGACTCGGAGCGGACGCGGCGCGGCGCGGCGGCGGCGAACCGAACCCAAACTTATTGTAATAATGTTGTTAGAACAAACACCGCGCGCCCTCCGCCTTGTTTGAGATTACAATTACGGTTTTAGCGAACTGATTTATTAATGGACCGCCTGATCCGCCCTTGATACTTTAATGTCGATTTAATTTTCATCTACACTAGGTAAGTAGACGCTTGTGTTAAAGATCAAGGTAATTTTATAGAGAATATTCAGATGGTAATAAAACAGTTCCCCTGTGGTATTTCAGTCTAGTTTAATATAATGTCAAACTACCAGTATTTAAAGGTACTTAACTTTCATCTCCTTATTTAATGTAGGAACCACCTTACTGTTAAACAAACAGACATTGATTTATTTTCTATTAAAAACAACTTGGTCAAAAATATACCTGTTATTCATTACAATCCTTAATTTTTCATTACAAATACCTTTCATTAAAGTATCTCAAGCGTGATAGGTAAGTATGTCTACCTAAAATGTATTTTATTGTAGGTACATTCATAACGAACTGTACCTACATTCATAAAAGTCGGTGTTTTTTTAATCCCAAGCATCGTTAAAACCCTCGCACCTGTCGTATTCCATTTCCCCATTAGCAACGAAATGCATTAGTCAATATTAAAGACGCCATCCGCGACTATAATTCCACAAAGGGCACTTCAAATCACACCCATCTCTTTTCGGTTGATGTCAAAACATTACTCCTCTCCATGGCCGGAGGCTGAAAAAGTATCCCCTTGTGTCTGTCACTTCGTATCAATTACCGCACGCAAACACCCATGCGCTCGCTCTGTGCCATACAGTCGTAACTGCGCTCTGTGCGCCACTCGAACCGAAATTCAATTGTCAAAAGATTGCTTTAATAGTACCACAATACCTTGGCAAAGCGAAAAAGTATTTCATTCTAGCGATTGCTGTACAAAATAACACTTAAAGCTACATGGGTAAATGTCAATTTCGTTGAGCTGCACTAGCCCGAAGGGAGTCCCAGAGGGTCGTTCTGCAAACAACGCGCTCCCCTAAACGTTATACTTTGAAAACAATAATTTGTATTGCGTATCGAACGCGTCTATAAATAATAGAGTGATACTTCACTCGCTCATGTGACCGCGTTGTTACATTCAACGAGCTCAAAATAATAATTTAATTGACAACAGTTTTAGGGTAGTTTATACGTTAATTCAACTTAATTAACATTTCCCTGTAGGATTAGCCATAGTAGCATCATTACTTTAGATCCGAAATCAGAATCTTTATAGCATAATTTTTGCCTGTAAATATAAACATTGAGCTACACCTCGGTGGTAGACTCTGCTCATGCTGCAGAGGTCGTGTGGGGTGGTACCATCGCGTTGCCAAATATTCTGGCGCTAAGCAATAATGAACTTTAACATTATTGGGTTCTGGTTTGAAGGATTTGTAAAGTAGCGAGTGAAATTATTATTATTTGAGACTTAACAGCTGCGGTCGTCAGATGATAACGTGCGAATGATACCACTGGTGTTGTTGACGTCTATAGGTTGTGGTTGCCGCTTACCGTCAGGCTGTACCTACTGGAGTTTCTCGGGCAGCAGTAGCAGAGCTAGCACTGCCAACCAGGAATATGGGATGGAGCAAGGGTTTTGTTACAAGTTGCATCCTATACCAGAGAGCTACCTATTCTACATGGCAAAAGCGACATCTGGTCTCCTTCCTTCCCATCGAGATGTACTCAGTTATTTAGTTCTAATACAGCGTTGGCAAGAGCTAGGCATGGCACGTTTAAGAGAGGTAGGGCATAGTGGGAGTACCTAATTCCACTCAAATTGGAGCTCCCCGACTGGGGAAGTACCGCCTTGCAGAAGATCGAAGTGAAATAATACTGCTTTGAGCTGTGTTGTATTCCTTACTGTGAGCAAGGTTGCCAGTGCTCCGCGAGGAAACGTTGTGTTGGCAGTGGGGGATAATGACACTTATACTGCCAACCCATATATTCCTCTTTCGTTTTACAGGGTCGGCAAGGCGCAAGTGTTACAAGCGTCTATAGGCTCCGGTAAATAAAAAAAAGCACGACGAAGATTGTACTTAGTTAATGTTGTGTTTTTGTCCGTGTGTCATGTTAGTGTATAATTTTACGATAAGGTCGCCTAGACGCTACACGAAAATGAATGGCCAGAGGAAGCAGCTCTATAAAGCGAAACGTTTGTTATTTTTTACCTAATGATACTTAATTTATATTTTTTCAACACATCCTCAGTATACTAAGTATTTAGTTAATGTTGTGTTAGTGTCTGTGTGTTATTTTAGTGTTTAATTTTTATGAGAAATAGTCCGAATAAAGTTTTCAATTAAATAAAAAAAGTTGCGAGGAAAACGGGAAAAACTGAGTTTTCAATGGGACTTTTATACCTATGCTTTAATGAAATTTTGACAGGATAGCGCCTGTCGGGTCAGTTATTTTAGAATCTATGACCAAAATTATGATCGATAGTACCTTCTATTAACTGCTTAGCCGGCTAAACCATTGCATATTTTTTAAAAATTAATGATAACGTTGCCCACTCTGAATTTCTCGTGTGGGCTTAACAAAGGTCTCGACAACAACCACTACCTATTTAGGTATCTTTACATTTTCAGGGCGGGGATAGAACCTACAACCCGTTGGATTTTGGCCCTACAGTTAAGCATACACTTTAGTTCCTATGCGAAGAGCAAAAAAAAAAGAAAATAGAGTAAAGGATTGGATCCACGTTGCTTGTGGGTCACCTTGCCTTCAGTTAGGCATCACCTTATTTATTTCAAAATCAAAATAGTTTTATTTTCATATAAACCATATAAAGGCACTTATGAAATGTCGAGTCTAGGTGCACTTATTTATTTGACACTAAATCTTAAATGTACGAGTAGGTACAAAAATTAAAAACAGTAGGTACTTATTGTCTCACCAAATAGGAACTTCTGATATTGAGTTGTTAGTATTATATGTTTGAACCATAATATCTACAAAAAAAGAATTGAAAGATTGTGTAATCAATGTTCGTTTGACATGGAAGAAGAGCAACAAGCGTAAAATGAAACAGGGCGAGCTCTTTGATCACTTGATGCCGGATCGCTGCTCAGCTCATAAAGGCGTTATTGCTTTCAGGCGACACGGAAGCACAGGACAAAATGGCGCCGCTTTATTACTTAGTAACACATTGCTAGCGTATCTGTTTTATTGTAGCTACCTATTAGGAGATAAGTCCTGTCGGGGGAGGCTGCAGGATGACAAGAAAGCGCGGCGGCCCACTGGGGGCTGGGCGGAGCGTCACGCCCACTTTTTCTTGCTCATCGCTGTGTGTAGGGATGTCTTCCATTTGTGTCATCTGCTCTTACACGAGAATCGCATCGCCAATATAATTATGAATGCTGTATCTCAAACTTTGATAAAGAGTATGAAGAGATCCACGTAAAAAATATCCAATTTAAAAGAAAGTAAAATAACTTGTGTTTTTGAAAAAATAATTAAAAAAAAGTTCAATTCATAAGGAGTTCACAAGGCTACATTTAGACAGCATTCGGATCTGTTTAACAGAATCTTCTGAATCTTAATGGATTTTTATAATGTCTTTTGTTTAATGTTGTTGTATTACATTTCCTTTACACACTTTCCTTTACGTACTACTCACATAAATCAAACAATACTTAGTAGTAGGTACCTAAGTATTTGGTATTTTTGTGTAGTAAAAATTCCACCAACGCAAACATTAACATTTGTGGGCGTTACGATTGCTCCGCCAAGTAATCCAAACAAAAAAAAAATTGACAAAATCCCTATAATTGTTTATTTTCATAAGCTGTGTTTCTAAACTACGATGTTACTTGTATGTTGAACACAGACAAATGGATCAAATTGATTGCCGTTAGCCGCTTGGCTTCTCTGTAGGTAATGCATTTGTGCAGTGGTGCATGACGCGGACACCGACGGCCGCGGTGACAACAGAGTTCCGCTCTGCTCAATTAGAAGCCGTATTGCAGTTATTACCACATTTATAATTCCGAATAATATGTATATTACTGAAACACTAAAGCAAAGATATGACAATGACTGTCGACGAATTATTTAGATGAATAAGTAATTACTTAGTCAACTAAATAGGTAAATGACGACGTCTGTGGTCTAGTGGTTCGCGTGTCGGACTGCTGATCACGAGGTCGTGGGTTCGATTCCCACAAACCATAAATATTTATGTGATGAACATAAATGTTTGTGTTTGTCTGGGTGTTTCCTATGTATTATAAGTATGTATTTACAAAAAAAAAGTATATAAGTATTATATCCATTGTCTAGTACCCATAGTACAAGCTCTGCTTAGTTTGGGACTAGATGGTGCTGTGTAAAGTTGTCCAAGAACATTTAACTTTTACACGAATATTGTTTGTTGTTTTGAAACCTAAACAGTTAGTGTGCTATATGCAGATCATCCTATATTTTTTATTACCCATGCGTAAGTACAATCACTCAAACACACACACACTCACAATGAATTATTATGTTTTAATTATAAATATCGTGCGAAAACATAAATCTAGCAGTTATAAGTGAATATAAGCCATTCAGTTAATCAGACAGTGGTGGCATAAGATCAACACGGGAGGGGCGCGGCCCGCGGCCCGCGGCGGCAGCGCGCTCTCGTCGGAGACAACTAGATTACACCTCACTTTAATAATTAATTTGTGTAAAGAGTTCAACTCTTCGTCTTCGTCTATCATACAATGGAAAATTGCCAACCGCCCTTCGTTGTCTTTTCGTTTACTCAGCCGCCATACTTAGTACAATATTGACAGAGGGAGTTTTTATTCCTTTGAAAAGATAACGTAGGTAGGTCTTACGTCAAGTCAGACTATAATAAATGCATTACCTGGCATTGTTCTCTTATTTTTTTCCTTTAACTTAAACTGATTTAATCTGCTAAAAAGTTCGCCATTGATGAATCACAATAATATGTATTAGAAAATCGGTAAGGATTTGGTATGTATAGGTAAAAAATAATGAATTTATTTAGAGCAATTATCAAAGTGGCCATTTAGAACCTTGAGGCCTGGGGGTTTCTACTTCCCAAAAATTAATTCCGTCCTCTATAATATTCATTTAAACCTTTACCTACATATTAAATGCGATGAGTTCTTTTTCTCGTGTACTTACGGCCGTCGGTAAATCTGCTTACTAGAGTTAGGATTTTGACATTACTTACTTGTATGGACACTATGTCAAAATTATATCTGTAGTAGGTAAGGAAATGTACAGACAGATTTGTTTTTTTTTTTTTTTTTTTTTTTTTTCACTCGCGCTCCGGTAAGCGTACGTTACGCACGTGTCCTTATCGCAATCAATAAATTGTTTTTGTTACCTTACCTCTTAAAACCAACATTCGTTTAATTTATTTTACTAATGGAGGAAGAAAACGACAATAGTGAGGATGACAAATTAAGCACTGATAAGAGTGAGGATGGCTTTATTGAATCATGTGAGCGAGGAATAAAAAATGTGTCGGAATCTGGCGACAAGCATGTGAGCAAAACAAAGCGAATGCGAGAAACAAGTGAGGCTAGCAGTGAAGACGGGTTTAATACCGTAGTAAGGAGAAAGAAACGTTTGATAAGAAGTGAGTCATCAATCAGTAAACAAGATAATAACTCCCATATGGAAAATAATTGTCAGGAGACCTTTGATATATCTATAACATCTTTAGAAATTTTGCCTAAACAAATGGCGATGGCAAGACTTTTAAAATCCGAAAACATTCATAATATAGTAAATATTAAACAGAAAAGTCCGTATAAAATTATAATAACTTTTGGAAAAAAGGAGGATGCTGATATTTTGATACATAATAAAAAGTTTCAAGAGCTTGGTTATAAGTGTTCTTCGACAATAGAAGCGTTATGCTATGGTTTAATAAGAGGTGTGGATTTAGATATTTCGGACAGTGAAATCTTAGAAAATCTCAATTGTACAACTGAGATTTTATCTGTAAAAAGACTTAAGCGATACGATACAGAAGGAAAATGGGTTGAATGTGAATCTATTCGCATTTGTTTTAAAGGTTCTATTTGTCCATCTTATGTTAACGCATATGAATGTCGTTTCAAAATAGAACCCTTTGTCTTCCCCGTATCCCAATGTTCTGGGTGTTGGCGCTTTGGACATTTTATTAAATATTGCCCTACTAAAAAGGTTCTGTGTCCTAAATGTGGAAACAATCACAATAATTGTGAAATACAAAATTACATCTGTCTGAACTGTAAAGGACCACACATGGCCATAGACAAATCATGCCCTATATTTTTAAAAGAGAAGAAAATAAGAGAGATAATGGCACAGGAACATATTACGTATGGAAAAGCCATGGAAAAATATTTAAATCAAGGAAATAGTTACTCTGAAGAAAATGAATTTGTACTGGAGAACCAAAACTTACAAGAAGAGATAACGTTTACGAAGAAAACAAAACCAAATAACGACACAAAAACTCAGTATATGGAGACAGAAGAGACAAATAAGGAAAAACAAACCGTTTTAAGGAGCCCTATTATAAGCAACATTTCTAATAAATTTTTTAATCAAAAACCTAAAAAAGTATTGTATAGTGACAAGGTAAAGATTAATAAGGACAATAATTTCAATGAAAGACAGCATCAGAGCAACGAAAATCACACAAGGAATAGTATACAAGAAGAAGAATGTACAGAATCTGAAAATGTAAAAAAGGTTAGACAAAGCTTACTTTATAAGTTATGGAGTAAAATAAAAAACATATTTTTTGCTAATATTTCATATGAGGAAAAAATTATGTCTGTCTTAAAGTTTATATTAGTGGAATGTAAGATTTTTATAAGCAATATTTTTAGTGAAGGAAGTTGGTTAGAAAACATGTTTAATGGAAGTCATAATGGATAGAGAACAAAAAATTGTTATTAATATTATGCAATGGAATTCCCAAAGTCTTAAACCTAAATTAGTAGCATTTGATGTTCTATTGAATCGCGAAAAAATTCATATAGCTATTATAAGTGAAACTTGGTTGGACCCGGAGCATATTTTAAACATTAGTAATTATAACATATTTAGACAGGATAGGTTCGATTCTTATGGTGGGGTTGCGATTTTATCTCATAAATCTATCCAAGTTAGACAGAGCATAATCAATCTAAATAATACTGGTATTCAGGTAGTGTATTTAAAAATGATTAATTGTAAACATTTAGACAATATCATTAGTGTGTATTGTCCGTCATCGGTTCGGACAAATCAGGCCGATTGGGACCAACTATTCTCCTTATTTCCATGTAAGACTTTAATTGCTGGAGATTTTAATGCCCACCACACTAATTGGTCCTACAAAATAGATCAAAGGGGAAGTCAATTGTTAGATTCATTAATAGACTTTAATTATATGTCATTAAATAATGGAAGCCACACTCGAATCAAACTAGTTAATAATAATTTACAGCAAACCTCTCCGGATATAACCTTTGTTTCATCTGACATAGCTGCACATTTTTCTTGGAATGTTCTCAATGAAACTCTAGGAAGTGATCACCTAATTATTAAATGTACTATGAACTATTATGATACCCCTCGTCTCTCTAGGAAACGTAACTTTAAGAAAGCAAATTGGAAAGCTTATAGAGAATCGCTAATAGAATCTTTTGTTGATACCTTGGGTAATATTTTAGAGGTGCAGGACAGTTATAACTTTTTTATCGAACAAATTGAAAAATCTGCTGATAAATTTATACCGTACATAAAGATTTGCAATAACCCAAACAGTAAATTTAAACCTAAGCCTTACTGGTCTCCACCGCTCTCTAAAGTAGTTGCCGAACGAAGACTGGCATTAACAATATTTCGTAAAAATCCCACACCTCTGAATTATGATAATTTACAAAACAAAATAGATAATGCTAATTTACTTTTAAGAAACGCAAAAACGAAAGGCTGGAAAAAATTTTGTTCTGATTTAAATGAAACTTCCTCAGTCTCTGATATGTGGAATCACATGAGGTGGTTTAAAGGCTACAAAAAGAAACAATTTCATCCTTCAGATGAGCAACGAGAAGACTTATTATGCTCTCTAGCACCAGACTGGGCGTTGGAAAAAGAACCAAATTTACTATCAGTCAATCAATTACTTGAATCCGATTTAACTCTTCATGAATTATTAAATAGTCTGAAAAAGAAAGATACCGCGCCAGGTTTGGACGACATAACGTACTCCATGCTATACAATATTCCAGAAATTGCAAAAATATATTTGCTTAAGTTATTTAATTTAATTCTAAAATCGAATGTTATACCAATACAATGGAGAAATATCAGTATAATACCCATACCTAAGGCCACAAGAGATTCAGAGGTAGTTCCCAAACTCAGACCTATTTCATTGATTTCGTGTATTTGTAAGACCTTCCATAACATTTTGGCAAAACGGATTGAATGGTATGTTGAAAAAAATAACATAATTTCTAAATTTACTACAGGTTTTAGGAAAGCTCAGTCCTGTTTAGACAGCTTAGTTCGCTTAATAACTACCATACAAATAGGTTTTTCAAATAATTCACCAACTGTTGCGTGCTTTCTAGATATAGAAAATGCGTACAACAATATTTCAGTTCGTCAACTTGTTAAAAGTCTAGATAAATTAAAAATAGGAAAGACTATATGCAAATATTTTTGGTCATTTTTAAGTGAACGGTACTTAACTATCAAAAAAGAAGATAGCGATCAGAGTTTAACAAGATTTACTAGTAGAGGATTAGCGCAAGGTGACCCAATATCGCCATTGTTTTTTAATGTCGTCACCAGTAATATTTGTAACATGATTAAAAATGTTTATATATCTCAATATGCCGACGACTTCGTGTTTTATATAAGTAATAATAATCTAAAAATCTGTGAAATGAATTTACAAAGAGCGTTAAATACTATGACAGAAATATTAGGAGAGCTTAGTCTAGAATTATCGGCTAACAAATCAACCGTATGTATTTTTAGTAGGGGGCGCAAAAGATGTACTGTTGAATTAAAGATAAATAATAATTTATTAACTTCCGCTGATCGGGTTAAATATTTAGGTATTTGGCTTGATCAATCCTTGCTGTGGAAGAAACATATTAATGAGACTGTGGAAAAATGTACAAAATATTTAAACCTTTTTAAAGTACTTGCAGGTGGAACTTGGGGGGTCCATCAAAAACACTTGAGAAGACTATATATATCTTTAATACGGAGTAGGTTGGACTTTGGGAGCTTCATTTATGACAATAGTGCTAAAACGAATCTACAAAAGCTAGATAAAGTCCAAAATCAGGCTTTACGGATAGTAGGTGGCTTTATTAAAAGTACACCAATCCATGCAATGGAATGCGAGCTTTGCATACCTCCATTGGAAATAAGAAGAAAATACCTAGGGCTAAAGTATTGTCTTAGAGCTAAGTCTTGGGCAAATAACGGTACTTTATCTTTATTAGATGATCTCATTGATAAGATTCCACATAACCAGTACTGGGAGAATAAAAAAAAGCCTTTATTGGCGTTAAGTTATGAAACAACTAAGAAACACAACATTAGTTCATCTTACCCATTAGACATGTTTAAATTAGATGTGTGGGTCTCCTATATAGATATTAATGATGTTATTCTACCTATGCTGGAATCTGTGAGCAATTCCAAAAAAACATATGATTGTGGTTGTTTGAGGTATGAGGTAATTAAGGAGTTACATTCGAAATATTTTAATTGGCATAAGTTGTACACTGACGGATCTAAATCAGTTAATTATTTGGGAGCTGCTTTTCATGATCCTATTAGAAATGTTAATAGTTGCTATAAAATAAGTCAGCATGTCTCCATCATGACTTTGGAACTCATTGCAATTTCAGAAGCCTTATTTTACGCAGAAAGAATGTCTTTTCCAAAGGTAGTAATTTTTACTGATAGTAAAAGCGCTTTATTTCATTTAATTAAATGCTCAACAGGTAAAAGATGTTTACCAATCTCATATAAAATTCTTTATAAAATCTATATACTACTTAGCAAAAGTGTAACTCTGAAGTTGCAATGGGTTCCATCTCATATCGGCTTGAGAGGCAATGAGGAGGCAGACAATTTAGCAAAATTAGGCTCTCAAAAAGGAATTAATTTCGAAATTTTACCTTATTATTCTGAAACTTTAAACATTTACAAAACATATTGTTATGATAGCTGGAAAGAATATTTTGACCAAAGATCAAAAGAAAAAGGTATTTGGTACAAAACTATTCAAAGTGAGCCTCCTCGTGATCCTTGGTTTGCTAATACCTCTTTAAATAGAAACTCAGTTGTCATAGCATTAAGGTTGCGAACCGGTCATGTGCCGTCAAGAAAGTTTGGATACCTGATGAAACATTATGATTCGCCAAATTGCGAAATTTGTGGCATAATTGATGATGTCCAGCATTACTTGATGGAATGTGAACGGAATCGTAACCGCCGGGAAAATTTTTTCAAGATGTTTAAATTGAGTAAACAAAATATTGGTCAGTTTCAGAGTATTTTAGCTGCTCCTAACTCGGAGGCAGCTAAACAGGTTTATGAAATGTGTAAACAATTAGATACGTAATTTTTAAGTGAAAACCAAATTCCAATTTGGCAATTCCTATGCATTTTTGTTACAATAGGACTGGCATGTCTACACGATAAAAGTCCTGTAAATAAATAAAGATAATAAAAAAAAAAAAAAAAAGATTTGTTTTTGAAACTGGCCGTTAATTGCCTGCTTATCTGAGCAGATGTAGGGTAAACTTTATCATTTTTTTTAATCTAACGCATTTTCATGAATTTTATTAACCTAAATACCTTTTAGCTTACGTTTTATTATTTGGGTGGCATCGTTCGACATTGAACTAACTGTAAAATAAGTCGTATCGGTTGAGGAGCGAAAACTTGCTTTTCAATAGGTGTTACTGACGTCACCATAAAGATGTAAATGCAGAATGTGAAGGCAAAATTCGACATGGCGGGTAGGTATCGCGGTGGCTTAGTGGTCATAGCGTCTGGTGTACCTAACCAGAAGATGCAGGTTCGAATTCTGCCCGCGGTCGAATTTTTCCTTTGCCTAATAACTTTAAACCATTTAGTTTAGCCATCGAGACTGCATTTAAACTCAAATTAAATCGAGCTTTGTTATAATTTAAGTACCAGTTTCATTAATTGAACATTGGCCTGCATCAGTTTTAATGCTAAAAACAAAAAAAGGAAAATCGAATACAGAAACAAAGCAACAGCGGTGAGCGAGCGCTCAATTTTGGGCAAGTGTTGTGATGCCTAAACAAAAGCGTTTTAATAATGCAATTTCCAATTGCCGCTGCGCAAATAGCAGGGGCAACAACGAAACCGAGTGTATTGCCTCAAAAACACACACACTTTTGTTGTATCTACAATGTACCTCCTCTACAACACAAGCACCGCAATACATGTTAGATGTTCTTACGAAGGGAATTCGCAAAATACCTAAGTATAGTTTTCGCGTAACGTAGTATCTTGTAATATTTACTTTTCTATATATTTTAAGGTTGGATAAAATGCTACAATAGTCTCTCCAACTTCTTACCCGCAAAGTCGACTACGAAAATGAAAAAGAGGTTGTTAAATCTTACCTAAGTAACTCTCAATCTCTGTTATAAGAAGTCTCTACTAGGAATAATATCATGAGAAATCCGGATATCCTAGAAGCCGATCAAGATGTATTTCCTCGCAAAAAGATAATATAACGAATTAATATTAACGGAAAATGCCAAAAAATACAAAAAGATAATATTAATGTAATTAAAATATAAAAAATTAAAAATTTATCAATGGCGTGTCGCAATGGCGGGAAAAATAATCAGCTGTTTTCATAAACAATGGCGAAAAATGGCGATCGGCCATAGGCTTAAAGAATGAGGTTCCTTTTTTTTTTTGGCTTTTCGCGGATAGCGTTATGCCACATACAAAATGGGGAATTTAAAGTTTTTTTATTACAGAGAAAACAAAAGTTATATTTGAGTGAAAGTTTTATTTATTAAAAACGTACAAGTTGAAATTATATATTTAAATACGAAGTTGCATGAAATAAGCAAGCAATAGGTACATTAATTTATTTGTACTATTTATTGAATACGAACTTTTTTGTATCGAAACTTTTTTTTAAGAACAAAGCAACTCAAATAATAAAATTAAAAAAACCCCTTTATCTCACTTGTGAATAATAGCAATGAAAGTCACAGTTTGATTATAGGTGTCATTACGTGCCTTTGCGGTGAAATAAGAGCCATTTTATGAGCAAGTGTGTTGAAAAAGTATATTACACAAGTATCATGCTATTGTTACCATACGGCTAATCAATAAAGTCACCAATTACAGATATAATATAAATTCAAAGTAAGAAAACGATTAAGTTACCGCATGACTGAGCATGTAGCTAATTTTTAATTCATTTGTTCGATTTAAACCAATAGCTTCTCCTTTACGGTTCGGTTTCGTAAAAAAAGTTTAAACAAGGGATAAATGGTTCCCTTCAACAAATTAAATACGACCAATGATAAACGAAAACAACGGCTTCGCATAAAGAATAACTTTGGTTGATTACTCAAGTTGTAAGTTACGCAAATCGGGAAAACTCTGTTATCCGAGAAAAAGCCGCAAAAGTGACCCTCATTAGTGGTATTGTTGTGCTTTTAACGGTCCCTCCGCTCCTCGGGCCAGCATAAATAAATCAAATTTAATTAACTCAGATTAATTTTCGCGGCGCCCGTCTCACCAACGTCGAGCGTCCCTTTTTATTTGCCCCGAGGCAAAATTCTACTCGGTTGAAAACTCTACCCGCCCGCGGTGATTTACTATGGATTCCTTAATAAAAAGTTTACACTAAAGCAAATTTCACATGTAGACCGTTGCTCTTTGCCAGACAAGCCATAGAAATCACTTAAATTACTTATATTTATTACGAACATTGATCTTTTAACTTGGCTACGTGTCTGGCTTCATTTTCCAATTTATACTAAAAGTTAATGATCTACGACAACTCGTTAAAAATTACTTTACTAAGACAAAACCTGTAAATTGAAGTCGGTTATGAAAATACATACATTAATCAGCCGACGGAAGCCTTATTATTAATTATGTAGTCTCGTCAGCTATAATCTTTATCAATATTCATTCACTTTATCAAGGCGTTTGCTATCCCCACACATTTCCTCACGATATTTTCCTTCACGTTTTCAGCGAGTGATTATTAATTATAAATACGCACATGATTTCGAGCTCAAAACCTTTTATTTGGCAGTCCAATGGTCATATCACTAGGCTATCACTGCGACATCAATATTCTTTTAAAATTTGAAAAGTTTCATTTTATAGAAAAAAAAAATAACTGTAGGTAATAACATAAATAAATACAATTACAATTCAGTTTAAATATAAATAATTGAGTTTAAATATATTAAAATTGTAAACAAATCTATACAGCAATTTTCTGAAAGAATCAGCTATGTCGGTAGTGTAGTGTAGTGTATAAAAAATAAATTTCCTAAAGTAAACAGGCACGAAAAAATAGGGATTTAGGAGGCATTTTACTGGACTGATTATATTATTGGCCTACTAGAACATCTCTACAAATATTCACCAGTATCGAACTTTTCATAACATAAGTCATTACAGTACATTCCATACACACATTCCATTCCACTTCTCCTCACTTGACGTAGCTTGAGATGAATTTCATTAAACCTTCGAAAGTTAAGAACTACAGAATGTCATTTGGATTTGCGCAGTCCGTGGCCGGATAAGATGAGTGGGCGTGTAAACAGTGCGCGGCCGTGCTGTCCGTCTGGGTGGCACGCTGTCAAGTGGTCCACACACACTCGCCTCAACACCGGTAGCCCACAAACATATCCCGACATACTTTCAACATCACAAATTCTATTGAGAGCACTCACTCTGTTCTAATATTCAAAATTCGGGCTAATCTTCCGGTGGAAGCAAACATTTTTAAAGAAATTTTAGAAACATCCATTTCCAACAAGTCGGTTCCCGTTAAACTAACGACTGATTACAAGTGACAGAAAGTAATAATTATAGTTGATTATGTATAGAATTAGGACAAAATTATGCTAAGATGACCCATTTCAAAATCTATAGGTACGGACACTGAATTTATATGAATAGTCTTGAGAAAACATCTCCAGTTCTGGTTGTAGTGCATTACTGCCGACCACCCACACAGGTGATGTGGTAGAAAATGTCGCGTCAGCATTGTTGACTTATTGGCCCTTCGCTACTACTAAACGTTACGCCCCGTTAATCACGAGTCATCACGTACCACGTCACGGGCGCCGAAGATGTTTTTTATGGCGTAGAAAGGGTTAAGGATTAGGCAATAATTGTTTAGTTTTTTCAAATAAAAAAGTAAACTTTTTATATTAAGCAGGCTGATAATTCTGGGTGTTTCTTATGTATTATAAGTATGCGTTACAAAAACATAGTATATAAGTATCATATCCACTGTATAGTATCTACCCATACAGGCTCGGCTTAGTTTAGGACTAAGATGGTGCTGTGTAAAATTGTCCAAGAATATTTATAATTATTATTTATTAATTCCTTGAAATACACGTAGTTTAATATTATATCTAAGTTCGCCGAACATTTCTGGCTGTTTATGCAATATAGCCATAACTTTGTATTTGGAATCTTTCAGCTTACCACGCCCTGAATATTTATAGTTAGAATACTTGCAAGTATACCTATAGGTTTTAAATTAAATTAAATAATTAAATTATATTTATTTCTGTAAATAGATCTTTTAAAGACACTTTTACAAGTCAATATTTTACATATTTTTTTAAGCTAGATGGCTACGGCATTGCCTAGCTGACGACCTCTGAGAAGAAACGCCGAAACAAACTCAGAGAATCATAGTCTCTTTTAAAGTCCAGACAATGTATAGCAACAAAATATGTGTCTTACAATGTAGGGCAAAGTCTGAAATGGCCTTTTGAAGAAAGAGCCATAGCGGCTTTGAGTAGACCAGTCCCAACTGACGGCACGCATGCATCAGTCATTGTGCAGCTCAACCATAATTTAGGGAGGTTCTATATTTTATACGAGTAGGAGCAGTAATATTACCTACCCAAGTTTCAGCGCGTTGGAAATAATGCATGTCGGTCGGAATTCCCATAAAAACATGGTTAAACAAAACGTCAGTTAATATGAACCAGAGGGCTCCTTATTGTTATTAAATGTTTGAAATCTTTCAATCCGAATTATTCCGCAGATAATATTCTATCTCAAGGAAAGCCGGAAGCTCTAACCTAGCACAGGAACGCCGAATTAATTTTTAATCGTAGTTAATTTATGTAACTGTATATATATACCAACTGGCTGTAATAATTTATGTACTACTGTAATCTACAAAACATTCAGATTACGATCCCTTTTATACACCGTGTTACAAAATACCCCGTAAAAATAGAACACAGCCAAAAATTTTGTCAGCTGTCATGTAATAATAATAATAATAGTCTACTTTAGTAGTTTTTCTATTTTTCATTCATAAATGTTGTTGTTTTCCTTTTTTTAGGGTATGCTATACAGCGTTACTACTGTTCTTAAATATTATGAGTGGACTCGTTATAAGGCCCCATTTAACCTCCTCATTTAGTCTCGGCTTTACGGGTAGTTTTGTAACACCCTGTATAATAATACTAGCTTTTACCCGCGACTTTGTACGCGTAGAATTAGTAACACAATTGTTGTCGGATTCACTGCTGGATAAGTAGTTCCCCTTATCGTTATCAGTTTTTCGGGATGTCCGGTATATTCCCACATTTCTCTGGGATAAAAAGTTGCCTTTATGTTATTCCAGGTCACATACTAACTGTGTATGAAATTTCATTCAAATCCCGTTAGTAGTTCTCCTATATCCGTTTTTCGAGATTTCCGGGATATTCCCACATTTTTCTGGGATAAAAAGTATCCTACACTTTATTACCGGTCACATACTATATATGTATGAAATCGCATTCAACTCCCGTTAGTAGTTTCGCCGTTTAGTTATATTCGTTTTTCAGGATTTTCGAGATATACCCTTTTTCTGAAATAAAAAGTCATGTCCGTCTCCTGGTTCTAGGCTACATCCGTACCAATTTTCAGCCAAATCGGTTCAGCCGTTCTTGAGTTATAACTAGTGTAGTTACACTAGTTATAACTACACAAGTTATAACTAGTCGTGTTAGTTAACACGACTTTCAAAATACTTATGAATTTTAATTCGTTCTTCTATCTAACAAAGTTATTACGAGTACTTAGCTACAGGAAAGGAAAAAAAATCTATTAACAATTTTAACGTGGAAGCCTTATAGGTACAACAAAGGACAAAATGAACAGTTTTCTGTTGGCATTATGAATTAAGTAGATTTCTTATTTAACTTTTGTAGAAAGACATTAAAAGCGTTATAAGTTATTTGTTCATGTTATTGTCAATTAAGTATTTATAAGCCATCGGTCCAGTCACCAAATGAAGACGTAGAGGTACGCAACCTTATAAGCATCAGTAATTCAGTTCAGTATAATTTATAGTAAACTAGCGACCCGCCCCCGCTTCGCACGGGTGCAATATACATGTATTATACATATAAACCTTCCTCTTCAATCACTCTATCTATTAAAAAAAACCGCATCAAAATCCGTTGCGTAGTTTTAAAGATTTAAGCATACACAGGGATATAGGGACAGAGAAAGCGACTTTGTTTTATACTATGTAGTGATAGTGAAGTATATATATATATATATAACAATTACAATTCCATTCATACATATAACAATTATAATTCCCACAAAATATGAGCAAATTATTATACCTATTGTAAGTATATAATTTAGGAAAGTACTTTTTAAAATTACCACTGTAACTATTTACTGTTTCAAAACAGTATAAAGTTGTGCATTACGATTTTCCCCTAAAGCTGAATTGAAATGCAGTATTCTTGAAATTTAAATTTATACTAATCCCAATCAGACGAAGTAAGTGATCGCTATACCCACGAATTAAAAGAAACAATAGTTTAATGGAAGAATTAATTTAAGAGAGAAAGAGTAAAATCAAAAATATGTATGAATAACTCACTAGTTGCCTGTTTTTTGATATAATATATGCGGAAAATCCTCATGGATCCTCTGAAACCTGGGAAGGTTGCAGGGTAACTTTATCGGATGTCTACCGACTAAAAACTTGCCATCCCTTACGCTATAGTCATGGCCATGGGAATCGTGATATTCACCATGAGAGGCTATGGTCCGGTAGGTACTTCCACTCAATAAAGGGTGAGGCCTCTCCTCGCTTCCTACTCAAAAGGACTCGGAGCAATCATGGTACTAACTCACTACCTTTTTATTTTGTCTCCCCGGATCATAGTAATACCCCAGGTAATTTTATACGTGATGGGACGTGACGAACCTAATACGTGATGGGACGTGGTTAAATATAAATATTAAAACAAGTACAACGTAAAAAACACATACCTCAACCCTTTCTTCTTTTAAGTCAACCCTCAAAGCAAGTTGTTCTCTAAGCACCACGTCAGGGTAGTGGGTCTTGTCGAACGTACTCTCGAGTTGTTCAAGCTGCTCCTCTGTGAAGATCGTGCGGTGGCGGCGCTTGCGCTTTGGCGGCGGGCCTGCCAGCCCCGCGAGTGCAGCCGCCGCGTATCCACCGTACAGCCCCGCGTATCCGCCCGCGCTTGACACCGCGCTGCCGACGCCGCTTACGCCTGAACACAAGCAGATTGTTGGAATACTAACAATGAACTTAAGCTTATCGAAATTACTACTAAACTTATGTAGTGGATCACAGAATATCTCCATCTAAAAGGCCTTTCTTTTTTTTATTTATTGTGTCGGGATGGACAGCAGAACAGTAGTTATGAAGTTGGTTTTGGTTTCTTAGAATGAATAAGTATTTAAAAAGATGTTATCGTATCAGAATATGTTTGTACTTATAAATTTAAATTTAAACAGACTACGCAAAATGAGACATTTGAGTACTCTAAAAATAAACTCTAAAATAGACCGCGTCACCATGTATCAGTGTTAATACGCGTTGGAGTAGACGATGCGTGAATATCTGAGCTTAGAGCCCCATGAGCTCCCCCGGGTCGCACTCCATAAGCAAACCATTCGAAACATTAACGCCAAGAATAAAAATTGAATATTTTTGTATACTGCTGGAAATGCGAGAGGAATTACACTGTATTATTTCCTAAAGGAATATAAAAGCTTTTAAGGCCGGCGGCACATTGCTAAGGCGCTATCGGTGGCTTTCAACACGCGCCACCTCTGCACCTCCGAGCTCCCGCCTAAGCTCTATCGATTTGAATACAATAACAATCTATACTATATCATATTTTTTTATATTTGTAGCGTAAAGTAGTCTCCTCGCTACTGGGTCGTTCCGAGTCTTGCCCAAAAGATTCAAGATAATAATTAATATTTATTTTGGGAACAAAAATAAACAAGTAAGAGTTTAAATCAATTTTATAACAGTACGTTATCTAAGTTTGTCAGTAAAACCTATTTGTATTCAAGGAATTAGCGGCTTCTAAGCTGTAAATAGGTAGCTAACCAGCGTAGTTCATAGATATACAAGATAGCGGACCGGGACTGATAGTTTTAAAGTCAACTATTAACTTGACATCTAGCTCAAGTTTGCGAGAGTTTAACATTTTAATTATATTTTAATATAATTGGACAATTGTTGGAACATAACAGTGACCAGCAACTGTGAATGAAACGTAGGTATTATATCTATATCTAGGACTTAATTATTGAATTTCTTTTGATAACAATACCTAAAAAATAGTAAGGTAGGTAGCTACGATTATAATTATTTACCTAGTTTAAAAAGTCAAAGTTCCAATTGACAGTAAGTGTGTACTTAATTTATATTTTGACTTCTAATGATTGTCCCAATACGGTTTTTACGGTTTGAGGGAGCAATACAAATACCTACGATTAGTGTCACCGCACTAGCTGCTTCGTAGCACTAACAAAATGTTCTGATGACGTGAAATTTGATATAAAGAGTTAAGTTATTAGTTATGCTTAGTTATTCTAAGCATTAATGAAATAATGTTTAGATAAAAAACTAACTCCCGTCGACCCTGGCAGCAGTATACTTACAAGAAAAAATAAATTTATAGAAAAAATAATCTTGTGGCAGTCAGTACCTACCTATAATGAGTATTATCAGAGTTACAATACCATATCTTCTTGCCTCAATTCACTTACACATACTACTAATAAGTGAGATTAATAACGTAATAGGTACTAATTGAGATACTGCTACTGATAAAATACTGTATTACTTTACTACTACGGTACCTACCTACGTATTCGATAAGCTTCAAGTAATTTAAAAGATATTTAGTCATAACATCCAAAATTACTTGCGAATTCAATAAAAGAAAATAAAAGTTTGTTTTTGTTATGGCAACGATCATTCACCGAACCCGGGGGATATTTTGAAATTTTAAAACGTTCGCTTGAATAGGAGGAAAAAAGATTTTAATTGAGATAAGCCGTCTTCACCCCTCGATGCGGTCTGGCGTGTATACTAGGGACCGCCCCGGGCTCACTGCGCCGACGATGTCTTGCACTTAGCTCATCGAGCATAGATGGGTAAAATTTCATGATTTCATGGCTAATAGAAAATTATAAGATTTTGTTAAGGATGTATTTGTACAATATAATGCAATAATTATTATCTCTGAAAAACAGAGATAATAACTCTTTAAGCAGTCGTGTATGCACTACCTTACGTTTGTATCCCTTGATGTATTGTATTATTTTATTTTGAGTGATCCATGAACGCAGAGCTTAAAGAAGCTAGAAAGAAGTTTAGCCAGAAACGTACAGATATTATTTTTTGGATATTCCGATTCCTATTTATATAAAAGGGTTAAAATTAGGTTTTCAATAAAAGGTTAATAGGGTTAGAGAGTTTGTATGAAATTCTGTCATTTTTACTAGTTGTAGTTGAAACCATAATTAATAAAAAAATAAAAAATCTTAAAAAATTAATAAAAATCGACTGCTTAAAAAGATCATTGAAAAATTAGATTGGCTGTGGAATAATGGATCCCGAGCCGACTGTTCAGTTGATAAGTTCCATTATTAGAATATATTTTATTTTCTTCAATAGTATTCATTCAATAATATATTGTAGAATTCTAGACCACCAGATTCAGATTTTTTATACGTAGTTTGGTTCACTTTTTACGCAGTCGGTTTTTTTTATTTTTTTAGTTATTTTATTTTATGTTATACTTTTTAGTTATGAGTACCTAGCTAACTATTTACTAGACTGGATTTCCTATCAGTGAAGTCAGGTCCAATTTGACCGATTTTCTTTCTACTGTCTAAAAACCTACATGTGATGGCAAACCTACATGGTTGTTACGCAACTTTAAATCGATATAGATCCTAAATGGTCAGTCGAATCGAAAAATGCTGAGAGAAAACTAAAATGATTTTTAAATTCCTATTCAACGATACCCCACTTCATATTATTTGTTGACTTTCATTTTTTTCATTTTCACAATATGGCGTCCAGTAGTCGCCATATTGAATTTTCACTAATGTCATGTCTTTAGTGACACTCGCCGGACTAAGAGGAATCGATTGACATGTGAATCATAAATATCGGCCCAGGCGTTTGGTCTATAGAGTGCTTCAAAGGAACATACAAACATACATACATACATGGACTGATAAACACATTACCACTCCTTTGCGTCGCGCAGTCAGGTAAAAAGTGGTATGTAGCCTTCCGATTCAAAATTAAGTCGGGATAAGGGGTCGAGTTTAAAATTTATTGAATTATACCCATGATTTGAAAATGGTAGATATAATTATTTAAATCTGTTAAATCCTAAGAAATGGGTATTTAGCCTTCGACTCTAATAAAGACATGTTTGACTGAAATTTACATTCGTAAATAATTATTTGATATTTTAAGTAAATAGGTCTTGCCTCAATGAGTTGTAGCCTGCGAGCGACTAACTTGAAGAGTCTGCAACCCGACCAGACAATAGTTCCTGAAGGCGGCGCGCGTCTTTTTCCACTCGTACGCATTAAATAGGATGAAGGCAACGCCTCACACGAAGGGGTCCTAGGAAGGCTGGACTACAGCCTGTCACGATCGTGATGAATGTTACAAATCAAATACTATAGGATAACGAAAGGTAATGCGGTTTTTGTCAGTATCTACGAGTCCGACATACCCTGTACCTCACCAGGTGGAAGACGATCCATGAAGAATTTTCCGCAACCCTAAAGAAAAATTTAGATGGCCCCAACATGAGTTTGTCAAAAATATTCAATAAACACACCTATTCCCCTTTCCTTGTCTCATCATCATCATCATCAACCCATAATACTGCCCCACTGCTGGGCACGGGTCTCCTCTCACAGAATGAGAGGGCTCATAGAGGCTATAGTCCATTTCGCTGGCCTAGTGCGGGTTGGCAGATTTCTCACGCCGTCGAGAAAATCTCTAAGGCATGCAGGTTTCCTCACGATGTTTTCCTTCTCCTGTTAAGCAAGTGATAATTAATTATTAAATACTCACATGATTTCGAAAAGTCAGAGGTGCGTGCCCTGGGTTGGAACTCGAGACCTTCGACTTGGCAGTCCAATCGTCATACCACTAGGCTATCACTGCACTCAAAATAATTTGGTAAAGGGACAGGAAGATGATGATGATGATTAGTAATAAACAAAGTATTAATATTACTAACACACTGGACAAAATTGTATTATTGGGTCTGGGGACGTTTGTAACCACTGCAATACTTTTCACAGATACAAGTTAATAATAAACTTCACTGTACAGGATTCCTACTGCGACCTTCCCTCGAGGCCTTCTCTCAGGAAAGGACTTGCCCGCATAATCTCATACGTATATCCTTAATACTACCCATATAATTATATTTTCTCAGAAGGTAGATGGCATCATGCAACGGCAAAAGCCTTCCGTGCCTCGAAGAGCACATTGTTGTTACTGCACCGGAGCTGCAAGATATACGAATAGTAACAGGCGTTGGGGGTACGATGTGAATAACAAATCGTAAGCAATATTTTACTGTACCAATCATACAGATAGAAGGGAGCATTAAGTTTGCTTTGAAACTATTAAGATAATTATGACGTTTTCTTCACTAGGTTGAGTTAGTTCTTTTTTAGAATACACAACGACATTGAAAAGTCAATCGGCAAACACTAGGCTTTGTCAAAAGTTTTTTACCATATTTAATAGCAGACACTCTATGTGAATTTAAGACCGTGATTTGCACGTTAAAATAAATGTATTTTCATTGAAATAAAACTACTTTTTACCCTTTACAGCGTCCATGGTCACGGGTAGACAGTCTACCCGTGACCATGGACGCTGTAAAGGGTCCGAAATGTCGGGATTAATAATATCAATATACGCTATATAAAATCCGTAAAAAGTACTTACTTTTATTTCAATGTATAATATTCGCGTAAATGTCAGAAATCAATATGTATTTTCATTTTCATCTGTCTTTAAAACGCGAAGGGTTACTTAGACATTGTTTCAAAAGTTCTGTTAATCATCTCCAACATCCTCTGAGCCTTTGACCAACTATGTTGGGGTCGGCTTCCAGTCTAAACAGAAGTGGCTGAATATCAGAATTTTACACGAAATGACTGCCATCAGACCTCTGCAACCCAATTTCTGGATAATACAGATATCCCGAGGATGGACTGGTTCTCAGGAGTTCTAGGCTTCTGATTACCAGTAACGACTGTCATAGATGGTCGTCTTATAACCGCTACCGACGGCTTGATATGCTCTCCGAGGCACCGTGTGGTCTCGATCGCGACAAGCGCAGTTAAAACTTGCAGATAGGTTGATCAGCCAAGATTACTTAGCCACGAGGCCAAAAGTTCTGTGATATTATTACACACATAATATACCATCACGCCTATACTCAGTACACTCCCCAAAGGGTTAGGCAGAGGTGTACTAATTGTACACCCACAGTTCGCCGGTAGGTATGTTTAGGTCCCATGTAATAGGGGACGAGCCTATTGCCATTAGCTGGGCACAAATCCAAACTCCGAGCTACTACTGAGATTTCATAGAAAAACCCAATAACACTTTGCTCGACCTAGGAGTCAAACCCAGGACCCAGGATAGCGTAGCAGTCACTGTTTGGACCACTAGGCTAATAAGGCAATTAACATACAATATAGATAATGTTATGTTGTATGAATGAGTTGTGCAGTTATTACGTATAAATTAATAATTATATTGCAAATTTATAATGTCATAATCGAACTGATTATGACATTATAAAAATATATAAATAAAAGTTTTTTGTTTTTAAGTTGCTTGTATATCCCACTCCCGGTATTAGGACTCATTTAAATTTTATTTTATTTAGATGAGATTTTTTTTTGCTCGTCAACAAATGTTGACACTCATATTATAAATATGAATGCTAAATATACTAATATTATAAATGTGAATGTTTGGGATGTTTGTTTATTTATTTGTTACTTAATCACGCAAAAAGTGCTGCCCGGTTTGCATGAAATTTGGTATACTATAGTATGTGACCGGGAATAAAGTATAGGCTACATTTTATCCCAGAAAAATGTCGGAACATCCCGGAAATCCCGAAAAACGGATATAGGAGAACTACTTACGGGATTTGAATGAAATTTCATACATATATAGTATGTGGCGGGGAATTAAGTATAGACCAAATATACCCCAAAATTATGTGATGAATTATCCAGAAAACTTATGTAGGAGACCTACATCCGGGATTTGAATGAAATTTCATACAGACATAGGTAGTATGTGACCGGGAATAACAAAATAGGATACATTTTACCCCAAAATTATGTGGGAATTTCCCAGAAAACTTATGTAGGACATCTACTTTCGAGATTTGAATGAAATTTCATACAGAATTAGTATGTGACCTAGAATAACATAATTATATGCTACTTTTTATCCCAGATAAATTTGTGAATATCCCGGAAATCCCGAAAAACTGATATCGGAGAACTACTTACAGGATTTGAATAAAATATTGGTACACTAATAGTTTGTGACTAACGCTGGCATATTAAATACTTCAAATCTCGGAAAAAAGCGGGAACTTCTCTAAGATTAAGTACTTCTTATCAGTAAGTCTACGCGTACGAAGTCGCGGGTAAAAGCTAGTTCCAAATAATCAAAAAGTCTAGTGTCACAACCACGTGCAGGTGGGCACCGCATACATAGAAATATAAGAAGACGCAATATTTCCTCTTTTTCTAAAACATTTCATCACGCCTGTATTTTCCGAAGTTAGACAGAAGTGTACTAATATACCTACAAACACAGTTCGCCGGTATGTTTAGGTCCCAAGTACCTAATGAACGAACGAGCCCACAAGACCAAACTTCAGGCTGCCACTAAGAAATTCATAGTGAAATCCAGTAACACTTGCCTCGGCCCGGGAATCGAACCCAAAACCTCAAATGTAACCCGTTTTTCATTTTGCTTTTCCCGAACCCCAATTGAAGTATTAATGCAGTTTTAAAGTTATCAGGTTTACCATTTAAGTATTAGTTAGAGTAACCTCACCTAAACAAATATGGGACTAAGCAGTTACATAACCTATCTCATCGTGACCCAGCCAGTCTAATCAAATGTTGAAATAAAACTACTGTTTATCGCGTTATATTGATATTATTAATCCCGAAGTTTCGGACCCTTTACAGCGTCCATGGTCACGGGTAGACTGAGGTGGTGGGCGTATTGATGATATAATAGAACCAGCAAAGAGGCTACTTTAGTCGGCCGGTGGGAAGAGGGGCCAAAATCCCAACGACAATCACACAATAATTTTGTATTACCTACCTATTCACGCGGGTTACGAAGACGAATTAATAAAGAAGAATGTTACAACGTAGAAAAAAATCCTTTTGTTATAAAACATTATCTTAGCAGACATATTGCACTGCACCTGACATAATAAACGTCCACTCCAAACGCATCCACGTAACGAAGGGTAGTGAAACATTCTATACTCTACTATTGATTACTATCTCGTTATGTTTTTTTAGATAAGAGTTAAAGGGGACTCATGCAAACTGTGATTACTTTTTTATACTATTTTGTAGAAACAGAAGTAGAATTGGCTTATGCAGGGGGTCTTAGGTACTTCATGGAAAGTACAAATAGGATTGAAGAACCAACACATAATTAAAGTAGTATTTCGGCTTCTAAGGTAGCCGGCGGATCACTTGAACCTCTCCAAGTGATTCGGTGTTTATGAGAAATTTCATGTATATTATGTAAAAGTCACAACACTTACAAATTTACTGGTGAAATTATAAGACTTGTTAGATTTAATATAGAAGCTTTAAAATACTTAAAGAACTCAAAACCTACTGCGCAAGTATTATTTTTATTATTTGTATTTTACCTTCACCTATATGTCCCTAACTTTATAATGTACATACAACTTTTAACTTAAATAAGGACATTACATCAATGGAATATTTTTGACAAGTTCTCTGAAACCGTTCATTTACTCGATAGCAGTAATTAATTTAAAAAACTCACATAGTTACTGTATTAATTTCTATTAAAAAATATGATAAGGTAAAGTTTTGGTACAACCTCAGTTGTAGGGGGTAATCTCTGGATCTACCGAACCGATTTAAAAAAATCTTTTATCAATAGAAAGCCACATTATTTGTGAGTATTATAGGCTATATTTATGTATAATATATACATGTTCCACCCGTGCGAAGCCGGGGCGGGTCGCTAGTTATTATATATTGCTATACAATATTCGACCATTCAGATATAGAGCCTCTACTAGCGACACCTCGCCTACAACACACAAGGCTACTGAGGTCACAAAGGAACATACAAACATAACATGCTTAATATATATACATTATTATACATAACTTTTTGTTTAACACCATAAAAATTAACAGGTTAATATTTATAGTAGAAAAGACTTCATTTGTAGCACATAATCTACACCGTAGTAACCTCGTAGCGCGTAGCAACTCGTAGCAACACGTAGCACGATTTAACAATTTTTTTATAAAATCCCTGACTCCCTGCGTTCGTTATTTTAGTATTCTTGAAGTTTGTTAATTTTAGTGTGTAAAAAGTTTTGTCCTTAATTATGAACATAATAATAAAGTAGGAATATAATAAAGAGTGAATCAAGGACTTTATACAGAAAGCGGTACTCCTCGACACGGCACGCATAGCGAGGAGGTGCCTCGCCTTAACCACCGGTAACTTACCACTGCCAAACTCTTTGAATACAGGCGTGATGGTAGATTTAACAGTAGAAAATTTACAATTATAACTTACATCTTGATAAACTCATTTTATATCAACGGAGACCCACGACGCTCATCTGAGATGTCATGAATAATCGAATGTATGGTATTCGCTTTTATAGAGGTACATAGATGAAGTGTTAGGTTTTTACAAGTTCGCGAGCAGCTGACGCTAACCTGCGTGGTCATCAGCATTAACTCATATACTGTCCCACTGCTGGGCACGGGTCTCCTCTCAGAATGAGAGGGGTTAGCCTATAGTCCACAACACTGGCCAAGTGTAGGTTGGCAAACTTCACATACCGTCAGAACCGTCAGAAATCTCTAAGGCATGCAGATTTCATCACGATGATTTCCTTCACCGTTTAAGCGAGTGATAATTAATTATTAAACGCACGTGAATTCGAAAAGTCAGAGGTGCTTGTCTTAGATTTGAACTCGAGACCTTTGACTTGGTAGTTCAATGGTCATATGACTAGGCTATCACTGCTATTATCGCCTGCATGGTCGTTGATACTTAATTCTTAATAAGATATAAATGTCACATATGTTTACCTAAACTGTTGGCAAACGTACCAAAGAGGTCATGTGCTCTATGGAACGGGGAGTGCGCTAGGTGTTGTAGCTGCAGTGGCGGCAGCGGCGGGTGCGGCCGCGGCGCCAGGATGCTGTCGATGGTAAAGAGTGGCGCGGGCGGGCGCTCGGGCAGCGCGCCGCCCAGCAGCAGCGCTGTGCTGAGCAGCGCCGGCGCCTCCCGCGGCCAGCCGCCGCCCGCGCCGCCCATGCCGTCCTCACCGCCGCACGCGCCCTGCGTCGCCACGCTGCTGACCACCGCCACGACGTCCTCACCGCAAACAACACAACACCCTTGCCGCTGTCGGGACCCGCACCGAACTCCACATCATACAATAGTGTCTAAAGTCTTTCCAAACATAACGGCCACTCACTTTTAATATAATTATAATTATATGCACTTTATTCAACAAGAGTATGAAAATTGCTGTTAATTTGCAATCGAATTACGATAAGTATCGAAATCGGAAAAGCGTCGATTTTTGGTGTGATGATGGGATAATACTCGGGTGAAGCGATTGCGAGCAAATCGTTTTAGTGAGCAGTACGGAGTAGTACGGTCGCGGCGCGAGTGTCGGGCGCGGCGTGTGTGGGGTGAGCAAGGCGTGCGCCGGGGCGTGGCGCGCCAGGCCCCGCCTCTCGCACAGCTTAATGGATGTGACAATACGACGCTCCCGAACAGTTGATATAATAGTAATCTCTGTATCCCTCCCCATAAGTTGTAATCTGTTATAATGAAACGCGTAGGTATGTTGTGCAGATAGCGAGCGCGTCACGCTCAGTGGAGCAACTATCAGTTACTCGTTTAATAATGACACTGATGACGCTTAATATTATTACCCGAGTGCTTTTTAAATAATCAGCTTAGTAATTATATGTGATAATACGTCAGTCAGTACAAAATGACTAAGTAAGGAAGCTCAATTTTTTTATTCAAACATCGAGATGTAATAATTATAGAGCAAGTAAAAGTCAAGTAAATCCTGCATATTTGAATTATTTATATAAGCATCTGCTTATATATATAATTATCTAATTATATACTTAATTAGGTTTTGAATAAAACAGTGATAGTCAAATGATTTGAATTGACCTCTAATATTATAAATAAAATTATACTGAAATGACCAAATATACACAATTATGTTTGATAGGCTTGCGTTTGACCACCCTCTCACCCGATGTTAAGTGAAGTTGCTGTCAACGATGGATTACGCTTTCCTAGAACCTATTCACTCGTGATTTGAACACATCAAAACTTCTCGTTCTTTTGCTGGAGTCTATTTCCGGTTACGTATAACCGGAAACAGACTCCAGCAAAAGGTTCCATTCCCTAAGGGTACGCATGAGGAAGGAGAAAGCATAACGCTTCATGCCTTAGGTATCCGTTAAATATATTGCTAACTTTCTATAAATCAACACTCCTATAAGTCACTATAGATGAAACACATAGGGTAAAATATATTATTCCAGTAGAAATAAACGGCACTGGGTCGTCGTAGCTGCGGCTTTCATAGGCAGGATTATCCTTTACCTACTCTATTCGCAATCTTGCACATTCATATATTATTATTTTTTTTATTGACATAATATGTACCTTCCTATGTACGTATAAAAAGTATGTCCTACACCGCCAAGCATCCCATATCACGACTCAGCCTTTTTGTGACAATTTTGATTCTCGCAAGGGATTAGAACTTGTTCCTAACAGCGAACAAATTGAATGACTTGTTTTGTCAAAAGTTGCGCCTGCGGCGTTTCACGACGTGTTCGCCTTTTTGCAGCTTATAAGAATCGTTTAACAATACCTAATACTCACAGTACCACACATCTCGTATTATGAAGATAAAGGGTAAAAAAAGGTATTGTCAATCCCTGGATGAAATATAAATTAAATGGATGTTTGGATATAAAGCGGTCGAAAGAAAGATTAGGTTAGATACTTGTTTATAGAGGCCCAAATTGCGAATAGTACCTAGATGGTAGAACAATTGTCATAAAAATCACATAACAGTGTACAGTTTAGGTACCTACCTACCTATCTACGTACATATTGAGTAAGTTCCGTACAATGTAAGAATAGTATTGTACAAACGCTAAACCTTTATAGGTATAGGTACCCTTGGATAACTTACTTTGTGATTGACAGTGCCTCATTACTGTGGGTCATACTCATAACAAGCAGATAAGAAAAAGTTTCCTATTTGTAAAGTACCTACTAAAATAAGACTGGTATGACCTTGTGCATTAATAATGTCCACGTTTGTGTGATGTTGCGTAGATGAGTGTCCATTCGGGGCGGGGTGCGACAGCGCTCGGCGGCGGCCGCGGCGACTCGCCAAATATTGACAAAGGTGGGAGCGAAACCCGAGCGCGGTTCTGTTTGCCTGTAATTGATGTAATTAGTCGTGTCGCCCAGCTGCCAACGATAAAACCTCCGATCCAATGTTTGCGCAGTTAATATGATACTTTTACGAACCGGAAACATCTTTACGGTGTTCTATTCCGACAAATATTGGTCACTCGACGATGCGTGACAGTAAGTCAAGATTACCTGGAAAAATCAAAGTATGTACGTATGATTTCAACCAGATGAATGCAAACCGTTTAAAAGTCGTTTACGAAACGACAAAAGTAAACAGAAGCCTTCTAATTCCCTCATTCATAAAAATATCATTGTATATATTGTTTTTCATTTTCGGCGTCGGACACATAAAATTTACGTAGAATAAGTATAAATAATACATTATCTAATAAATATCATCGATCATACACACACGTGTATATAAAACACTGAATATTTGTCACAAAATCTTGAGCCAGCTCAAGTATTTCACTATATAAGTACCTATGCAGATAGACACCTTTCTCTGTAGCCTTCTTCAGACACCTAATACTTGTCTGGTCCACAGTACGAATAGGAGCAGATTTATTACCAACCTAAAAAGTAAATTAGTAATGTATGTGCATAAAAAACTAACAGCAACAGCAACCATGGATAAACCATGAATATGTGCATGTTGCGATGTCTGTCGATATAAGTAATGTATTACTCGGAATTAATATTAACTACTCATAATATTAAATAGAACGTGGGATCCTATTGCAAATGCAAATAGGTACACATATCGACTGGTATTAAGTATGAATGTCGCCGATTTGTTTCGGTGCGACAGTCAGCAGCTGCCAATCCCTTTGATACGAGCCAATGGAAAATTAACTCTATATAATACGGCGATTATCCGCGTATGACTTAATACAGGACACGCACAAAGGGTATAAGCATTAAAATAGCTAACAATGGCCCGGATTATCCGGGGCTAACCTCCTGATTGCTAACAATGTGTTGTTCAAACCACGTTTGCTATGCTGTAAACATTATACGGTTATAGATATACCCATGTCTATATTAAACTACATTACAATGCATACAAATGCGCCCTTATAAATGTTCTCGATATATATATAAATAATATTCTGATGTTGCAGGGCAAGGAAATTTAGTATATAGTAATGTAGATGTTGTATCAAGTTAAATTTATTAAGCTATGGGATACTTTTCTTCCGGTAGTTATTACGAGTAGATAACTAATCAGTAAAGATGTGTTTTTGTAAATGTTACCCCATGCTAGGATTTTCTCTTTCGGCCTCAAATTTATTCATAGTTATGATCATGTTGTCAAAATGATAAGTATGTTTAATACGACGTAGTAAGCAGACGTGTGACAGTTACATGTGCCCCTCCAACTAACGTTATTTAAATGCGTGAAAAGAAAACCATAATTAATTAATGGTGTAAACTATGCAATGGCTTCGGCCTCTTAGTAAAAGTTGACTTAAACTGAAATGCAACTGAAATACGTACAGTGGGTCTTTACGAAAAAGTTATTCAATATTTGTCCATCAAATATTGAATATATTTTTTTAACCGTTTAAGACGTACACCTACAATGTAAGAATTAGTTCTTACATTGTAGGTGTATATAGAAATGTACCTACCTACGTCATGTCAGCAGTCTTTTTTTTATATACACAAAAAGTATGTATATCAACTAGGGTACTTACACTGCTTACTTGAGTACCGAACTGACTATTGACAAACCTCACAATATCCTACTCAGTAGTCAGTACTCACCTATATCTAAACTGTTATTTTAATCCTAAGAATATAATGTTACAGTAATAACAGTGTTAGCAAACCGCGCCGCTAACAAGATTGAGTGATGTAGGGGCTAGGCTTCTTAGCGCTAATGCCCCTAAGTATGGCGCCCTGGATGCACTAAGAGCATTAGTGCTTTGTGTTCTGCTGGAACTAGGGCTCTTGCTTTGGACAACGATTTCTTTATAGCCTACCTACCTATTACTTTTAAAACATTAGCCTAGTGATATAACCATTGGATTGCCAAGTCAAAGGTACGCACCTCTGACTTTTCGAAATCTTGTGAGTATTAATAATTAGATAATAATCACTCGCTTAAACGGTGAAGGAAAACATCAGGAGGAAACCTGCCACTGGCATACATGAGAGATTTTCTCAAAGGCGTGTGAAGTCTGACCGATCCGGGTTGCATTAGGCCAGCGTGGTGACTTGCGACTAGCGTTCTGACGTGAGAGGAGACCCGTGCCCAGCAGTGGGATGTTGGTTGATGATGATGTGGGTAAAACCGTAATTATTATTGTACACTGGCTAATTTATTACGTTCATTCGTCCTAGTATAATGCCAACAATTGAGACACGCGTGGTGGACTATAGCCTAATCCCTTGCATTCTAAGAGGAGACCCGTGCCCAGCAGTGGGACACTATATGGGTTGATCATGGTGATGTGTGTAAAGTCGTAATTATTATTGTACACGGGCCAATTTATTACGTTCATATTAGTATAATGCCAACAATTGAGACTACACTCCGACTCCGAGCGGCATGAGAGAACAATACCTACTCTTCTTAAAATATTCTTCTCTTCTATAAAAACGATCAGGTTGGTCCATAGATATATTGGCGTTAGTCAGAACCAGGGTCGAACCACCGTTGTATTGTCCCCGATGTTTCTAAATTATGTAACTATATTACGTACATAATATTATTGGCAAGCTGGTAATGTACAAGTGCGAAATATAAAATACTGCTTGTTACTATTTAACTTTTCACAGTTACCAATTTATTCACAATACGCGAATATAATTATATTTTGCAAACAACTGGGATTACCTAACGCAATGACTTTACCACCTATCGGTCTCTGCCTATACCTAAACTATATAACAATGATTATAACTTCACTCAGGTACTGAAATCCGTTGTGCAACTGAGTGTGTTATGAGAACACACACCGTGAAACGACATACATATTTTGTGATAACTTTAAATATTAGTACTTATCATTTAATTTTTTCAGTTTATTTTTTGCAATAATAATAGTAAGTATCTACTGATCTGTCTCGTTGGCTTAGTGGTTAAAAGCGCGACAGCTTATCGTGATGTCATAAATTTGATCCCAAGTCAAACAAAGTGTTTTTGGATTTTACTACGAAATTATTATATTATTATTATATTAATTCCTATTAGTTTATTACGAACGAATGAATAGAGAGACACTATAAAAATGACATATTTTGATCATTTTATGTACTTTCAATAAGCCCTTCAATAAGTTAATTAATTTGTAGACAAAATTCTTCCATGGTAAGCGAAAGTACTTCAGAAGGCCTCGGCCTTGAAAAGTCGGGGCTCTTTTGAAAGCAAACCTTTAGAAAAGTGCTCAATAGACCGTGACGATCATGAACTTAGCTACTCATAATGACTTATTTGCGCAAGACACCACTTTTAGGGTTCCCTAGTCTAAATAGAAACCCTTTAGTGTCGCAATATTTATGGATATTGCGATTGGGAATTGCGAAATAAATGGGTATTTGTCCGTCTGTCTGACACAGCCGCTCTCCTCGATGCTATAAAGATTTGGCACAGTTGAACCTGCGTAATTACAATCCGTTGAAAAATATATGCGTAAACTTCATTTATCCGTTCACAATACCTATTACTGGATCTATTACAATCTGAATAAATAAATTAAATTAATACATATCTAGAATTACGTGTAGATAATGTGTATTTAAAGCGATCAACGTATCACGTATCTGTATTATTTACGAAAAATTAATGCTCCTCGGGAAGGGTGGGGGATCACCACTTTCATTAATTTGATGTTAGTATTTCCCGTTTAAGCGGGTCTGGCATGGTATAGGCTTTTCGTATACTGAGAGGTCAGCTTATACTGTCCCTAGGTTGAAAATAAGTATTATATATAGGTAGGCATATTTATAAATATTTAGGCATTTATTTATTCGTAAACGTGTCATGTATTTCTAAAAAGCTCGTAGCTCTTTACACCAAATCAACTAAATACAATATTTATGATAAAATATAATATCCCATTTTTAATTACTTCAATCTTATTGGGTTAGATAGAAATAATGATTTTACACTATTGAGGTAGTGATATTCTTAATAACGTGTGTTAATATATCGGCATACCTACCTCCCTAGTAGTCGGTTCGCAAGCGTGTTGGTTCAATCCCCGGATCGAGCAATAACACTGTATTTTCTGGGATACTCTCAGTAGCAGCACTAGCAGCCCGGAGTTTGTATTTGTGTCTAATTAAATATGAGTGATTAAACGAACTTACCTGTAAGTGAAGTTCGATCATCATTATATGAAGACACTGTCCTTCAATGATCACCATGTAGTCCCCTCGTTTTCATGGAACCGACGCACGATATTCAAAGATTTTTTAGAAAATATTTCTGCTGAAAAAAGCAGAAACTAAACGCCCTGTCTCCGGCTCCATCAGTTGTCAACTGTAACTGTCATTCTTTTTAAAGCCACACATTTTTCACAATTTTGTTCTGGGTAAAAAGAAAGAATTCTTTCGAATGGGCGTGGGTGGGCTCCCGTGATCATTGAAGGACAGTGTCTTCATATAATGATGATCGAACTTCACTTACAGGTAAGTTCGTTTAATCACTCATTATACTTCAGACGTCCTTCAATGATCACCATGTAGATGTTTAAAGCTTCATCAAAATTGTAACAAATGTGTAAAATTAAGGAAACATCCTGTACATTTATATAGTTTCTTTACTTTTAATTATTGAATGTTGAACTATATTTCAGTTTATGTTGGAATACAAATTTCGTTGTATAAGTAGGTACTTAATTATATTGCACTTTATTATATTTATTGTAACACCATGTATACCATGTTTTATGCAAATAAATGTATTATTATTATTAATTATTTCATTTTTATCCATACCTCATTGCACATTGTGGCACACAAGGCAGTACCAGTGCCGCGAGGCACTCTCCATCAGTCAACCCTCAGATCAAAAGGAAATCAACCAAATTAGATTAATATTATCATAATAATTTAAACATTTAAGTTTTAATATTCTTAATCTTTGTAATCATTTACCCGTAATTAATAAGATTACTAATCATTTACCATAATTATAACCATCTTTATAATAATATAGAGCTCCAATGCGTTACTTGAACCTGTACTGTGCTCCACACTGAATAATATTACCTTTGTGAAAGAGATAAATAAATACCTTTATTATTATGACATATTGTAATATGAAGTGAAAGGTTTTATATCCTCCAATGAGTAGGTACTGCTCATGTAGTGTTAAGAGTAAATTATTTAGAATTGTTATAGGTTGTAAGGTCTATCTTACAGTAGGTAATTATGCACATGCACATAAGCACTTCGTCATTAATGATATACTGTCTAGTTGAGACTGAAGTAGATGCGTGTCTAATACCTGTACTTACCTACATAAATGTATTTATTTATTTTAGGTATTGAATAAGTTCAATGAATATTTGTGAATAAATATTTCCATTTATTATTAATAGGAAATAGGTAATTAAAGACCACCTGGTCTTTAATTACCTAAAGGACACGTAAGAGTACCTACTCTTACGTGTCCTTTATCTGTCTACTGATTGTTATTGTTGTAGGCCTTCTATTTGCTGTGGGCTTTTATAAGCTGTACAGATTTCAATATTATCTCTATGAACCTTTGCTCTATGTGTCTAGACATGCCATAGAAGGACAAATTTTAAGGTTGTTTTGTAAAGATAAGAGAATTAAGTTGGGTTGTTATCAGCTGGTAGCATTTATTTTGATACTATCAGGTGTTGTGGCCTGTAGTTATCTTAACTGAATTTTAGCATTTTGCCTGACAAATGTTATACTGAAGTATACTTATTAGATATTGATATATAATAATGAGATAGGTTCATAGTTGAATTTTATGAACAGAAAATCTAATCTCTATTAAGGTTAGTCTTCTTGGCTAATTATTCTACATATATTTTTATAAAAATAGCTTTTTCTAAAAATATAATAAGGTTGGTTTCGTTTCTAATGAACATAATGAAGAAGTATTAGATAAGTTCTTTTACGTCGTCGTATTGGTTTTTCATCTTGCATAATTTCTTCCATATACACTCCTCACTATCACTGCATTTCAGCATGTTTATTTTAGTATAATATTAACGTAAAAACACTTTTTAAACGAAAAGAAAAGTTTTTACGTTGTGCGTCATTTACACGAAAAAAAGGAATGACAGTTACAGTTGACAACTGATGGAGCCGGAGACAGGGCGTTTAGTTTCTGCTTTTTTCAGCAGAAATATTTTCTAAAAAATCTTTGAATATCGTGCGTCGGTTCCATGAAAACGAGGGGACTACATGGTGATCATTGAAGGACGTCTGAAGTATAATAGCTACTGACAAAATTTCATCTCTTATGACATGGATATAAACCTAAACACTTACAGCCAGTCGTCAAATCACTGTAGTGTAGGTACGGACGTACCTAAACACCTCTATCTACCTAACCCTTCGAGGACTACAAGCGTGATGATTTGATATGTTTAGTTTTTTATTTATTTTTTATTCTACTAAGGTGCCAAACAGCCCACCTGATGGTAAGCGGTTACCGTAGCCTATAGACGCTTGCAACACCAGGAATATCACTTGCGCGTTGCCGACCCTGTATTGAAAGAAGAATAGTTGAGTTGGCAGTATAAGGGTCAAAGTCCCCTCACTGCCAACACAACGTTTCCTCGTGGAGCACTGGCAGCCTTGCTCACCGTAAGAAACACAACACAGCTCAAAGCAGTGTTATTTTACTTCGATTTTCTGCAAGGCGGAGGTACTTCCCCAGTAGGGCAGCTCCAATTTGAGTGGAATTACTCCCACTATGCCCTACCTCTCTTAAATTTTATTATTCAATATTAATAAAATGTATAGTATAGGTAATCCGAAATTTCAGAGCAGGAATAGTCGATTCGGAAACACTTAATTACATTTATTATAACAAAGATTTATATTGACACAAGTAAATAAGTATTGCCGGTCATTAGCATTTCAGTAATAATGTGGTGGTCACGTCTTTCATAATGTATTTCGTGGTAAGTATCTACTTCAGACTCGTAGTGTACATGCAACGCAACGGTTTATTGCAGACCTTTTACTGACAATGCTAATGGTTAGGTTAGTCTGGGGCTCAAGTCTGCTATTTTATTGTATCTACTGTAATCTAGTAGGTACAGACAACAGCAGGTCAACCTATCCAAAACTGTCAAAATTTCCCAAGTGAATATGAACCTTATAATTTTGAAATAAAGTTGAAAATCAATCAAATAAATTTGACAGATTGTGGTAGCTTGATGTGCTGGCCTCTGTACCTACATTACTATTACTACACACTAACACATACCTACACACATGTCATTCCTTATATCATTGAGTCCCAGTGGACGACGATTATCAGTTATAACTACTATCTACTTGTATCTAATACAGGTACTATTCTACCATGGTAGAATAGTACACGTATTAGATAATATTCTCTTCCCCTGACAGCTAGGTCACGTGATTGGTACGTAGTGATGTCATCGACAGTCTGACGTTTGATATCTATGTTGTCAATACATGTAAATAAATTACCTTATTTTTCTCTTGCTTTTATGTACAGTTTAGGTACTTTTTTAACTACCTACATAAATAGATGAAAAACACGAGGTAAAAACAGGTGGGCTACTAAGCAATTTATTTTACATTTATCTCTGATTATAAATCTTCTTAATTGTATTGAAGATTCAAGCAGCAGCAACACTGATCGTGACATTCATGACGTCACCGCGTACCAACGTGGGAAGAGAATACCTAAAGTATAAGGTTTAAGAACTTTATTTCTCAAAAATAATTATATTCACTTTCATGAGAAAATAACATTTATAATTAAGTTATAGGGCGACGAGACAGTTTATGCCGAAATTAAGTAGGTAAATATATAAAGGTAAAGTATAACATTTTTTGATATTTAACATTTAAGTTTTACAATTATTTTATAAATTTAACAATTTGAAATAGGTACTATAATATGTTTTTTAGTGCTATAAAAAGTATATTCGGACTTCTGTAGTTTTGCATTTTTAGGCAACTTGTTGTATGTCCTTCATACAGAATAGTACCTACTTTTCCCATAGTTTGTCCGAGGTGCCTGAAGGGCTGTATTATTTGCTTATCTAGTTTTGACCTTTTTTGGGTGCTTGATTTTTTTGAAAAAGTTATCTGTGTATGTATGTTGTTCACAAGTAAACAAGTATTAAATCTATATATTTGCGAAATATTCATTAGCCTAGTGTCTTTATAAAGTTTAAGTGTAGGTGTGCGAAAATGATATTGAAAAAGAACCTTGATAATTTTATTTTGAGCTCTTTGCAAGATAGTTAGGTTAGATTTATAGGTAGAGCCTTAAATTTCTATTAGGTATTCCAAATGAGGTTTCATCATGGAGTTATAAATAATTTAATAAACATTTGGCGGGGAGACACCGAACAATGCTGCGTAATGCATACCTGGCGTATCTATGCATATAATTCTACCATGATAGGTACAATTGAAATAGCTTATTGACTGACTTGGGTTACACGTCTATCGTCAGAGTTGTCACCTCTTCTCTATTAGATATCTATCTAATATATAAAATTCTTGTGTCACAGTATTTAATAAAACTCCTCCGAAACGGCTTGACCGATTTTTATGTTTCTTTTTTGTGTATTCGGTCTTCAATCAGTATGCGAGGAAAGGTCTCGCTAATTGATGGGGTCCAGCGACCGCTAGACCGCAGCCTGTCATGGTCGTGGCGAATTTCGCGGATCCCATGGCCATGACTATAGGGCAGGTGAAGGCAAGTGTGGTTTTTAGTCGGTACGAGTCCGACATATCCTATCACCTCCCCGGGTGGCGGAGGATCCATGAGGATTTTCCGTACATTTTTATTCAATAAAAAAATGTTTTTTTTATAGTCTAACACAACAGTCTACTGTAAGTAGGTACTCTGTATCCAGTTCTCAACTTGTTTTAAGTGTAATTTCACTGCTAATCTGACAACGACAACAATTACCAACACACAATAAGTAAAAAAATAGCATAAAGGTATTCAAAGTCGATGCAAATGTTATTGTCATACCTTATTTGCTTTGAGTCGAGTTTGTAATGTATAAAGTGTTGTGTAATGTTTAACTCTATTAACGTTGTAGCGGACTTAATTGAAATAGCTCAACATTACTTGCAATCTGTGAGACGTGCAGAAATGTTGCGTAACATTAAATGAAAAACCTATACCATACTCATTTAATATACACATAAGTAATAAGTTACTTATGAGTTATCACAGATCAATAAGAGCACATACTTTCCGTGTCCAAAATCTATTATTTTTACGTCTATGGAACTGCGGGCACAACAATTAACTAATGATTTAATTTGAATGACGACGACTGTGGTCTAATGGTTTGCATGCCGGACTGCTGCTCACGAGGTCGTGGCCTCGAATCCCACAAAATACATATACCTATTTATGTGATAAATATGTTTGTGTTTGTGTGGGTGTTTCTTATGTATTATATATACTTATGTATTTACAAAACAAAGTATATAAATATGTAGATATCCATTGTGTAGTGTAGGTACCTACCTATAGTACCAGCTTTGCTTAGTTTGGGACTAGTTGGTGCTGTGTAAAATTGACCAAAAATATTTAATATTATTATTAATTTACAAAAAATAGACGACGAAAATGTAATGTATTATATCTATGTAACTATCTTCAAAACTATCAATAAGTTCTGAACACGAATAAATTCTAAATAAAACACATTGTTCTATTAAAATTCTTACATGTACATAACTCAACAAAAGACCGTGATGAACTCATAAGCGTGTATAATCAAACTGAATACTCGAAGAGATCTGCATTATGTTGTAAATCTCCGGACATGGACCAACAAGGGCGGGGATTAACAGTGCTAAGTCATTCGGAAGAATTGTTTAACGCTATCCAAATAGCGGCGTTTGGAACGCGAAAAGACCCACTAAGCAGATAATTTTCGATAGATTCGAGCTTATGAACCGTCAATCAACTGTGTGTTATGTTGAATGAAGATTTCTACGAGCTGAGGTTAACAATGCTGCCATTGATGACGAGACCTATTCAAGTTGATCCTACGATATCTAAGTAGGTTCGCTTCTACGCTCTGACTCGATAAGCGGTTACCTACTTGTAAAATGTGAAAATTTATTCATAATCGTGTAACTTAATACTGACCGGAAAGCATTATTATCATCTGTGAGTAATAAGGCAGTGGCAGAAAGACAGCCCAAAAAAAAAATAAGCATGTTAAAAAGTACAAGGTAACTTAATAATAAAAATCTAAGTAGTTTATTTTATATATATTGAGAAAAAATATTTTCATTGATCCATTTATGAATAACTGTAATAATTAAAGAAGGCATGATAATAGTCTACTTAAAGAGTACAAAGTATTGAGTTAATTAGTGAACATGTTGCATATTATCCGCATCCGCACACAGACGTGACAGGGGCGACTTTAATAGACAATCGTTACTGTACCAAGGGAGGCCTTTGGCCGGCAGGGCGAAAGGGTTAACAACACAATTCACAGTGTTTGATGTAAATTAATGAGGTTAACAATAAAGTAACTACTTGTATTTTTACCTTATTGTTTTTCCTTTTATAGTATCCACCTTTAAGCCACATTAAGCTGCTATGGCGCTTTCTATAAAAGGCGAATTAAGATTTTTGTCCTAAATTGTAAAACACATAATATCTGATAGTTTGAATACTGTTACTGCCTGGACTTGGTGGACTTTAAAAGAGGCCATGATTTTCTGCGTTGTTTTTGGCGTTTCTTCTCAGAAGTCATGAGCTAGGAAATATCGGCGCCATAGGTATAGATAATTAGCTTCTGCGTTTTCGTCCGCGTGGAAAAGTTACTTTTAATAATATCGTTGTAATTTGGCAAATTAACTCAAAATCGTTATAAATTATAGCCTATATTTTATTCTGATGTATAATCCATTCATCCATTCTCACAAACTTTCACATTTATAATATTAAGTAGGAAATAGGATATTCTGTAAAAGGTAACCAACGTGGCGTCGCAGTTATTTTGACACCCCTACATCTCAGCTGGGCATGAATTTCATGTTTAATTTCTTTAGTTAGCGTGATAATCAGCTAATTAAGAGTTATTGTTAAGTTTCTGTATTCATTGGTGTCTAATCGTGGTATCCAACATTAAAAGTCGCTATTTTGTAGCTCATTAGTTTTTGTTTGTCTGGGTGTTTCTTGTGTAGGTATTTTATGTAGTATGCATTTACAAAAAAAGGATAACATATAAGTAAAAATAAAAAAATTGTAGCAGAAGTAGACATATAAAATAGTTATTTTTCTATCTAGTTACCACTAAGGTGGCAAACAAGAAAAATCAAATACCACTTTGCTCAAACTGATTATCGAACCCAGGGCCTAGCGTAGCAGTCGCATTCTACGGCCATAAGGTTACTGAGAAAGTTTGATAGATTTTTTTAACTAAAAAAAGTAACCCGAACAAAAAATGTCTAAAATTTTTGAAAAATCAAACTTCTTGCTTTACCTTGCCGACGATATAAAAATATTTAAAATTATAAAAGGTATCAATGATTGTCGAGAACTTCAGAACGATCTTGATAATTTATGTCAATATTGTGAAAATAATATGCTTCATCTTAATGTTAATAAATGCAATATAATATCATTTACTAGAAAAAATAAAGTTATAGAATATACTTACAAAATGAATATAGATATCATCACAAGAGTGTCGGAGGTGCGAGACCTTGGGGTTCTGCTCGATAGTAAGTTAATTTTTGATAGCCATGTAACTTCCATTGTCATTAAGGCTTTTCGAATGTTGGGTTTTGTTCTGCGAGTTACTAAAGATTTTAAACTCTTGTTTACTGTGTTACTTCTTTTAAGGCCATTGTTCGACCGATACTAGAGTATGCATCTGTAGTATGGAATCCGCAATATCACATATATATTGACCAAATTCAAAGGGTTAATTTAATGAAGCATATCGCATGGAGAAATAATAAGAAAAATAACTCTGAAATAATATGTAATTTAACGTCATTACCAAATTTATTATTATTTCCAAATTTTAGTGATTTAGTTGTAAAAACATTATTGTATCCGTCGTAAATTTATAGATAATATGTGGAAACTGTTTTTGGATCATGTACTATTAATATTGTAAATTTTCTTGTTATATTGTAATCTGTTTGTTTCCCAAATAAAAATAAAAAAATACAAGACGCCGCGTTTGTATATTTATTTATTTATAAGTAGTCCTCATGGATCATCCACCACCGGAGCAGGCGGCAGGGTATGTTGCACTCATACCTGCTCTATAGTCATGGCCATGGGATCCGAGAAATGCGCCACGACCATGACTTACATAGAGTCATCTGAACGATCGGCTTGTGTTGTGTAGGTATATGAAAATATACCTATGGTTGTGGACGCACCCACGATATAGGAGGAATCCCTAGTGTATGGAAGTCTAACAAGAATTAATTTCAGGAAAATCGCTCAGTGTGGCCCTTTAGCTTCCGTGAAAAAGCCAACATTTCGTCACAAAGGAATGCGATAAAAACTACACGTTCTCCCCTGTAACTGTTCGACAAGAAGCATCTTAAACGCAACGTTTTCAATTACCACTTCTCCAAATATCATAGCATAGCATTAATTTATTGGCAAATATGACTAAGCAATGTCTTTGTCTTATACGTGTGTCATTTTGCGATCAACACGCTTGGGTTCAGTCTAAAAAATGTTTTGAGATATTCATAGAGTAAATTTTCATGATTATTTTAGCGAAGGATATATTTGACTGCGGGCAGGATTCAAACCTGCGTCTTCTGTTTAGGTACACCACTTATATGATTGTGACCACTATGCCACCGCGAGTCCCACCCGCCAGGTCGAAATTTACCTTCACATTCTGAATTTACGTCTTTATGACAACCAACGAAATTTATTAAATGAAATTTATGTATCTCTGGTCTAGCCTGTTCTAGTGTATAGTTATAGAACGCGCTCAAAGAGCGATACTAAAGGTAATGTACTTAAAAAAAAGAATATTCTCCACCGACAAGCTTTACGAATTATGTAATCTGCTGTCAGTCAAAAAATTGTAATCCTCAAAACACACAAAGAAATACCATAATATGACCCTAAAATATTAGAAAAAAGAAATAAACACTGCATAGTAAACGTTCCCAAAATTAAAACAGAATTTGCCAAACAATAAAATTAATAAACAAATATATGTAAGTATATTAAATATAATGATAAAAAAAATCCTATTTGTAAGAAAAACTTAATAACATGGCTACACAATTAAAATTATAATGATACAGAGCTTCTCTTGCAACGTGTGTCATAATAATAAATAATTTAGTGATGTTATTTGCTGACATAGTCACACAATCATGTACATTTAAAATCTCTCTCTGTCACAAACACACATCCACACATTTTATGGTGACATCAGTAAAACAAATTGAAAAGCAAGTTTTTGCTTCTTTAAAATCTTAGCATGGAAAATCCCAAAATATACAAAAAGATAGTACATTTTCTATGTAAATAGTATATATATTTTTATATATATACTATTTACATATAAATAGTATATATATATATATATATATATATATATTTAGGAAAGCCTACAGACTAATAACAAGTATTGGTAAGGAACAATTATGTTACAAAAATTGCTAATAACAAGCTTCCACATATTTTAAACATAGTTTTAAACATTTTTTTACTACATAGTTCCTACCCTACCTACTTAAATTGGGTCCTACTGGCTATTTGGAATCGAATCGGGAATCTGAGAATATCTGGAAATCAGATGGGTTCGATTCCCAGGCCGAGCAGTGTTATTGGATTTTTCTATGAAATTCTCAGTAGCAGCTCGGAGTAGGATTTGTGCTCGTTTAATGGCAATAGGCTCGCCCCCTATTACATGGGATATAAAATATACCGACGAACTGTGGGTGTATATTAATACTCAACTGCCCAATCCTTCGAGGAATACAGGTATGTAATAATAAGAAGAATGCACATATAAAAGCAACTCACTCACTGATTAATCACGAAATCTCAGAAATTACAAGGCCTTGTAATTTGGCACATGGGTTACTTATAAGATATAGGGGTCCGTTAAGAAAGAGATTTGGAAAAAAAACCCACAGGATTGGCAAAAACGAGATCAACGTAGGTAGCACCTCGGGGCACTGCTAGCACGAGTATTATAGGTGTGTTTATTTGTACCCATCCCGAACTATTTCCAGGACGCTTTTATAAATTACTAGCGACCCACCCTCGCTTCGCACGGGTGCAATGTACTAATAAAATACATGTATTATACATATAAACCTTCCTCTTCAATCACTCTATCTATTAAAAAAACCGCATCAAAATCCATTGCGTAGTTTTAAAGATTTAAGGTGGATGTTCTTATCGACCTACCATACATTTTTTCAAACACTTTTACGCTAAAAGTAGACACTCTTTGTTTAAAACTTTATCACTTTTCTACAATTAAATGTAGGCGCTTGTGAACTTTTTAGGAAATAAATTACACAAGAGGATTCCTCTAGTGTAATTTATTTCCTAAAAAGTAAAGTAAAGTGAGTCAGTAAGATAAAGTGATTCGTTCACTAAAGCCTCCACTGAAGCCTCCACTACTCCTATGACTTATTATTGTTCCAATTTTACGTAAAACAAAATAAACTAAAAAAAGTGGACTTCAACGCCATCTAGCGGGAAAATGACCGGGTACAGACCGTATGTTTCACCTTAAGCATACATGGGGATATAGGGACAGAGAAAGCGACTTTGTTTTATACTATGTGGTGATTTATAATTCTAACAAGTCAAGGTAGGTATTCATCATTATGATCAAATGACTTGCTTTATCTAAAACATCCAACAAAGTGATTGCTACTTTTTTTAATTTGTCCATGAACTAGTACAGCCGCTTGCGGAATAATTTCTCCACCGCTGTAGACGGTGCTCTGCTACTTACCGATATAAATAGGCAATCAATGTATCAGAGGTCAGTTACAACCGGACTTCCTCTCAGGACTTACCTACCGAGGAAGTACAACAACCACTTCAAATATGAAGCTGCTTTTAGTAGTTGGTGTGTTATGCCTGGCGGCAATATGCTCCGGCGAGCAAGCCGAGGACCTTGCGGTCGCGGCTTCCGGACACCATCACGAGCATGGTGGTGGGCATCATCACCACGAGCATCATCATCATGAGCACGGCGGCAAGGGTGGCAAAGGACACAAAGGGCATCACCACCATCACAAAGGTGACCATGGTCATCATGGGAAGCATCACCATGGCGAACACCACCACGAGCACGGTGGCGGCCACAAGAAGCACTGGGACGAGCATGACCACCACGGTGACCACCATGAACACGGACACCACCACAAGGGCGAGAAGCACGGCCATAAGGAGCATCACGATAAGGGAGAACACACCGACGGCTACCACAAGAAATACCACAAGGATCACTTCCACAAGGACCACCACTTCCACGACGGCCACCACGACGAGGGCAAGCACCACAAGCACGGACATCACCACGCTCATCACGGCGATCACGGCGGTCATCACAAGAAGGGAGGTCACCATCACTCCGGTCATCACGAGGGACACCATGGTAAACACGGCCACCACGATAAGCACCACTACGACGAGGGACATCACGGACACAAGGGACACCACGGACACGAAGGACATCACCACCACCATCACGACCATGGCAAGAAGGGCGGCCATGACGACCACAAGCACTGGGGCTTCCACCATGGCAAGCACTGATAACACCATGTATCCTGATTGTTATTGTTTACTGTTGTTAAGAATGGAAGTTGTTATTGTTGTTGTTCATATTTTTATACTTACAAAGTAAATATATTTTCATAAAAATATCATTTTATTCATACACCTACATTTATTCTTCCCAAAAAACATTGCAATGCAACTGTGTTTACTGTTTTAAAATGTTAACTGTAAACAAACAATTGAAGAAGTCAAAGATAAAAAAATAAACAAAGCTGACTTGTGCGAAATTGCAAAGTTAATGTGCCTAGTTTTTAACTACCTATATAATGTAAACAATCACTACCCATAGTGATAAACTGATTTGTTATTTAGTGTTCTAAGTGAGAGAGTAGTTAACGATGGGAATGACGTACGCTATGCATAAAAGCCCTTATAAATAAATCATCATCATCATCAACCCATATATCCAACTTTCATGTATCCAACGCATCTTCTTTACCAGTCATGTGAGGTTTTGTCCGTCCGTCAGCTGTTTGTTTTATTCACGGTTCTAAGGCAGCATTCCATGCTACAATAAACTAAAGGTGATCAAACGAGAAGACGAAAAGCCGTAACTAATTCTGATCATGCTAATTTTAAACATCCTTACGTGAATAATTATTTTTGTTTCCTAGGTCCCTTCATGTATAATAAGATTAATAAATTTACGGAAATATACCTATCCCTTAAATTTATATCATTATAAAAATGCAGTGTTCCAATATATACATAGTCTTACATACGATGAAACTGAGAAATTATTAAGTATACTAAAATAATTATGATCTATACTCACCCTCTCACACACTCAAACACTCACATTCTACTCACCGAGAGGACTTTCACACACTGTTTTGGTTTTTGTTTTAGTATATTATTATGTTTATTAAATTTTTACTAAGTATGGATTAACTTTCAAAATAGCCTCTACAAGATATAAGTATGTACTTATAAGTCTGAAGTATTTTGTAATTTTAATTTAAAAGGAAGAGCACTGATGTCTGAGGTACAGATATATTTTTATATCTAGTTCAGACATAGATGTCGTTACATTTAGTTGATTAATTAAATAGCGCATGCTTTATCTTTGTACATATTTGTAACCTGTGTGTTTGAAATAAAATTATTATTAATTATTATTATATACTGTCCCACTGCTGGGCACGGGTCTCCTCTCACGTAATGAGAGGGATTAGGCTATAGTCCACCACGCTGGTCTAGTACGGGTTGGCAGACTTCACACATCGTCGAGAAAATCTCTCAGGCATGCAGGTTTCCTCACGATGTTTTCCTTTACCGTTATAAATACTTAAATAAAAAAATAATAAAAAAAACTCTATATACTTCCTACTAGTAGGTACTGTAGCGAATGTAACGATGCCATACAGCAATGCTACCTTCTTGCACCGGTCCCTACAGTAACTCTCTACGTAACGAAACAAACCAACCACTCTGTTCACAGTATACTATATTACCACTACAAGCTACATGAAGTACGTACGTAGGTACCTACTAGGGTTGACAACATTTCTTCAGCGACATATAGTATTTTTCAAACGAAGCTATAAAAAAATATAGTACACTTCAAAATAAAATAGTATTTTATGAAAAACGCAAAAAATGGACGAAGATATATTTGTGAATTATTTATTTTCGTTAAAACTAGATATATTTATTTGCACTTCTTGCATTTTTTAACAATATTTTGAAAGATTTGTTTGTTAGATTTTGGTGTTGAAAATATAGTATTTAAATATAGTATATATGCGTACTATGTGTTTCTTCAACAGTAGGCAGACCCGAAATATAGTACAATACTATAGTATATTATAGTACGGTTGGCAACCCTAGTACCTACATACCTCATATATACCTACGGTATCTACATTATTATTTTCTCTTACAATTAGTATCCTGTCCTATTACTAGATATCTAAAAACAGGTTTGAGTACAGAAATATTGCGAAAATTAGAGCAAACGTATTTGGTATTTTTAAAAGGATTTTACTCATATATAGCTAGGTATATGTAAACAAATTAAATATTTACATATTATTAATATTGAGAATTTATTGTACTGTATTGTATAAAAGTAGGTTATACTTATTATAAGTAGGTTATATTATTGTAAGTAGGTTATAATAGTATAATATAAGTAGGTTATACTTATAGAATTACCAAGTTCTTGGTATACCTACTTAAGTTAAGAAGTTACCTACTAATTACTTTACTGCGCTTACTTATAATATCATAATGCGCTGGGGATGTTGTTGTTTTACCTCCGTTTTAAAGCGCATCACTCACGATCGCGGAAGAAGAAGGAAGAGTTTTGTGTGGTCATGCGCAAGAGATGGCGATGCAAGGGTACCCAAAAGTATTCCATCAGTTACACTGGTAGGCCATTTATTAGGCACTGGGCCAAAAGACCCGTGCGCACAGATGTACAGAAGCCGGCAAGTCAAGCTTCCCCAATCTGTCAAATTTATCCAATGGATTTTCAACTTTAACACAAAGCAATAAGGTTCATATTCAAATGGGAAAATTTGACAGTTTTGGATAGGTTGACCTGCTGGCGTCTGTACATAGGTATGTACATGTCGTCAATTAGTATGTTGTTATTTTATTTTACTAAAAATTGCTTAAGGTGATCCTAATATTACGAACCTACTATTACACTATATGGTCTGAAATAAAGCTATTATATTATATTTATAGGAGATTAGAGCTCCTCACAATTGACGTGATGAGTAGCGAGGTGACCACCTAAATAAACCCCTACGCCAAACGCGCAGTCAATATAAGTCAATATAATATACCTATTAGGTACCTGTCGTTGCTTGGGCTTTCGTATAACTACCTACTTAATATGAGATGATCATTATAAAATAAGTCAATTTTTATGTACCTAGATATAAATCAATCTTTTCCAATTCATCGATCTTCCACAACCATCACCTATTCCAATCTTTAGCGCCATGTCCGAGCCACTCAAGGCCGTTGTCGGTGCGCTAAAGATGACAAATGCATTACCGTGGTTGTTAACCCGTTGGTTGCGCCACAGTAACCACCGACCGAATCGTTGAAATGTTACATTAATCCATTATTTGTAATAATAATGAATTAATGGACATGTTTAATTTAAACTCAACCCGCTGGGCAATAGTCTCCATCTATCTTGATCTTCAAGTGCAGATTGGATCCAGTCTGCAGGTCGTCAAGCTGTCTCCCCAAGGAGTTACCTTTACGTGGCAGAGGGGCTTAGTAACCGTAGATTGGAGGCCCACGGTGAAGCTAAGTAGAGCCCCAGGGAAGGGCTGCTCCTGTGAGCTTTGGTCGGAGCCCGCACTGTAGCAGCCACTGTAGGTTACGGTGTCGTATGGGAGGCACCGCAACTGAGGCGCAGCGGGGTGTTGTATGGGCTACACTGTGGCTGAAGCGGCGGCGCCACGGGGGGCACATATCTGTCCCGCCGCAATGAGCTTTGGGCGGCAGACTCGTGGTCGTCAGTCACTCATAGCACTTGGCCCTCGGGGAGGTCCGACACTGGACGTCCGTTGTCCGTGGTCCGTGGTCTCACGTCCGCGTGGGATCGCGGATGATGCCAGAGCGATTCCCGTGATCCCACCAATAAGCGAAAGGTGGAAGTGGTGGTGGTTTTAGTCGGTATGCTTGCCACCTAGTCAAAAAAGGAGTCGTCAAGCTGTCTCCTGTGTGATCTGTTACTACGTCGGCTTTCTGCCTCAAGGTAGTCCTGAGACAGATATATAACAAGGTATCTAATAGGTAATTCTTTAAGTTTTATCTTGCATACTTATTACCTTTTGAATACTTATAATTTTTACTTCAATATAGTCCCCTCTTTCGTATATTTCTAGCTTTCATCCGCAATTTCGTTCGCGTGGAGATGATCACAATAGAGCATAACCTATGTCACTTGGGCACTTGGGGTCAAGTTATCCAAAAATGACAAATTTTCTCAATTGAATATGAACCTTACCGTTTGGTTTTAAAGTTGAAAATTAATCAAATAAATTTGACAGATTGTGGTAGCTTGATGCGCTGATGCAGCTTGATGTGCTGGCAGAAGCTGAAGCACATCAAGCTGAACGATCTATGTACAGAAGTACATAAATCGTTGTTTATTTGTTAACTAATAAAAAATAATAGATTACATACAATAGATAATATAATAATAATATAAATAGAATAGATACATCTCGCCGCATTTAGGTTAAAAAAGAGCCACGTAAAAATTAAAGGTGTTATTTCTTCATCATCTTATTAAAAGAACAATTGAATTAATTAAGGAACGGTGACCCTTCAGAGGGTCATTAACAATTGTTATTCTTTTGTGTCTGCTAATCGACCTGACAGGTTTTAAATCGGTATTGTATATAAATCAAAACTGTCTCTGTACAGTAATCGTAATAGTTTTAAATACTTTCGTAGCACTTTACGGAGAATATAATTATATAGTTCAGACTTCAGCCACAGAAAAAATTAGCATCACAGTTATTTAGCAGCGGTCAACGGTCGCTGCGGACGACTTCGAGTTCATAGATCGTTTTAAATAACGTTTTCTTTAAAATTGGTATCATAGAACATATTTATTTATTTGATTTAATTAGTCTGAACATATGTAGATCAGTTAAACGTAGCATTTCACAAAAAATCACCATAACTTTGTATGGCCGTAGGCTGGTAGGTAGCCTGACTGTGGTAGGTACCTACTAACTACAGAAGCATAGCATCTATGTACATTTGATTGTTTGTGAATTAACTAAGTAGTAACTGCATTCTTTTTTGCGTAGGCCTTTGGACATGTCACAATCATGAAGCGTAACGCGTTCCGAGCTCGCCGGCGTGGCGTCCTTGCCCGATGGTTTCACCGACTGCAACCCGCAAATTTAATGATATAAAATGCTGTCACAGGCGGTTTACAGACAGTTCAGTCGAAGTAACCAAATAAACAACAAATAGGGAAGTAAAACAATAACAATGAGGTCGCTAGTCGCCCTTGCCGTGGTAGCATGTGCTGTAGTAGCTTGTTCCGGTCGAGAAGTGGAGCAGGGCGACCTGGTCGCCGCAGCGAGCCATCACGGGCATCATCACGAGGAAGGCGGCGGCAAGGAGCACCACGCACATCATCACCACGAACACGGCGAAAAGGGACACAAAGGACACAAAGGACATCATCACCACCATAAGGGAGAACATGGACATCACGGCAAACACCATCACGAAGGACATCATCACGAACACGGAGGCCACCACAAGAAGCATTGGGATGAGCACGACCATCACGGCAAACACCATGAGCACGGACACCACCACAAGGGTGGCAAACACCACCACAAGAAACATCATGATAAGGGTGAAGAGGTCGAAGGCTACCACAAGAAGTACCACAAGGATGAATACCACAAGGATCATCACTTCTATGATGACCACCACAAAGAAGGCAAGCATCACAAACACGGCCACCACCACGGACACCACGACAAGCACGGTGGACATCACAAGAAGGGTGGCCACCATCACTCCGGCCATCATGAAGAACATCACGGCAAACACGGTCACCACGATAAGCATCATTATGATGAGGACCACAAGGGTCACAAGGGACACCACGGACACGAAGAACACCACCACCACCACCATGACCATGGCAAAAAGGGCGGTCATGACGACCACAAGCACTGGGGATTCCACCATGGCAAGCACTGATAATATTATAATATCGTTAGGATTATGTTATTTTTTACTTTATTATTTTACGCATTACGTCTTTGTAAATAAACGAAAGCCAAACTAAAACATGTCTAATTTCCTCCTCAAACAATACGCCTTCACAAATGGAATTTAAACTAACACATAATTTAGACTAAATAATACTAGCAGCTCCAATAAATTAAATTATTCAGTGCCACTATTATCCATCGAGCTAACGGAACCAATTCACTTTAACCATAACACGATGTCGTCACAGCCGCCACGGCGCCGTCGCAGAATCATTCATCCAGAAATCTGCAGCAACGATTGCTAAACACCACTCCGTAATCGACACAAGATGAAAGCGACTTTATCTATAAATGCAAAGTGCGGAAACAGTTTTTACACTGTAATCGTGGCTTCGGTGGCGGCTACGTCTTTAGACGAGCCAGACAAAGTGAGTTTGAAATTAATTTATAGGTACTCAGTACCTAATTATTATTTTTTGTAATTCATCATTAAGAATTTTATAAAGCTATTTTTTTTCTTTCAGAAATGAGGCTCCTTTTAATACTACAAGTTCTAGCATGCGTGATCTTATTTGCGCATGCCCGGAATGTAGCCAATTTAAAAGGTGAAAAGGATACCGCACCTGCCGCAGAACTAACAGCACCAGCACCTGCCGGCACTGACCTATCGGCCGCAGGCAGTAAAAATGCCGACCAAGCCATAGCGAGCACCGAACACAAGAAGGCGAAGGATAGCCACCATGAACAAGGAGGCGGCCATGAACACCACGCCCATCATCACGAGGAGCACGGCGATAAAGGCGATAAGGGATATAAGTCGCATCACCACCACGATAAAGGGGAACACGGAAACCACGCGAAACACCACCATGAAGGCCATCACGACGAACACGGAGGTCACAAGAAGAAACATCACGACGAGCACGACCACCATGGCGAACACCATGAGGCTGCGCACGGTCACAAAGGGGGAAAGTTCGGCCACAAAAAAGGGCACAAGAAGGGTTCTAAAACAACCGGTTTCCACCATAAATCCCATAAAGACGAATATCACAAAGAACATAAGTTCTACGACGACTTCCACAAAGGTGGCCACCATCACAAACATGGCGACTTCCACGGCCACCATGACAAAAAGGGCGGTCACCACAAGAAAGGCGGTCATCATGAAAAGGGCCATCATGAGAAACACCATGGCAAGAAGGGACATCACGACAAAGGACATTACGACGAAGACCACAAAGGGCACAAAGGCCATCATGGTCACGAAGAACATTTCGCACATCACCACGACCATGGCAAAAAGGGCGGACACGCCAGCGGCAAAGAACATGGTTACAGCCATGGAAAGAAATCGTAAAAGCAAAAAAACTTCTACACTTAATTATTTGTTAAATAATATGTTGTTGTTTTTTATTGTTACGTTTTGCAACAAGTCATTGTACATAAAAGTTTACGTAAGACATTTTTAATATAAATTAAAATTCGTTACAATGCGTACTAATTACTTTTTTTTATAGTTTCAGGAATACCAATAACCCGTCTAATTTATTGTGTAAATTTTCTTTTACGTAGGTAGGCATATATGTTTAGACAGTGACTAAGTTGGTAGCGAATCCAGGGATTCGAGGGGTTGGCCGAACCCGTGGGTGGATTCACTACTACCTACAGCGACTTGCCGGCTCGATTGGCGCAGTTGTCAAGTGATCGACTTATGCGTTACGGGTTATGGGTTCGATTCCCGCACGGAACAAATATTTGAACGACCTGTATATAGGTAGTTATTCTGGATCTGGGTATTTGTGTATGTAAAAGCACTTACGATACAAGAGCAAATCTTAGTATAGACAACATTTTTTAAAAAGCTACTAAACACAGCTTGGAAACTGCCTTTAAAAATACGTAAGTATATCCACTACCCCGACCTATTAGTATTATAATGCGAAAGTAACTCTGTCTGAGTGTTACGTCAAACGGCTGAACCGATTAGACCTTGCAGAAGGATATAGGCTACCTTTGTCTTTATAAGACCTTTGGGATGCGAGTGAAACCGCGGGCAACAATTATATATATCTGCAATGTAATTTGTAGATAATAATATAGATTAGGTTAACTGAAATCAATAAGTAGTATGGCTCATATTTTAAATGAAATTACTATTACACGTTACAAAATGATAAATGATATTTATTTCTGTAAATAGATCTTTTAAAGACACTTTTACAAGACAATATTTTTCATTTTTTCTCAATAGACCAATAGATATTCTATACCTATATCTTTATGGTAGGCTAGTAAAGTTTTTATGAACAATCAAAACATTCACACCGCAAACTTTAAAATATGATGATATTTGCACCGGTATCGGGAACAGTGTCTAAACTCCGGATCTAGGTGGGGCAAGTCGGGTCCCATACCCCGGGCGGCAAATTCGAACTTCTTGGCAGTCGAATACACGTCTCATCACTCATCATCAACGCAACTTTGACCACTGAGATAGATGTCCAGTACTATAAGCACATGCATTATTTTTCGCGGGGCGCGCAGGCGTAGGTCAACCTACATAAAAAACATAATTATGCAGGCGAGGCAGCATTTTTTTGTTTGCCCCGCCTCGAAAAAAAATCTATATCCGGCGCTGCTAAGCTCCTAAAGACGACACTCAGAAAGTTTTGAGAAACTAAAAAACTAACTTCTATGAAAATAAATATTTTTATATCTTTTCAAAGAACTCTCCACCAGCCTCTATACAAAGTTTCATGCGTCTGAACCAATTTAAAAAAAAAAACCAGTCCTCCGCAGACTCGCAGACAGACCGCAGAACTCGCTATACCAGCGGTAGATGGTTGCTTTTGAAGGTCCTTCATTCATAAAAGCAATTCGAAGTCGATCAAATGACTCATCAGGTTTAAAGCCACATTTGAAATCATAAAAAATCATTGCACGAAAATGTTCTCGATGCAGATTTTTATGAGACAAGAAAATTTGAATTGGCTCTCAAAAAAATGCGGAGGGAAATTTGAAAATCAAACAGTGGTATTTTTAGTAAAAATACCAGTTTGATTATATTTTTAGTAAAAATACCACAGTTAACTTCGATTATTTAAAAATAAAAATTTTTTACTTTTAAATAATCGAAGTTTTCAAAATAATTAGGTACAAGTGGCCAGTTTCTTATACATAAAAACTTTGTCACAAAACTTTCTGAGTGGCCTGGTACTCCTAAAGAAACGGCGTGGCGTGTCCTTGCGCGCTTATTGCGTCAAACCTTTGAATATTGACCCAGACGCCTAACGAGAGCCCCTGCAGATGTTAGTTGAGGACCTAGGTTATCGTTACATATTATTGATCATAACATTATAATTATGTAGATGTCCTTTTGGATATCACAGTAATCTTACTTAGTGAATTATTATTATACTAGTTACTTTTTAACTAAACCAAACCACCAAAGCATTTTGTGTAAGTAGGTTTTACCTATTGTAAACAAATTAAGGAAAAAATACATAACTGTAACTTGGCAATGGAAGCAATCAGAGCAAGAAATGACACAATTATTGTATTTTAGAATTTATTCAATACAGAGTTGCATAAGATTTACAACAAAGCCATCAGTGGAGCAAGATGGTCGAATTCAATCTTCTCAGTTATGTTCTTAGTCTTGATGTTTTCATCTTGGTTGGCAATAAAGATAAGATTTCCATCATCTCTCCATCCATATTTTTTCACCCAGTGTTTCAAGGTCACATCTGAAAAATTATTAGAATGACGTCAATAATAAAAATATTTATTTTACTTCCACAAATTACAAAAACAGTTTGGCAGTTATTACAAAATTTGGCATGATAGATAATAATATGTGGGAGACTGGTGCCTAAGCTAAGCCAAAGCCTGTTAGCCTTAGGACACCCAGGTCTCAATAACGTAATAGTTATCTTTACCTTATGAGTGAGACCTGGGAGCAATATATATTGCAGAAGTTTATAGACATGGAGAGCTGTGTGTGTTTTTGTGTGAGTGTGCTGTTTTGTGGTAGGTATTCATGATTTTATATATTATAAAGGAGATCCTCAGTTTTGCAATAGTCTAAATTGAATATTGTTATTATTGAAGACATAATAACTTTATTGTATATTATGGGATCTCGAAAATTATGTTTTTTTGGTGCAATGCTTGTTTTTGCTTATATTTGATGCATAGTATCTCTTAGTTTTGCACTTTTCTTGATTAAATGATGAGTGTCAGAAATCAAAGGATGAAAAAGGTTAGAATGTTGCTTGTTCGTATCCATACTAACAATATGTATTAATGCCAAAGGTCAGGATCTCAGTATATAGTTTCACTGTTGGATACAGTCTAGGTTTGAAGAAGGCTACTTTTAGAATTAGCCTTTGGGCTCTTATTAATGCCAGTAATTTGGTTTTATCAGTGCTTCCTCATGTAGTCATAGGATATGTTAAAATGGATTGAACTAATGTATAGAAAACCATTTTTATGATTTTTTTATCTGCTATATATGTCTAAGTTGTTTGAATATGTATGGTAGTTTTCATATTTTTTTTAACATTATTACATGCTCTTCAAATGAAATCTTGTTGTTGATTATTACACCTAAATAGGGTATACCCTGGGTCATTAAAATTTTTAGACAATTGCATTGGAGATGGGGTGGAAAAGAGCATAGGTGCACATAGATATAGAAGTTCTTATTCACCATTCAAGTACACTCTTGTAAACAAATGGATGGCAAGCTAGGGACAGACTGTATTGAAACCTGCCCGAGTTATGGAAAATACTCCTTGGCAAGAGTCAATTGGTAATAATATAGCATAGTAATCCTAACTAAACAGTCTTTAGATTGTTATGTCAATGCTATTTGTTCAGTAAAATTACACAATTAAACTTTGATGAAGGAAACAAAACAAAAGAACTTATATCAGGATGAACATAACAATTGTCAGGTTGGGTTAGTTAGACTGACTGGAAGATATGCTGGATGGATTACATTATTAAATAGATTTTATCATAATTTTAATAAAATTATGTTATCAACTAAGTACTGACCATCAATCCCTCCTAATAAATTAGCAAGGTTGTTCTTATCAATGGTTTGGAAAGTAATGCCAACAACATGACATACAAACTTCCTTATGGAGTCATGGAAACCACTGATACGGTTGCAAAGCTCAGGCATTTGGTGTACTCTATTCCAAAACTGGGCAAAGTCACACTGCTCTAAAATATCTGCCAAATATTTGATTTGTGATATTGTCTCATTTTCCACCTAAAACAAACATAATTATAATTAAAAAAAAACAAGAGGTTTTCAAGCGTGTAATGAAATGTACATTATTTTATTTATAGCTTTAACCTGTCAGGCAAAGATTTAAATCATTAGATGCCGCATCACATAATGGTCATATTTCCATAAGTAAATTGGTTGACATCGGAAGTATTGAATCTGTTATTGTCTCATTCACTCATATTGCACTGTCGTTCTCTGTCTCTACATGGAATGTGTGCATGCACTCATCTCTATATGGACACGTTTTCGAGCAGTATAAGTACAGAGGGCATATCTAACAATTTAAATCTTTGCTGTCAGGTAACAAACAAAACAATGCCAAATTTATGGTTCTTGGGCCCTTGGAACCCAATGCGAATTGTTCAATTAAAATCTAATCAAAATTGATAGAACATACTTACCACCGACTCAAGAAGAAGACATTTGCACAAAGTAAAATCAGTGTGTGGAAAATTAGTCAAGGCTTTCAAAAGAATCTGACATGTGATGTCAGCATTGAACTTCTCTGGATTAAACTGATACAGCTTTAGGACTGCAAGATTTGCTTCCAAATCATAGGTATTTTCTCGTGACTGCATTTCAACATACCTCTCCAAAGTTTGAAGGTTGGCGGGATTGTATCTATAGACATATGAATGAAGATGAAAATTAAATAGTATTTGTTCAAGGCTTTTTACCAGCTCCTTGAATTGGCAAGTTTCAAGTAATGTATCTAGATGCACCCTTAGATAACCTTACAGAAATAGTTTACACATCGTTTACCTTTCGATACTTTTTAAAATAGTTGCAACAGTTTGTTTCATAGTCTCAGCCATTATAGTAAGAATAACAAAATTCAGACAAAATAAAAATACTACGACATTCACAAGCGTGGCATCAATACCAAAACCATTTCATGCAGAACCTGTGTGTGTGATAAAATTAATGTGACAGTGTGACTCCACACAGTTGACAATTCATTCAGTACCATAGAGTGTAACAACCGTACAGAGGAAAGATAGTAGACGTGAGCGTTGCGGCGACGAACGGTTTACAAAGACCGTTTTGTGTTCTGCGACGATGAAACTGTTTTAGGTCCTGGGTTCAAACAGTCTTCGTTGCACAAACCAGTCCTCGAATTACTTGGTGCGATTTTTTATTTTACGCCTATGAAAATACAGTCGAGAACGCAATGGTTCAATTATCTATCACACTCGTTCCGTTCGACGTGTCGCGTCGCGTCGTCCATAACTTTTAGCGTTCGTTTACAAAACAGTCCTTACAATCAAAAAATAACTTTCCGTCACTGCAATACAGTCGATAATCTATTACCAGTGGTTAATGCTGTCGTTCGTGATGGGACGGTCAAACCCGTGCAACCTTATACGTGTTGACTTAAAGTTCAAAAACGACTGCATTAACGATAAATTGGGATTTACGCTAAATTTCCTGGAATTCGCGCCGGTGAGCGCGTCGCGTGGTTAAAATAGTTCATAATATTTGTTTACATTAATTATAAATGTCCCAAAAAATATTATAATACATTTTTTTGGGCCAGCTCTTGTTGTTATTGAGCACGCGTAGAGAACTTTGGTACTTAATAGTTTTTTTGTTGTTGTTTTGTTTGGAAATGTTTAAGTGTAGTGTTGAAATGTGTGTAATGTACATATTGTGTTAAAAAATAGTAAATAGAATAGGTAATATTAATAAGTACTTAACGTAAATAAAACCCGATCATAATGTCGGCGGCGCGAAAAAATACTAGTGTTTTATGGTCGCATTTCGATAAAGACAATGAAAATAAAAGTCTGTCCCAGCCAGTCCTAAGCCTGGAAAAGTATGAAGGAAAGTTCATTTCATCGCATAGTAAAGTCGAGCGTTGATAGTTGTAAAAACAAACAAACTGCAACTATTTCACTCAACGAAAACCTCGAAAACGCAATTCTGTTCCATGTTGGATAAGTTTCATCCTTTAAGCCGTCTTGAAACCAGTTGCAACGACGACCGTTTTTTGCAGCCGTTGTCGTCGTCAGGAAAACAGTTGCGTTTCGTTCGTCAAAAACCCACCACTAAAAGATAGATTATAGGTTAGCGTGCCGCTGAGCGGGATAAAAATGAAGGTACTTGTAACTTTAGGGTTACCATTTAATTATTTTATTTACCCCAAATCTTAGTTTTTACCAGACAGCGCAAGAAGAGAGTTATGTTCTCTAACTACATACAGGGCTTATTTAGCCCTAAGTTATTTATAACTAGAAATAAAACATCAAAGCCAAATTATATTTTTTTTATCGTCTTTGAAATAGTACCAATTTATTATGAACATTTCTTATTCTTTCCTTTGGTTCAAAACATGTTTTAGTTCCTATTTTCTTCCTTTCCTATCTTCATATTTCCTATCTTCACTAAAGAACTATTATGAAAGTGTTTGCTGCATATTTTAGAGCTTTTCTTAGGCAGCCAGATGTTTCTTCTTGTTATTTTAATCCATAATTTTCATGATTCTGGTTTTTCGGGATATCTGAAAAACCAGAAGGCGTTAAGGTTAAACGACAAATACTTAATTACCTATTCATCAAAAAATTATTGAACGAAATTATTAAATTCTATGTTCATTTCCTTACAGTTTTACATTAAAAACTGGGGTAATTTCCCAGCACAAAGTAGCAACACTGAACTTTTAGGTTTTGTTTTTGTCATTAAGTAAAATTAATAATAGCCGCTTATTTCACTTTGAAATAGCAGTATCTGATCAACTAGATAATAAAGCATCACAACAAATGTTAAATTGAAAAACTTTTAGCAAATAAACAAAAAAATTTGATAGGTACTTACGAATGAAAAGATAAACCGGGAATTTTCTTCTCACTATCACTTTTGCAACCAAGAACACTGCACCGTACTATTTTGCAGTATTTGATAAAGATCCTGCTCAACAGAGAACACATAATACTTTGATTATATACTTGTCTAGATGCCACATTGACACGTACAGAACGGCCCAAATAAAGTCTACTAAAATTGGTAGACTCTCTTCTCACTTACGTCAGTGTCATTTGGATCACTTCAGGGTGTGGAGTTCTCGAAAAATAATTAATTATGTCGGTATGTGCTGTCAAATTGTGTCGCAATTATGTGGGAAAACCGTATAATTACACTAAGATCACGTTACATCGGTAAGTTTTGTTATTTAACCTCTAATATTTTATGAAAACATGATTTTTCAATTCGTTAATTTGTAGGTTCGACAGATTAGTCGGTGTTGTCAATTTATTACAAGGGAGATTTGGCGAAACTATGGGAGATAAAATGCAAATATCAGTCATCATCTTTCGATCAGGAGAAAATTTTATTATTTTAATACTTACATAATTTATTTGATCAGTAAATGATAAAAAAATGAAATGTGAAGTGAATGCCTTCACAAAATAAATGAAGTCATTCACTAAATAGTATTTTTGTTAGTTCTTTCTAATATTTTGGGTTTCAGATTTCTTAAGACTGGAGAGACATTATACAGGGGACACGAAATGAAATATAAAAAAAAAACTATTTCGAAAACAAATACAAAGAGATGGATTTTGATCTATAAATTGCTGTATATATTTTTTAATTGTATTTTTTGTTTTTATTAAAATAAATAAAACACTAATCTAGAAAATAATTACTTTATTCAGCTTATTTCGTTTAACTGTCATCCCATTAAATAATGGAGAAAAGGTAAGTTAATAATTTGGAGCAGGCATCCCTAAACACGCACACCTTGACAGTTTGACTACAATAAGTACACAAGCGGTACTCACACATATCACGCAATTTGGCCCCAGTTTTCGCGTGTCGTTTGTTTGCATTGCTCCATCTAGACAAGTATATAATCAAAGACATAATAATACAAAATAAATTGATGAAATAATCAATAAAAAATTCAATGTCAACACAATCTGTCATTAATGCTCAATCAAAACGTCAAAGTTTGTTTAGCAAATGAAGTGCTGACCTTGAAAAAAACGGCCACGCGATGAGGGACAAAAAATAGCATATCGTTATCTCTTTTCTTCTCGGGGATCTGGTTTATTTATCCTTTTTTTTGCTGAAGAGAGATAGATGTATCAGCAGTCTATAGTTTCCTTTTTGTCTACGGTAACAACACTGCTTGACCACAAAAAAAAAAACACTGCTTGACAACATGACATTGACAGTGACAGAGTCGCTAACAGACAATGACAACGACGGATACGGGATGGCGATTCTTTCCGAAAAACATCGATTTTTAAATCGATTCGAATCGAAGCTAGATTAAGTTTCGACTTATAAAAAAATCGAGATCTAAAAGATTTTTTTCTAAGTTACATTTTTACATGTATTTTTTTTTTATAATACAATGTACGGTCGACCTCGTCCACGATTAGCATTGCAAGGGACCCACTCTTTAGTTACCCTCGCCCACCTGTCCGGTTGCATGCGACTGACGTGGCCAACCCATCGCCACTTTAACCTTGCAGTTTGGATACCCACATCTACTACACGTTTTGGAACGGAGGGTGGTATTTCTGACGTGGTCCGTCCTTTTTACACCAAAAATACTGCCCTCCATTGCTCACTGACAAACTTTAAGTTTGGTCTTCTGCAGTTCTGTTAGTGACCAGGTCTAGGAGCCATAGGTGTGAACGGGTAGAATACACATGTCGACTAATTTCCGCTTTAAGGAGAGCTGGAGGGTGGTTTCACTTCCAGGCGTTCTCGATACGTCAATTAATTTCTTTACTTTGCCTGTTTTCGAAGCTTACTAGCTGACCCAAATAGATATTTATATTCGTCGACATAGTGTATAACCTGCCCATCGATAATTTGATGACTTGTATGTACATCAGATTATGCATAATATAAAATATAAATCCATTTTATGAAAAACAAGAAACACACCATAATAAATAAATGATCTTTTCTCAGTAAAATCAGTTTTTTTTAGGTATTTGATAATAACAATTATTTTAATTACCAATTCAAAGTCAGATCAGGTATGAAAGAAGATATTTGTTTTCAGAATAAATTTATTTCATGAAACAATTGAATGGCGATTTTCATGGGTGAAATATCGATTCACTGGAACGATTTAGGCCTGTAAGATCGATTCTTCAATTAATTGATCTCAGATCGCCAACCCTAGTTACGGTACCGGATGTCGGATTGTCTTGTTCTGTCCTTGTCAGATTGGCCGATGCCCGATTGGCGGTTGAGCAAGAAAGACGGGAATAATTATAATTTGAGCTTGAAATATATTAATGTCCCTCTTCCTTGGTTCCGTAGAAACTTAAATAACATATTAATAATTAAAAAGTGGGGATACAAGATCAAAGAAGAATAAATAAACTATAAAGTGACCAAGTTACAACCTTTACAACAAACATTGATAGTTGTGATAATACTGTCAACAACAGTGTTTTAACATATTTATTTTCTAAAGAATCAGTCAATCATATAAAGTAAAACTATTGTGAACAAAAAGTATTGGACCAATTTTATTGAATGTTCTAATTAACAATTTGGATCAAAGTGAAAAGCAACCATCAAAATGGATCAAATGCTACCCAGTCCATACAACATACCTGGTATAGGAACCCCTTTACATCAACCAGAAGAAGATCAACAAATTTTACCAAATGCAATGCAACAACAGCATCAGCACCAACAACAGCAACAACAACACTCACTAGCTGCAATGGGTTCATCACCTCTAGTCGGCTTTGGCTCGTCACTAATGGGAACTCCTCAAAGATCAGTTCATACATATGCGCCAGCGGCAAGCTATGCGACACCTCAGCAAATGATGCAGCCGCAAACACCAGTAATTATACTAGTTTTCTTCTTGTTTAACAGTATTGTGTATTGATATAATATTGAAATGTCAAGGTACCAATTGCCCACTAGTGAAACAGCGGATCAGGATACTCACTTGTCTCTTAAAAATTTCTAAATAATAATTTTCAATTGACTTTACACTGCTAATGCTTACAAAACCTTCAAAAATTTTAAGAGAATGGTGTTTGATAACAAGTTTATTCAAGAATCATTGTTAAAATCACAGTTAACATGCACATTGATTCCTATTTATTTCTGTTCTTCTTCTATTTAAGAACACACTATTGTCTGTGTAGCACAGATCTCCATAAAGAGCTAATTCTTGGTCCTTCTTACTCCTGTTAGTATCTTACAATTTGTTCAACTTGCACATTTTTACTGTTTACAGCAAAATCTAATGTCACCTATGATTACAAGTGGCAGCTTAGCAGGCCAACAAATGCTGAGCCAGGCTAGTCCAGCACCAATGACACCAATGACCCCACATTCAGCTGACCCTGGTATATTACCACAGTTACAGTGAGTATTTACTTATGGACATAAATGTATATTGTGATTTTTCTAGATATTCAATATTACTAATATACAGGGTGTTACAAAAGTACCTGTAAAGCTGAGAGGAGGTTAAATGGGGCCTTATAACGAGTCCATTCACAATATTTAAGAACCGTAGTATTGCTGTATAAAATACCCCCTATAAGGAGAACCAACATTTATGAATGAAAAATAGAAAAACTATTAAAGTAGACAATTATTAGGTAAATTAGGTGACATGACAGCTGACAAAATTTTTGGCTTTGATAATTAATTATATTTTTTACAGGGTATTTTGTAACACATTGTTACTTGTATATAATACACACTTGCTTCAGAAACACAACTGCTAGGCTTGATTCCCAGGTTCATAGTGTTATTGGGTTTCTCTATGAAATTCTCAGTAACAGTTCAGAGTTTTGATTTGTGCCTGGTTAATAGCAATAGGGTCCCGCTATTACAAGGGACCTAAATATAATTGTAAACTATGGGTGTACATTAGCACATCTCTGCCTATCCCTTTGGAAAAAAACTTTTTACTCATTACCCTCAAAATAATTATATCAATCTGCTGTCACAAAATACATTGAAACCCTTTATCACCATGAAACTGAAAATCTCTTGATGCCACCAAAATGAATAATCATTCATCAATAATTATTCATCAACATATAATAATATGTTAATAATAAATAATTGATGAATGATTATGTTGTATATTATTATTGATTATATATATTATACAAAACACACTTATGCATCCACACAATCCCTGGTATCTCAACAACATAATTAGACAACCTGTGGTCTAGCAGTTCGAGTGCCGGACTGCTGATCATGGGGTCGTGGGTTCGATTCCCACAGGACACAAATATTTGTGTGGATAAAACATGAGTATTTGTGTTTGTCTGGGTGTTTCTTATGTATTATACGTATGTATTTACAAAAAAAAAAGTATATAAGTATTATATCCATTGTCTAGTACCCATAGTACAAGCTCTGCTTAGTTTGGGACTAGATGGTGTTGTGTAAAATGTCCCAAAAATATTATTATATTATTATTATTATATGTATTGTCAAGTTTATTCTTGTATTAGTTAAAGTTGCATAAGCACAGAATATGGCATAAGTTTCCTCATTCAACCTACATTGAAAAGAGGGCTGTAGAGACCTGTAATACAAATTATTATTGCACATACCTATATCAGGGACAACTCTCTCACAAAGTTAGCTTTCAATTAGCTTTAGTGTAAAGTTTAGTAAACCACCATAACAATAATTATTGTGAGAATGATAATAGTGTATTTATTATTATTATTATATAGTAGTTGTAACTACTAAAGGGACAATTTAAAAATATAATATGCAATATTATATAATTATGTCATTCATTCTTTATTACACTGAGCTTGTGATTTTATTGTTTTAAATAAAAAAAATATGTTTTTTACTAGCCTTAGAAAATTAGTATGATTAAAAAAATTCATTTCTTCTTAGAAAACTATTAATTATCTTTTTGTATTTTTTTGGCATTTTCCATGCTAAGATTTTAAAATTATTTAGTGAAGGAAAAATTCGACCCCGGGCAGGTTTCGAACCTGCGTCTTCTGGTTAGGTACAACAGAGGCTATACAATTTCAAATGTGAAGGCAATCTGTATATAAGCTTTTTATAGAAACTAATAAGATTTAAAACTATAAAGCCGTAAATAATTTAGGATTACGGTATCCCTAGATTCTGTTGATCTGTGTGTCCTTTTAAGTACACAAATTCCTGAAGTGGGTTCCGAAACCATACTGGTAAATTGTAACTGTACACCACTGCCATACCCTTTGGGGAATGCAGGCGTGATGGTATGTTTATGTTACAAATAAAATCAAATAAAGTTATCTTAAATGGCTTTTTTTTTTTAATTTAACACTAGACGTGGTTTCATTAACTGAAAGAGATTCTTGAGTATGCCAAAGCCATAAGTCCAATTGGTTTTAAAAAAAAAATGCTATTTGTCGCTTTTCTTTCATAGGATGAGTATGTTTACAAACAAGTCCTCACATATACAAACACCCAGACCCAAAGCAACTGCATGCAGGACAAACAAATATTTGTTTCATGCAAAAATTAAAGCCAGCCGCTGTGCCAATTGTACTGTAAAATTTATATTTATGAAATCTTTAATAATGTAACAACTTCTTTTTCCTTACAGAAACATTGTTTCAACAGTAAATCTTAATTGTAAATTAGATCTAAAGAAAATTGCTTTACATGCAAGAAATGCAGAATATAACCCTAAGAGATTTGCAGCTGTTATTATGAGAATACGAGAACCTAGAACTACTGCACTGATATTTTCGTCTGGAAAAATGGTTTGCACTGGTGCCAAAAGTGAAGAAGACTCTCGACTTGCTGCCAGAAAATATGCTAGGATAATTCAGAAACTCGGTTTTACAGTATGTATAAAATTTACAATTTAAAATAAAAGCCACATGTTTTAAAGTTAATTATTTCTAGCAATCAAATGTAATGCACAATTTTATGTTATGTTAACCCGTTCCCACAAGTTAGGCTTGGCTTCTAGTCTCACCCGATTTTGGCTAAATATCAGTATTTTACATGAAGCCACTACTAACACCACTACACTACCATCGGTCCTCCACAACCCAATTTCCATGTGTCATTTGAAGTTGGTCCCATTCTCAGGTAGTTCCATGTCGCTAAGAAAAACTGCATTCATTGCTTCATTCATTTAATATTTTTATGTTTTTGAACAGGATCAAATGGGACCATTTACTTTTGCTTCTGTGACAATCGTCGAACCCGATTGATCAGCATAATTATTACATGAGGGCTTTAACCAAATAGTCATTGCTTAAAATTAAAATGGCCTAACTAAAAAATTGTTTGTGTGTGAATTAGAATATTTTCCAACAAGTTATTATTCTGTAATTTTAAAAAGTTCCGTAACTGGTCTCTCTGAATAAACCTTTAGGCCAGCAGCATAAATAAGCAACATTAATTTTTGCACCTATTAATATAGTTTTATTTTTCAGGCAAAATTTTTAGACTTCAAAATCCAAAATATGGTTGGAAGTTGTGATGTTAAGTTTCCAATTCGTCTTGAAGGATTAGTACTGACACATGGGCAGTTCAGTTCATATGAGCCCGAGTTGTTTCCTGGCCTTATTTATAGAATGGTGAAACCAAGGATAGTATTATTGATATTTGTTTCTGGAAAAGTTGTTTTAACTGGAGCTAAAGTAAGAGAAGAAATATACGAGGCATTTGATAATATTTACCCCATATTAAAAAGCTTTAAAAAACAGTAAATTAAGGTTCTCTTTCTAAGTTAAGTACATAATAAATTTGGATCATAATTGTTTTTTTTTATATCCTCTTTTTTATGTCTTCTTCGTTCTCAATAACTTAAACTGCCTCATTAGCCTAGTGGTCGTAAGCGCGACTCCTACGCAAAAGGTCCTAGGTTCAAAGTCAAAAGTCAATGATAAATCTTGGATAAATCATTTTGACTACAAGTACTACCTAGTAGTCTACTACTAGGTACTTTTTGAACGTCATTTTACATTAAGACAGCCCCCAAAACGCCCGCACTTCACCGTTTCCTAGTGTTTTGGCTGGGAAGAAGAAACGGCGCAACAAACTCCCCAGCAACACGTTTCTGTCTGTTAATTTACTAAAGGTAAAAATGTTATCTATAAATCTTTATTTTGCTTAGATTAAATAATTAATCTTCATTGTTATGTCAGCCAGTGCACACTCATCATGTTTTGGCATCGAAGTTAATACTTAAGCATCATTAAAGTATGCAGTAGCAAACCTCTATGATTCAATTACATCGGAGAAATCAGAATGGCGCACACAAGCAATTATTAAAAAAAACTATGCATGATTACTAGGACCTACAAAGTACATACAAGGTAATTCAGGCAACTTGAGAGTGAAACATAAAGTAATATATCTGGTTGAGTGAAATAAAAATAAACCAGTCACCGCAAGCAACACCCGAAGGTAACGCACGGATCAGCCACCACCCCCCTCCCCATTTTAGAGGGAAGGAGGTGACCCGACCAATGACGCTACCCGGCCACCGCAATCAATGCCAGGTGTACATGATAATGATACCCAATATGTTGAACTGACGACCGAGGTCACTAGTAACTGCATTTCATTTATAAACATTTACAATAAAACAACAATAATATGAATTTCAAAATACCGATTTTCATAATTCCGAATGGTTCAAAATTCCTAATATAACAGCTCCGATTTATCATTAATCCTATTTTTAGAATTCCTAATTTTCAATATTCCTAACGTTTATAATTACTATTCTCAAAATACCGAGTTTCAATAGAGTGAATAACAAAAAGTTCAACTTAATGATAATTCGAAACATCATAAATACGAATTCCGATTATTAAAATAGCGACTAATAGAATTCCGAAATAAAAACGCCTTGTAAAACTGAATAGCTAACTTTAGCTTCAGTCTAAAGCCACCGATCTTTCAAATGCCTTACAACGTTTGAAAATTTGTCTAGAAGAATTGGAAAGGTATCGACATAAATTTGTAAATTTAAAAATGGAAGCAAGTAGTGTAGCAGAAAAATGGTCCGTCACCCCTGAATTTTCTAAAACTCGTCAAGAAAGGTAAAACGCCATTTTGACGAGCTTTGCGAAGATGAGCGTCTCCAAGATCCGGAAAGTTTGTTCAGGGTGAACATATTTTGTACGAGTATTGGACATCATTATTAATCAACTGAAATCGCGTTTCCTTCCGATGAATGAAATTATTTCAAACAGTGTTTTGCAGCCTTCAACTTTACAAGTTTTAAATGACACAGACACATCTTTTAAAAAAAGCTCTTGAATTTGTTGATTTATATATTATAAAAGACATCTGAATAATTTGCCAGGGAAATTCTCAGTTTTTTATTTCTCTGTCCACTTTCAGAGACTAAATAGAAAAGTCTTCGGGTATTTAGAACCTTGCTGATTTATTAATAATAAATAATCATGGTACAATGGGCGGTCTTATTGCTAAAAGCGATCTTTTACAGACAACCTTTTAAGTCCTGCAGCTTTCCTGAAGTATGCACTGCATTAATGTTATTTGTTACAATTCCAGTGACTACAGCTAGTGCTGAACGATCATTTTCTATTCTGTCTATTGAAAATTCTATGGCCCGATCTTTAAAAACTTTTAATGATGTCATAGACACCTTTGCGGAACAGGAAGCTTTTTCTTAGAAGGAGGGCTTTTTCTTATTGAAATTAAAATGTTATTTTTATTTCATTGCAAATGTATACAGGTTTCCTTACGATGTTGTTCCTTCACCGAAAAGCTAGCGAATGGAAGATGAGGGTGATGTCTCCAATCCGAATTGGGCTAGCGTGGGGACTAGCCCATTCCCTCTCGCCTAAGAAAGGAGGCCTATGCTCAGCAGTGGGACGTATATAGGCTGGTGAATGTGAATGAATGTAAATGTATAAACCCATGCTCTTTAAAACAAAATTTGGATAACTACTTTAGTGGTTTATTAAAATTCAACTACGTACAACGTGACGATTTTTACTGATAGGGCCCCATTAAAAGAATCTGTCACGGGCCCCAGTTACGCCACTGCCTCTAAGTACCTAGTCATTCACGGAGTAGTTTAAGCCTTTTGAGAGGGGATTGCTTTAGTTTTTGCTTTAAATGCAGTGAATAACAAATCAACTATACAAACAGGTAATTTAATATAAAGGCGAATACTAAGCCCCATAAAGCTAAAGGAACCATGTACTTATTTTATAAAGACGATGGACACGAGAACTTAGCTTGTCTTTATTTCTGGTATTTAAACTGTGTACCTACGTCACTGTACACAGTACTTACTTATAATAGGTACCTAAGAAACTGTGTCTGGGACAAACACTTGTGTTCATCACATAAGTATTTGCATCGTGTGGGAATCGAACCCACGATCTCGTGATCAGCAGTCCGACATCATACTGGTATCTGACATGATAAGACTTTAAACCACGTCTTAGAATGACATTGTAATGTCAAACTCAACACAATTAACGTCAAAGCTAGACATGAGAACTTGCATTCAATACCAGAGTTTTCAAGTTGAGTATGTAAAAATACCAGGGTCGAAAACCAGGTATTAAAATACTTGAGTCTAGTTTCTAATCGTGCCGGTTCGAGCGTCTTTAGCGAAAGTTGAAAATACTTGCATAGGAAATCGATCCGTATTGGGTTGTGAATATGGAGCGTAATTGTATTTGCAAAAAAATACGTGAAGTATTTTTTTCTGTAAATACCATTGTGCTCCTTGTTTAAAATACGATGTGGTTAAATTTTCCATGCAAGGATTTATATTTCTGGTGTTTTGTACCAAATACTTTCATACTTGCAAGAATTTCATGCCCTCGATTGTTGAAAATACTTTCATAGGAAATCAATCCGTGTAGCCTTAGAAATAGGGAGCACAATTGTATTTCGCGGAAAAATACTCGGAAGTTCAGTTTTTTTTGGTGACGTTTGTTTGTATGACTACACTTCATGCAATATAACGTTAGACAAATAACGGTTAAAACGATAGCGTTATTTCGATAATACTTATTAATAAGCTACGTTATTTCACGAATACAATACTACATACTAATCTATTTACCATTTACAAATAAATATCTAATATATAAAATTCTCGTGTCACAGTTTTCGTTGCCATACTCCTCCGAAACGGCTTGACCGATTTTGATGAAATTTTTTGTGCTTATCGGGGATGTCTAAGAATATCTATTTTTCATACCCCTAAATTTTTTTTTATGGCAAAACAACGTTTGCGGGGCAGCTAGTATGATATAAAATTTTATAATTTATTTAACATAACTGTCGTCATTTTATCGTTATTTGTCTAATGCTATAATAAATAGAGTATATATGGATCGATTTTCTAGTTAGCGTCAGAATGGCTGGTTGCCTATGGCGAGGGACTCTGAAAGTATATTCAAGAATTGGCGCTCGCCATAGGCAACCAGCCATTCTGACGTTAACGATTTTCTATGCAGGTATTCTTAATTCTGGTATTGTGCCCGGGCCGATCCGGGAAATACTTCATATTCGCAAGTAGGTATTGTTACAGAGAATTATTAAACGTGAATTTAATAAATAAAATATCTTTATTAATTTGTAAGGTTCTTATTCTCAGGCAAAATGACAAGTGAATATATTTTGTTTTATCAAAATCATGACAGCACAAAAGACACAAAAAAGTGTATAAAACCTTTTTTAACAGGTACTTCGATGAAAAGCCCTGGTTTTAAAACCTAGTAACGTAATAAGTCGCATCCCTATCAAAATAATTAAATTATTATCTGTCAAAGTGTCAATCATACAAATTGAAAAATGTTGATCTTAGATCAGAGAACTGAGAAAGACTAATTATATTTGCTTTTAAACATGTAATTCAATTTGTAATGTAATTTTAATCTAAAACTAGAAGACATACAAATATTGTAAATTAATATATATCATATTTCTTTAGTGTGTTGTACGCGAAATCAAGATAAACTTTGTTAACAAAACAAAGCAATGAAGAGTGACATAGAGAAAGAAGCTGGGACATGGCTTCTCAAAAGATATGGCCAGTTTTTTAAAACACAGTATCAAGATCTTTCATCGGTGTTGAAAGGAGAAATTTGGGAAGAAAATGGAACTTATTTGCCAGTACAGGTTGCAATGTCACCAAGTGAACTAATTCCAGTAACTGAATTGGTATCGTCTGATAACACTTTGATGACAAAAGTGTTAAGTGTACTATCTTCATTATGTGTTGAAGTTGTGGCCCTCAAGAAAGAAGCATTTGAAAGGTATGCATTGCTAACTGCTCAAACATGACAGTCTCAAGGGTTGTAGGCAGGTCAAATGCTATTAATGTCATGCTTAACACTAAATGATAATTAATTTTATGTTTTAATAAATCAACATCAACCCATATATTGTCCCATGTATCTGCTCTTCTATCAGAATGTGAGGGATTGGACTATAAATAAAATGAATACTTAAGTAAATGAAATCAAAGAACATGATACAGTGTACCCTTGATAATCTGAGAAATGTTTTGCAAGGCTGTGTTGGAACAAACAAGTGCTACCACAGTTTAGAACTTTTTGAAAAAGAGTTGGACCTTATAATCTGACAAACTGTGTATCAAAGTGGCAAGAATCTATAACTGGCGAAGGAACCAGGTTACCAGGGGTCTGTAAATAGTAAGAATAGTTGAATGATACTGCTGTTTTAGTAATATTGCATGGGTCTTTTTCACAGCACAGCTGTTTTTTCGAAAGCCAATATGTGTTGTCCAATGCATTTGGGCAAGTAGTATGATAGCATATGATTATATATAGTACAGTTTTGTGATCACAGTTCCTAATAAAGTGATTGTTTTGCAGGCATTTCAGTTTCTTATCAATGTATGATGAATATAATAACAATAACATCAGTACACAAATGGAGTCAATTTGTTCATTGAGTGTGTTCACTAGTCGATGTGATGAGGTACTACGTAATCTCTGCAGCCAGGTGTTTGCTATATTTTCCAATGGTGCCATTAATATCAGTAAGTACAATTGATCTTTAAATATTATTCATTTTAAAAAAGACTAATTCTGTCTATAATTTCTCACTCTTGCTCTCTCACACCATCAAGAAAACAGAAGGGGAACAAGACAAGAAATTGGTCTTAGGTAAGAAAAACTAAAAATCACATCAGAAATTACATCAGAAAGTGATTATCAGTTTGTGATCCACAGATATTTGAAGTCAGAGTTACTAAACATGGTCCAGTGTGTGTCCTTTTTTTAAATAACATTTGTATATTCCTAAATAAACTTAAATTTTAATTATTTCAGATGGAATACAACTGCACTACATTATTAATCACATTGGAGAAATATTTACTGTTCTTGTTTTATTAGAAGTTTTGATATCTAATACTTCCTTAATCACAAATTGGAATAAATATTGCAAAACAGTAAAATCTTTCAGTCATGCACCTGAAAATCTTGATTTAATGGAAGAAAAATTCAAGGCTATGATGGGGGCTATAACTAGCATTACAAATAAAATAATGAGTGATGATATTGTACAAAAGAGTCTTCAAAATTTAACAGCATTAAAAAGCAGTTTAATTGATAAAAATTACTCGCTGGCAGCAATTGAATTCACTCAATATCTGAAGCAAGCAATAGCAAATCTAGACAAACTTGTGCAGGAGCAGCCCAATGTTAGCAGTATGTACAAATGTATTAAAGTGAATGGTCTTTATGTACTTTCTGCACATTTGTTTGGCAACAGTGACAAGAAGATTTTTAAATCTTTAATTGATTTGAATACAAAGGTAAATTTTTTAACAAAATATTAATTGTTATCTTATGAGGTTAGTTTGTTTTTACAGTCTGTTGTTTATCAGTAGAAAGGATATTGCTAATCCTAGCAGGCGGTGACGCTAAAATCACAGTAATCAATATACACATACACCATTGTTAATATTGCAAACCATCAAGTACATTACTCAGTTGGATTTGTTACAGGCACACAGCATATATATTATTGGGACAACAATTTGGTTTCCAGAACAATTTCTTCAAAGACATCTTGCATCACAGTATGCAAAACATGATAAAATATCACAAACAATGATAAAGGCACGACAAGCTTATATTAGTACTAAGAAAATTAGCTTGAATAAAGACATTGCATATCTCCATACTATATGTTCTCAGTGGGTACTTAATATTGAAGAAATATTTTCATCTAATAATCACAAACTTAGTGCTGCAGAAATGAGTTTACATGCAAAAACTCTTCTGGATGGTCTTGACATTGCATCTAGAACAAATCATTCAGTGCTCACTTTGATTAATTTGCATCTCACACTGGGTATACCACTGCCTAAAAGCATGTTGATCTCTGTATTTGAGATAATGTATATGCTTAAAACGTTAAAAAACGCGGTCATCCGTAATAGAAATCAAATTATTATTTCAATAAATATGATTCTACAGCATCTAATATTTCAGTCCACATCATCTATTCTTGAAGTAAAAAAGTCATTAATGACAGATAAAAATTATGCAAATAAAAGACTTGATGAATTAACGTGTCTTGTAATTGCGGAAAGAGCTTTGAAAGGCGCCGCAACAGTCGAACGAAATATAGCAGCTAATATTGCATTGAGCTTTGTCCCAGATACAACTTATTTAGAAGACAGCTACATAAGACTTGGAAGGCTACTGGAAAAAATTCAAACTTTGTCAAATTTTATACACTCCATGGATAATTTATGCAATTGTTCATGGTTATTGTGGCACCAAAATATAATTCCTATTTATTTTGAACAAAATTTCAGCATGCAGTTGAAGACATTAAAATTGAAATACTTTCTTATGGTTCTAGAAGACTGCGTTGTGTTATTACATAAAACTGATAAAGAATACGAAATAATAAAATACCAAGATTTTTTGAACAATATTAAATCTATGATAGAGAATAAAATAATACAAAGTGTAAGTCAAAATATAGAGACTAATTTGCGACTACATATTCATTCGCATTTACAGCTTGATGTTGTAAATCCATTCACATTTGATATGACTAAGAAATTATTGCTCATTGTGGATAACCTCAGGATTCAGTACCTTTACATGTCTATTGTACCGTCGGTAGAACATTATTTATCTACTATGTACTACAATTTGACAACAGTTGTATTATCAGATTGGAAAACCTATGGTGAGATGAGACAAATGGCAAAATTCAAATTTAATCTCAAAACTGTGCAAGACAATCTTCCTACACAGACTTTAGAACAAGGTTTGGATGTATTAGAAATAATGCGCAACATCCATATATTTGTATCGAAATACTTATACAACTTAAACAACCAAATCTTTATTGAGAAAAGCAGCAATAACAAACATTTAAATTCTATCAACATCAGGCATATTGCAAATTCCATAAGAACTCATGGTACTGGCATAATGAATACCACTGTGAATTTCACATATCAATTCTTAAAGAAAAAATTCTTTATTTTTTCCCAATTTATGTATGATGAACATATAAAGTCAAGATTGATTAAAGATCTCAGAAACTTCAAGGAAAATGCTGATGCCAATGGAAATATGTATTCTTACAAAAATGCCGAAAAATTTAATAAAGGCATAAGAGTACTAGGACTAAATGAAGATGGACTAAGCTATTTAGATTTATTCAGAGATCTTATAAGTCAAATTGGAAATGCTATGGGATATGTTCGAATGATTCGATCGGGAGGCAGGCATTGCTGCTCTGATGCCACTATGTTTATACCAAACTTAGAAAATGTGAAATCACTACAAATCAGTGAGGAAAATAATGTTGGAACAGGAACTATTCAATCTTCTAAGAATTTAGATCATAATATCAATGACTTGATATCAAATTTTATTCAAGGCACGGAATATTTTAAATTACTCGTTGATGTATTCGCCCCTGTATTTCGCAATCCTAAAAATATTCATCTTAAAAACTTCTACATCATAATCCCACCATTGACTTTAAATTTTGTAGAACATATGATATTATCCAAAGACAAAATGTCAAAGAAAAATAAAATTGGTGCAGCATTTACTGATGATGGTTTTGCAATGGGTGTTGCTTATATACTGAAATTACTGGACCAGGTTAGTAAAGTGATTCTAAAACTCATACCTATACAACCAGGAGTCAGCAAACAAATTAATAGGTGTTTAATTTAAAATCGCATACCCCCAAAATCTTTACTAACGAACTAAATAAAAAAATACTTTCCAAAAACGATGTTTAACGTTCAGTTTTAAGAGAAGATTTATAGAATAATATAGTTTTTAATGAATTAGGATCGACAAAAAAAATATTAGCATTACCTATTCTGGTGGAATAGGTACTGTACAAAGATATTTGGGCCTCGTGTGTAAAGGACCCGTAAGAAGGTGTGTGGCCATGTACGTGTAAAAGGTGTGTGCGCGTGATCGTGCCCCGAGTTCCATTATATTTATTTATAGAAAAACCTAATAACACTGCTCAACCTACATATCGAACCCAGGATCTCAAGCGTAGCAGTCGCACTTTCGACTACAACTTCACTATCAAATCCTACTGGCACAGTTCCAGAGATTAACTCAAACAAAAAACAAACCATTCTTCAGTTTTATTATGACAATATCTGAAATTTTTACATAACTTTTTCAGGACTCTAACTTCGAAGGTCTTCATTGGTTTGATTCTGTTTGGAAGCACATCAGTAATGAGAGGAAACTACTTCAGGAGCAACAACATAGGGGGTCTATACAACTACAGCAAGCATTAGCTCTTACTGAGAAGAAAATTAAAACCTTAGAAGAAGAATATAAATTACTTTATTATAGTCTTACGAGTGCTAGAATATTCTTCAGATGAATGCTTTATTTATAGACCTCACCGCAACAGCCGTGCTTATGACCATTAGCTAGTTTTACTTTAAAATTTCAGCACTTCCTCGTTTTACGTTTGAAGTTGTAATAAAATTATAAGTAATTAAATTATCGGTCGCGCTCGTGTCTCAGTCGTCCACATAGTTCAGTACAGACGCCAGCAGGTCAAGCTATCCAAAACTGTCAAACTTTCCCAATTGAAAATGAACCTTACTTTGTTGTATTAAAGTTGAAAATCTATCAAAGAAATTTGACAGATTGTGGTAAATTGATGTGCTGGCCTCTTTACATACACAGACAGATACATATCTGTTGGGACATGCCATTTCTCTGGGAGCTTGCACAAGTTTTCAAAAATTTCAATAGGTGTTACTGACGTCACCGTAAAGGCGTAATTTCCAAATGTGAAGGCAAAATTCGTCATGGCGGGTAGGTATCGCGGTGGCTTAGCGGTCATAGCGTCTGGTGTACGTAACCAGAAGGCGCAGGTTCGAATCCTGCCCGCGGTCGAATTTTTCCTTCGCTAAATAACTTTAAAATCTTAGCATGGGAAATGCCAAAAAATACAAAAAGATATTATGTGAACTCAAAAATAGGTCCTATTCCAAAGACACGATTTGGATGCGATCAAAACTCATGGCTGATTTTAGAACATACAAAAAAATCGTGACATTGAAATACTCGAGCTTGACGTCCTTGTCTGCATAACGCGTTCGGGAATGTCCAAAATAGCACAAACACTTTAATTGTGCTCTCGTTCGAACGACTGAGATTCGTATTAATCGTACTAGTGTTTCTAAACTAAAACACTACTATGATTAGTATGAAGCCTACAGACGGTTAAATGACCAAATCAAAGAATTTGATAAGAAACATTTCTTCTAGTTCAGTGCTTGCTACCATACATTTTATCTTTTTGTATATTTTTTTGGCATTTTTCATGCTAATATTTTAAAGTTATTAAGCATAGGAAAAATTCGATCGCGGGCAGGATTCGAACCTGCGTCTTCTGGTTAGGTACACCAGACGCTATGACCAGAGCCACCGCGATACCTACCCGCCATGTCGACTTTTGCGTTCACATTCTACATTTACGTATTTATGGTGATGTCAGTAACACCTATTGAAAAGCAAGTTTTTGCTTCTCAATTAAATGCCTCTTGTTTGATTGTTTATCGTCAGATAACAGTGAAACGGTTTGACTGCCAATTGTACTAACTTATCCTTTGGTGTACAATAAAGAATACTCTAAGTTTATATAGATAAGTAGAAATCTTTGCCTAATACTACTAGAACATAGTAACTAGTATCAACATTTTTAAATAATTATGTTAATTATTGTTTATGAAATTGATATGGTATGTACCCTTACTTTCATTATTTAAGTAAAATCACAATAAAATACATTTTCTATTCAAACAATATTTAATTTAAATGGAATCATTTGTACTAGCTATAATTTGGTGCATTTGCAAGAGTGCCCCATACTCAAGATGGTTTTCCAAATATTTGGCATACTTCATGATAGAACTTCCAGCACTCTCCCCTTGCAGATAGGAAACAATTCTTTTCATAGCCTGGTAGGCTTCTGTGCCTGAAGTTGGCTGGCATACTTTTTGAGTTAACACTTCAGTAGCTGACATATTTTCATCCAGCTTCCCACTGTAAATACATGGTAGATTTTTGTCACAAGAAATATATTTGTCTAATGAACTGGGGCATTGTTCTAGATTCAATGGAACATTATACATCTTGCACCAACGTGATATACTATGATCACTATCACTATCTTCTTTTACATTGAAGAACAAACTGCCATCTCCAGGAGGAAAGCATAGGCTCTGAACATACTTATGTGGTATGTTGTACCATGCCATCCCTATCATATGAAAGTAATCCAACAATGATGAATTGTCTTTACCATAAGTTAAAGTTCTGCTTATTTGTAGTCTTCTATAATGGTATTTAAAACATTCAACTACCTTTTCTAAAATGTTTGAAATATACTTCAAGTTAGTAGTAGTAACTATTCTTATATTTTTGAAATTTAGATTTGTTATCCAGCTGTCTGGTACATCTAATACCAGAGTAACATGGGTTCCTTTAGACACTAATTCATTTTCCCACTTTGTTAAATAACTAAGAACTATAGAATAATTTACTTGTGGATTAACACAAAAGTAATAGTTTACTGGTAAGCTTCTAACATGTGGTTCAGTTTCCATTAATTCATTACCAACAACTGCTACTTCCCTTTTGTCAATTCCTAAAGTATTTACTATAAACAGTAATGAGACATAATTATCAACAGACTGTCCATTCTGATAGCTATTGAAGTCAAGATTATGTGATAAAGCACACACACCACCAAGGTAGACCTCTTTATTTGTGTCCAAGCTATTAAGAAACCTCTTCCAATCTTCTTTAGCCTTTTCAATGTTCACATCATCAGATGTGTATTTTGAGATATTATGTCTCATGCGGAAGCTGAACAGCCAATCATCAATGCATGAAAATTCTTGACTCAAACCTTTTAGTATATCTTGTGTTTTGTTGCGTAGATGGTCTTCTGTGATTACCTTTCCACTTTTAAATTGCTGTTCAAACCAGTCCAAAAGGTTTTGTTCAAGGTTTAGAGCACAAATTTCCTTAAGAAGGTTATATTTCTGTGTGTATTTCTTTATAATCGTATCTTTTTGTTTGTAAATCGATGCTATAATTTGGGGTGGAATGCCATATTCTCTAGCTATATCAGATTTACACTGACCGTTATCTAGGGCTTGAATAACTTGTAATTTTGATGTAGCATCAATTTTAGTGCATGGGTTTTTTGAGAAATCTGTTAAAAATTCCAATTGCTCTTCAACCGCATTCTTGCGACCAGAATCCCAAATAGACATAGTTTAAACACCTATTATTTTTCACCACCAATTTAAAGGAAAATTATGATTAATTAAACAGATAGTTACGCTAATTAGTTTACCTAAATACATTAAGTACAGAAATAAATTTGATTAAACATGCGTAATTTTTTGAACATGAAAATGAAATTTTAACTTTCACTTGATTGATTACATTGACACTGACAGCAGGACAGGCGACAGGACATTGAGTCATTGACGGTTTTTTTTTAATTATTATTGGTTTTGGCTTGGATATAAAGTCTTTTAAGCCAAACATTGACGGTTGGGGCAACAGAATCACAGATTAATTATTGATAATCGCCAACTGCTGAATGAATGAAAACCATACCATTTTTCATTTCATTATTCAAACGTCGTATCGAAGACGGCGTGGAACTCGTATAATAGAAATAAATAATATAAACTATTGATTACTTGAATAAAATATTATTTAAAACATGTCACAAATATTGGGTTCATAACACTGTGCGCACATGCCCTGGTAACTTAGAATCATAGACAGAGGAAAGATACTTTCCTGTCTACGCTTAGAACATTTTTTTCCCGCCTTATATAGAACTTCTTACGACAGTGTTACCACTTTTTTTGCTAGAATTGTTTGGTAGTTACTAGTGATGGGTTTACGCCGCAGCAGTTTGGGCAGATTGAATTTACGCCCGATATCCGCCCGTTTGTGCCCAAAAGTCAGGGCATTTACTTAATACCTTAAAATTATTTATAATGCTTAATAAATATCTTAATATACGTTTCAAATAAGAATAGGACTGACCTCCAGCCATCTTGTGACGTCATAGCTGTCAATTTACACCAGATAGGTAGGGTAAACGAATTAGCATTGCCATTCAACGTGGCAATGCGGCCAGTCTTCTGGGAACGTTACCAGATGACAGCGATGTGGAGGAATACTTTCGACGCTTGGACGTGATATTTATTAGTTCTTTTCATTACCCAAAATATTGATTATTTAAATTTTATTAAATACTCTAATTATAGGCACGTTTTTTATAAATTGATACTTTGTACATATTGTTATTATTTAATCCCACTATAATTATCTCCACTATACTCCAGTCTGCAAAAAGTATTAGTCAAATATCTTACTTCGTATTGTAATTGTTCAACGTTATTACCAGCCACTCTATGCTAATCAAGTGCCACTTAAATTCAATTAGATTTCAATCATAATTGTAGGGTGGCAGCTTTAAAACTTCAAAGCCATGCGAGTTTAAAATATTGTCTATAATATAGTTTTTTTGGCAGTTTATGCATTTTTATTCTCACAGAGTTCCGGATTTGGTATTAATGCATATACATTTATCATAAAATTTTATCATTTCAAAAGAAGAAAATTAATTTTCTTTGTAAGCAGTACTTTTTTGACAGATCGCGGTCATTCGAGGTCATTGACGTTCCTACTCTTATTTGAAACGCATAGTACGATGATATTTTTTTAAGTATCTAAGGTAATTTCAATTGAATTTGAATTATATAGACAAAATAATTAATAATAATAGTCATTTTTATCAGTCAATTCAAAATCGATGTTAACCAATAGGTACTAATATAATTACATTACACTAAACATAATTACATTAGATCCGATCGAAAGGACTTGAAATTGATTTAAGGTAGACAGAAACTGGTTTTATTTATTTTCTTGCAAATAATTAAAATATCAATAATTTTCTGGCTGAAATGGCTCCTTAAAGAGGAAAATCCGGGTTGTGAAGTAAGCACATATCGAAGTCCATCGACAGGCTATTGCACGCAAGTTTGCTTAGCAAGCCGATAAGAGTAGTCATCGACTTAGTCGGGTGCTCCTCTGACCTCATGGCTATTGATGCCAGAGTTCCTCAAGGGTAGAACAAACCCTCTACAACACTTTTCCTGCTACATATCAATGACCTTAAACAAGCTGATATTATTGAGTACGCAGATGACAGTACTGTCATGGAGAGACCTTTCTTGTACAAGAGCCAGCGGCGACATTTGTTCTGTTGAGAGAGGTCATGGTAGAGTGGATTAAACTGAATGAAGTCTTGAGTCACAGTCAACAATTTAGGTTTTAACGCTTCCAAAACACTGGCTTGTCTATTCACCGCCTAGTGGAGTAATTTTATGATGACTCCTACTTTCCGGAGTACATATGTTTTAGTCACCAACAGCCTTGAGCTTCTTGGCATGGAGCTAAAGATAAACCTTAACTTCGGATCCAACATCAAAGCCCAAACTGTGGCCAAAAAACTGTGTATCCTAAATAAGTCGAAGCGGCACTTCACGCCTGGACAGCTTCTAACATTGTTTAAGCACAAGGACATTCTTGCATGGAGCCATCTTAGGACTCTATGGACTCGATCGAATGCCGAGCCAAGAGGCTAATAGGTGATAAAAAGCTAGTGAAGACTGGCCTTCACAGCTTGGATCACCGCCGTAAGGTTTCCTGTTAGTCGGTCTTTTAAAAATTGTACTTCGGTGAGTGCGCACAAGAGCTCCACGAGCTCATCCCGCCTTCCCCATTCTACCATCGAAGCTCCAGATACACCGCAGGATATCGTCCCCACCGGTTGGTATTCCACATATTGGCACACAGCGTTATAAATCATCTTTTATAATGCGCACAACCAAGGAGTGAAACTCCCTTCCTGCATCTGTATTTCCGATTACGTCCAACCCGAAGCTATTCAAAAGTAGGGTAAACAGACATCTTCGTGTACTTGCTCCCAGATCTTTGCCCCGAAGGCTAGTTTGAAGTCAAGAGCAAGCATATATTTTTATAAAAAGAAGCAGTTTACATGGAAAGCTGCATACACTGTCGACTTTGTGCTATGGTGAAAGGGAATTTGTCAATTTGTGGTTCAACAGCTCTAAGTAAAGCGGCACTTCGTATACTGACAGCGCCGTGTACATCAGCTGCTACAGAATGATCATTTAATTTTAGATTAAGTATACACGGGTTCATATATAGTGCGAAGAGAAATCCAAACCTGTAAATTGGAACCTGTTAAGGATTTTTGAAGACAATTGTTACAATAATATCCAACGACAATGGATATATTGATATTATTTGTAGAAGAAAGTTGAGAGTAAGAAACTGAAACAAAGCAAGATACTACTTCAAACGAGCCTGAGGCATCCACTTCTGGTCTATCATTGTACCGATATCGCGAAATGAATCCTCGAAATAGCGATAGCGGCGATTTATTATATAGAAATATCGTGGATACACCACTACTGTGATTTTTAATGAGTTATTAAGTTAGAAAAGCAACGTAAGTTATATTATTTGACAATGTTGGAGAGGGGTAGCACCATTTCTGTTGATTTTGTAAGTGATAACTGTCATTATGACTGATTTCAAATCAATTAACTATACAATGTGTTTGGAGAACAGTTACCGATACGTTAAGGGTAGATATATTATATGCTAATTTTTATCGACAAATGCACTTTTATACTCCTAACCCCACACCCCGCAAATGGCAGCTATCTTATTTTAAAATAAGGGTCTGTTCAATAAAATGCTAATATCTTTCAATCTAAGAGACCCACAGAGGTGCAATTATCCTTATTGTAAAGTTAAGAGTTGAGGTTACGGAATAATTAATTTCCTGAATAATAAACAAAAAGGTTAAAAAAATATGTTAAATTAATTGGTGCAGTCAATATTTTGATACCATTTTCTAGGTTATCTCAAATATTTTTGATTAAACATAAAAAATATGCAACATATCCGGGTTATTTTTGCGCTCGAGTAGAAAATGCAAAAACGATAAGTAATATTTGTGTAAAATTTCGTAATTTAACACTTTTGACCCTTTTTGTTTATCAGTCAGGAAAATTGCTTAATTATTCCATAGCCTCAACACTTACGGGGTATTTTGTAACACGTTGTATATGAAAGTGCATTTGTCGATAAAAATTAGCATATAAAATCCCCCAAAGGTATCGGTAACCGTTTCCCAAACACACTGTATAAAAAATATTTCTTTAACACTAAATAAAATCATGCATATTCCCTATTGCATTATTCATTCATAAAATAAAAAATATTTAAAATGGGACAGTAATTTATCATACTTTTAATCAGTATAATTATTTACTTATATGTAGAAAACATTAATTATAGTAGTATGAATAGATAATTAATCTAAATTGTAATGTCAATAAAATTGCATCAAGACGCTTATAAACAGAATTGAAAACCATGCACGTCGCGTTATCCGTAATCACATAATTGGTTCCATTATGTGATTACGGATAACACGACGAGGGGACCCCGGCACGTGCGTGGTGGTTACTGGTAGTTTTCTTTCTCCGAGCCTTTTCCCAACTATATTGGGGTCGGCTTCCATTCTAACCAGATGCGGCTGAATATCTGAGTATTTTATACTAAGCAACTGCCATCAGACCTCCGCAACCTGATTTTTGGGTAAGACCGACACCCTGGTTATCAGGCTTTTTGGGCTTCTGACTACCAATATCGATTGTCATAGGTGTACGTATGACAACCGGGACCGACGGCTTTACGTGCTCTCCGAAGCATGAAGGGGTCTCGATGTATTAAGAATGGTCACCCATCCACAGACTGCGCCGCTTAACCTTGCAGATCGGTTGATCAGCTTAGTTATTACTTAGTCACGAGCCCCGCTGTTAATTATTAATGGGATATTTTTAAATCTCATATCATTATTATCTACATTCTAAGACTCACACTTTAAAACTCTATTCACAAGTCATTGCAAAGCCAGGGACGCTGGAAGGCCCAAAAAACATAGATGCAAACATTCAAAATGTTAGGTAATTCTTTACCTAATTCATTCGCACACGAACAGTGCCGGTACAAGAGTTTCGGTAGCCAAGTCGATTCCGTGATGTGGCCGTTTGTATGTTTGGTCATGCCAAACAAGTAGGAAATAATCTGTCAGGATACAGCTCTCACTTGCAGTCTCGACTGGACTACGTTCCTGACACCGCATGATTTGTGTGGATAGAGAGAGATAAATACAAAACTATTTCTAAATAACTACCTTACATCTAATAAACAATAATTAAATTAGATTTTCTAAATTTTTTCTAGTCATTATTTATACAGAATAAGGAACTTTTTAGAATTTCAATATTCTAATTAGTATGAAGTCTAAAAAGCTTTTTGAGAAATAGTTCCAGTGGCTGAGGTTGAGGATATCACTATTACATTGATAGGCGTGTTGATGGGGCAGCTAAATTGCTTTTTAATGAGCGCATTACTATTTCTTAAGCAAGTGTTCGTTTATGATTCAGAATTGTCAGAGTTGAACTGTATTTCATCAACGTCGGCATAGTAGTCCGTGCGCGGCTCGTCCGGTGGCGGCGCGGTGACGGTGGCTGAGGCGGTAGCCGGCGCCTTAGGGTAGTCGTTAAAGATATGTATGTGTGTGACGCGACGTCAGTCAGCCTCGTGCTCGTGCAATTGAGCCAGCAAAGCTGCGCGCCGAGACTCTAGCTCTGCGTCACTCCATGCCGTTGACCCACTTGATCTGAATAATGAAAGTACATCATTTTCTGTTGCAACTGATGATGCATAAAAATTAATCATTTATTTTAGACTATTATTTACGGCGAACTGAATTACAATAATTTCTAAAACCCGAAAGTGGTTTTAACAAGGTAGTTAAACGAAATCAAAATCTCGGCGACAAAAAGATGGTTTTAGGTAGCGTTTATACAAGGTCATTATTAGTATATGCGAAACCTGAATATAGTTTGTTCACAATAAGTAACTGAATCGATTCCAATAATTTTTACATCATGTTATATTTTGTCCCAAAAACATTTAAAAAATGTTACGAGTAGGACACCGAGCGACACTAAGTACCTACCGCAATCATATGCGCGCAACACAGGTCACTGACACACTGAGCGCTCAACGCAGGCGCAGTGGGGCGGGCGGGGCCCAGGAGTGAACCAACCACTTCAGTCGTTCAGATAAGTAGGTACATAACGCGAGCGCACGGCATTTCGGTTGATCTGTACCTATCGTATGTAAAAAGCATAGATAGTGTTCGTGTAAGAAATGGTACGTACACTAGCGGTTTGTGGTGATAAGTGATAACGTATTCCTGGCAGTGCAGCACGAGGAGCAATCTGACATTAAAGTACCGTCACACACATGAACACACGTTTTTATTTGTACCTACAGCCTGTTGTGGTTAAGTAATGCGATGTTTAACACTTTTCATCCATTTTGAACTTACAATGTTTGGTATAAGGTGCAACATATCGCATTGACTACATTTAATCACTTACGGCTGCATTTACAAATAAAGTACTTAATAATGTCTACCTACACTTGACCATTACGACAGTCCAAAGACTGCAAGTGTGTTAGAAAATGTGGAAAGTGTGATGTATCATCAGTTAAATACAATGCAATCGGAAATCACCGTACGGTTAGGTACCTATTGCGACATTATTATCAATGAGCGCTGCGACGACGCGGGATTTTTCATGATAAAGTTTTGAAATTTTGTACATAGATTCTTTACATAAAAATACTAGACGTGTTTCAGGTTTCGCATATACTAATAATGATGCCGTATAATAATAATAAAACAATGTTGCCATTATATTTTTTTTATTTTCACCAATCGACCAGTTTCTTAAAATTTTCAATCCACTATCGGATACAGGATTCCACCACCCAATCATCATCCAAACCCATAAGTAACCCACTGCTGGGCACGGTTCTCTTTGAATGAGAGGGATTAGGCTATAGTCCACCACGCTGGCCTAATGCGGGTTGGCAGACTTTACACGTCGTCAAGAAAATCTCTCGACAATCTCTCGGATAATCAGCGGCCGGATAATTAATTAATACGCACATGATTACGAAAAGTCAGAAGTGCGTGTCTTGGATTATGGTAATTCATAAGGAAATAAGATGAAATTGGCAATCCATCAAACGATAATGTTATTGTAAATACAAAAAAAAATATCGACTGCTCAGTCGGGTAAGGTAAAATACTCCATTAACAGTAACTGCCCTAGGACCGCGGCTGTGCTAGATGCTGATGATGATGTCTCGCTAGATGTGCTATGCTGTATGCGATTTATAGGGCGGCAAATTATTACTCTTTTAAAAATGTAGATCCGGGCCTGATTACATGTATCGATCGGCTCATGATTGGTGAACGCCAAACCTTACCATAAAGTTAAAGACAAGCAATCATAATATGCAACGCATCTTATACACACCGTTCTTTCTTATCCTTCTTGTCTTTTTTCTTCTTGGGCTTGTGCAGCAGTTCGTGGGACTCTTCCTCGGGGCTGCTCGGAGCACTACGCTTTGATTTCTTACTCTTGTGGCGCAGTGTCTCGTCGTCAGTTATACCGCCTTCTTCTGGCGTCGGAGATTTCTGAACAGAAGTACAGTTTTTTTTTGTTTTTTATTCTACTAAGGTGGCAAACAAGCATACGGCCCACCTGATGGTAAGCGGTTACTTTATTTATTAATCTATTTTTAATAGGTACACCAACAGCATACACATCACACATTAAAGGAGAAAAAAAATGTTTGTATTAACTGATGTGTATGCCAATTATAGGTATACACAACATTCAACTTGCAGCATCATTCAGCAATATAAGTACTTAACCTAATAACAATAAGTTACCGTAGCCTATAGACGCTTGTAACACCAGGAGTATCACTTGCGCGTTGCCGACCCTGTATTGAAAGAGGAACAGTTGGGTTGGTAGTATAAGGGTTAAGTCCTCCCACTGCCAATAATAATAGTCATAGTAGTAATAAGAAGACGCCCTCTGCGATCTAGTGCTTCGAATGTCGGACTGCTAATCATGAGGTCGTGGGTTCGATTCCACACGACACCAATATATTTTATGTGTGGAACGTAAGTGTTTGTCTGTGTATTTAGAAACAAATAATGTTTAAGTATTATCTACACCAATATTACAAACTCTACTTAGTTTGGGACTAGGGATTGCAAGCCGGTACCATTTTCAATCCGGATCCGGCGGGATTTACATCGATACGATCGGATCCGGAATCTAAAAAAAATTTTTATTTTTATTAAAAATATAGCCTACCTTCCTGTCTCAAGAATTAAGATTTATCTATCTCCTTTGAGAGAGTTTTATCTATCTTCTTACCAAATTTTGAATGCGTAGCATGCTAAGTATAGGTAAATATTAAGGAAGAAAAATTCTACCGCTAGACTCATAACCAATCCAAAGTCCAACTCAATCAATCTTAATTATAAATATTATGATATACTAAGAAAATTTAAAGAACTACATTGAAGCCGTAATGCCCATAGGAACTTACAGGAATTGGTGAATGTTTACGATGTTTCTTCTTGGATTTCTTATGCTTCTTCCCCTCATCCGAGGTCCAGGTGGCATGGCTGGGCGCAGGCGAAGGCGAGCGCGCCGTCTGCACGGGGGACGGAGATCGCGACCTCGACTTACATTCAAAATTGGTTAACACTTTAGATACAGATTGCAATGCGTAAACAAAATGCCTTAGGATCGGCACATTTGTAGATTGTTTACACGATGATAATGCCGCGGCGGTAGCACTTACAACGGAACAACAGACAGCATATTCATATTGTAATTTTGATATTAATAGGCAATTAACAATACTTCGTCAGTTTACAATCTTGCTGAATTATTTCCAAACAAACGTTACATTCGTTACTTCGTAAATAAAATAAAAAGAACGGGTACCTACCTACTCTAAAAACAAAAATATTAAATACATTAAACATATATTTTCACCTCTTCTCTATATTTTAAATCTCTTTATATTTTATATGATACAGTTTATTGCAAATGTTCAAGAGAATAGTTTACATGCGTTGGACGATACCAATACCCACGACCGCACACACACTGTTTCCTTATTATTATTATTATTGATTGCATATGGTACTATTTAGTAGTTTAGGTACAAAAATGGCCAGTTTTGGCCAACTCCCCAGGTTAAAATGGCCACTTTTGGTTTATCACAAGATGATTTACGGACACAGAGTTGTGTAGTCACACAACGTGCCATACATTAATTTCCAGGATAAGCTGACCTCTAAGTGTACGCAAAACCAATACGAGGAAACAGTATAATAAGGAAACTGTCATAGGTACTATTTACACAATCCAAAAGTGAACATATTAGCCCCCTGATACGAGGCTCTATGACGCATACTATTTTCAGAAGTTCGTCGGTATGTATCACAACAGAGGAGTTGACTATTAAATATAATTTAAGTATGCTACCACTGAGTATTTTCTATATGAAAAAGATAATACCACTGGCCGACCTGGGATCGAACCCAAAGCCCCAAATCGGCAACGGTACATTTATTGATTATTATTATTATAGTTATAGAGCGTGACGTCATGACACGGCGTTGAGTCTCAATACATACTAAATAAAAGAATCCGATATCGTCGTTGATTCTCTAATACCGCCTGACGAACACTTTGCTGTGTAAGACTTAATTTTCCATGTTATTTAATACAAAGCTAGGCATTATAACAAAGTGTTACTTACGCAGTATTGGAGTATCATCCACGGTACGGTTAATTTTTTTTATTCAGCCATTATCGTCCCACTGCAGAGCAAAGGCCTCTCTACCCTCCCTCTTCATTATCTCGGTTTAGAGCAATTTGCGGCCCCAATCCTTCCATTACAGGTCTAGTTCGTCCCGCCATCTCCTTTTGGGCCTGCCGCGACATCGTCTAACGTTGTGTGGGTTTCACTCGGTGGTGTCTTGCCCAGAGATATGGTTCTATGTTAAGTAATACTTACTAACGAGGCGGAGTGTGACCGCTTCTTTTTCTTTGAACGCTTTGTCTTTCTGGATTTAGGGTGATGACAGTGCATGCAACTTTCTTCTTGCTCGTGTTGGAAGTCCTGTAAAAACATATAGAATTAAAAGAGGACTATAATTTAGAATTATCTGTCTGGCATGAAGCTGAATATTAATTACTTTTTTATATTACTGTCTGCATTGCCCATGACCGTCAGAATAATAAATTATAATTCTTATTATTGAAATAATATGTGAGGGGAAAATTTATTGCGACTATATTCAAGGTTCACAGAAAGTGTGTGCGTGCAGGACGTGTGTGACGGATGCAGCAGTTGTAAAGTACAAGACTATATTGCGAGGTGTCGTAGAAATCGACGACACATTTGACGAAGTGGTCGAGCGATCGGAGGGTTCGATACCCATAGGGAATAAATATATAGTTGTATGGTCATACAACAGTTACCTGTAATTGTTCCAGGGTCTCAGTGTTCGTGTTCGTCAAACGCAAAACGCACCTACGGTACAGAATTTTTAAATTACAAGCCTGTGCAGCTTTGTAGTCCGTGCGTTTACTAAGATTTAACACAAACGGCTTAATAAATAAATTCAGAAATTTTGCTCAACCAAGTACCTATCCAAATGTAGTAAACAACAATAATATGACAGAACAGCTGCTAAATAACGACACCAGGAATTATAAGACACTACCTCTTCCGTAGTCGTTCCGCCCCTGTTCCAGCCCGTAGCCGATCTGTAAGTCTGGTTATCGCATCCCCCCCAAGTCGTAAGTTGATGTTTAGAACCCTAAATTATCAATTCTAGCTGGTTCACCTTATATATTCTAACTCTGTCTTCTTCATAGGGAACAGCCGCGAACTCCAGCGCATTGAGGTCAAGCTTCTCCTTAATCTCGTTCCATGGCAGCTGGTGATCGATGTTTGCTTCACTTAGAGCCCATTTAAATGCACTCTCTACCTTCTTCTGAGCTTTAGACTCTTCTTTTATTTTTTCTTTGTTCCTCACTTCGGCCTGAAATAAATGTGCACCTTATTTGATATTATATTGATCTTTGGCTTTGCTTCTGGTATTTTTCCGAACATAAATATAGTTTATGTTAAAAAATTATACCACTTACACTAATTTATTTGCCAAATTGTTAAAAGTTTTGATTTGAATATGACCGACAACTATAAATTGTATTCATGACTTTGAATCAGCTTTTTTTATAAAAAAAAAACATTGTTATTTATTAATTTATTTAAGATGTTTAGTTTGCAAGTTATATGCTCGACCTGGGAATAGAACCCAGGTCCTCTAGCGTAGAGATTAACGAGGCAATGTATATCTTTGTTATTTTATAAAATATACTATTTACCTATTTGTTTAAAATATATAAAAAAGTCTTAATACACAAGTAAAATATTCTAAGCAATAAAATTCAATAGATTTTTGCAAATATACATTTCGTATTTTTCAAATTGAAGGTGTCACCCACCCCACGCGACCTTTTACGTAACTATTATTTAGACGCGCGCGACCAATTAAGGGCTAATAATCTGCAGTGCACACGTGATAACGTCAATACAGCATGCGTAAATGGGCAATTCTATTAAAAAGATGATCCTATCTATATTAAAATGAGAGCATTTAATGTATGTAATATAATTAATGTGTACCTTTTCAAGTAAAGAATTGTAGGTTAGTTTAACATTTCCAGCATCTAAAGAGGCAGACTTGCTGTCTTCGCAGACGACTGTCGCAAACTCTTCGAATGTGGTTTCGGGCTTCACCTCAAAACCTTTCTCTTTCAAAATCTCTTTAATAACTTTCTTTTCATCGTGGAATCGTGCTTTTAGGTTTTCTACATAAAATTTAAATAAATCTAGCGGTGTTGATCCATTTTGACCTAAAAACATAAATTTATTTATTTATTTCTGACATGTAATCACCATTACAGGAAATCCCAAATCGATAATTACAGTTTCATACCTTAAAAAACAACAATACTACTCTTTCATTTAAAATATTTAAAATAATTCCACATTATCTACATTACTATTATAAAGAGGAAAGATTTGTATTTTTGTATGTATGTTTGTAACGAATAAACTCAGAAACTACTGTGCCGATTACAAAAATTATTTCACCATTGGAAAGCTACATTCACCCTGAGTAACATAGGCTATTGCTAGAAAAGATTAGCCGGGACGGGCCGCTAGTATTATATAATTTTGACACCGTAACCCATTTTAGGATCACTTACCTGAACCTTAAATACGCAATAAGGAAAATTCCACATCTGCGTGTTTCTAAAAGTTTGTGCAACAGAGGTTGTACAAAGTGTGTTGTTGTATTAAAAAGGCTTTTTTAACAGAATTCGAACATGATTTACATTAGAAAAGTCAGTCGGAAAGTTGGAGGAATGTTCTCGCTCCCGTAACCCCAGCAAAAAGTGGTGAGGCGAAACACCCGTATGGTTTTAGTCGGTAGGTCACCCCCTATGGGTGGAGTCCGACACACCCCACCGCCTCCCCCGGGCGGTGGATAGTCCATGAGGATTTAGATACGTTAAAAAAAAAAAAAAAAAGGATCAAACTACTGTATATATTAAATTTAATATATAAAAACTCTATTACGTTGTTAAGAAACCTGCATTCCTGAGATATTTCGACAGGCGTATAAAATCTGCCAACTCGCATTAGACAAGTGTGGATTATTTATAGCCTACGGTTCTCCTCTAAAAATGAGAAGGTTTTCATTTTTAGAGGAGAACCGTTCCCAGCGGGAGGATACTAAATGGGTTGACGAAGGTGATGTGATGATACATAATAATTATATTTAACCAGTTAATGTTCTGCACTTACCGAGCATAGCTGAAAAACGCATATCAGCTGATATAACTGGGTATAACTCCACCCACAAGGACATCGACGTCAGTTTACCTTCTTCGTGCAAAGTGTCCAGTAGAACCTGAGAGATATACATTACTTGTTTATTTACATTTCGGCACTTTTACTGAACATAATAAAAAATGATAATTAAAATACTTAATTGATAAGAGAAACTCGGTCATTAATAATATACATAAGTATACTATACAATTCAAACTATGTATTTATTTAATTTAAGTTATTCAAACTTGTGCATCTATGGACAACTACTTTGTTACTCATAGGAACACGAGTCGCTCTGCAGTGTCTTACCTCAGCAACAAATTTATTTATTAACTATGGGTAGATTCATTGAAAATAAGCATCGAGCCATAATTAAAAAACAAGCTAAGTGTAAGCTTGTCTTTATGTTGTAAGTTAAATAATAAAAAAATATGTACTCACCAAAAAATTGTCTCTATTTTTCCTTTGCTGTCTTTTGTTCCGTTTTTTAACTTGTTCTCTCTCTTGCAAGTATTCTGCTTCTAAATTTCTAATATGCTGTTCAAAAACTGAAAACATTTAAATTTAAAAGGTTCATTGTGAGAAGAATGTTACGCACGTTTTTTACTTGATTCAGTAATTAAACTTTTTTTTTTTAATATTTGCAAGGTAATTTTTGTTTAACAACAATTAAAATTTTACACAGCACAATCTAGTCCAAAAATTAAGCAAAGCTTGTATTATGGGTACTAGACAATGGATATATTACTTGCATACTTTTTTTTTAAATACATACTTCTAATACATAAGAAACACCCAGATACACACACACACTTATGTCCATCACATAAATATTTGTATTCTGTGGGAATCGAACCCGCCCTCGTGATCAGCAGTCCGACACGCGAACCACTAGACCACAGATGTCGTCAAGTCATACATAAATAAATACTCGCTCTACCAGTCACATTCTAACTAAAATACTTTAGATTAAATACGCCCAAATTCCTAGTATGCGGGCCGTAAAACGCTACTAGAAGGCACAATAATTTATAATTGATCGAGCCTCCGGCCACACGACAACTGACAAGGAACGTTCGCCGCGTTAACACACAAGTCGATATAATAATTTATGGAACATATTATTTAAATGATAATTTTAATTTTGCAAAAACAGCAAGCAAAAAATTTTTTTTAATGATTGATCCTCTTTCTTTGTGACAAAATAAATCAGAAGATGTTGTTAGAAATTATATTTGATATAATTTCTAACAACAGAAATGAGCATTAAATATCTTAAAGGGGATAGAACTGATCTGGCATATCCGACCCGCCGCCATTATTATTTATTTTCGAAATTGCGGCGCACGATGAAAGTGGTATGTATAGGTAGAGGACACGTAGATAAACAAAAAAGTTAAACATGGTACCCTAAAGTGTCACGTTACCTAGATATTTGGAGTAGTGACGGTTAATATCACATCATGGTTAATCGGTCTTATAAATTTGCGATCGAAAACAGCACAATGTATCCTACTATTAAATATGTACTTGAACTTATTTTTAGTGAAAAAATTGCGCAGTTATTGTTAAAAAAACAACACACCGTCCGTTCGTCACTGCACAGGGGGTCTATTCCCTAAGCACGAAGTCCGTAGTTTCGACCTTCGTTATGGGTGTTTCCTACTCCGTATCACCTACGGACGGATGATTCGTTCGGGGCCCGAACTAAGAATGAATGACAACTTTGACAGTTGTCCCTACTCCCGATGTGTTCTACCCGTTAGAAAAATTTAAATTTGACACTTGATTTATCGGACTCCGAAGTTTAGGAGAACTTTCGAACGGCTCGTAACTTCGTTGACGGAGATAGGGAGTAGACCCTCAGTCGCGACTGTCTGCATGCCGAGATTGAGGCTCGTAGGCATAGCTCGCGCTTCGTCCGTTTGTATGAAGTTGGAATACTGTATAGATATATTACTGTGTTAATGATGTGGGTATAAAGTAAACTTTGAGCTGATGCACTGGACCCTTTTTTTCACTCGCCCGCTGACGCTCGCCGCGAGAGGACGTATCGCTTGCGCTGCGCTCTCTCTAAGCTCGTCTCGCTGTGCCCCGCCACAGCGCTTCGCAGTCGTCCCGACTGCACCCACATATTTGATCAAAAGCTGCCTTTTTCAAGGCGGTGGCTGATTTTCTGTCTCTTGCGGACTTCGGTACGCTCGCGCTCTAGCCCCTTCAGGGAAAAACCACAGTTTCGTGGTCCTCGGTGGAAACCGTACGGTGCCAACGAAACCGAGTGAGGTGTGGACCCGATACACCCGCTAAGCCCCTTCTGGGTAAAGCAAAAATCGGAAGGAGCTAGGACCACCGGCCTTGGGGGGTCTCCTAGTCGACCCTAGCTCTAACCCCGTTCTCTTACAGCTCCTCTAGTATCGTACTAGTACGGTACTAGAGCATAGGAACCCGTTCGCACATTAAGACTGGCGACGGGAGACAAGCTAGGGTACACTACAGGTACACACGCCTCCCTGCCTACACCCGGCAGGGAGGGTTCATTCACCCACACAACCCCGGGCTCATCCAACCCGGGGACGTTTAGGCTACCCCAAAATCCTCCTTTATTTTCCCCTCCCAGACATCTCTTCAAGATGTCTGACGCCCTGCTTCTAACTTTTTTAAAAGAGGTCCTCTTAAAGGACCCAGAAATCCTAGCCAAATATGGCTCCAAGCTCCCGCGTGAGCTGGCCCCTCGCCCCGCCCGCGCCCCTATCCCCGATAGCCCGGCTTCACCGGACGCAGATGTTCCTTCAATGGGACACCTGCATAAACAATCAGATTCTCCGGAAAGCCCGGAGGCTAATTTTTACGACCCCGCACTATTGTGCGATTCCCCGATCCCCATTGCGAACAATAGGTTCTCGAGCCTATTGTCCGCTGATTCGGAGAATGTTGGCGCACGTGCGCCAATTACTGTAGCCCCGCCCCCAACTCAAACGGTGCCAATGGACACGTCGGCACCGCATGACTCCGAGTCCGAGTCGTCCCTCTCGGACTCGAGCTCTAGCTCTGAATCCTCTGACGGATTCACCCCGGTAACAGGGAAAAAAAGGCCTCGTAAAAACAAGGCCAACTCTGTTGCCCCCGCTAAGGCCCCCAGGACCGCTGAGGTCATCGACTCCCCAGCTTCTCCCATCCCATCAACCTCTTCACAGGTTGCTTCCTCCCCCGCCCCTCGCCCTCGTTCTCAGCCTACTGAGAACGCACCCAAGAAAGGCAAAGCCCCGCCCCCCGTCATTGTCCACGACAAAGAGTCGTGGGTCCCCATCTCCAAGATGTGTGTTGATCGCAAGATCAACTACACCTCTGCCCGACCAATCCAAGAGGGTATCAAAGTTACCCTCTCGACCTCCACCGACTTTAGAGGCTTTACAAGCCTACTTACCGAGCGTAAAATTAATTACCACACTTTTACGCTCGCTTCCGAGAAACCCCTACGCGTCATTATCCGCGGGATTCCCAAGGAGATTGACACGGAGGACGTACTCAGCGACCTTAAGTCGCAAAATATTCCCGCCCTCGAAATCCATCGCATGCACCGCGGCCGCGGTGGCATGCTGTACAACATGGTACTCGCCATTATCGAGCAATCGGAGGGCGCTAAGGCCATATTTAACATCCGATCCGTTTGCCACTTATCCGGTATTCGGATCGAAAAACCCCACAAGGGAGGTCCCATAGGGCAATGTCACAATTGCCAACTATACGGCCACGCAGGCCGTAACTGCCATGCCAGATCCCGGTGCGTGAAATGCCTAGGCGATCACGCTACCGCGGACTGCAGTCGTCCTAAAGACAGGACACTTTGTACCGAACCTCCCAGTTGTGTTCTGTGCGGGGAGCAAGGTCACCCGGCTAATTACCGTGGTTGCCCCAAGGCCCCCAAAATCTCTCCCAAGCACGCTAAACGTGCTGCGGCGAAGACCCAGAGGGAAAGCCCCTCGGCCGCCCTCCCTGACCGCCTTAGCCCTCAAAGGCCCTCCCCCTGGAGCGCGCTGAATCACCAGCAAGCGTTTCCCCCTCTTAAAACGCCACATCATGTGGCAAACATCGCACCCCTAATGGGTGCCCCCACCCATGCTCCCTGCGCGCCGGCTTCCCCGGCCGCTCTAAGACCCGCACAGGCCTCTAAGCCTGCGCTTGCGCCAGCACCCACGCAACCCCACGTACCCGCCTCTGCCACCCCGGCAGCAGGAAGGTCCTTGGGTGCTGCTTTTAAAGCGTTCAGTGTCGCCCCCATTGAACGCATCACTACTATTGGCCACGCCCTCATAGCTAATGAGGGAAACGGCCTCAGCATTCTCAAAATCATATCCGAGAATGCTGATCTAATTGATGCATTCTCCCAGCTTAGGTTCTAAATGGCGGTGCACGTAGGTAGAACCAAACCCCGGTCCCTTAAAATAGGTTTTTTCAACGCGAATAGCATGAATGGTCAACGTGATGAGATCGCCACCTTCCTCCGCGACCATCAAATTGACATCTTCCTTATACAGGAGACCTTCCTCAAACCATCCAAGAGGAATCCTGGAATTGCAAACTATCATATAGTGCGCAATGACAGGACTCGTTCTCAAGGAGGTGGTACCCTCATTTACTATAAAAGGTTCTTGTACTGCACTCCTATGGATAATCCTTCCCTCGAGCATATTGAGACCTCGATATGTCGAGTAGGCATGACCGGTCATCAACCGATAACTATCGTATCGGCTTATATCCCCCCTAGCAGTGCTAGGCTTCACATACGTCCCGACTTAGAAGCCCTCTTAGGCTTAGGTGACTCAGTTATCATAGCAGGTGACCTTAACGCGAAAAATGTCGCCTGGAATTGCCACTCGAACAACCAGAGAGGCAGAGAGCTTGATAACCTGAGCACCTTGCTAAATTACGATATCATCGCCCCAATGATGCCCACCCACTATCCCGCTGACGTAAACCACAGACCTGACGTACTCGACATAGCCCTCTTAAAGAACGTAAACTTAGGTTTACGCTCTCTAGAGACGCTACAAGAGTTAGACTCTGACCACCGACCTGTGATCCTAGTATTAGGCCCCAGACTTGCCCCCTCAGATCCAGGTCAGCCCGCTCCAACAAAGGTGATAACGGATTGGAGGAAACTCGAGGAACGCCTCAAGTCAACTTCATCCGTCCACCTGGATGCCATCCCCGACTCTATAGTGTCAGCTGCCGACGCGACGGGCGCGATCGACTCCCTCACCGACCATGTACAATCCCTGTTGAACGAATGTTCACGACAGATTCCAGAGGAGTTTGATAACCGCTGGAATCTGCCGGAGGATGTGCGTGGCTTGATGACGGAGAAGAACGCGGCCATCAGAGCGTACGACAGTTTTCCTTGCGAGCCGAACCGCGCTCACATGCGCAATTTACAGCGTGCTGTAAAGAAACGCATAAATGAGTTGCGCGAGGCCCGCTGGGACAATTGGTTGAAGGACCTGGAGCCCACCCATCAGGCCTTCTGGCAGCTGACCCGGAAGCTCAAGTCCGATCAAGAGTCTACAATGCCCCCTCTGAACCGTCCTAATCAAAGGCCCGCCTTTGACGATGACGAAAAAGCCGAATGCCTAGCCGACAGTCTAGAGGCACAATGCTCGCCTAGCACTCTACCAGTAGACAAGGCCCACCTCAATGAGGTGAACGCCGAAGTCGAACGTAGAGTCGCCCTCTCGCTGTCCCCCGAAAACCCTACGGCCCCCGTAAGTTCCACTCCCTCCCCCGCCCCCGACCCAGACGATCCCGTCCCCCCCGTCACTGCGGACGAAGTCCGGTCGATCGTACAGAACCTACGACCCAGGAAAGCCCCCGGCTCAGACGGCATCACCAACAAGGTGGTTAAGCTCTTCCCAGCCTCCCTGATCATTCTGATGACCGCCATCTTCAATGCGGCATTAAATAATAACATCTTCCCACAAGTGTGGAAAGAAGCTACCGTCATCGGTATCCCTAAACCCGGTAAACCCAGGTCTGAGCCCTCCAGTTATCGCCCCATAAGTCTCCTCAAAGTCCTTGGGAAGATCTATGAGCGGCTTATCTATGCCCGATTAAAGAACTTTGCCGAATCCCATAATCTCATTCCCGACGAGCAGTTTGGTTTTCGAACCAAACACTCCTGTATCCACCAAGTGCATCGCATAGTCGAACATATCAGCGCTGGATTCCAGCGCGGTATGACGACTGGCATGCTTTTCTTCGACGTGGCGAAAGCCTTCGACAAGGTCTGGCACAATGGCTTGATTTACAAGCTATATTCATTCAACGTGCCAGACCGTCTCGTGCTCATCATTCGAGATTTTCTGTCGAATCGCACCTTTCGCTATCGTATAGAGGGCGGCACACTCTCGTCCCCCCATCCTATCCGAGCCGGAGTCCCTCAGGGCTCCGTGCTCTCCCCTCTCCTTTTCACGCTGTACACCAGCGATATTCCAAAAAGATCCAAGTCGCAGTTGGCTCTATTCGCTGACGACACGGCTATATATTATTCCGGCATCAGCCTAACAAACATCACCAAAATTCTCCAATCCTCAGTCAATGCCCTAGGGAATTGGTTCAGGAAATGGAGAATAGAGGTGAATCCCTCCAAGAGCGCGGCGGTTCTCTTTCACAAGAGTTCCGACCTCTCCGCTCAAGCCCAACCCATCTCCCTCTTCGGCCAACAGATCCCTTGGGAAAAGAAAGCCAAATACCTGGGCGTGGTTCTAGATTACCGACTTACGTTCCGAGAGCACATAAAAACGGTGCGTTCGCGCGCCGCTTTTGCTCTAGGACGTCTACATGGCATGCTCAATGCACGCAGTAAACTCTCCCTTAAATACAAGGTGAGAATTTACGTGATGTGTATTCGCCCCATCATGACCTATGCGAGTGTCGTATTCGCTCACATAGAAAGTCCCGCTATCCATAGGATGCAGACCCTCCAAAACCGATTCATGCGCAAAGCCACGGGCGCCCCTTGGTACGTGCGCAATAGGGACCTTCACTTAGACCTAAAACTGCCTACCATCAAGCAGTTTATGAAACGCGCCTCTAAGCGCTATTTCGATTTGGCCCCCCTTCACCCTAATCCCCTTGTAGTCAGTAGCGTAGACTACAAACCCTCTCAGATAAGTAGAGTGCGCCGCCCAAGGCACGCACTCACTTACCCTGACGACCAAATCACCCTAGCGCAGGAGTCAAACAGAGTGACTAGCACTCTCAAAACACACGCACAAAAACGCCGCCCGATATACCGTCCTCGCCGGCGAGGCCCGTCGCGAAGACCCCTTAACGGTAATCCTCCCCGTCCCTTGCTCGAGCCGGCCCGTGCCGAGCCAGTAGCTTTAAATTCGCCCATAAATAATTTAAACCCAGATCCAGCCGTCCCTAGCTGCCCCCCCAGCAACGCCCTAAGCCGAGGTTCGAGTCCCGCAGGGGACGCCCTTAGCTGTGTTGCTTAGTTTATAAGTTGCCCCTGGCTGGAGGCATTTGGTGCCTCGCCACCTAGTCCGGTTAAGTTTTTAAAGCTCCCTCGAGCTAAAAACTATGTCCGACCTAAAAAAAAAAAAAAAATGCACTGGACAGTAGATAGCAGCATTTTGTAGAACATTCTTAAGTCTACCCTTACTTAATATTTGTTTTAAATATCCTCAATTTGTAAATCGAGTTTTGAGCATACGTTGTATGAACGGGTCCCAGTGTGCGTCGCGTATAGCGTTAGTAACAAGTAGGCATATAAATTAAGCATGCTATAATAAAGCACATAATCGCTTGCTTAAAAAATTAAGCATATAGCATTAAGCAGGTTATTGATTGATAGCAACTGAACACCACTAATTTGGAGGTAAAGATCGACATATATACCAGTACAACGACAATCATTTAAAAAAGACTTATTAAATGTGTATATAGGTGTTAGATTATATCCTGATGTGTATTGTTATTCTGATGTATAAATAATAATACTATAAAGTTTCATCAAAATCCGTTCAGTAGTTTTAGCGTGAAAGAGTCATCAAACATCCATCCATCCATCCTCACAAACTTTCACATTTGTAATATTAGTAGGATTATACATTATACATACCGATAAGAGCGTCTTCTTTGTCCATGCCTAGCAAGCTGACGTCATTTTTGAAAGCGGAGTTTTCTAACAATAACACTTGAGCCTCACTCCAAGTGCTACTGTATGTTATTTCACTCATGTTCTCTAGCACCTGTAATAAGCCCTTAATTATTGTCTACCTATTATTTAGCTCATACCAATACACCAATAAATTAGATTGTTTACATTTCTTAAATCCAATCCAATATTGTGAATAAAACTCGTATCATGAAACTACCTCATTAACCTAGTGGTTTTAAGCGCAAAAGCTACGCTAGAGGCCCTGGGCTCGATTCCCAGGTCAAGCAAAATAATAACATTTTGCTTTTACTATGAAATTCTCAGTAGCAGCTCAGGGATTTGTGCCCGGTTAATGGCAATACGCTCACCCCCTAATAAATGGGACTTCAACATATCAGCGAACTGAGGGTGTATATTGGTGCACTTCTGCCTAGCCCTTCGGGGAATACAGGCATGATGGTATGTTATGTTAACTTCAACCTTTGCTTCGCTTTTAGCACACTGCTGCGAATGCAACATAAAAGTGGAAGGAAACAACAACACATAATGTAAATTATCTTGAGATGTAAATAGGAAATGAACCACTTTCATTTGTGCCAATAAACTTTGCTCCTGATCATTGTTATCGTATAAAAAAGAAACAATAATGAATTGATAAGATATCAAAATTGTGATAAATACATTATATTACAGCTACTTAAATTATCATCTCAAAATTAAAATTTCAATAGGAATATGCATTCAAATAAGAGTCAAATATTTATTTTTAGAAATTGTGCTTACATCAGTATTTTTGATTAAACATTATTTTTTACAAAAAAAAAATTAAAACAAGTTCGTTATTGCCGAAGCAATTGAAAATATTTGAAACGCTACGCTATTAGTCAAAGCGAATACGTAAATGTCTATGACACCAAATGTCAATATCACTGATTGCGTAGTGTTTGCCTACAACAAACTGTTGTAGAGTGTTTGTAGGAGTGTTATTTATTTATTTTTTATTGTAGGAATGTTTGCGATTTGTGATAGATTATGACGTCACACCAAGCGAGCCAAAATGGCGGGTGTTTAAAGTGCCCAGTTCGGTTAGCTATTTTTCTTTTTTTTATAACTTTACATTACTTTTTGGTTTTGAATTTTTTTTTCCATTATATAGTGATGTAAATAATAGAATAGGAATATTTAAAAAAATCATGCATATTCCATAATGTAATTTTGTTATGAGTTTCTCCTAAAACCGAAAACAGACTGATCGTACGTACGCTACTTATGCAAGTCATTATGACATTTGAGACTGAACGAGTCTATAGTAACGTATCTTATCAGTCTGTAATACCTTAAGATGAAAATAAAGTTCTTTCAGTGAAATATTCATGCATCGTAGGTGCTTGTGTAACGGATCGAATTAGCTAAAAAAGCTGGTCTTATTCTAATGTGAGAATTAAAGGTAGTTGTGTTGTGTTAGTTCAAATAGTTCTAAGCAAATCGAATGAACGCGAATCGAATTTAAATAAAAGTAACATATTACCTGTGCCAACATCTTCATGTTGCGTTTCTTTAATGCCTTAGCTTCCTCCTTCTCACGTTTTGTTATCGTAAATATGCAATCCTCAAATATATCTCTCCGATCGGATTCAGGAACACATCGCCATATCTACGAAATTAAAGATGGATAAAAATATAACATAAATACCTTTACCTACCTGAAATATATTCTAAATCACAATTTGTAAATCAAAGCAATGTTCGGATGTCATGATAAGACAAAAATGATAAAAGGAATGTTTGTTTTATTTCAATAAGTCAAGCAGCTGACGCAGTCCGTCGACCACACAGTTAGCTATAAGTAGTATTTATAATCTTACTAGCTTTTACCCGCGACTTCGTACGCGTAGACTTAGTAACACAATTGTTGTCGGATTGATTTCATGGGATAAGAAGCGCTCAATGTTAGGGAAATACCCACTTTTCTCCGAGGTTGTTTGAAGTATTTAATATGCCAGCATTAGACGCAAAGTAATCAGTGTACCAACATTTAATTCAAATCCTGTAGGTCTCCTACATACGTTTTCTGGGAAATTCCCACATAATTTTGGGGTAAATGTATCCTATTTGTTATTCCCAGTCACATACTATGATTGTATTCAATTTCATTCAAATCCCGTATGTAGTTCTCCTATATCCGTTTTCGGGATTTCCGGGATATGTCGACATTTTTCTTGGATAAAAAGTAGCCTATACTTTATTCCCGGTCACATACTATTAGTATACCAAATTTCATGCAAATCAGTTCAGCCGTTTTTGCGTGATTGAGCAAATAAACAAACAAACATCCAAACTTTCACATTTATAATTTTAGTGTGATATTCAAATCCAAAAAATAATATATATCCTTGAGGGGTTATTTAAATTTTTTTAATTTTTTCACATTGCCATTCAAATTTCAATTCACCATCTTCATTCGTCCATCCTCACCTCGCCCGGAATTTAAAATCACCGGTAGTTTTTTAACATAGAGTTCCTGTAAAATAAGTTACCTCAAGATTGTTGAACATTTCCTCACATTTGTAATATTTTGTTAATGATGTTACACGATCACAGCTCAACAAGAATTCTTCTAGGGTTTCTCTATTCTTCTTAGTCTTGAGTCTAAAATAGTTATCATATTTAACACTAGTTATTGAAGAATACTATGTACACATAAACTAAAGAGGAGGTCAAGGCACAGTTATTAGTACGGCAAAAATCGATCTGCAGATAATTTGTTTTTGGCGAATGCCAAATACAATAAAGCAATTAATTACCTTAATACATAAATACACAGGCCACAGGTAGATTTCAAACCTGCATGCTTCCTATGTTACGAGTATGTGTTAAATACACCGGACGCTTTAGCCAACTAAGGTACCGAGACCACTGCCTGTATTGTTGAATGTCTCTTCCGCATTCTACGTCTTAAGGTTAGGTCAGCGACATCTATTGAAGCCATATTATTATGCACTGTATAATAACCGGAAGGACGCGGTTTCGTATCCTGTCCGATATAGATTCTTCTTACAAGCTAGTCTAGTTAATATTCCTTCTACGATAAAACACAATACAATATGGAGATTTTCGCAGTTTCTTCTCCATGAGAACCACTTTTTGGAACCACGCAACTATAATTTTCGACTTTTCAAAAGAACCTATCGAAATTAAACATTTGACTTTGATAACTACATTCATATCGTCGATTATGGAATCGACGAAATGGATCTAGTCATCAAAGTGGAAATTATTATTGTTATATGAGACACCCTAATCTTTGGAAGCTTGCGCGGGGACAGGTCCAATGCGAGAACTTTTATCTAATGGTAATGGATGGATTATCGATCTAGTATAATCTATAACTGCGCTATAGGAGTATAGCTATGAGCTATCCAGAGAGTTTTGTAGAAAAAGTCAGCTAATATTATTCAGTCTATAGATTAGTATGATGGTCCGTAGATAGGTATTTTGTAGAGTTAAATACCAAGTTTTTTTCCGGCACTACACTACTCGCGAGGTTGATCGAAGTTAAGCGAATCCGATAGTGTAGAAGGGCTTTTTGGTCCCCTACGTGCAATCTCGCCTCGCCCTGGGCGACTTCCCATCGTTGTCGGTTTATGCGCCCGAGTCAAAGGACTCGAAACGTCCCATACCAGCTTCTGACGAGATTGGACGAGGGTATAGTCACGTCATCGCGGTGCTGCGGAAACCGCAGAGGGCGATGGCCGTCAGAGTCGTCCGAGGCTATCGTACGATCTCCCACGAGGCGGCTTGTGTGCTGGCCGGATCCCCGCCCTGGGACCTGGACGCGAGAGCGCTCGCGTCACTATATCAGTGGCGCGAGGAGGAGCGGACGCGGAGCGCGGGACTGGCGCACGGCAAATCACGCTGCGCCGGTTGGAGCTCCATCAGGTCCTGGTGGCGGAATGGCGGGACAGGCTTTCGCGCCCTACCCTGCCGGCCTCGTCACCATCGAGGCGGTCCGGCCGGTGCTCGAGCGCTGGCTCGGGAGACGACACGGCTCCCTGACGTTCCGGGCGACGCAGGTGCTCTCGGGGCACGGTTGCTTCGGGAGGTACCTGTGTCGCATAGGCAGGGAGCCGGACGCCCGGTGCCATCACTGCGTCCATTGCGTAGAGGACACGGCGCTGCACACGCTCATAGAGTGTGTGGCTTGGGAGGAGCCACGCCGTGCCCTCGTCGCTGCGGTGGGAGGCGGCCGCAGGGGGAGAGGAATGTCGGTATTACGATACGCCGCTTTCCCTACAATCTGCGGCCGAGTTGTGGACGGCGGCGGGGCCACATATCTTTCCCGCCGCAAAGCGGGCAATGGGTGGCGGATTCGGGCTCGTTAATAGCCCATTGCACTTGTTGGATCCCGGATCATGCGAGAGCGATCCGTCCCTCATCCCCTAGCGGGGCGGCATGCATAAGGAGCATAATTCTTTGACAATAATTATTTGGAATAATTAATAAAATGAGCAACAATCAAATTATTTACTTTACCTTTGTTCCTCCCGTTCATCTTTTAACTTTTGCGTTTTATATGCGTTAAACGCTTGTTTTTTTTCATTAAGCTTTTTAAATGTTGCGTAACGAGGATCTTTAGATATAATCTTCACACACTGTTCCCAAGTCGCATTTGATGGTACATTCTAAAAATATTAAAAATTTACTTAGTAAATAGAATCTACCACAAAGTCCCTACGAAATCCGTCGTCTGATGACGGCAATAATATCTATTCAAGATTTATTCATATTTCATCCATATTATATTAAAAACCATTGGATGCTTTGGCTTCCTATAATGGGTATATTTTGTCTGTACATGGTGTTGACGATTGTAAGACGAACTCGAGACAGCTCTTGTTGTAAGTCCTCTTTATATAATTAAATAAATATATAATTGCAAACCAGTAGAGTAATTTTTGGTGTGAAATTATTTCACTTTCCCTCGCTGACCCATCACAATTGCTTAACTTGTTTACCTAACAAAATATTGCCTTTGTTGGTTAGGAAACTTGTGTACTGAATCATTAAATAATTTTATGGGACCCACATAATGCTTAGTATGATGCCATTTAAACATGCACATCGCAGTTTCTTACCCTATCCTTCAAAAGTTCTTTAAATGCTTCAATGGCCTCCTTCTTGTCTTTATATTGAAGTTCTGGAAGATGCTCTGAATTTTCATTAATATTGCTTTGTGGCAGCACAGACATTACTTCAGGTTTACCTTAAAAATAGATTTATGAAATTAAATTACCTTTTATGTATTTTTTTCTCAGATCGAATTGATAAAATTTTCCAGGTAATATTTTCCTAAAAAAAGGCATGTCTGACTGTGACTTCCAAGTTTCAATAAGTACCTATAAATACATAAATGAGTCTCACTTACTTTCTTCTGGTATAGGTATGGAATTGGCAAGAGATGGATCAATAGCTGCAAGAGTTTTTGCCATCGCCTCATCTAATGCTGAACTCCCAGTAAGATTTGATGGAGATGATGGCAAAGGTACTTCTCCTGGAGGCATTTCCGAATTTAGTGCTGCCCTGTAGGTATTAATTTTTAAAGTTTATTAAATAATTGCACCCTTATTTCAATTTACATTGACTTTAATAAACCAATATGATTATATTGGTAAAATGAATATAGTAAAAGTGAAATAACCGCATTTTATTTCAATGTAATAGGTGGTGGCACTCGGCGCAGTTCGTATTTTTCTTCCATACATTTATCAGTTGTTATTTTAACAGTTACTTCCTTTGTAACTAGTTATCCAATATTTCACACATTATTTCTTATGATTTTACATACATACCAACACCGATTTACTTATTTATTTATTTATACTTATTGTACAGATAAGTGTACAAATGCGGTCTTAATGCCTTGGGCATTTTCTACCAGACAACCTTAGGGTGAATCAGAGACGGTCATGGTAGATGCACCAAAGATTAGAGGTGAGAGGTAAGATGCGAAACTTGCACGCCTGTATTCCCTGAAGGGTTAGGCAGAGGTGTAATTCATTAATACACACCCACAGTTCGCCGGTATGGCCATATTATATGGTAATAGTGGCAAGCCTTTTGCCGTAAAATGAATAAAATTCAAAATGAGTTGTTGAATTTTATAAAAGAACCCAATCACACTGTTTGACCCAGGACCTAAAAAAGTAGCAGTCGCGCTTGGCGACCACTGATGAGGCAGTTTCTTCTGGTTCTTTTGGTTTTCTTATTCCTTATTAAATATGTCACAGGAAAATTATAAACACCATTCAGTTTATAAATCTAATTCTATTAAAATCCAAACCATTCTAGATTGGAATCAATGAATGGGATGGAAATTATGAATGGATCATAAAAATTATGGCTTTCTCAAATGTATTTCTTGATTCTAGTTTGTACACAAATGCAATCACAATATTTCATGTTTATATTATGACTGCATTTATTAGATATATGCTAATGGTGTTGAATGTTTTCTGGTGACTTACCTCTCTAGCTGTGAGATTACTTAAAAAATGTCACAATATTTTTGTAAATAACATAACATAATCACGCCTGTATTCCCCGGAAGGTTAGGCAGAGGTGTACTAATGTACACCCACATTTCGCCGGTATGTTTTAGGTCCTATGTAATAGGGGCCTATTGCCATTAACCAGGCACAAATCCAGACTCCGAGCTGCTACTGAGAATTTCATAGACAGACCCAATAACACTTTGCTCGACCTGGGGATCGAACCCAGGACCTCTAGCGTAGCAGTCGCGCTTAGGACCACTAGACTAATGAGGCAGTCTCTGTAAATTTTTGTTATTAGAATAAGTTATAAAATGTAATTCATGTAATTACTGTGCAGCTTCCTCAGCAGCTATCTTTTCCTTGATCTCCTGAAGCTCTTTAGGTATAATCCAGCTAGACTCTTTGGTTTCAATGTTGTGATAATACACACGCCCTGCATCCGTTGTGTATTCTTTCCAAACACAAGATGATAATAATTTCTGGTGACAGAAAACAGTATGACATACAAAAAGAATCATTTAAATTATATATACATTCATCTTGTTTCATAATCCTGTGGGAAAAATGTAAAATTACCCACAACAATACAGTTCTTATATTATTTATGAAATGTATTATTGTAGTTATATAAAATTAAATCAATGTTCAAAGCTTTAAAAACTATGGTTAAATGATCGACTTTGAAAAGAAATCCAAGAAAAGGAATTCTATATCACAAGTTAATGAAAATTCTCATTCAACATAAATAATCATTTTTGTAACTTTCAATCTGCAACATTTTGCAGGGCATATATTGTGTTGATTTGATCAAGCTATAGACATCTGTTCTTATATAAAAGTAAAATACCAGTCCCTCACTCGATTATATATTAAATAGGTACTTTAAAATTATCTCTCTTATAAGGAGCCTGCATGGTTGAGAATACCTCTCTCGTCTCAGATGCCTATTTTAAAATGGCTTAACAAGTCAGTCAGTTGACTATCATCCTCTTTATTATAATCCAGGCTTTCAGGTGCTCCTGAAAGCCTAGATAATAACAGAAAAAATGGGAAAAATGAGATCAATGCATGCAACACTGTAGGGAACAATATTAAAAAGTATCGAAAATAAAAATAATGAATACATGCACAAGTCCCACCATCTTAGACATGTAATATTATGTTGATAACCACAGTTACTAATACTCACTTCTGCTGCAGTTTTCAAATCATCTGGTTTCTCCCAAAGGCTTTGTTTAGTTACAGAGTTGTAATAATATGTTCTTCCATCTGGAGCTTTATGTTCCGACCAGGGACTGCTTTGGTTAGCCAGTGGGGCGACATCCGGAGCTGGTGCATTCATATCCTGCATAACACATAAAATTAATAAATTTACCATCAACCCCTTGTATTGCTCTCCTAGTATTGGTTGGCCTAGTAAATAATGTGATTATGTTTTATCAAAGTATTTTGGAATGTATCAAAGTATCTATATAATAAATTGAAATAAAAATTATAAGCATAATACTCAACAGCATTGCTAGTGTCACTTTAATAAGGCTGTGCTGGAAAAGTGTAATCAATGTAAGAAAGAAAGAAAGAAAATTTATTCTGACAGGCACAAAACAGGACAAAATACAATTTAACATAACAATTTAATAAGTCTTAAAACTAAGGAAGTACGTTATCCTGTGCGATGTCAGAATAGGTCCCTATCTCAGCACTGTGCTGCAGCAATGTCTGTGCTGGTTCAAAATGGTTTCACAACTAATTCTCTGACAAGCGTAGCTTTTCTAGGCTTGAAAAGTAGGTTATGACGTATTTTAGTCGACTGTTGTGTTGACTCCTCATCCTCAAGTGAGGCAGCCAGTTATGTAAAATTCAAGTGTAGGTTTTTTTTAGTCAAAATACCTATATTTTTGCAAAGATTTAAATCATTGGCATCAGCAGTCTATGTACGGTGAGAGCATATCTAACCCTTTAATTGACTTAAGAATATGGGTGTAAAAAGCAACTGTTTTGAGCAGCAACCTTTGTGTGGTGCAGTCATTTAGAAAACCAATCTTCTTCCTACAAATGCATTACACCCACCATTGGCAATTCAATCAAGAATAAAAATAGGACTCTAATATCGGTACATGTTGGTAGGGGTGGGGAGCGGGGGAAGGGAGGGGGTTGGCCATAGGAACTCCCCGAGGGGGGGGGGAGAATTCGTCGGAAATGATTTTTTAAAAAATGTTTTTTTTTTGTTGTTTTATACCTAATAAAAGCTTTAAAATCGGTTTAAAACACTCAAAACATTCAATTTGGTTCTGGCACTCGCCGGCCTCTGCTGCGGCACTGCTTGTGCGTTGTGTGGTCACAGTTCTAACCTAACCAATATCTGTATTTTTCTGCTCAATCAGTATTATTGATGCGTAGTTTATTATATTCCTTTACAAAAGGCCGCTTTCTTTTTAATACGCATTTTGGTATGTTTTATGACACTTTATACTTAAATAGTCTGTGGTATAACCTAAAAAAATGAAAATTGTCTGTGGTATGTTGTGAAATGTAGTCTTTTTCAATACAATTCATCAATACTTCTACAATCAATATCTCCGAAACTATTGATTCCCCACGCTTGAAATTTCACAAATAGTAGGAATCTACAATAAAAATTACAACATCCTAGGTAAATGTAAGTACCGATATTAGTCTAGCCATAAAAATATACTTCAAGTAAACTTACAGTTTTATATGCTGGAAAGCCTGGAGGTGGCATAGAAAATGGTGGTATCATTGGTGGAAATCCCATGGATGGAGGCATGCCACTCATGTTAGGAGTCATACCAGGTACCGGAGGCATGCCAACCGATGAAGGAATCGGTGGGGGTAGACCACCAAGTAACGTTGGAGGAATAAGAGGTCCTGAACCAATCAGACCAGGTGAACCCGTTCCATTATTCGAAGGTTCCTGGAAAATTAATTAATTCTTTCACGCATGGTCATGCACAAAATCACATACTCCTAAGTGACAGCTGATTTTATGAACGAATCCATCACAGCCATTGATTTGTTGACATAACCTAAACGACTTACCATAATTCGTCGCACTATTTTTTACTCACAATAATTTATGATTCCCACTATGGATTGCCACTTGCCAGTTCATTACTCAAACATTCAAATTATGTACTTCGATCGAATCAATATTAAAGCCGTTTCACTCAACTTGCTTCAACGCATCAAAATATCACTAAAATCATAGACTAATCATCAATTCATCAGCCAATAAACTAGTGATGTTAATCGATTATTTAAATAATCAACCATAAACGATGGTGGATTAAGAAATCGATTACGTAATCAATTAAAAATTCATATTCAAAATTACTAAGATCCGAACTTCAGAAGTTTATATTTTATTTATACTATTTAAACCACATCCGATTATATTAGGCACATAATATATTAAAGGTGTTTATTATTATTATTTTTTATTTTTTTTTAAACCACTAAAGTGGCAAACAATCATACGGCCCACCTGATGGTAAGCGGTTACCGTAGCCTATAGACGCTTGCAACACCAGAGGTATCTTAGATACAAGCGCGTTGCCGACCCTGTAAAAATCTTTTCATACCTTTCTTGAAGAACCCCATGCTATAGTCTCTGGGGAAAACCTGGACCGGGAGCTGATTCCACAACCTAAGCGTGCGTAGGAGAAAATGCCTCTGGAATCGCACGGTATGAGACCAAAGTGGTTCAAGGGTATGTGGATGAACTCCACGCCGATGGCGAGAGGTCCGATGGTAGAAAGTAGCCGTTGGCATCATCTCAAACAATTCCTCAGAACACCGCCCGTTATACAAACGGTAGAACACACAGAGAGACGCAAAGTCTCTCCCCAGACTTAAAAGTTTCAAACCGTTTGAGATTGGGATCATTGACAATTCTAACTGCTCGTTTCTGGACTGCGTCAAAAGGTCCAAGCTGGTATCCTGGTGCCCCTGCCCACAGGTGACAACAGTACTCCATATGGGGCCGGACTTGCGACTTATATAGTAGCAGTCTTTGCTCCGCTGTGAAGTACCGTATTGCCCTATTGAGCACACCGAGTTTTTTGGATGCCAGCTTTACCTTGCCCTCTAGATGACTGCGGAATTGAACGCAGCTAGAAATGTCAATGCCGAGGATATCAATGCTGTTACTATGTTAAGGGAGGTATTCCGGAATTGAGGAGCCACAGCAAATGGGGTTTTCTTAGCGGTGTACGCGCATACTTGTGTCTTAGCAAGGTTGAAATGGACTAAGTTAAGTCGTCCCCAATCGGAGACTCTAACTAGAGTACTCTCGATTTGAAACACAAGTTTTCCGTGACTTTCCTCCACCTTGGAACGAGGGATGTTAGCACGCCACGTATAATAAGTAACCCCGGTACTGTCATCAGCACAACAATGAATGCCTTCTATAGAAAGCTTATCATTGATGTGCAGCAAAAACAGTGTAGGGGATAGCACGGAGCCTTGCGGAACACCAGCATTAATGTCCACAGTATCGGAGCAACTACCGTCAACAACGACTCTTATGCTTCTGTTGGACAGAAAGCTAGCTATCCAGTTGCAAAGTCCCTCGGGTAGCCCGTTTGATGGTAACTTCGATAGAAGATCCCGGTGCCAGACCCGATCGAATGCCTTCGCTACGTCAAGGCTAACAGCCAATGCCTCTCCCCGACTCTCAACGGCTAGGGCCCAACGGTGAGTGATACACGTATAGTGACACTAGAAGGTCACCAGTTGATCGACTATGACGAAAGCCATATTGGCGATCGCTGATCAAATCGTGACCCTCCAGATACGTCAGGAGCTGTGTATTTATTACACGTTCCATCACCTTACAGAGCAGGGAGGTTATTGCAATGGGCCTGTAGTTCGACGGGTCTGATCTATCACCCTTTTTGGGTACTGGATGCACATGGGCAGTCTTCCACGGTGACGGAACTTTTCTGGTGGAGTATGAAAGTGCAAAAAGGCTCGTTAGCACAGGAAACAACTCAGGAGCAAACTGCGTCAACACCACTGCCGGTATGCCGTCCGGCCCGCTCGACTTCTGAACGTCCAGAGATAGCAGCTCCCGCCGGACTTCCCTTTGTGCTACGCGGATTTCCGGCATAAAGCTGCCGCACCCAGGGGTATTAGGTGGTACTGCACCTGAATCATTCAAGGTAGAGTTCGAGGCAAAGAGGGTGCCAAGAAGTGAGGCTTTCTCTTCAGCGCTGTAGGCCAGACTACCATCAGCATTGCGCAGTGATATCTCCCAAGCCGCTCACCAACTCTGCCGACGAAGTCGAACTTAGCCCTGGCAATCATCCTCTTACTGGATCTCGAGGCAGCGTTTAGTTTGCGCTTCAATACAGACGCTTCAGGGCTCTGATTAGAATGGGCCGTGGTCCAAGCCTCATACACAGATTGCTTGTTAAGGCTAGCTTTCTGGCAGAGACGGTTAAACCACGGTCGTTTTCTCGGACCCGCAGCCACTAGAGGGTTGGGAATAAAACATTTCATGCCCTCCAGAATTGCCTCAGTGACGGCAGACGCACAGATATCAACGTCATCTGAATAGAAGCAAAGCTGCCTCCACGGGTACGATGCGTAGAACTCACGCAATCCATCCCAGTCTGCTGACTTATAGTGCCATACACGACGCCATTTAGTTGGCCGGTGTGATATAGGTCGAGCGCATGGCACCTGTGACCGGAAGCGGCGCATCCACTGAGATGGAATACTCGTCAGGTTTCGTAGTCAGCAGAAGATCCAGCTCTCAACATCTGGTATTCTCGTTGGAGACTGAACCAGTTGTGAGAAACCATAGGTCAGGGCATAGTCATAAGCAGCCCTTCCCGCACAGTTAGTGGACAGAGAGCCAAGCCACTCGATGTGGTGGGCATTAAAATCCCCTAGAACCACTAGCTCTGCGGCAGGATACTGCTCCAGTACTTTGTCAGTCGCTGATTGCAGGTACTCGAATAATCGAATTGTGTCCAAGTCACTGCTATGAGACCTGTAAAAGCATGTGATAGATTATTCGAAAATATATAATATGATTACGTTGTTTATAACATAAGATGACCGTGCCAAAATACGCAACGTGCTTTACCTGTAAAGAAATTAGATCTCACTTCAAAATATGATGTCTATTTAATATATTGAGTATATTTATAGGTTAGATAGAATAACGTTGTGTTTTGAATACTATGGTCATAAATTTGGGAGGTGGTGATACTCGCGTCCACAGGAGTTACCTTTCACAGCCCTGTACGTGCCTCCCGGGTGGTGCTAAAAGAGTATTAACGCCGAGTATCGGGCGGCGGAGATGATAACCCGACCACTGGCTTCCAGTGAGCGGCCGCAGTAGCCGTGAGGACTAAATAACCTCTAAAAGTCTGGTGCGGAAAGGATGGGGATACTACCGCAACTACGTTTCCCAAGAAAACGATGTGGGTTCCAAATGAAAATGATTTGTCGAGCGACCCGGCTGACGCCCGGCGCCAGTTTGGTTCCGGGCCATCTGGTGTTAAATGTGCTACCGGCCGCAAGCTGGTGACGCAACAGGCCGCATGCGGACAGTGGACTACTGCTGCGCTTGGTAAGGAGAGGCAAACCAAAAAGCACCACACGCTCACGCTCGCTACCTGGAATGTACGAGGGCTCTCCAAACCAGGAACTATGGAGACAGTTGAGAGGGAAATGGACAGGTATGGGTTGGACTTATTGGCAGTAAGCGAGTCTCATGTTAAGGACACCGGCCACTACATGACACCTACAGGTAAACTGGTTATAGTATCTGGAAATCCTGAAAAAAGCTTTAGCGGCGTTGCAGTTATAGTGTCGAAACCCCATAAAGAGAAAGTGGTTGGGTACGATTGCATTAGCGACAGAATTGTCAAGGTCAAGGTGGGAGCACGCCCATACCCACTGAACTTCATTGCCGTTTATGCTCCTACATCGGCGTCCTCTGGGGAGGACATAATGGAATTCTACAATGGCCTAGAAGCGACTCTGCGGGATATACCCAAAAAGGAACCGGTTATAGTCCTCGGAGATTTTAACGCCAAGGTTGGCACAACCATCAATGACGACCACATTCGAGACATAGTTGGAAAATATGGGTTGGGAACCCGGAACGAGAGAGGTGAAATGCTTCTTGACTTTTGTGCAGAAAATCAACTAACGGTCATGAATACTTGGTTCCAGCAACATCCTAGACGACTTTACACTTGGACGTCACCCAATGGCCAGCACAGAAACCAAATTGATTACATCCTAATATGTCAAAGATGGAGGTCGTCGATATTCGCCTCAAAAACGCGGCCAGGTGCAGACTGCGGAAGCGACCACCAACTTTTGGTCGCCAAACTCAGGATCCGCTTAAAGGACACGAAAAGACCGAAACGGAATAAACCTGTGCAACTTAATGAACAAGCGCGAATTGAGTTCCACGACAAGCTCCAAGCTCAACTCCGAGAGAAAACATGCGACCCGTTCGAGTCTCCCGGAACATCTTGGGAGCAATTTAAAACCATCTCCCTCGAGCTAGCTAAACAAGTCGAAGCAGCACACAAAACTACAATACCTAAAGCTGACTGGATGAGCGCGGAAACCTGGGATAAAATCAACGACAGGAGAGTCTGTAAAGAGAATGGCTTAGGCTCCGAAAGCGACAGATCCCGATACTCAAAGCTCCATAATGAAATCCAGAAGCTTTGCAGGAAAGACAGAGATGCCTTCATCAACAACATATGCGCTGACCTAGAGAAAGCATCACAGACGGCACTCACGAGAGACTTGTTCCAGAAGGTTAAACTACTCGCTAGCGAATTCAAACCTAAACAGTGGTCAATCGAGGATGAGAAAGGTGTCACTCTAGCAGACAAAAGCGCAGTCCTAGAAAGGTGGAGACATTACTGTCAGCAGCTGTATAGTGATACTCGCGAGGATGACTCTGACCCACTGGACTATATAGATCGGGAACCAGACATTCTTCCTAGGGAGGTCGATGAGGCTGTACGGACGCTAAAACATAACGCTTGCGGTAGCGACGGAATAACCGCTCAGATGCTAAAGAGTATAGGAGAGGAGGGGCAAAAAGTCTTGCATACCATCTGCGAGAAAGTGTGGCGCACAGGCGAATGGCCCGAAGACTGGACCGAATCCACAGTAGTGCCCCTTCACAAGAAGGGTTCTACGCGTAAATGCGAAAATTACCGTACTATCTCGCTCATATCGCATGCTAGCAAAGTTTTCTTGCGAATCCTTAATAAGCGGTTAGAGAATTATATTACCAGGCTAATTCCCAAGGAGCAAGCAGGATTTATGAGAGGCCGGGGTACCCGTGAGCAAATTCTCAATGTGAGGCAGCTAATAGAGAAATGCCGAGTGCACAATGTGTCTATGGTAATGTGCTTCATAGATTACGCAAAGGCTTTTGACTGCATCAACTGGAGCAAAATGTTCGGGGTCATGAGCGAGATGGGGATACCACAACACCTGATCTTTCTTGTACAAAACCTGTACTTAAGTAGCGTATCGAGAGTGAGGATAGAGGACACCGTGTCACAACCCTTCAGAGCTATGAGAGGAGTGCGTCAAGGATGCATCTTATCACCACAGCTGTTCAATCTCATCGGTGAACACATTATGAGGAGGGTATTGGAGGGTTGGGAAGGTGGTATACGCGTAGGTGGTCATCTAATTAACAACCTCCGCTTTGCAGATGATACTACAGTGATAGGTGCCTCAGAAGAAGAGTTAGCGGTCCTCTTGCATAAAATCGAGCACATCAGCCATGAGTATGGCCTCAAAATCAACAGGAGCAAGACCAAACTGATGTTTGTTGATCGGACTGGTACGGTGCAGAGAAGCAATGAGCTACGAGACCTGGAAGCTGTACATAAATTCGTATACCTGGGCTCGCAAATAAGCGATGACAGTAACTGCGATCAAGAGGTGATCAGAAGATCTCAGATGGCCAAAGCTGCGGTAAAAAGACTGGAGAGGATTTGGAAGAACAGGAGCATTAACCGCAAAACGAAAATAAGACTGATGCGAACCCTTGTCTTCTCGATCTTCTTGTACGCTTCGGAAACCTGGACGTTGAAAACTCGCACCCGACAAAGAATAGACGCGTTCGAAATGTGGTGTTGGCGCAGAATGCTCCAGATTTCATGGACTGAACGTCGCCCAAACGAGTCTATTCTTCAAGAACTTAACATAGGAACGCGGCTCTCGACCATCTGCACACAACGTGTCCTAAGCTTTTTCGGCCATCTGGCCAGGTCTGGTCCAGACGGTTTAGAAAAAGTGATCATCACAGGCCGCATGGCTGGGAAGAGAAGTAGGGGTCGTATGCCTATGCAATGGGTGGACACAGTAACAACAGCAACTGGAGCTACGTTGCAGGCAAGCGTACATCAAGCCCAAGATCGTGCAGCCTGGCGAGCGATGGTGAATGGAACCCACAGTCGTCACGTCCCTCAGCCATGAGGATACGACGAAGAAGAAGGTCATAAAATGCTATTAATAAATATTTATGGAATTTATGATAACCTATAAAGCTACATTTACTTAATATCAATGTCAAAATGTAAACACGTGGTATGTCGGCGCCGTTTGTCTGAACGTATAAAAGGGCTATCATTTGGCGGCAGCCGTCATTCTGTATCCGACCGTCGTAGTGAGCAGAGCTCCGGTTTAGATTACAACCTTGCCAAAATATCTTGTGTAATATATAATTATAATCAGTATTATGTTAAGTGTTAATTAATAAAGAATATAATATTACACTATAATCTATATGGAGATATATAGATACATATTTAAGTGACATACGATTGGAAGGATTTAAAAAGGTCAAGTATTTACCAATTGTTGCTAAATAATATGTATGAAATGATATATTAAAATAATGTGCTTTACTTATCATATTTTATTTGTTTACCCAATTAATGAAACCTTTACTTTACGCTTATTGCTACAAATTAAATTATTAGTATACTTGGTCAGCATGTAAAGATTAAAATAAATATATAATGAAATATATAATGATTATTTATTTAACACATGCGTAGATTTTGGTGTGGCTACCGAAATCCACACGCACCCATAAGATTGACAGGTCTCCGTCTTCAAGGCCGTGAAGGCGGCGACAGCAGATATCCTCCAGGACGTACAAGCACACCCCGGCTCGGCGCACAAACCTGTGTTTCAGCTTGTACCCAGGGTATTGTAAGTACGATGTATCATCCGGAAAAGATATCTGCGTCTCCGTAAGAAATAGAAGGGTCGGCTGTGCAGTTTCAAGATGTTGATGGACTGCATTTATGTTACTATGAAGTCCCCTGATGTTGCAAAAGTCTACATTTTGTGTGGACAGGGATGCCGCTGAAAAATCTTTATTTTTCTTATTTCTGGCCATAGGTTGGGTGGGATAAAAGATGAAAGAGGAATAGTTGGGTTGGCAGCAAAGGGGGGATGCCACTGAAAAATCTTTATTTTTCTTATTTCTGGCCATAGGTTGGGTGGGATAAAAGATGAAAGAGGAATAGTTGGGTTGGCAGCAAAGGGGGCAATAAGTGCAGGGCCCATCCTCCAGAGTCAAACGTAGGTTAAGCAGCTTGCTGGCACGGCGGGCGGAAGGGCCCCCGGTCCTCCCCTATACCAGTAGCCGGGTCCACCCCGGTCTCCTTCTCCGGCACGACTACTACTACGGGGATTTTTAGCGAAACTGGCGGTTCAGCCTCCCAGGGTGGAGATTACGTAATCCCTGGGTTCGGGAACCCGTTCAGCCAGCGGGCGGCCAGCGGTCAGCCGTTTCACCGGGTCTCCCTGACCGCCGCGCCAACACGCCGCGCCTATGTATGACAATGGTGGTAACATAGCACCGCCGGTCCCCCCACTGCCAACACAACGTTTCCTCGCGGAGCACTGGCAACCTTGCTCACCGTTAGAAACACAACACAGCTCAGAGCAGTGTTATTTCACTACGATTTTCTGCAAGGCGGAGATACTAAACAGTCAGGCAGCTCCAATTTGAATGGAATTACTCCCATTATGCCCTACCTCTCTTGATTAATAACAACCAAGTCTCTTTTTGAACGTAGGACACCATGTCCAACCAGTATGCTACGTTGTGGTGTTTCTTAACGAGTAGCGAAGTATAAACTGTCACTATCATAATATCAATGTCATTATCAGTGTAAGATTTAACGAACGTTTTATCTTTATCTTGTGTTGTTCATAATTTGTTACATAATGTTAGCATTTTTAGATTTTATATTAGTACATACATACATTAAAAATAAATGAAGCATACTAAAGGTTGTTGATGTTTTTGGAACTATTTTTCAAAGTGTAGTGATTCATCTCAAGTACTGTGCAAGTTGTGTAAAAAGACAATAAAACTTTGCGGAAATACAATAACTAACCTACGAGAACATTTACAACGATTGCTTAGCACTGTCGAAGATCAGCTTGTGTTGCCAGCCATGTTTCAACACGCTAGTCTAAGTTCAATTCTATACTAGCTGTGCCTCTTGCGCACAGCTAATATCAAATAATTGAAAACATATCTGTTGTTATTGTATGTTATGAAGAAATATATAGGATTGTTTTTTATTTCTCATTATTAGACAACAATATTATTAGTTAGATAAAAGACTTAAAAATTGTGAATAATACAAATTTCTATGTTTCATAATTTATTAATTTTCATAATGTTTGTGGACGAATAGATTTTTGAGGATAACATTACATAATGAAACTTATAAGTGATTGAGGAAATATTTTATATAATTTGGTTGCTATTGCGGCCTAATTTTGTTATAATTTTGGTATTTGGTCATAATAAAACATTGATTATATAATTTATTAACCTAATTTTACTTATTTACCGTAAATTCAGCCAATTTTGAATGTAGTTACAAAACTATTTAGATAATCGATTACCCGATTTATGCTTTTCACTTTTAAGTCACAATCGAACAATTGATTATGAAAAAAATCGGTTATCAACATCACTACAATAAACCTCAAAATTTCGAAATTGCGGCGCCACGCCCTGATCCGATCTTAAATCGAAGATTGGATCGAGATCGCCCGTCGTGGACATTCGATCCAATCGATTTTCACAATCAATACGATTCAACTCTTTATATTAATATCGAATCGCGGTCCAAACATTTCGGTTTGGACACAATGTAAGTTAATGTTATGACCACTGAAGTCAAGGTACGATCGGTACTTTACAACTTAATTATTATTATTATTAGCCTTTGCTATAGATGACGGCGGGTAAGAAGATGACACGAAATAAACAATAAACTCGTATTAATTATTTCTTAGACGTAATGTGAGTAGAAATTTAGTAGTTAATTTTAATCTAAAAATTAGTTTTCATAGATATGTAATTTCTGTAAAATATCAAATAAATTAGAAAGAATCAAAACGGCGGATTCACCCCCAGGCAAGCTCTTGCAAATAGATTCTCCCAACAGAGCATGAATCTTCGATAGATCTACGTATCTCAGCTTGTTTCCAGTACCAGTAAGCATCTAAAATTTCGAGTTATTTCGTATGTGGTGGATTATGTTGATATAATTATGACCAAGCATTAAGGCTGTAATATCAATGTGAATGCTTAATTCCTTCTTATCTTAATGGTTGGATGGTTGGACCCATCAAAATAGTCTGGCAATTGGGGAAACCCATTTTTATAATAATCGTAAAAATTTAACTAAACATTAGCTTTTATACACTTTATTGAAAGTACAATAAAATTTCATTGAAGTTTAAGCAGTAATAAGTTTCAAACAAATCATCCAAGTAAAAGATCTAAGCACGCCTTAGGTTTGGGAATTTCCCGAAATTCATGCTTGCCGGTGGGTGACGTTTATTTCTATACGAAATGTTGATAGGTACATAAAAATCGTACATTTTCCGTACGATCTTGGTCTAGCGATCGTACAGAGGCCAGGACATCAAGCTACCCCAATCTGTAAATTCAATTGAGGAAATTTGACAGTTTTGGATACCTTGCCCAGCTGTGTATGAGTAAAAATGCCAAAAAAACGTATGAGTACTTTAGTAGGCACGATTAAAAATATTTAATCGCACATCTGGCAGCCCTGCTTTGTCGCATACGCCGGGAGCCAATGCCCGGTTTTCACCTTTGCGTGGACTGTCCCATAGATCGCCGTGATATTGTCACGGTGAGAAAGTCCTGGATAAGATTTTCTAAGGTTAAAAATCGATTCAATTTAATTGGTCTAATAAATCCCATGACTTTATTATCTATGGTCCGATTTTGTAAAAAAAAAATGTGAAATAAAGTTTTAATTTCATTCTATTTCACATAATTCCTTGACAGGCCGACTGGCCGACAGGATAATTTTTATATTTTGGAAATTGTAAACAATTATGATTTCACTCGTAGCTAAAACTATCAGTATATTTGCCGTAACTCTTCAAACCATTTTACTTTTCGCATCATTTACAGGGAAATTAATAATTTCAACTGTAATTTGGATCTCGTCTGCAGTAATATGTACACTGAAAAGTTTAGTTTTATTTTTTCAAATAGTGTACGAAGACAATATATCGTTATTTACTGAAGAAATACCATCTTCTGCCACTGGGTTAATTGATACAATATTCAAACAAATAATTAATATACAGAATGGAATTGTTGATATTTACAACGATTTATTTTTAAAATTCAATGCCGTGTTAGCCGCAGTTATATTGGTAACACAAACAATTACTGTGATGTTTAGTGAAGTGTTGTGTTTGTTGAAGAGTACTGTTATCTTTGTGGGAGACACTGTGTGGTTTATAGTGACATTTGTTCCTGTGCATCTTCCGCAGCTGTTAAAGGTGGTGTTCAAGTATATAGGCTATTTAATACTGAATTTAACTGTAGACATCTATATGACTTTATTAAAATTCACCAATTATTTAACAGAAGTGCCTTTACAATCATTTATGGGAATCACAAGTGCCATAGTTATAGTGCGATTGTGTGTACATTTTAGGGAAACAATAATTATTCATATTGGCTTATTGTATTGGTCTCTAATAAGAAACATTTTATACTATTACTATGCACTATTTAATTACTTCACCAACTCTGAAGTTGGTATAATATCCCAAATGACAGGTGGATTAGATTCAGCGGAACCTAGTTCTGCAGATATTAATGATGCAATAAATGCTGTTGACTCATTATGTGTGATATGTCAAGAAAGACAAAAATGTGTACTTACACTGCCATGTCGCCATGTATGTCTATGCATGGACTGCTGTAGGCGCTTGTATGGATATCAGCGCACTTGCCCTATTTGTAGAACATTCATTTATCACACAGTAACTGTGTATTTGTGACATTTATATGGACTTTCAAGTACATTCCTTCTGTTAAAGCATTTTTAAGTATGAAATAGAATTTTATATTGTTTTATTAAATCTGTGGCTGTGAATTAACATTTGCCTTTTATACTAAAATTTACCATACCATCATAGGTAGGTATACAGATTTCATGGTTTATTCCCTGCCTAATATTGCCTAGGTACTAGTTTTTGTTATAACAGATACAATTAGCGCCTCATCTCAAATGACCAATTTACTAAATTTGTACTTCTAGTTGTTTTAGAGATATTCAGGAAAATCAGTTTCTGCTAAGTATGGAGACTTTCTAAATGTCATACAGCAAAATTATTGTAGTATTATGAAAATTCTTGGTTCTGTATAGGTGGCTTAAAGTAGCCAAAAAATAGTTTATAATAGCACAAAATGTGCCTACAAAATAATATTTGCCTTTTGAGATTTTATTAAGTTTTTGCCAAGGTGACATTTACTCTGATTGCCATAAATATTATCTCTGAAACAGTTAAGCTCACAATCATGGTAATTTGTACACCTAGATTCATTAGTGAAAATGTCCTAACATTTTCCATTTTCTTTCTTTCTCAATTAACAAGATAACTTGACGATCTCTGTGGTCTAGCGTTTCGAGTGCCGGACTGCTGATCATGGGGTTGTGGGTTCGATTCCCACAGGACACAAATATTTGTGTGGATAAAACACTAGTATTTGTGTTTGTCTGGGTGTTTCCTATGTATTATATCCATTGTCTAGTACCCATAGTACAAGCTCTGCTTAGTTTGGGTCTAGGTGGTGTTGTGTAAAATGACCCAAAAATATTATTACTTATTATTATTATATACTTACTTACATTTTTTTTAATTAGAACTAGATATTCTATTTACGCCTCAAGCTCTAATAATTATTTTTCTTACAGTAAAATAAATATTAACCATTAATATCACTCAATTTGGGAAAAATCTATCAAAATTTGAATTTTATCTGTAATAGCAGTACCTACCTAACTTACGAAATATAAACTATTTCTCGGGAACGCATGGAGGTATCAAGTTGAGATCATTAGGGTTTTGCCCCACCATATCTATGTGCGCGCGCAAAATGGAATACCTACCTAAAGTTTGTGTGAAAGTGTTGAGGTGAGGCAGATTCCACTACTCTAAAATCTTGTTGAATTCTTCCTCATTAGGGTTCAGTTGGCACATTGGAATTTTGTGAAGTTATGTATACTCTTCCTCAGTTACCTACTCTAACTACGCTTGGACCTGTTATATTTATTTCATTAATTAGATATGGTGGGTATTAATATAATTTGATCTGATAACATAGGATTTAGTACATAGGTAGTGTGTAGGTATAAATAAAAGTAAAATAAATATTGTTTGGGAATTTTTATATACTATTTGTGTTTGGAAGGAACTGGGTAGTAAATCACAGATAATATTAGTAATTACACAATTTGTAACAAATTAAATGAAATTGTTGTATATTATAAACAAAAGTAAGTATACAATAAACAAATAGTAAGTTTTGCAGCACAATTAAAAATAATGAGATTTCAAACTAAGTTTTTTTTTTATAATTTATTTCATGACCATGGATACAAGTCCCTCAGTCGATCAAACTAACAGTTTTAGTTAAGGTTGCCAACATTTCTTCAGTCAGTGAAATACATATAGTATTTTTCAGTCGAAGCTATAAAAAAATATAGTAGGTACACATCAAAATAAAATAGTATTTTATGAAAAACTCAAAATGTAGACGAAGATATATTTGTGAATTAATTTTTTTTTAAGAACTATATTTATTCACCTCTTGCATTTTTTAACAATATTTTGAAAGATTTGTTTGTTAGATTTTGGTGTTGAAAATGTAGTATTTTTGCGTACTATGTGTTTCTTCAACAGTACGCAGACCCGAAATACAGTACAATATTATACTTATATTAATTATAGTACGGTTGGCAACCCTAGTTTTAGTAGAGCTCGTGCACGTTTACGAGCAATGCATAAAAATATGACGGAATAATGGATTATCACACTTAACTTGTTATCCCATTAATACTTTGGGAGCCCCATCGTTGGTAATTAGGTAGGTACCTACCATATTTTATTCTGTATACAGTACCGGCGATAAATATTGCACATCGACCTTTGGACAGAGACAATCGGGTAATTTCAACTTCGTAGAGCCATGTCTGTCGCACACTACCTATGTGACGTTTTGTCAGTCGTTACTCGTTGTTCAAGTGCGATAGAGTGCGGTCGCGTCCAGTTCAATATATGTATATACAAGGTCATTATTAGTATATGCGAAACCTGAAACACGTGTCTAGTATTTTTATGTAAAGAATTTATATCCAAAATTTAAAACTGTATCATGAAAAATCCCAAAGTTATAAGCTTGTTAAGTTACCTGGTTGTCCGTACAAAAACATGCTCATCACGCGCGGGCGTCGCCCCGCGCCCGCGTCGCACAGTGGGCTGAAACGGGCCGGTAAAGGACTTAGCATTTAAAAAAAAAAAGTTTCTTTTTCTGAAATTTTAAATATTGTGTTGGATTTTTCTATCGATTATAAGTAATTATTTCTATGAGGGTCGTTCAGATAACTTAGTATTTCCAGAGTTATAAATATCCAAAGTAATTTTTGTATGAAGCAAAAGAAAAAAATGTGAAAATCTCGAAATTCTCAAATTTTCTCAAAGAATTGACTCTACGTATGCATAGTACGTATATTTGTCCTATTTTAGCGCCTATTCTCGGGTTGCGATTTTCTGCGATTTGGTCGCAATTTCAAATTTTGTTCTCTATTCCACACCACCATAGAGGTTAAGAACTAGGCGCGTTTTTTTTATGTAGTGGTCTCCCCTTTAGGCCTAATCCACTAAGGACTAATAAAATAAATAAATAAGTAAAAATCACAATCACTACTGGCCACTGCACTGTTTTAATCTAATCACTGTCAAGGGTATCCACATTAACGAATGCAAAATTTTCGTATTCGTCATCATCAAATGTTTCCGCTTGTTCAATTATTAATAAACTTTGTGCTTCTACTGACAAAGTTTTATGTTTTCTGCGAAGTTTGTGACGTTTCGCTGAGATGAGTGGATCAGAGCTGGTCAATAAATTATTTAAAATGTCTTCATTTGTAGTTTTTCTACTGCATTTCCTGGAATGGTGTTGGCGGTATCTACGAAAGTCTTTATTTCTAGCTTCAGCAGCTTCTTCAGATAGCTTTCCAATTGGTATTAGACCAAAACTTTCAATAATAGCTGCACCATGCATAAGAACTTTATGAACATTTGAAGGCATATAATACCAGCTATATAATTCCAAATACAGTTGCATGGTCACTTGAGCATATTCGTGAAATTTCGCTGTGTCAATGTGGTAACCTGATGAAATTGCCTCTAAAATGATTGCAAATCGCCTTATTAATTCTTCACTAACACCAGTTATCTCAGCAGTCATGTTTGGATATGCAAAAAATCTTCTAGCAGTATTTCCGTCATTCGTGGAGCCGTGCCCTTGTTTAACAACATCAATCAGAAGTCCCATTCTATTTTTAAAAGCGTCTTGTATGTCTTTCTTTCTTCTTTCCATGATGCACTTGTTGTCTCCCTTTACTGTCCATGTCTGTATCGTTAATCTGTAGGCTATATGCAGAATGCATTCCATCATTCGTATCCAGGTATGCAATGATGACAATCCGTATTTACAGAGATCTGGATCAGTCGGTTTTGATGCAATTAAGGGCAAATTATTCATCTCTGTTGGAGTGGCTTTACAAATGTCGCATCTCTGAGATGAAGTATCACATAAAATTGATGTTGCTTTTCCGTCTATCATAGTCATTAATAAAGAGTGTGAAATTTTTATTTCTCCAACTTCTGTTTTCACTAAATTTACAATCTCTTCCTCAATAGCACTTTTTTCCCGCAATATCGTTATTTTATTTTCTTTCACAAATTCGAAAAAGATTGGACGACACCAGTAAGATGAATTTGGTGAATCGTTTTGCCAGATAACTTGTTCGCCGCACACTAATTTTATTGGCACTAAACTACCCATAAATATGCTTGAATCGTCAAGTTGACTTTCTTGTTCATCGTCTGTTTGCATTTTTTGTTTGTAATTGGCTTGATTAGAAGCACCGTCAAATCCCCACTTACTGATTAGTGTAAATTCTTTACAACCACTATCTATGACGAGTGACGTCATTATTCTTGTTGTCGTTATATCCAATAGAGCTTGTAACTTTATTTTAGCTGAGGTTTCTGTCACTGTAATAGCATCTTTTGGTGGATAGCATTTCTGTTTCGCATGTTGCACTTGATAATAAGATGGAAATATATTACTGTCTTTTTCGTTAACACTTTTTCTTAAAGTATTGTATTGCCACTTGGTCAGCTTAAGTAATAAAAATAACCCTAAAGCCTCATCCGGAGAAAACACAGGTTTTGTTTCTTTAACAGATATGCACTTTTTAACTTTTTTTACATCTAGGGGATTCTTTAGTAAATGTTCTAGTATTTTAGCAACCTCCTCATTCCCATCCGCTTTCAACTGCTCAAAATATGCATATTTTATTTCGTCCGAAGATAAATGAAAGTTTTCTGCACGTCTTTTTTTCTGTTTAGGCGCTAATTCACAAAAAGGTTTTCTTGGGGTTTGTTCGGTGGAGACACCGACAGAAACTTTTGATGGTGATACATACTGAGTTGATGTACTCGGTACTGGTTGATCTTGATTACTGCCTATTAAACACTTAATAATGTCTGGCCATATTATGTTTTCTTGTAACCATTCACTATTTTTAGTTCTGAATATATTTTCTTTACGATAAGCGTTTTCCCATCTTCTATTTAAATTATAACAAAATTTTGCACAAAACAACTTTAAGGTCTTTTCGTGATCATCACTTAATTCGACTAAAAATTTAGATCTTATCTCACTACACAAACTGTCATTATTTTTAATACTGCCACTGTTTTTTAAAATAACGAAAAGATCAAGGTTTGTCACTAAATTTTCAAACATTTTCACAAATACAAAATAACAAATAAGTAAGTAATGAATGTGTGGGGGTAGTGCGTCTATTATGGTGGGTAATAGAACACTGAAGTACTTTTGAATGCAACCGAACATTCCGTAGGTACCCTATCATTGTACCAATCACGTTACGACACGTCATAACTTGTTGTTGCGCTCGCGCACTCTTATCCCTTGATTCCCGGAAATAAGTCTCAAAACAAATTACGTCATACCTGCCTATGGTGGTGGAAAATGTCGAACATTGTTTTTTTTTTAAGAACTAAGTAGGTATTGAGGTTTTCAGGCCGTTTAGTATACATTATTTTAAATTTCAATTTAATTGGAATAAATTGCTTAACTAAAATAACATGACTCTTCATACAAATTTGATATGGCTATATCTCCGAAAGTACTCGTTAAATTAAAAAAAGTCAAAGAATAAAAACGTTTTAAATTTATGCCTAGATACCAAAAAAATACATCTGATCTCTTAAGACCCAACCTTGTAATCCCAGCCCACTGTGCGTCGTCGCGGCGCTCATTGATAATAATGTGGCAGTAGGTACCTAACCGTACGGCGATTTCCGATTGCATTGTATTTAACTGATGATACATCACACTTTCCACATTTTCCATCACACTTGCAGTCTTTGGACTGTCGTAATGGTCAAATGCAGCCGTAAGTCATTAAATGTAGTCAATGCGATATGTTGCACCTTATACCAAACACTGTAAATTCAAAATGGATGAAAATTGTTAAACATCGCATTACTTAACCACAACAGGCTGTAGGTACAAATAAAAACGTGTGTTCATGTGTGTGACGATACTTTAATGTCAGATTGCTCCTCGTGCCGCACTGCCAGGAATACGTTATCACTTATCTCCACAAACCGCTGTATCCGTACCATTTCTTACACGAACACTTATGCTTTTTACATACGATAGGTACACGACAACCGAAACACAACTGCCGCGCGCTCGCGTTATCACCACAAACCGCTAGTGTACGTACCATTTCTTACACGAACACTACCTATACTTTTTACATACGATAGGTACAGATCAACCGAAATGCCGTGCGCTCGCGTTATGTACCTACTTATTTGAACGGGAGCGACATACGTGTACACTACCCGATAGCGTCCGGGCGACTGAAGTGGTTGGTTCACCCCCGGGCCCCGTCCGCCGCACTGCGCCCGCGCTGAGCGCTCAGTGTGTCAGTGACCTGTGTTGCGCGCATATGATTGCGGATAGGTAGTTAGTGTCGCTCGGTGTCCTACTCGTAACATTTTTTAAATGTTTTTGGGACAAAATATAACATGATGTAAAAATTATTGGAATCGATTCAGTTACTTATTCTGAACAAACTATATTCAGGTTTTGCATATACTAATAATGACCTTGTATATTTAGAGCTGTTAACACCCCCAAATTTAAATAATTTAAAGTTGTAATAATGGCATCTTTAGAAAAAAGAGGGAAACCTTTACGAGGTCACGCGAAATTATCTACAATGTTTATAAATATTTTGTAACCGAAGCTGACAGATTAAAAAAAAATGAAGATGAAAATGTAAGTTGTTATCTTATAAAGGTTCAAGAGCGAGTTGAAAATGCGACTGGAATTTCAAGAAGAACTTTGAACAATATATTAAACGAAGTCAGTACTGAAACACATTCTACTGAAATTAAGTTCAGCACTCCAAAAAAAGGGAGACTAAAAAAGCAATTTCGTTTGGATATGGACGATTTTGATTATGATGTTCGAAGAATGGTGTATGATTTTCATTTACGATTTAATGAACTGCCAACAATAAAATCATTAAAAGGTTAATTATCTGAAGCTATTAATTACAATGGGTCTGAAAAGACGTTGAGAAAAATACTTCACGAGATAGGATTTCGGTTCACTAAAATGGAAGATAATCGAAAAGTTCTAATGGATAAGCACGATGTAAGTCTCAAAAGAATAGAATACCTCGATAAAATACGCAAATTTCGCGAAACAGGAAAACATATCGTCTACATGGATGAGTCTTACATACATACGGGATGTATTTATGTACACTTAAGGGAAATCTTGGAGTGGTGATAAGAAAAAAAGGAGTAAAAAAGCCAATTTCAAAAGGTCTTTGACAATAGTTCACGCGGGAAATGAAAAAGGCTTTGTACCCGGTGACAATAAAATGAATAACGATAACTACGAGAAATGGCTGGTTACCATTACCCCGTGATTCTGTTCTAGTTATCGACAACGCACCCTATCACAACAAATATGTTGAAAGGCCCCCCAACTCAAACACCATTAAACAGGAAATGATCAACTGGTTAAACAGACATGAAATTCCAGTTGATCCAAAATTAACAAAAACCCAGATTTACGCTATTATATTTCTTCGAAAACACAGCAATGGTATGAAGAAGCAGTTCCTATGACTGTGAAATGTCGAGATTATCTGTCCGATTTATCAAGAAAACTTTCCTAAACTTAACCGCCTTTTTCGCTGTCAAGTGTCATTGCATTCTTCTTGTGATTCTTTAAAGTTAGTCGAAACTCTTTTCCGGAGAAAAAGTTTTATAATAAGCACTGTTTAACCAATATATCCGTGGTTATAATATTGTCTAATTGTTAGTGATTGTGTTCTAGTGCTTGTTGTAGACACAGCAGTGTATTGTCACCAAATATGAAACCGGTAGGTAGAGGTAACGAAAACAGTCAAAATGGCGATAATGTTGCTTCGGAAGGAGAATAATTATCGTCATCAAGTTCTAGGGCGTCGCAGAGCAGCTGTTCCTCATCCTAGGAGTTTGAGGAGGGCATGGCATCGCCCTTGCCCAATAAACGTTCTCGTACCTCAGCGCGACGACACCGTAAGTACAGACGCCAGTAGGTCAAGCTACACAAAACTGTCAAACTTTTCCAATTGAATATGAATCTTATTGTTTTGTATTAAAGTTGAAAATCGATCAAAGAAATTTGACAGATTATGGTAGCTTGATGTGCTGGCCCTATGTACATGTCGAAATCTTTTAACAGTGATCCTCGTATTGAATCCATAATGTCGCAGGTATCGTACATATCTAATAACTGACTGAAATTACATTATTAACCCGGTTCATTAGAGCAGCTCAATCCCAAGCATTTTTATCTTCCATGTAGTCGTTAACTTTATAGTAACCCTTTTTACATAGTCTTTGTTTAATGTGTGCCTTAAATTTATTAAAGCTTAATTTTTGCACTTGACTTGGGATTTTATTGTAAAAGCGTAACATTGGCATTTAAATGAGTTACTGATTTTTTGAGCCAGGTCGTAGGAACAACAAACCTGTCTTTATTCCTGGTATTAATATTATGGATATCACTGTATTTAGAAAAGAGATTAATATTTTTGTGCGCATATAACAAGTTTTCATAAATATATAGGGAAGAAACAGTAATTATATTAATCTCTTTAAATTTTTCTCTAAGTGAACACCTGGGGCTGAGATTATAAATTGATCGAATAGCTCTCTTCTGCAGCACGAAAATATTCTGTATATCGGCGGCATTCCCCCACAGCAGAATACCATACGACATCACACTATGGAAGTAACCAAAATATACTAAGCGAGCTGTGTCGACGTCAGTTAAGCTACGCATTTTTTTCACGGCGTAAACTGCAGAACTGAGCTTTTTTGATAACTTATCTATATGTGGGCCCCACTGAAGCTTACAATCCAAAGTAATACCTAGAAACACAGTGGAGTCTACAAGGTCCAACTCTTCGCCATTTATGAGTACACTGGTTTTCACCTGCCTAACATTAGGCGTTGAGAAATTAATACATTTAGTTTTTTTTTTTTCATTTAATAACAAATTATTAACATTAAACCAGTACACTACTTTGGAGAGAGCGCTGTTTACGTCGTCAGTTGCCAGTTGCTGGCGTTTCAGTTTAAATAAAAGAGAAGTATCGTCTGCAAACACCACTACCTCATGATTGTCCCTTATAAGATAAGGCAAGTCATTAATGTAGATTAAAAACAAAAATGGGCCAAGAATTGAGCCCTGCGGAACACCCATAGTAACGATTGAACCAGGGGATATTTTTCCATTGACGTCCACTTTCTGAATCCTATTACCCAGGTACGAAGTAAGAAGATTCAGAGAAGCGTTCTTAACACCGTAGTGGTGCAATTTCCTGATTAAAGTTTCATGAAGGACGCAATTAAATGCCTTGGACAAATCACAGAAAATACCCAAAGCATCGTATGAATCCTCCCAGGCATGATAGATGTGTCCTAAAAGTTCAACACCGGCTTCGGTTGTCGAACGACCCCTAGTAAATACAAACTGTTTACTATGTAATAATTTATTTTTAAGAAAAAACTGTTTAGTTTTCCTATCACACAATCTTACAAATTTATTCTTGGAGCTAACTAGAACAACGGTGTCTACGGCTAGATGTTTGGATAATATATACACAGATGTTACACCTGACCATAAGGAGATTATTAATATGTTAGATTCTGACCACTCTGGACAGATGATTAGTATCTCGAGTCTTACCAAACAAATTGTTAAAATGGATATCACTGTAAATCCAAAAACTGCAGGTCGCTTGGAAATGTTTAAAACTAAACTTTATAATAAACTACAGGTTTTGCCTTATGAGCATGACCCCAATAAACTTTGCGAGGCCTATTTTAAAATATACTGCACAGAGTTTGATGATTGATGAGTTTGTCCCCAAGACGATCACGGTAATGGAAATGTATCTTTCTGTGAATGGGCAACCATAGGGATTCATAAAAGTAGAAGGCGACTGTATGAGCTATATAATGAGCGAATTTATGTAAACAACGCTGATTTTTAAAATTTTTTGCAGACATCCCTGTTTCGACTACTAAATTCGTCCCCCACTATTGCTGAATCATTACTTAAAGAAAATGTTGATGCATGTGATTTGGAATTTCAATTTTCCCATGTCCATTACAATGACATAATAAAAACGTGTAGTACTTTAAATGTAAAGAAGACTACAGACCTGTGGGGCAATTCTGTTGACGTTGCCAAGTCCATAATTGACATAGTAGCACCTTCCTTACCCTTATTTTTAATGACTGTGTTGACTTTGGTGAATTTCCTGATCTCATGAAAATTAGCAAGATAATACCTTTGTTTAAAGCAGGTAGCACATCTGACACCACTAATTTTAGGCCTATTAATTTAAGTGTTACCTACGTTTAGTAAAATTTTCGAAAAAGTAATGTTTAATCAAATGCAAAAGTTTTTTCTTATAAATAAATTATTACATAGTAAATTGTTATTGGTATAAGTTGTATTGTATTTTATTATGTATGTATTTTATGGGCCTTGTAGCCTTAAATAAATAGGTAAATAAAATTATCTAGGTACCTAGTTATTTAGCGAAGCAAAAATTCGACCGCGGGCAGGATTCGAAAAACCCGCGGACGAATTTTTCCTTCGTTTTATAGGTATCTTTAAAATCTTAGCATGGAAAATGTCAAAAAATACAAAAGATAATTACCTACTCAAGGGTAATAATTCACCGTCGTTTAATGTTGAAAAAAAAATTACATTCAAGACAATTATTATTGACCTTAACATAAAATGATTCGCAAATCATTGACACAGCGCGCACGGTGATCCTGCGCTACGTGCGGCGGCGGCGGCGCCGGATGCGCACCTACAGCACGGTAATATTTAACTGTACAGTATTCCATCTTCATACAAACGGAAGAAGCGCGAGCTATGCCTCGATCTCGGCATGCAGACAGTCGCGACTGTGCCGCAGTGACGAACGGACGGTGTGTTGTTTTTTTAACAATAACCACGCGATTTTTTCACTTAAAATACGTTCAAGTAGGTACATATTTAATATGACAGTAGTCGTTTATATTAGAATGCGGATTTTTTATACTTTAAAATTTAATAATAAAGCATTCCGTACGTCAGTCGAGGTACAAATATTTTTCGGTCGCAAATTTGTAACACCGATTTATTATTCAAACTTAAATATGGATTTTTAATTAAATCTATCAATGCGTGTTGTTTTTTACAACACGCATTTTTATTGAACACTTCCTATTCAATTCACAAAGTATTTTACTTGTTTATATAAAAAAAGTATTTACAATCACAAAACTAAATAGAAACACAAAGTAGGCAAATGTAACTATAATGCTGGAGGCGGGCAGCCCTAATGCATGTTTACGTACCGCGCGGCTGTAGGCATTTATTTCTAAAATACGGGCGAGTCAAAATACTGTACTAAGATAATATTACCGTGCCTACAGTATTAGCCAATATGCGATAAATATTGCACATCCTTTGGAAAGAGAATCGGCTAATGTCGGCTTCGTAGAGCGTTATCTCTGTCGCACGAACGAAATACAAACACTCCGGTAGAGCTGTTATAAAAAACAATTACGATTTGCTTCTTTTGATAATTATTTTTATTCTTTGTTTAAAATAAGTGATGGCTTTAAGTTGGGGTAAAATAAAATAAAAAAACATGTCCACATTATGTTTACGTATTTAATTATTTTGGAAAATTACAGCTGTAATGTACTTATTATCCATTATACCTAATGTTAAAATGAGACATTGTAATAGGTAGGTAATTTTATTTAAGTACCTATTTATTTAAGGCTACAAGGCCCATAAAATACATACATAATAAAATACAATACAACTTATACCAATAACAATTAATCTATTAAGAGGGCTCCAGTTATCATAACAGTTGTCATGGCCCTTTGCTTTTAGTTTTTACTAATTTCCCTTTAATTATGTAGGTAAGTCTTATTCATAGCACATGGATTAAAAAAATGGGCCATCAATCCGGACGCACATTGAGAAAATACATTTAAGAAAAAATAACATCTTGACCTTTTTTTTTACATTTGAGTCCTCTTTCACCCATTCACAGTAATATCTGATTACCCGTAAACATGTTCAGATTTAAAGAGGATTATCTTTTTGTATTACTGCTTACTGCATCAAGAAAACAAACCTATTACATCTGCCTTATATGCGAGCTTAATACATAATTGTTAGGTTCTCTTGCTTCAATATTGTGTAAATGAATTGTACTTCTTCTATTCCTTGCATTCAGATTTAAATCTTTTAGTGATATTTGAAAATCCTTAAAAGCATTTAACATAAAAACTGCAACTATTACTATGAGGAAACCACACACACAGCCTATTATATCTGGAATGTCCATATGATCCCATTCTCTAAAGAGAATACCTGATGCAATTATAACTAGTATGGTAAACATGACATAGTAAACAGGAGTAACAACACTTGTATTAAATATATCTAGCGACTTGTTCAAATAATTCATTTGAATAATAATACATATGGCAGCAGTAGCAAATAACAACCAAAACATGTAATGTGAAAAATTGTTTACTTTTCCAGAAAAACTTTCTCTTACACCTAAAGCAACTCCTTTACAAAATACCACAGTCAAACTACCAATAGATGAACAAAGTAACAAGTACACTGCAATGTTTGTGTTTCCAAACCTGGGAACGAAAACTATTTTTATAATTAAACCCATTAAAAAAATTGTTCCTACATATGTTATAAATAGATAGTTAAACAATTTATCTACTAAGTCTTTAAAATTTGAGATCTCTTCTGATTTTGGTGAATGTATCACAAATATTACTGATCCAATAATGCAAAGAAAGCATCCAATCTGAAATTAATATCAATCTGTTAAAAGGTTTACTGGGTTTCATAATAATGACTATGTACTAAGGTAACAACAATTTCTTATTAACCTTTTGACTGCCACGGACGTGTATAGACGTCAAATGAAAACTTGCTCACGACGCCAACGACGGCATGACACGTCAAAAATACCACTTTTTTTTTAGTTCTAAATACATACCTAGGTATACAAAAATTTGTTGTTTTTTTTACCTATTATTAAATACTAGAATTTTTCGCTTGGCGTAGAGAACACGGATTTTTGGATATTGACGTGGCAGTCAAAAGGTAAAAAAATAATGTTGGTTGAAGGACATTGTAAGTAATATGTCATACTCTCTCCAGATCTCCATAGATCATACTGATATCACCTTAAGGCAGACAATAATTCCAATGAACATCTTTATTGGTGATCTTTGAAGTGTAATTGTATAAAGCATCCAGTATATGTAATGGAGGACGCAGGTCTCGAATCCTGCCAGAGGCCAAAAGGTTTTTCAATAAATTTTATATCATTAGAAGAAATAAAAACAAAATTATGAACATACTTTTCCAACAAAATTAAGTTTTTCATTCAAAAATTTTGAAGAAAGCACTGCTGCAACTAGGACACTAAGGGCACCCAATGGAGTCACCAAAGCTGCAGGAGCAAATGCATATGCTAGTAGATTGGCTGCTTCACCAATTCCCACTGCAAAAAATAAATGTTTTTAATAAAAAAAGTTTTCTTACTATTTAGGGTTACAGGTATTATATTACAGTAAGCTGAATCTTTGAATAAATAATTATAGTTTTGATCTTTTAGTCCAATATTTATATATTAATATCATCTGAAAGCCCTGTATTTCAGCTATACAATTGAAAAATAATATTAAAAAATAACATGTGTAGCATCAGCAATTACATTTGTGACTGAAGGTATACAATTACCAAGAAATCAAAAGCTAGTGAATAACTAAGTGTCCAATATGAGAACCTGTTCAGGTGACACCATTTTTGGCACAGCAGCTGAGCAATTGGTTACTGTGTCGCAGGTTGTGTGTTCAATCACACGGAACTAATATAATATATTTATATAGCAACATGTAATAATATATTTATTTATCTATATTACGTAGTTGTTCTGGGTTTGGATGTTTGTATTTGTAAACACACCCACAATACAGTAGAAAATTATGATGGGGCAATGTTTTAATTAAACAAAAAAGCACTTTTTGATGCATTTGAGAGGAACAGAGGAAACCCTCTGTCACACCACCTTGCAGAAAGCCTCTAATTACCAGCAACCCTGTATATACCAGAAACATGTAACTGAAATGTTGTCGCTCTATTTTATTAAATTATGTGTTAACTAGTAACTTTTATTTATTCATTTATCAGAAATAAAGCGGGTAAAGGGTATATACGTTCAAATTTAAAGTCACCTACTTGTTATGAGTCCAAGCCACCACATCCATTGTTTTAAATAAGAAAAACCTCCCGCTGACGCCCTGATATTTCCAGAAGCTTGAAGTTTTCTCAATGCAACCTTTTTAATTATGAAACTCGAGCCGATGAATACACTGGATGATACAGCGAGACCTAGCCCTACTGCAAAGCGAGTATTAGTAAGATCCCGACCATCTGTTAGTTGGGGGGACTGCATTTTTAGATTTCAACATGGACCATAATAGTGCGCTGACCGAATAGAGAATAGGTCTAGGTAACCTACGCAATAAAAATTTGGGATTTTGATGTTCAGGTCTTCCTAAAATTATTGTTTAGCCACCACTTTTTTAACAGTAGAACCACTTGTGTAGTCAACCAAGTGTCTTATTTCTGAGAAATATTACTAAATAAAAGCTGCCGAAACCATTGATAAATATATTACATGAAATGAAACATGAATTTTATTAATAATACGATACTATCACAAATCCCATTGCCTCAGACAGATGACATCAGTCATCCATCTGATCCATCATTCCATAAATGATCAACGTACTTAATCAGTGTGACCAGATTATTTTTTACGAAAATACCGAGGAACCTTCAAAAAATACTGAAATAAAATGAATTAATGACTTACGCAGGACAAATCTGTACCTTCAGTGAAAAGTGATATAAATCGAAAATCATGCTTTTGAGAAAAAACGCTTTAAAGTTTTAAAATATTCTCTTTTTCTACTTTACTAAAATAAGAACTGATTACTTTTATTGATAAACAATATCTTAAAAAAAACAAATAGTGCAAAAAGGAATGGATGATATTGTGTAGGTTTTTTAAAAATTTAATAACAAATCCAGATGTATCACATAGCACAAGACATCATTATCAGTAATTTGCGTGTCATTTAATTTAAAATTACTTGAACTCTTTTACACATCGTTTTTGGTTTGGTGTTGATTGATTCTATGCTTCTTATTTTGGTAGGTTTGTTCTTGAAGGAGACATTAAAACAAAAAGTTGTAAAATTCATATTGTTAATTAGAGTATTAAAAATTGTAATCGATGCTGTAATTAAGAAAATGTAAGACAAATTGAATTGAAATCATTATACACTCGTATGATACCCATATACAGCGTGAAATTATAGTCGTTTTGGAACCGCAACGTGGTAACTTAGGATAATTAGTAGTACAAATAAAAAATATTAAGTTGACTGTACAGCTAATAATAAAAAAGTTGGCATTTCAAAAAAAAATTTCACTTGTTCGATTTTGTTCGTAGTAGTGCACGAATATTTCATTCTTAAACCGCCTCAGTCTCAAGCTTGCCATTTATCAATGATGCGCGGCGGGCGGCGGGCGGCACGGGCGCGCGGCGCGGCGCGGTACGAGTCAGCTCATCAGCTGGTCACCTACCTACAGCAACGGAGGCGACGGACGGTCGGATGATCCGTCCGAGTACCTACTACGCGTGATTTAATAGCTAGTAGCTAGACAAGTACATTTTATTATTAAAATAAATTGCATTACGATGCAGATAGCGACGTAATTTGATGTTATGTAGGTACCTAGGATCACAGTTCAAATAGGACAAGTATGGCGCCCAGCGAATCAGCTGATACGGGACACGAACGTAATACCTACATTCTTACAAAAAAAATTAGAATAAGACTGTGTGTAGGTAGGTTTTATCGTAGTTCTTATTAAGAAAAAAAACGTTGCCCAACACTAGGATTTTCTCCTGTGTCATGGGTGCATTTACAAACCTAAATTTTCACATGACACAAACACGCAAGCGCAGAACATTCACCCACAGATCATACAAATTTGTTCCGAGCGAGGATCGAACCCGCGGCAGCAGTCGCTCGCACAGCCGCTACGCATCAACATTTTCACGCCAACTACGTAAATTGTACCTACTCCAATTTCTCGTTCATACTTTACACGGGCTTAGGACCGGCAGAAATACTTTATTTGAATTGAACTTATCTTTATTTTACTGTAGGTATCAATAATTAGAAACAGAGAGCCAATGAACTGAGTAGGTAATTCAGGCGTTTGGATTTTTGGAATTTGAGCTATTTACAAAATAATTAACTTATGTACATAGCTAAGTACTTACCTATTAAAAGTTTATTTATAAATTGTTTACACTTCCCTGTACCGAAGCAACTACACGAAATGGAGTCTGCCGCGTTCAATACACAAACGTGCCCGTTTTATGCTATTGTCTTTTAGCCTATCACTTTTCACTTTATCAAAGGCGTCCACTATCGCACTGCGTAACTCGTTAAGACTTTCATGTTCACTGGTATAAAGGAGTCTTTTTATTTCCGACCACAAGAAAAATCCAGGGGCGTTAAGTCTGGGCTCCGTTGTGGGCAAGCCACGGGACCGCCGCGCGACGTGGCCTATCCATCGATCACGGAACTGATTGTTTGGGTAAGCACGCACAACACTTGCATAACGAGCCGGGCAGCTGACATAGGGCAGATCTTGCCGGTGCATCATTGTTGTTGATGACGTGAGCTCGACGGAACTTATAGGGATGTTAAGCCATTATTATTTAATGTTTTCCATACAAAGCATTGACTAACATTAAATTCTTGTGCCGCCATTCTCGTGCTTCGCCGCGGAGCCCGCTCGAAGTACCTACTCCAGAATAGCGTCTTCGTTCTCCTGCGAGTCATTTAGGCGCCCTCGACCTTGCGCGTGAGCCGGCACACGGAATTGTCCATGATTGAGAAGGCGCTGGGTTGCAGCCAAGTTGGTAGGGGTTGAAGGTACTTGAGGACTTTCAATCCCTCGTAGCCGCAGCGCCTTTAAATGTTCTGGCCGGGAATACAACCGCTTGGCCTCAGCTTTGGCCTTCCAAATTGTAACTAGTAACAGTGTACAGCTGAACCATTGTCAAGTACCTACTCCGCGTTCGAATATTCATACTGAAGACTCATTTTCACGTGGCTACGTAAAACGTAAACAATGCAACCTTTATCGCGCGCGAGTTGCAGCAGAACTGGCGGGTGCGCGTCGGTTAACGGGGGTGGGCGCGGCGCGGGCGACGGCGCGGGAGCGCCCGCCGCGCCGGCGCCGCGCAGCCTGTTACTAGGGGTAGGTACATAATACATTACAGCTGTGTGCGTGGATTGTAGGCAGCGGGCGCCGCGCCGCATCCAATGGGCGGATAACGTGTCTAGGCATGTTTTACGGCTTAGTGTTGTGTGTGTAACATTGAATGACATCGATCGTAGTGATCGTAGTACGTAACATTGCGTGGAATTATCATGAGTTCTCATTTTTTGTTCGAATATGACATTACTTTTAATAATCAATAAAATAATATATTTTTATTTAATTTAAATTATATTTTAATAGGTTCTATTACTGATATAGAGTCTAAAATTTTCGGTTCCAAAACGCCTACAAAATCATCGTGTATATGTTATTGAAAACGTCCTAACTTAATAAGTACATAACTTTGCTGAAAGTGAGACATGCTGTCCGAAAGGATGCGTCAAATAAAATAAGAACAAAGATAAAAATATTTAAATGTCGGCAAAACGTATTACTAATTTGGGGAAATTCTCGAATTTTCAGAACATCCTCAAAGATTAAGTAGTGTAGTTCAGAAAATAATTTCACTTACACAAACCTAACGTATGTACCTATTGGGGAGTCGATACTATTTGTAATTCATACCCGAAAGAATTGAATGTACAGACGCCAGCAGGTCAAGCTATCCAAAACTGTCAAATTTTCTCAATTGAATATGAACCTTATCTTTTTGTTTTAAAGTTGAAAATGAACCAAAGAAATTTGACAGATTGTGGTAGCTTGATGTGCTGGCCTCTGTACCTATCTACTTATCTATTCGTACATCTGAAAACTTCGACCTATTCTTAGTTTTCAGTTTTATGAATACCTTATAGAAGCCTTGTTTGGAAAATTATTGATTATTGATTGCACAGTTTAATAGTCCTACAACGGCGGTGGCGGCTCGCCTGTCATGTCCTATCTGTAAATTACTGATCTTTTGCTCCCAAAGAAAACGTAGACTGAATCCGAGGAATATTTAGATAATTGATGTTCACGAAATTTCCCGAACATTGGTTCGCGATGACGATTGGATATGATGTTACCAAATTTTTAACCAAAATATACCCAAAAATGACTTCTGGCAATATACCGGCAACAATATTCATATTCGAAAAAGTCGTTAAAATATTATACTGAAAAGGTATTAAAATACTGAATCTGGTCACACTAAACGTAATAGATGAACAGAAGGCTTAAAGAACATGTATCCAGGGCCGTAAAATAAAAAAACAGAATAGACCAGTGTTGCCAGATGCTGTCAGATGCATTGGATCTTTATCTGTATTGGAAACTACTAAAATCTGTATGCCTTTTTATAATGAAATCTGTATGGTCAAAAGAACCAAAACAGAACCTACTTACCATATGCAGGCTAGTTACTTTGTTCTGCTTCTTTTGAAAGATCTGTTTTACTGAATGTACCCCTATCTGTCAAATTTCTTTGATAGATTTTCAACTTTCATAAGATGTAATTAGGTTCATGTTCAAACTAAGCAGAGCTTGTACTATGGGGTACTAGACAATGGATATATTACATATAAAATATATTTTTTGTAAATAATATAATAATAATAATATTTTTTTGGGGCATTTTACACAACATCATCTAGTCCCAAACTAAGCAGAGCTTGTACGATACTAGACAATGGATACATAGTGACCCATTACCTACCTACATATTGCATTATACAGTCGCGTATTTACTTTGATTATACAGCGTGAGATTATAGTCGTTTTGGAACCGCAACGTGGTAACTTAGGATAATTAGTAGTACAAATAAAAAATATTAAGTTGACTGTACAGCTAATAATAAAAAAGTTGGCATTTCAAAAAAAAATTTCACTTGTTCGAGTTTGTTCGTAGTAGTGCACGAATATTTCATTCTTAAACCGCCTCAGTCTCAAGCTTGCCATTTATCAATGATGCGCGGCGGGCGGCGCGGGCGCGGCGGCGCGGCGCGGTACGAGTCAGCTCATCAGCTGGTCACCTACCTACAGCAACGGGAGCGACGGACGGTCGGATGATCCGTCTGAGTACCTACTACGCGTGATTTAATAGCTAGTAGCTGGACAAGTACATTTTATTATTAGAATAAATTGCATTACGATGCAGATAGCGACGTAATTTGATGTTAGGTAGGTACCTAGGATCACAGTTCAAATAGGACAAGTATGGCGCCCAGCGAATCAGCTGATACGGGACACGAACGTAATACCTACATTCTTACTAAAAAAATTAGAATAAGACTGTGTGTAGGTAGGTTTTATCGTAGTTCTTATTTAAGAAAAAAAAACGTTGCCCAACACTAGGATTTTCTCCTGTGTCATGGGTGCATTTACAAACATAAATTTTCACATACACAAACACGCAAGCCCAGAAAATTCACCCACAGATCATACAAATTTGTTCCGAGCGAGGATCGAACCCGCGACAGGCGCAGCAGTCGCTCGCACAGCCGCTGCGCATCAACATTTTCACGCCAACTACGTAAATTGTACCTACTCCAATTTCTCGTTCATACTTTACACGGGCTTAGGACCGGCAGAAATACTTTATTTGAATTGAACTTATCTTTATTTTACTGTAGGTATCAATAATTAGAAACAGAGAGACAATGAACTGAGTAGGTACTTCAGGCGTTTGGATTTTTGGAATTTGAGCTATTTACAAAATAATTAACTTTACATAGCTAAGTACTTACCTATTAAAAGTTTATTTATAAATTGTTTACACTTCCCTGTACCGAAGCAAGTACACGAAATGGAGTCTGCCGCGTTCAATACACAAACGTGCCCGTTTTATGCTATTGTCTTTTAGCCTATCACTTTTCACTTTATCAAAGGCGTCCACTATCGCACTGCGTAACTCGTTAAGACTTTCATGTTCACGGGTATAAAGGAGTCTTTTTATTTCCGACCACAAGAAAAATCCAGGGGCGTTAAGTCTGGGCTCCGTGGTGGGCAAGCCACGGGACCGCCGCGCGACGTGGCCTATCCATCGATCACGGAACTGATTGTTTGGGTAAGCACGCACAATACTTGCATAACGAGCCGGGCAGCTGACATAGGGCAGTTCTTGCCGGTGCATCATTGTTGTTGATGACGTGAGCTCGACGGAACTTATAGGGATGTTAAGCCATTATTATTTAATGTTTTCCATACAAAGCATTAGCTAACATTAAATTCTTGTGCCGCCATTCTCGTGCTTCGCCGCGGAGCCCGCTCGAAGTACCTACTCCAGAATAGCGTCTTCGTTCTCCTGCGAGTCATTTAGGCGCCCTCGACCTTGCGCGTGAGCCGGCACACGGAATTGTCCATGATTGAGAAGGCGCTGGGTTACAGCCAAGTTGGTAGGGGTTGAAGGTACTTGAGGACTTTCAATCCCTCGTAGCCGCAGCGCCTTTAAATGTTCTGGCCGGGAATACAACCGCTTGGCCTCAGCTTTGGCCTTCCAAATTGTAACTAGTAACAGTGTACAGCTGAACCATTGTCAAGTACCTACTCCGCGTTCGAATATTCATACTGAAGACTCATTTTCGCGTGGCTACGTAAAACGTAAAAAATGCAACCTTTATCGCGCGCGAGTTGCAACAGAACTGGCGGTTGCGGCCGTGCGGGGTGGTTAACGGGGAGCGGCGCGGGCGACGCGACGACGCGAGAGCGCTCGCCGCGCCGGCGCACAGTGGGCTGAAACGGGCCGGTAAAGGACTTAGCATTTAAAAAAAAAAAGTTTCTTTTTCTGAAATTTTAAATATTGTGTTGGATTTTTCTATCGATTATAAGTAATTATTTCTATGAGGGTCGTTCAGATAACTTAGTATTTCCAGAGTTATAAATATCCAAAGTAATTTTTGTATGAAGCAAAAGAAAAAAATGTGAAAATCTCGAAATTCTCAAATTTTCTCAAAGAATTGACTCTACGTATGCATAGTACGTATATTTGTCCTATTTTAGCGCCTATTCTCGGGTTGCGATTTTCTGCGATTTGGTCGCAATTTCAAATTTTGTTCTCTATTCCACACCACCATAGAGGTTAAGAACTAGGCGCGTTTTTTTTATGTAGTGGTCTCCCCTTTAGGCCTAATCCACTAAGGACTAATAAAATAAATAAATAAGTAAAAATCACAATCACTACTGGCCACTGCACTGTTTTAATCTAATCACTGTCAAGGGTATCCACATTAACGAATGCAAAATTTTCGTATTCGTCATCATCAAATGTTTCCGCTTGTTCAATTATTAATAAACTTTGTGGTTCTACTGACAAAGTTTTATGTTTTCTGCGAAGTTTGTGACGTTTCGCTGAGATGAGTGGATCAGAGCTGGTCAATAAATTATTTAAAATGTCTTCATTTGTAGTTTTTCTACTGCATTTCCTGGAATGGTGTTGGCGGTATCTACGAAAGTCTTTATTTCTAGCTTCAGCAGCTTCTTCAGATAGCTTTCCAATTGGTATTAGACCAAAACTTTCAATAATAGCTGCACCATGCATAAGAACTTTATGAACACTTGAAGGCATATAATACCAGCTATATAATTCCAAATACAGTTGCATGGTCACTTGAGCATATTCGTGAAATTTCGCTGTGTCAATGTGGTAACCTGATGAAATTGCCTCTAAAATGATTGCAAATCGCCTTATTAATTCTTCACTAACACCAGTTATCTCAGCAGTCATGTTTGGATATGCAAAAAATCTTCTAGCAGTATTTCCGTCATTCGTGGAGCCGTGCCCTTGTTTAACAACATCAATCAGAAGTCCCATTCTATTTTTAAAAGCGTCTTGTATGTCTTTCTTTCTTCTTTCCATGATGCACTTGTTGTCTCCCTTTACTGTCCATGTCTGTATCGTTAATCTGTAGGCTATATGCAGAATGCATTCCATCATTCGTATCCAGGTATGCAATGATGACAATCCGTATTTACAGAGATCTGGATCAGTCGGTTTTGATGCAATTAAGGGCAAATTATTCATCTCTGTTGGAGTGGCTTTACAAATGTCGCATCTCTGAGATGAAGTATCACATAAAATTGATGTTGCTTTTCCGTCTATCATAGTCATTAATAAAGAGTGTGATATTTTTATTTCTCCAACTTCTGTTTTCACTAAATTTACAATCTCTGCCTCAATAGCACTTTTTTCCCGCAATATCGTTATTTTATTTTCTTTCACAAATTCGAAAAAGATTGGACGACACCAGTAAGATGAATTTGGTGAATCGTTTTGCCAGATAACTTGTTCGCCGCACACTAATTTTATTGGCACTAAACTACCCATAAATATGCTTGAATCGTCAAGTTGACTTTCTTGTTCATCGTCTGTTTGCATTTTTTGTTTGTAATTGGCTTGATTAGAAGCACCGTCAAATCCCCACTTACTGATTAGTGTAAATTCTTTACAACCACTATCTATGACGAGTGACGTCATTATTCTTGTTGTCGTTATATCCAATAGAGCTTGTAACTTTATTTTAGCTGAGGTTTCTGTCACTGTAATAGCATCTTTTGGTGGATAGCATTTCTGTTTCGCATGTTGCACTTGATAATAAGATGGAAATATATTACTGTCTTTTTCGTTAACACTTTTTCTTAAAGTATTGTATTGCCACTTGGTCAGCTTAAGTGATAAAAATAACCCTAAAGCCTCATCCGGAGAAAACACAGGTTTTGTTTCTTTAACAGATATGCACTTTTTAACTTTTTTTACATCTAGGGGATTCTTTAGTAAATGTTCTAGTATTTTAGCAACCTCCTCATTCCCATCCGCTTTCAACTGCTCAAAATATGCATATTTTATTTCGTCCGAAGATAAATGAAAGTTTTCTGCACGTCTTTTTTTCTGTTTAGGCGCTAATTCACAAAAAGGTTTTCTTGGGGTTTGTTCGGTGGAGACACCGACAGAAACTTTTGATGGTGATACATACTGAGTTGATGTACTCGGTACTGGTTGATTTTGATTACTGCCTATTAAACACTTAATAATGTCTGGCCATATTATGTTTTCTTGTAACCATTCACTATTTTTAGTTCTGAATATATTTTCTTTACGATAAGCGTTTTCCCATCTTCTATTTAAATTATAACAAAATTTTGCACAAAACAACTTTAAGGTCTTTTCGTGATCATCACTTAATTCGACTAAAAATTTAGATCTTATCTCACAAACTGTCATTATTTTTAATACTGCCACTGTTTTTTAAAATAACGAAAAGATCAAGGTTTGTCACTAAATTTTCAAACATTTTCACAAATACAAAATAACAAATAAGTAAGTAATGAATGTGTGGGGGTAGTGCGTCTATTATGGTGGGTAATAGAACACTGAAGTACTTTTGAATGCAACCGAACATTCCGTAGGTACCCTATCATTGTACCAATCACGTTACGACACGTCATAACTTGTTGTTGCGCTCGCGCACTCTTATCCCTTGATTCCCGGAAATAAGTCTCAAAACAAATTACGTCATACCTGCCTATGGTGGTGGAAAATGTCGAACATTGTTTTTTTTTTAAGAACTAAGTAGGTATTGAGGTTTTCAGGCCGTTTAGTATACATTATTTTAAATTTCAATTTAATTGGAATAAATTGCTTAACTAAAATAACATGACTCTTCATACAAATTTGATATGGCTATATCTCCGAAAGTACTCGTTAAATTAAAAAAAGTCAAAGAATAAAAACGTTTTAAATTTATGCCAAGATACCAAAAAAATACATCTGATCTCTTAAGACCCAACCTTGTAATCCCAGCCCACTGTGCGGCGCCGCGCAGCCTGTTACTAGGGGTAGGTACATAATACATTACAGCTGTGTGCGTGGATTGTAGGCAGCGGGCGCCGCGCCGCATCCAATGGGCGGATAACGTGTCTAGGCATGTTTTACCGCTTAGTGTTGTGTGTGTAACATTGAATGACATCGATCGTAGTGATCGTAGTACGTAACATTGAGTGGAATTATCATGAGTTCTCATTTTTTGTTCGAATATGATATTACTTTTAATAATCAATAAAATAATATATTTTTATTTAATTTAAATTATATTTTAATAGGTTCTATTACTGATATAGAGTCTAAAATTTTCGGTTCCAAAACGACTACAAAATCATCGTGTATACTTGTCTAGATGGAGCAATGCAAACAAACGACACGCGAAAACTGGGGCCAAATTGCGTGATATGTGTGAGTACCGCTTGTGTACTTATTGTAGTCAAACTGTCAAGGTGTGAGTGTTTAGGGATGCCTGCTCCAAATTATTAGCTTACCTTTTCTCCATTATTTAATGGGATAACAGTTAAAGGAAATAGGCTGAATAAAGTAATTATTTTATAGATTAGTGTTTTATTTATTTTAATAAAAACAAAAAATACAATGAAAAAATATATACAGCAATTTATAGATCAAAATCCATCTCTTTGTATTTGTTTTCGAAATAGTTTTTTTTTTATATTTCATTTCGTGTCCGCTGTATAATGTCTCTCCAGTCTTAAGAAATCTGAAACCCAAAATATTAGAAAGAACTAACAAAAATACTATTTAGTGAATGACTTAATTTATTTTGTGAAGGCAAGTTATCATTTAGTGATCAAATAAATTATGTAGGTAATTATTATAATATAATTATAATAAAATTTTCTCCTGATCGAAAGATGATGACTGATATTTGCATTTTATCTCCCATAGTTTCGCCAAATCTCCCTTGTAATAAATTGACAACACCGGCTACTCTGTCGAACCTACAAATTAACGAATTGAAAAATCATGTTTTCATAAAATAATAGAGGTTAAATAACAAAACTTACCGATGTAATGTGATCTTAGTGTAATTATACGGTTTTCCCACATAATTGCGACACAATTTGACAGCACATACCGACATAATTAATTATTTTTCGAGAACTCCACACCCTGAAGTGAAGAAATGACACTGACGTAAGTGAGAAGAGAGTCTACCAATTTTAGTAGACTTTATTTGGGCCGTTCTGTACGTGTCAATGTGGCATCTAGACAAGTATATAATCAAAGCGTATTTACTAATTTGCTATTTTATATTATTTTCTTGTTCAATCTGATAAGTCAATTCTAGTATTACTTGACAATAATTAATCTTTCATTGTTTTGTAGCTTCACTCAGGCAGAAGCGAGCGCGCACCATATCGCGTTCTCTCTAGCACAGCAAAGAATGTGTGGAATGCTAACGGTTCGGTTGCGCGCCCGGCGGCTCAGTGCGACCGCGGCCGCAGACCTTAGTGTTTTACCGGCTCCGACGGGGAATGCACGCTCGCTTGCGCCTTAAATATTATCTCGCCTTTCGCTTAGATATCTGCTTATTCTCAGTCTATCACTTCGTTCTTCTCATTCATACTTCACGCTTATCTTCTGCATCTATTCTTGTGCCCTATTCACGTGCTTTAAACTGTAAAGACAATAAAATCATAGTGTGTGCAAATAATACATATTTTATTTCATCGCCTGAGCACCTATAATGGTGACAATATAGGTGCTCGGTGGAGCACAAATGTCGAATTATTCGTTGCCACGATAAAACAATCGAATGAAAGTCGAACTATCTAATGAATTGTTATAATATGCGTTGTTTGCGTAGCGCTACGAACGAATAAATTGTTATTATTTTAGTAGATCCCGGTCGATCGTAATTTTAAGTTAAGGTCGCGCGCAATGCTTATTATTGAAATATTGACGTAAATTGCGTTTTTGCTGCTTTTGTTGATTGTTCGATTCTAGTAAAAATACCGAAATATCGGTAGTGTGAATTTTTTTGAAAAAGTAAACGAAGACGACTGCGACAAAATTCGTTGCAAGCTTTGTAACCATACCTACTGCACTTTATTTATATTTTTTTAAAATACTACCAATTTTACGCTAGTTAGGAAACACCACAGCGCATTGCGTAACACACTGGCTGCAAAACCTTGCAGTAAATGAACACTATTCTAGTAATAATAATAATAAAAGAGGTCATTAAAAGTCCATACAACATCCCAAATTTGTACCTGAGGTACATGACAGCCTTCAAGTTGACAGTTTTTTTTAAATTATGGCAATCTTCCGATTTTTCAGCAATTTCTGCCAGTGTCCTGTAATGGATACACTTATGTATAAGTTAAAAAAAAAAACAGTAGGTACATTATTCTCTGTAAATTATTGAGGTGTTGGGTTTCGGGCTTAATGGACAGACAACTAAATATTCTAATAAAATTACACCTTTAAGTATATTGTTAGTAAATATAAATTTATTGAAAGCATTTATCATGAGGGGGTTTGGAAAAAAGGTAAGGAGGTGACGGACATTGACTGGGAATTGGGTAGTTAATTTTGAAGAAAATAAAGAATTTTGTTCTAACGGAAAAGCTTTATTTAATGGACAGTTGAGGACAATGTGGTCCAGAGTACCGTAATCTAAGCCACATTAACATAATGAGGGGTCTCGGACCCTGACTTTGTGTAAAACACTGGGGTGCAGCAATGTCCAAGGCAGATTCTATAAAGTAAATAACAGATGGAATGTCGGGTTGACAGTTTTTACTATGAAACCAGTATGAAACTGCTACTATGTGTTCACTTAAAAACACACAGCGTCGTTATGAAGATGATTTTGTGACACCAGTTATTCCTGGTACTTATGTTGGTGCTATACCTGCTTGTCACCGGCGAAGGCGCCAAATTTTCTAAAAGCCTTTTACCTTGGTAAAATTGGCAACCCTCTCCGACATAGCGTTTTGTTTTTGTGATTTTCCTGCGAAAAACAGTGCGAAACGGTCATAAAAACTTTTCCGAGTTTTTTGGTACCCGAAAGCCCAGAAGTATAGGTAGTTTGTATAGAATTGAGTGGAAGTGGTGAGAAAGACGATGAAGCTTGTGTTCCCGGAGAGAAACGAAGTCTCGTTTCGCCATCAGAATATAGCGTACAAGCGGATTCGGAGTCCGAGGGGGTGTCTTCGTGACTTCCCAACAAACGTACGAGAAGATCCACAGGTAACATCGTCAGTGACCCACGAATAGATGCACTCGTGGAACAAGTCATTTAAAATGCCCCCCGCTTTAAAAAAAAAATATATACCAGTATGGGAAGCCCTTGGGGCGAATGGTTATATCAGAAGAATCATATCAGGTGCTCGCATTCCCCTGATCAACAAACCTCCTCTCATATATCCTACCAAGGGTATAATAGCAAGATACAGCACCAAAGTCACCCCGTAGATGACTCAAATAATAAGAGAATTAAAAGCTCAACGAGTATTACAAAAACCACAACAGGTGAGTCCCAGTTACTTATCAAAAATGTTTATAGTAGGTACCAAAGACCAATGGCAGTCTTCGTCCAGTGTTCAACCTGCGGGGTTTGAACAGGTATGTGCACAGCAAGCACTTCCGATTAATATCCCATGCTTCGGTACCAGATTTCCTTTCACAGAAAAACCCAATAACACTGCTCGATCTAGGGATCGAACCTAGGACCTCTAGCGTAGCAATCGCGTTTAGGACTACTAGACTAATGAGGCAGACTGCTCGACCTTAGAGACCGGGAGATTAAATAAAAATGTATTTTTTTTAATCGCCTTAGAAAATTAGTAGGTATGATAAAATGGAAAAAAATCTTTGAAACCATCTTTATATTCAGTGTTGCCACCTTTTATATTAATTGCACATCGACATCGATTGTTTAATCTTAGAATTAAACTGTCAATGTCTTGCTGTGGTATCCCATGTTCTTTGCAAGTTGCAAGTGTTCTTAGAGTTGTTGTTCCGTCGTCAAATTTGGCGGGAAATCTCTCAAATCTTTTATTTGTAACATGTCCCAGGCATGCTCGATAGGATTTAAGTCTAGCGACTGTGCAGGCCAATCCAAAACTTGAATATCGCGGTCTCCGAGAGCGGTCGACACCAGTCGTGCCGTATGGGAGGGAAAATTATCGTGCATGAGTAGAAATTCCTGGCCCATTTGTATTCTGTGTGGGAGAATAGCAGGCTGTACAACCGCCTCGTGGTATTTTTGTGCAGTCATGCTGCCTTGGATTCAAACGAGCTGGGTTCGTCCGCCAAGACGAATTCCTGCCCACACCATTATTATCCCGCCTTGGTATGAGTGCACCTCCTGAGGGTGCCGTAGACGGCTAACTCTCCCTGGTGTTCTTCAAACGCGTGTTCTACGTAAATCCGGACGAAACCCAAACCGGGACTTATCGGTGAACAGCACCAAAGACCATTGTTCGTCATTCCATGGTAAATGTTCCCGAGCCCACGAAAGCCGCCGACCGCGATTAGCATATCGCAATGCTGGAACACGTAGCGGTCTTCGAGCATGAAGAACTACTTCATGCAATCTCCTTCGCACGGTTTGGTCGCTTACCAGCAACTGGTGGTCCTCCTGGAGCCTTTGTACTATTTGCATCCGTGTAATATTGAGTTGTCTTCTGGCGGTCATTTGGAGAAATCGATCCTGTCTCTGCGTAGTAACACGATATCTAACCGTGTGCCGTTCAGCCACATCCCCAGTACTGCGATAACGTGACCACAACCTAGATATCACGTTTTGGCTGGTGTGCCTCAACAACGACCCGTCGAATAGCATCATTTTCTAACATACCCATTCCCCATGGCTCGTAACATTAATTCATCTCGACTCAATGACGACGTGACATGACTCTTAAAGCTCACTCGGCACGTTAAATTAAAAAAGAAAAACAATCTAATCCCTTTTCATTAATGAATATTAATGAAACCATTTTAAATTTCCAATTACTCGTACTAACTACTACTTTTGGGGCCGTATTTTGTTTTTTTTTTATTATTTACATTTTAAAATTTTTAAAATAGAATAAAAGAGATTTCAATCTTGTATTGAATCTTTTTATAGCAACTAATAAGATTTAAAACTATAAAGCCTTAAATAATTTAGGATTATGGTATCCCTAGATTCTGTCGGTGTGTATATTCTCGGATAATTGAACAAATTATTTATTCTGTGTAACATAATAAACAATTTTGATTCTGAAAAGAAAAACAGTTTGTATAAAAATAACATTGTTTAATATACTTATACCTACTTACTTACATAATATTGTTTTATAAATCATTGTTGTTTAGTAATGGCATAATTATGTAATTTCGTGCTATAGTCGAATAAACGGATGGAGTATTATCCAATTAGCTTTATTTCGGCAAATTAAGACTATTTTCAATTTTAGATTCAGGATAATATTACCGTAAAGACTTACAAGTTATTTAGTGTCCGTGAAACGTTATTTATGCATAAATTTATGATTTAGGGTGATAACAACTCATTCTAATTTCTAGTGAAGTTGAATAGATGAACAAATGTAGGTAAAAATGCATATAATATAGTACCTATGTACAAGTACAACATTCTTTACATTATCATATAGTAGGTATTAAGTATCTTTGTGTAAGTAATGTACCATTTATATTAGCACTCAAGAGTAGACTTAAAAACTTTAGTTTTAAGTCCTAACCTCACGTAATGTACAAAATTAATTGTTACTAAGAATAATAACACCCAGAAAGGAAGTCGGATTTTTTTACGAAAGAAATACTGAACAGGATATTGTACAATATGCATTAAGAAACCATAACACTAAATCCGTAAACGATAAGTGTTACTTGATTGGAGATAAAACAGTAATCCTCTATGACGAGGCTTTTACCCCTGATGCTAAACCGTGCGCCGCTCATTTAGCTAACGGTGCATAGGTTTGGGTACCCTTAAAGTCACACACCCTTACCCTATCAGTGCTTTCGAATGCTTTGGGGCATTCTCACCAGAGTCATTTTGCAGATTTATCCGGTTACATTTTGTATTTAACCAAACAAATCGGCGTCCAGCTAGTGTGGAAAACTGAAATAACTGCAATTAATTGTTTATCTGTTGTATGACACTCCTTCTGGGTATTATTATTTTTCTTTTCCCATAGGAGCGTGTCAGTACATTTCTACCTAACCCTTCGGTGATGCACGTGGTAAATGTTTATTTATTTCTACAACAATAACGACAATGAATCTTTTTTACAAATATGTATGGCTATTCTATGATTCTGATTCGTTAAAGCAGACGGGTAGACACCTTTCAAAATTATTGAACATGGTAACTGTTTTTGCATTCGAGAATAATAGTATACCTATGTGCAATACTCAAAATTAACTTAATAACTAACATAACATAAATCTAATCCATTAATACAATAAAATTAAGTCACAGAATGAAATTGATTACATTATCAATAATTCACAAGCACTATACAATATTAAAGAGTATTTTAATGTAGCGGATAAAAAATCCAGGTTAACGCGGATGGTTCGCCATTTAAATTCTAACGTTTTTTAAGTTTTTAATTTTGAAAAATTGGAACGAAGGTGAAGATATAGCACAAGCTTGATTGTTGAGAAATTATTAATCTATTTAACAACATTTGCTTGTTTAAACTAAATATGACATTATATTATAAAATAAAAATACGATGCTGCATTCGATATTGCTATCGTTAGTTATCGTAGTTTCTTTTGTTTATACATATAAATATAAACAACATCGCGCATGGGGCATAGGAAATGTTGTCATTTCGGATATGAAAGAACTATTGAGGTTTGAAAGCTATTCTGGAAAAGTCGTGCGACAAACTTAATCAAAGATACATTAAAATAATCTTAAAGAAAGATCATTTTCACGAAATATTAAATAGGTACTGAAAAAGAAAACAATGATAACATATTTAATTCACATAGCGAACGATCGGCGTTAATGTTGGACATCTATTGTAATTTAACACAAATTAAAAGCTATAAGATAATAAATTAACTACCGCGAACTTACGGCCGCGGTTTCATCTGCATGGTGTGTAGACAATCTGGACCTTCAGCTATACCAACCGCGAAGATATAAAAACTGACAATCCCTTTTTTACATTTCTTAAATTATACCTACAATTGGTGGTTGAGATTTTTATTAATTTTCCAATCATAAAAAAAATTACCTTAATCAAAATAATATAGACGTATCTACGTATTTCAAAAAAATAATCACCAGAATGCATGTTTAATTTCTGGACAAAGAAGAACTTACGACACCGCATTCAATTATCGCCGCGATTAGTAATCTCTATTAACTCTTCCGACGTGATGAATGTTGCAACAAGGTCATTATAAAGTTAACATTATAATGTCAGCATCAGTAGTGATTAAACACATTGCAGAGTGAAATGTAACGATTTCCATTTGGAAGAAATTGCACGTGTTTTCGACGATCCTATTGAATAATAACTAAAACATAAATAATCAAATACAGAAATGTAAGTTTTCAATGTCAATTTCTTCCTAAAATGGAATCGTTCTTATGTCCTTAAATGTGGCATGATTTGAGCTTATCTTAACAATAAACAACTACTAAACATAGCTGAAACCCATAAAATCTCACCCTGTCATAAGTTTAAGTACTATATCGATAAATTTAAAACACTGTTATCCATTTATTTTTTACTGTGATGAAATGTAAATGCGTTTATTTTTATAATGTTTTCAATCTACATAGCATGTAGGATCATAAAATTGGAGAGATAAAATGCAACTTTTCTACTCTTCATGGCAGTAATAATATCTATTCAGTATTGAGCTCGGATTAATCATATTTTAGATACGACACAACAAACAGTCAAATTACATAATAAATTCGGGTATTACAAAAACGGACTTAATAAAAAGGTTTGCAACGATACGTTGACAATTACAATAATCTCGAATTGAGAGGGATTAAGGCCACAGTCCACGCGCTCGCCTAGTGCGAGTTCACAATAATATTTGCAATTAAAAACAACGTGAATATTCTCAGCCGACATGATGACGAAAGAGAACTTATTATGTACACACGACACGTCAAGCTCTACAAATCACCGCTATTACGAAGGGATACGGGTAGTCCAAAGGGCTAAACGCTTGATGTGTCGCCGTGTGTACGTAGCTAACAAATTCAAATATTTCCTTAATATTGTCCTTATTAATTGAGAAGAGCCTCGATTGATCGATTCACTTTTACGACTGGATAAACTGGTGAATTTGTTTATGTGTGCCTAAGTGGCTACTAATTTAATTCACTAGCCCTGCATCTTTTGCCATGCTATAGAATATGGAGTTCTTATCTTGTAATAGTTGTTCTGGCGGCGCGTACTCCACGAGTTGGCCCTTGTCCAGCACCATGACCTTGGTGGAGTCCATGATGGTGTTGAGCCGGTGCGCGATGGTGAGCACCGTGCAGGAGGCGAACTCGGAGCGGATGGTCTTCTGCAAGCACAGCGCGAGGAGTGAGAGCAGAGCGGACGCGACACAAAGAGCCAGCACGGGCACGCAGCAGCACGCACCTGGATGAGCTCGTCGGTCTCCAGGTCGACGGCGGCCGTGGCCTCGTCCAGCACCAGCAGCGGCGTCTTGCGCAGCAGCGCGCGCGCCAGGCACACGAGCTGCCGCTGTCCCACCGACAGGTTCTCGCCGCCCTCGGCCACCTCGTGGCGCAGCCCCGCCGGCAGCCCTGCACAGCACAGCGTTACAGTCCCTGGCCTGGGCCTGGCCGCCTGGCCGCCCGGCCGCCTGGCCTACAGGTACAGGTACCTACAGCTCACCTTGCACGAAGGGCTTCAGGTGCGCGTACTCGAGCGCGCGCCACACCTCCTCGTCGGAGAAGGACTCGAAGGGGTCCAGGTTGATGCGCAGCGTGCCGGAGAACAGCACCGGGTCCTGCGGGATGATGGTGATGCGCGCGCGCAGCTGGTGCAGGCCGATGCTGGCGATGTCCAGGCCGTCGATGAGGATGCGGCCGGCGACGGCCTCGACGATGCGGAAGAGGCCGAGCGTGAGCGTGGACTTGCCGGCGCCGGTGCGGCCCACGATGCCGAGCTTGTCGCGCGGCGCCACGGCGCACGTGACGTCACGCAGCGCGGGCTCGGCGCCGGCGCGGTAGGCCAGCGTCAGCCGCTCCAGCTGCAGCGCGCCCGTCTCCGGCCACGTGGCGCGAGGGCCCTGCGCCACGCTCCACGCCGCCTCCTGCAAACATGTTTCACAATTGTTCCCTACGAAATATGCTCTAGTGGCTAGATGTAATATCACAATGCACGAAAAAAAGTTTATGCATAACATATTCGTACTTCACCAAGCCACTTACTTGTTCCGTCTCCGCATACTCCTTAATTCGCTCAACTGCTACTATGTTCGTTTCAACTTCCGATGTCATTCGTACAAGCCAATTCAAAGTCTGTGTGATCTGAAAGCACATTTTCCAATAAGTAATCAGTGTGAGTCAGTGTCAATCCCTGTCACGAAGAGGCGTCGTTAAAGTACTATCTATGCGGTCTACCTTATTATCACGTTATACTCAGATAAACGGCCACACAAAGCCTCCTCCGTGCCTTATAGCAACGCGACTTCTGGCCTGGAGCCGTGTCGGGTCACGTTGCTTTATGTACGGCGTGAAAGAAATTATAATTTAATGTTGAAATACAATGAAAGACATCTATTTAGTATTTACCTGTAACGCATAACTGACAGAGAGTCCTACGAGACCCGCACTGATTGTGTCTCTGTTGAGCACTGCGAACATCGCCGAGAAGAATATAATAAGATTGCCAATCATCTCAAGCCTAATGGCCAACCATCTGTTCGCGATACAGCTTGGATAATAACATGACTGGTTGTGATCAACGCCTCTTTCTGATTCTTCAATAAACCTATAAAACCGAAAAAATAATTATTATGGATATCTACTGAAGATTCCAAATCAGTGTCGTCAACTTTAAAAGACTCACTGCTATTAGGCAGGTAGATCTTTCGATTACAAGAATTACACGATGGAGAAATTTCACGGAATTTTAAAATTCATGTACTTATAGCTCAATCGAGTCCTAAGGTCGGCGGCAGATATGCATGCCTTATGTTATTATATATGTATATTATTTCAGGTATTATAATTTTATTGTCAAATGTACCTACGATAGTCGAAGGAGTATTAGAAACATATTGCTTTGTTACTTAAATCATGTTCTGTTTCCATTATAAGAACCACCACCGATTACACCGGTACGGAACCAACAATGGTTCCGTACCGGTGTAATCGGTGTTTGACATTAGGTAAGTTTGTGTACCTAATGTCAAACACCGATTCCATCTTACCGATACTAATATAGTACTTTACCTATCAGCGACGCCGTAAGCGCGTATTGTACTAGCGCCGGTGATACTTTCGCCGAAGTGGGAGTAGATAGGCGATCGTGACACGGATTCGAGGCGCTTCAGCTGTCGCGATGTTGCCACGTAGAATCGCTGGATCACGTAGTAAATGAACCCGATCGGGAGGATCACGGCCATGAATACCGGCGTCGAGAAACTGATCACGAACAGCGTACCCAATACCTACACACATTTTTATATTAAAACATAATCATAACATTACATAATAATCGATCGTTTTAACGGTTATATTTCAGTTTTATTATTATAGTATACACGTCACGGTTACATAATGTACCCAACACCGAATACAACAGACTTTTTTTAATAATTTGAATAAACTGTAGGCCCTACAGCTTATTCAAATTATATAATAGTCTGTATCCCTACAGTGTAGGGATACAGACAAAAATGACTGAAAACAGCAACAGTTAACTACTTACGAAAAACGTCAATGGAAACATTAACACTTGCAGCAAGTTCTACTTGTTGCTATTGTTGACGTAGTAAATGTAACCGTAACTAATATACATAACTGTATGCCGACACTTTGTGTATCATAATAATACTAATAATTACATTAGGTATACCATCGTATTTTTATTTACGGGATCAGTTTACAAACTTAATTTACTTATACAGAGCACGGAAAATAGGTTAGTATTAATTTCAGGAATACAGAATAAGTTAACAGAATAAGCTGCAAACGCATAAATTGAAATAGCAGAAGAAAATAATTAGCAATATAAAATTAAACAAAATGTTATTCATAGAAGCGTGACCTCACAAATAACTACTGTAACTACTTTGTATTGGAACATACAAACTGTTGATTTGTAATCAAATTATTGAAGGAGGTGACTGCCATGTTGATACTGAACAAGGGTTTTTATACTGTAGATAACATACATATAAACGAACAATGAGAGTACATTAGTAACCCGCTGCCTAACAAATACAGGCGTGACGGTAAGTCATGTTATATTTGTATACATCCAATTTAGTCGTAATGAGCATAGTGTACAAAAGAAACCCGAGTGACCAATAAAATGGCCCCGACCGCTTTGGCAATCAAAGGGCTCGGGATCATTTTGTCGGTAAATGGCTCATTTTAACAGTAGTTTAGAACATTTCTGGCTTCATACTTAAACACTCGCTAATGTTCCGAAGTGATATTTTTTTTCATAACAGTAGTATGTTTCATCTAATTTTGCATTTCCCATAAAAATATTCACAGTTTCAAATCAACACCTTGTATGGGTACTTATATTAAAAATGTCAGAATATCACCACTGACTATTTTTTTTTCAATCGCCTCAAAAATGCTCTCTATCAAATTAATGTTGAAATTGAATTTTGAATTGAAGAGCGAGAAAGCTTCCAAATTATGTTATGAAAGTAGTCCGGTAATAAAATAAATAAAATTTTTACTTTAGCTAATTCCCGCGGAAAGAAACCTTTAAAATATACCTAGAACTTTTATTTGAATGAATTGATGGACAAAGAAAACAGATATCCAGCATCGCTCGTTGCAACGAGATTACCTTCAAGTTTACTCACAGGGCTCTCCGGTTAGCATTAATCTAACACGAAAAGAACGGAAAGCAAAACTGAATGCTTTCCAATCTTCAATTTGATATTGTACGTAAATATAAGGTCCTTCTCCAAAATCTAATCTATGTCTGTACCAAAATTGATAAAAACCAGAGGTTTAGGCATGACATTGTAACAGACAGACAGAGTTATATTGTTGCATTTATAATAATAATTAGGGATTTATATCAATTGCAAGTTTGGAATGCTTTAAATTTAGCTTGCCGTTCTTTTCGTGTTGGATCAATGTTAACCGTGTAGAAGCCCTGTGAGTTGTGTGTTCCGCTGTAGTACTAAGTATGTGACAATCAATTAATTTATTAATATTATATAATATAAAACCACATTTTTTAAAATATGAATAGAATAAGATCATATAAAAAAATAAGTGTAGTGTACAAAATTTGAAAACATTTGTGTGGATGCAGATTGACAGAGTCATTATTTGGACGACGACGTGGTGCCAAAGCTGGCACTGCTACAGGCAATAAGCACTAATTATGCCTCTAACAGTTAAATTACATTACCTCAAAGACGCACCACATCAAGTCCGAGAATTGCGAAGGAAGAGACGTGTCCAAAATGTCCATGTCTTTAGAAAATCTAGAGAGTATCCTGCCAACCGGTGTCACTTCGAAGAAATGCAAAGGTGCCTTTAACACATGGTTCAACAATATCTCGTGGAGCAATCTCGCCGCCCGCCAACACGCCAAGAATGGCATTAGGTCGGCAAAAATTGATCCTATTGCTGGAACAACATCCATGGACACATTTAGTACCCGACCTACCATTACGTACGGGTGCACGCAGCTCCTAATAATATTGAATACATTTTTTACTATATTTGTATATCAATTGCTGTGTAAATACTAATAGGCGCTACACAAAGTGCGTTGGAGGATATTGAAAGTGCATTGTGCAGAATAAAAATCTATGAAGTGCCTATACTAGGTTAATCACATGCATGATTATAGCATACTTCTAGTCCTATAGTTGAAACAAAATAGCGACAAAAAAAAGTGAATAACAGGTTAGAAGCGGAATTTTACATTGTTTGGTTTTTATTTATAAACTGATCCCCTATATTTTTTTAAGAAAATGTAAAATGTATGTAGTACAAAATATAATATATATAAAAGCTAGACTTGTATTTATTTAACACTAGCAACAATTAGATGTATACCACACATAGTTATCATCAAAGTTATTAGTAGAATAAAAAATACATTAAACATCGGTAGATGACGGAATAATATAAACGATTCGCGTTGCACACACATTGCAGTATAAAGCGCAATACTTATCAACTCATGAAATTTTAAGTAAATAATAAATAAAATGAAAACTGCTTAGAAATCATTTATGAAGGAGTGGGTTGGTCGCCATTCCTGCAAATAACGCTATGTTCTTCTTCGATCTTGGCAATTGACTATTTTTTATCCCCATTATTATGATCATAATTAAGATCGAAACGTGGCTAACCTATATACTTCAACGTATGGACATATTAATTGAATGTAGGTATAGCGTGTTTTTGCTGAAATAAACACAGCTATTATTGAGTTTCACATACTTATAGTAAATTTAAATATTATTGAATGTAGAGTTGAAACAGTGTTGCACTTTATATGAAGTCGTGCGGAGTATCGCGTGCGGAGAAGCGTCGCATACCGAAAAGAAGCACGAGGTCCAACCCCTGAGCGTCATGGGCAGCACATTGTCGAGCACGTCGACGTCCTTGCTGAAGCGGTTGAGCACGCGGCCGACGGGCGTGCAGTCGAAGAAACCGATCGACGGCGCGTGCAGCACGCCCACCAGCAGCGCTGAGTGCAGCGCTCGAGCCGCCGCCAGCGTGCCCAGGTACAGCGCCAGCGACGACACCGACACCGACAGCACTGCCACACCACAACCACATCCACATCCACAACCACAACCACAACATCGATACTAGCGGTACACAGCCACTTGCTGTGTACCTACTGGGGGACTCCCATTTGTAGCGAGTTTTCTTATTTATAGTTTGTAATTTGAAATATTGAGCCATTACAATATTTCACTTAGGGGAATGTATGTAGTTGTTTGGTTAAATATTTGTGAATTCATTAATAATAACACACAACGTTAGCATTTCACTTTCGTGTTAATTAGAATAGTAGAGAATTGGATTCAGTCAGAATAGTAATTGACACGGTAATATTTTCAGTTCTTTATGAAATACGCGCCTGTAACTTTTGCTATTAATTTTTTAAATAATATATGCAAATATAAAGGTAAAATAAATTATGGAATAGAAAATATAACATGCAACAATTAACGATTTTTTAATAAAACGGAAAATAAATATGTAAATACCTACTACATAAACATACAAAAATCACAAAATCGATCTTCTGATCAAAATGCAGGTAATTTCAAATTTTAACGTAATTTTGAAGTAACCACCAAGTAGTTCACCTAAGGCTGTTTAATTATTGTAATATTCAATAATCTTGAAGGCAAAAGAAGGCCCGTGAATAGCAACCGATGCAGCAAAGAATATCAGTAACCAGAGAATATACATGGTTAGAGAGTAATTCGTTTTATTCAAATGTATTCCTTTTCTATTGAAATTTTTACTTGTCTATCTATCTTTGATATTATATTTTATTGAAAGAATGTAAGAAATGTAATTCACTTTTTTTGTGAGTGTTGTATGTTATCTACTAAATTGAATCTATTGCTGTAAAGATATGCATGCACATTGGAAGATATTCTGTTGTTAGAATAAATAATATACCATGCAGATACTATAGAAGATTAGTATTTGTATAAATATGTTACAGAATATATATATTTATGAGAATAATAAGTAAAAAATGTATTCATTATTAAAAATTTCCATTATACCGTTCCCAAATTATTAGTATGTATAGTTGTAGATATCACGTAAAATATTTTCTTAAATAATACTTTTAGTACAATATAACTTTATGTGAATAAAAAAGTGTATGCATAACGTAACTGACTTTTAATTCATTAAAGAACGGTGCCAGGGGGTCGTAACAATTGTTTCTAAAGTGTGTTAATTCCTTGACAGGTTAAAGCAAATAAACTGATTTTAATGAAAACTTTATAACCGTTTGTAAAAACTTTATTATAATGATAATGAAACGGACCATCGGGGTAGCCTGACATTATGTTAACATATACTGAAAAAATGGCGTTATTGTTCAAAGGGATGTCTAATAAAAAATATTATTTCAGACTGATGTAGGTATGTTAGAAGACATATTGAATAACAGTTGTCCTATCAGAGAATACTCAGGGAACTATAAAATGGTAATTCATATGGGTAGTTGTTGCAATTCACGTTTGCACGTCGTACCTACTATATTACAGGATGGGATGCTGGTTCAAATTTAAATTTCCATCAACAACTACCTATATACAGTCATAATTATTATCACGAGTATAGCAACAGTAGTAGACTAAGATCAGTTGTAAGCAGTGTTACCTTGTCCGATGCCGAGGCCGCCGTACACGCCCAAGTACATGTCGCGACGTTTCGTGTCCACAGTGCCGTTCACCAACTGTGTTTAACGCAAACAATGCATATGTTAATGATTTTATTGCACATTGTAAGAAGATCATCACTTCTCTAAATGTAAAATAAAATAAGGCAAGCCTGATCTCTAATTGGCTCTAAAGTATTAGACTCTAAAGCCAATTTGCAAGCTGTCAATACTTAGAAGGAGTAGGATTTCGTCCCACCCGCGGAAGAGTTTATCGTTAATCTCATATTACTATATCGATCTTCCTGTCTACATGAGCTATACACAAATATCTCATGTGTGGTAAAGATTATTCAGTCATAGCAATGTTGAATTCCCGGGGTATTTTATTTGACATTCATTTGATTTTTTATTAATTAGTTTTTAGAGAAGGACATGTGAAATTGCAACGTTATACGTTAGTTTAAATTTGCAATTAATACCGTTACCTATTGACTGTAAGGTCAAAGCAAATGCCAACACCAAACCACTTTTGTTTTTAATCTCACACAAATCTTACGAAGGTTCATTATATTTAAGATGGAGAAAAATTAGACGTAAGTATGAACATACCATTTTATCATCATTGGCCCACTCGGTAAGCCAGTAGTTGGAGCCCACTTGGAAAACTTGCAGAATGAGATTCATGAGCACTGTGATCACTGAAGACAATACTCCCACACTCATTAAATAGTGCTTGTACACGCCCCATTTTACCTGCGCATATTATAAAAAATACGTGTACCATACAATTTGAGAAGTACCGCTGGGCAAAGCTAGGAAAATCTGAATATGAAAATCTATCTCGAGTAAAGTACGAAACGGCTTAACAGATTTCCATAAAAACAGATATTTTAACTTCTTGAAGGATTCAGAAGATATAATGTTTTTTTTTTATGGGAATCAGAATCTCAATAAAAGCGGGTAACACCGCGGGACAGCTAACATAGTATTAAAAAAACTTACACTTCCAGTTTCCGTTTTTTCAGTTTCTATGAGTTTATTTTTTTCTTTCAATTCGTTGGGTGTTGGTTTGTCAGGGGTCTTTCTCTTAACACTGCCAGCCCGGTCACCTAGAGTGCACAGAATCATACTAATATTATAAATGTGAAAGTTTAGTTATCAGAAATCGGAATATAAGATTATGTGGGATTTTCCCGGAAATCCCGAAAAACTGCTATCGGAGAACTACTTACAGGATTTAAATGAAATGTTTGTACACTAATAGTTTGTGAATAACGCTGGCATGATAAATACTTCAAATCTCGGAAAAAGGCGGGAATTTCCCTAACATTGAGTAATTCTAATCCCATGAAATCAATCCGACAACAATTGTGTTACTAAGTCTACGCGTACGAAGTCACGGGTAAAAGCTAGTACACAATAAATACTAGCGGCAGCGGACTAATATTCAGCGGCAGCGGATTTAAGAGTAAAACTCGACTGTGATAAAGGATATAGGATACTTATCATGCAGAAACAGCTTAGCTTTTTCAGTAGGACGAGTCGTATTTTAAATAAGACAGGTGGTATTATCTGGTGTCGTATTGTCACATCTAAAAAGTGTTAATAAATATGGCGATTACATCAACTTGGTAAACCAGCCATGGTCTATTGCGATAACCGAGATCGTCGATATTCTGTATCCTTTATTTTTACCGAAGCCTTAGCGGTACTGTTATAAACGTATATTTCAAAATAATGTGTTTTAGAGAAAAGGAATGAAATTTTTCAAGTAATTATCGATAATTTGTATCCGGATACAAAGATGAAAGAAAGAAAAATATTCAATGCACACAGTAATATTAAAAACATGATGGAAGTACATATAAAATAAGGAAAAAAATATGTGTGTCCCACGACTGCGTCAAATAGGCTCCAGATGAGATCAATGATACAAAGATCTTGATTTAACTAGACATTATTTTCAAAGATATCGTACCAGCTGCTTGATCTGACTCTGATGCACTTTCGGAGAGGGACCGAGCTCGCTGTAACTTGTTCTGGAATTCGGTACCAAGTTTACTTTCAAGATCCTGTTTGATCTCATCCAATTCTGAAAAATTAAAGAAATTTATTATAATATTCAATGGACTTCATTTTCATATCAGCTGAAAGATTTCACAGCCGAAAAAAGGCTTCCCCATAAACAAGGACCAGTTATATGCCGCCTGCATGTAACTAATCTCGACGCGACCCTGACCAGGTATCGGTCCATCTCGTTGGAGTTCATCCCTCGCTTCGTTATCCGGTGTGTAGGCATTCGAGAACATTTTGGCTCGAGCGACAATCAGTTGCAACGAGCAACTTGGTACGTACTACGTCTTTATTATCTACTGCGTACCGTACGCTCACCATTCGCCAGTATGTTTTCAGTTACCATGTAGAAGATGAGCCTATCAAAACTCCAACAGTTACTTCTATTTTTATAGAAAACCCAATAACAGTGCCTTAATTGAGAATCGACCCTAGGTCATCACGCAAGCACGTCTGCTTGCGATTAATATATATTATCAATGAAGCAGTTTCTACTTAAACTTCCAAATAAGCTATCGGTTATCTTAGTTACCTTCTGGTGATGTTCGCTCGGCATCGCTAAGATGGTGTATGAGGAACTCGGCGAAGGCGCCCTTCTTCTCGAGCAGCTGCTGGTAGGAGCCGGCCTCGGAGACCTCTCCGTCCCGCAGCACCACCACCAGGTCCGTATGCGCCAGGTACGACACGTTGTGCGTCACCCACACGCGCGTCTTGCCCTTGAGCAGCCCGCCCGGGCCCAGCACCTGCAACGTGACGTCATGAGTACCTACGAGCCGCGTGACGTCACAGCGCGGGCCCCACCCCCCTCGCCACACCCACCTTGTCGAAGATGTGCTTGCCCACGTGCGAGTCGACGGCGCTGAGCGGATCGTCCAGGAAGTAGTTGTCCGCGTCGCAGTACACCGCGCGCGCCAGCGACACGCGCTGCTTCTGACCGCCCGACAGGTTTATACCTGCGCACAAACATGTCATAATACATACCACATAATAAGTAGAGCAATATTATTATCTGGTAAATATTTTACCTTTCTCTCCAATTTCAGTTTGATCTCCACCAGGTAGTACGTCGAAATCGGGTTTTAGAGCACACATATCTATAACATTGTTGTACTTCTGCTTGTCGAGAGGCTGACCGAACAGGATATTGTCTTGGAGCGTCGCGTTCTGTATCCACGCTTGCTGTGGCACATACGCTATGCTACCTAATATACAAATAAATGAAATAGAATAAGTAAAAAGCCCACAATAAATTTATCAAGTATATAAATTTTGAAAAATGGTTGTACCAGTTGTGTTGACTCGGCCTGAAATCTTGTTCATTTCTCCAAGTAAAGCAGCGAGCAGGGAGGTCTTGCCGGAGCCCACAGCGCCGACGATGGCGACCAGCGAGCCGCGCGGCACATGTAGGTTTATGTTCTTCAGAACAGGTTCAGCATCCTGGTCTCCCCACGTGAAGTGACCACTCTCAATCGAGATAGGGTTAGCTGAAACGTCGTTTATTATGTTTATTTTCTTAAATATTATTAATTGTTATGATATTAGTAGAAAATAACACTTACGGTCTTTGGGGTCGTGTTCAATAGAACTAATGTCCAGTTCATCACAGTTCATGAATTTATTCAATCGTTTAATACCGACGGACGTCTACAAATGTAAAACAAATATTAAAGATTTGTTTATAGAAAATATATATCATCAACATAACTATTACATTAATAAGATCGCATAATTAAATTAAACGACTTAACCACACCATTTTATTTACCACACCGAGTTTCCAAACCTCGTTGTAAAAAGTACAAGCATTGTTAAAATACAATTAGTTAAGAGAAAAGAAAATTCTAATTGATAATGAGTCGATTTATGATTTTTTAACAGTAATTCAATGTTTTTAATAGAATGTTGTACAGTACACATTCCCTTCCTATAATAATAATTATCAACTAATGACTTATACCTACGTCAAATGAAGTTCGTTTTTATAGATCTGTTTTGAATATGACCATGTGGTTAAATAGCAGTATATGTAAAAAGTGGTACTTTTCATTATAAAATATAATCAGTTTTAAAATATTCACAAAAATAAACTGTTTTTAGGTCAAACAGTTTAGCTTAGTTATTTTAGTTACCTGACGACTTTGCCGCTACAAGTCCGGTTATTACAGTAATTGTAGGCTGTAGCAAACATATTGACAATTTCTCTTTGTTGGTGGGTTAGGGCGCTCCCCATACATTATGTATAGCAATATATAGCAATTGTGGGCTTAGGTATTCAGTATTTTTAGTTATTTTTGAGGCCACACTTGCGTATAACATTGCTTTGATGAGTTGGCAAATATTTAATTTTTTAAAAAGGCTCACATTGCACAGGCAAAATAATCTGATAGGATAAACTTACTTGTACAACATTCGATATAACGTTAGGCAGCATTGACAGTGGAAACCGCAGAATGTTGAAAAGAGACAACGCTACGAAAGCTCTCTTAGAGTCCAGCACTTCAGTATCGTTTACCAACACAAAGCACCCGAACGACATCAGCGACACCTACGACACCATTCCAGGAGTTATTACAAAATGTGCCCATGCAGCCATGCAAGAGGCTGGACTTTAAAACTATCGAGTTTAAATTGTGTTGGTAGACTACAGCATTGTACATTCATTCGGGCATGTCTCAGAATTGGTTTCGTTTGCAACCCATTCTTATGACTTGGACAGTGAATGAATGGACAATTATTACGTCATGCGTGTTTAAGTAGCCGTAAAACACAACGTAAACTGATTTGTGCAACGTCGCTCTTTAAGTTATAAAGTATTAAATATAAGATATAAATGTATGTTAGTGTGTCTGTTATGTGTGTATGTGAAAGAACCATAGCCTCGTATTGCAGAATAATAGAGGTGTGAACACGTGGCACTACCTCGACCGCTGACACCACGATGAGTGGCAATAAACCTAGGGGCAAGTGCATTGTGTAAAACAGAGACATCGATACGAATATATTTTCAGCTGTCAGGATATTGTTCTCGGGGTCGCTTATCAGAAACGTGAAGAAGGTTAGGAAGGTCACCTTGAAAACAAACAAAATTATTTAAACCAGTAAGGATCTAGAATATCGGATATTGCTTATCGATTAGAATTAAAATTGAAGGCAATGTTATCTTACTTTTCGGCTCTTAGGAGACACGGAAGGTAATATATTATTATGTACGTTAAATTTAAATTAAATAGGTAAGTTTGGTAAGGTCTTAAAGCTGCCAGAGCTGAGCAGAGTGAGCAATGAGTTGAGTGAAGCGAGAGACTGCAGACACCTCGTTACTGAGTAGCGGCGCGATGCCACGGTCCATTAGCGGTATATTCCTCCGCTCTGCAACCTTGCTCTGCAGTCCCTTTCGCTCACAACATAGTTCCATTTTGCGGTTGAAATGTATGAAGCAGAGCCGAGAGATGCCGTGAATTTGTGTAATTTTATTTGTCGTACCTCTCCGGTTCAGTGTACAGGAATGTTTATCGTTTAATAAATATAAATACTATTATCAGTAGGCAAATCAAATTAAAATACTGTGATATGAAAATACAATGATAATATAAACCCATCAATATCAATATATAGTCGTTAAACACCGATAACAACGGATTTAAACGTGTAGTAATATGTGCACTATCATATTATGTTAAATTATCTTATTTATATGATATCATAACAATTTATTACATTTGATTATTAACCGTGATTATGGATTAAATTTTATCAAACAATTAAAATTTTATTCATGGAAATATAAATTGTAAAGGAAAACTGCATGTCACACTTTTTTCTTCAAAGGTAAGGAAGGTTTGTTTCGAAACTTGACTGATAACAGTCTATCTCTATAAGCTTCCAAGTACCAGGAGCCGATGGTATTCATATTGACATTTATTAAACCCTTGATTCTAATGTTCAGGGTTTTACTGCGAATTTTGATACAGAGAATAGCCAATAAAATTACATTCCACTCGGAGCTCAATGTACTGGTATCACGACTGATATTGGCGGCTATCTTTACGATCTATTCATTAGGTAATATAGTTCACACAATTATTTTATTATAAATTGCATTCGTGGGCTTAAGTTTTTCGACAATAATCTCCCTAAAGACCCAAGAGATCGTGTTTCCGTGTAAATACACAAATATTTATACTAGTACTTAAGATCTAAATGGCTACGTGTATCAAGGTTTTAGCTACACAAATAAGACTTACCAGGAAAGGTGCACAGGACCATATAAATGAGGTAGCAGAATTCAGATAAGCTGTTTGTTTTAACACGTGCATTTCTTTGTTCCTAATTTTAAGTATCTGATCTTCGAAGCTTGGTTCCCAGGCATACATTTTAAGAACCTGGGAGTGGAAAAATTAATAATTAAGTGCAAACATAGTTATTAAATAATGTTTGTCTGGTAATTGATATTGATTTGAAAAAAGCTTATAATTGTAGTCTCCCTGATATAATCTTATTAGACTGGCCGAGCGGATAAAAGTATCAAACAGTAGAATTAATGTACAGCAAGTTCACTGCACTATCGTTACTAGTCAACTGTTTACTTATACTTCACTTCATACAGATTGATAAGTTGTACACTATACTGCAATGTCTATCAGATCAATAGTAACTTATCTTATTAATACGTCAATATGCATATACATCCTGACGTATTAAATATCACAATGACAACGTAAACTAGGAGTATCTAACTATTTTTTTTTTAAAGTAAATTAATCGTCATCATTATCAAAAAATAAATACTCTAATAGTTATATTTACCTAATTAAGATAATATTTAAACACTGGCCAACGAGCTGCTATAGATTCAATTAGCACAAGGAAAAGGGAAGAAGCACATTCGAAGGTCTAAACATAAATAGATTCATAGCGCGTAATGTGGGTCTAAACAGACGCCATGAGCAATTAACTTCAGTTACTTTTTACTGCTCTATCACATTCACCATAATGTACATATAAATTTGTTTAAAAAGGTATTAAGAAACCTTAAAAATATACATAATTACGGACAGATGTGAAGATACATCTTAACAACATAAATAAAGATATTTATAGCAAGCAGAAGCTACGTTTGCGTAGCGATACGATATCAGGAGAATCAAATATGATAATTGTAAGTGGTATTGATAACAACGCGGCCGCGAAACTGCATGTAAGACTTCATAATATATTGTTTAATGTTATGAAATATCTTTATAAAAAAAATCCATTAAATTTTTGGCTCTAAATAATTATCTTATGGGTTCTGTGCCATTATAATAGCTTATAATTTGTATGTGTTATCTCATGTACCTAAATATGACGTCGATTTCTGACAGCCTGCCAAAAAAAAGTTTAATGATGGTAAATCAGTAATTTTCTTGGACATAATGATCGATATTTAGTATTAAATCATAACATATTCACCTTGATTCCGTTAAGTACTTCATTCATAAGTTTAACTCTTTCATCTTTGTATTTCATAAGCCTTATTTGAAGAGTTTTCACTCTGTTGGCAATGAGTCCATTGACAGGGATCAGAATGATCATCACCGCCAATCCAGCTAGCACAGAAGGACCCAAGATCCCCCATAGGAAGTACAAGGCAAGAGCGATTTGCAGCGGCGCAGACCATATCATATTCAAATAAGCAGTCAACTCGACGAACCTGGCAAGTGTAATTAAATTTAAACATCCACAATGTCGTTTGTCTAATGAAACAAACAAAATCAATAATTGCATTATGAGTAAACTAAGTAATGTGCTGTGTAGTAAGTATATTACTTTCGTCAAGATCATACAACATTTCGTTGGAACTCAAGATCCGAATGTAAGATATTGTTTTATCTAATACTAGCTTTCCGCCCACGGCTTCGCCCGCTTGGTTTCTTGGCTTTTCTGTACTATATTATATGAAGAACCGCTCGACCGATTTTATGCAATCTTCACATAAACCATCTAAATAGTCCGCACAAAGCCTAAACATTTGGTTTGGATAGGTGAGCCCGTTCTTGAGTTATAAAATTACAACGAAAAGTGGCATTGATTAAGTATTCCAGATATTTCGATTACCTACTATATAGGTGAGCGATAAGATTAAATACTACACGAAATATTGCATATTCATGCTGGCGCATATTATCTTGTTGTAAGATGATTAAATCTACCAAACAACCTTCATTGAATATTCTTTCTATTTGTCTTTCGTAAGAATTATATATGTCGAATTTCTGATGCCGAATTTTGTAGATTGATAGTGTTGTTTATAATTTCTTACAATAACAGACTTGTATTCCACGACAGTTTAAGCAGAAATGTGACGGTGCGCCGATGACGTCATAAAACCAGTTATTCTCTTAATTCATTTCAATGTCTAACGAGAATACAAATTGGCTAATAAGTACGTACTTATCAAATATTAAGAACCGCATATTTACAATTATAGTTAAAGTGACCTATATTATTACGACGCGATGCCTCTGGTACTTTTTTGTGAAGTAAAGCCCTCTAGCGATTACCTGAATAAGTTTAATCGGTATACAAATGTATATAAAATACAACCACAACAAAAAGTGCTAAGTATCATATGCCTATACAAATTAATTACCTTTGAGCATCCACAGACATAAGGTTAACAATTTCCCCGACCGTAGACTCTTTTCGTGCTGAGTTGGACATTCGGAGCGACTTCCTGTAAATGGCGCTCGTCAAGGCAGTTCTTATTCTCATGCCGACTAGGTACATTCTCGTGAAGTAATGTGCTAGCAGCATAGTTTGTACCGAAGCACAGGCAAGAAGCGCAACTGCATACAGGTATCCTTTCCATATCGGCTCCTTACCCTGGACGAATCCTATTAAGAGCCTAAAAATTGGATGATAGTGTAGTTTTGTTCACATAGTTCAGAACATAGAATGATAATTACATTTTATAATGACGTCACGAGTTACTCATAGTTAAATAAATCTCGCGTGCGAGTAACTATGACTGGCAGTTTTGTTGCGAAGGTATCGGCGATATTTTAACTTACTTGAGCAACTGTGGTGATAAGAACATGAGGACATCGTTGAATAGTTTAAGCATTGAACCAAACAAAAACTGGCCTCCAAAGGCTAAGCATAGCGCCGGCAGTATAGACGCTGGCTTCTTTTCCGTTTCAGGCTTGAAGTTTACGCTGGCTGATGTCTTACGGTAGGTCGCCTTCGTAGCGTTGGATCTGTGCAATTTTATTGAGTAAATGTAAATGTTTTAAAAATAAATGCTTTTTACAAGTACCCGGTAGTTCGTTTAAAATGAATTTTGGGAGAAAAATGTAGTAAATAGTAAGTACAGCGTAAAATAGTCGTTTGTCATTACGATGGCCAACATGACCTTCCAAACACATCAAACACGATATCTTTGGCTTTGAACTGTCAAAATTGATAAAAGCGGTAGAACAATATTTTTATTTAAAAAATTGTGAAAGATTATAAGATAAAGAAATCATGTTACAGGTACTTACACTTCGCGTTTTTTTAAAGTCCTCTCCCAAAATTTGTCAAACTTGGGCACAACTTCTGTAGAAGAGTCAGGAGGATTCATAGCCCATAGATCGTCTTCGGTCAAACTTCTACGGAATCCTGTTAAAGCGAGTGGGTCGAACCAGCTGAATGTAAGGCGGCTGGGGAAGCCTGACGAATTCTCTGGACATGGGTTCTGTATTATAAGAAATTAGGTTAGATGAAATCTGGATTGACTCATGCAAGAGGTTTTGTAAATATGTAGGTACCGTAAAATATCCCAATATCATTACCATTTATTAAACGTATATGTACTTTGATAAACGATCACAATAAACAGTTGTGAAGGTCTTATGTGTATGTATAACGTTATCTTTTTTCTCCTAAGATCGTAAATAATTGCTCACAAGTTTAACTTTAAAAGGAGAAAACAAAATAATATTATCTTCCTCGTTTTTGGGATAGGTCAGTGATAATATAGATTTTATTTGTCGTTGTAGTGTGAAGTAAGTAATAGTAATAAAAAATCAATTACCTTTTCATATTTATACGGCGAATCTTTCGGAGGTAAATCGGCAAAACAGTTCAATAGAAACATAATCACTACCAAGGGGTAGTACACCATGTAACTAACAAAGTTATATTGAACGTTTTCATCGTCGGTAAGATTGTAGTGAGCGGTAATCTCTGACCTTAGCTGAGGTAATCCAGCTAAAATCAAGAACACCCAAAAGAAGAAGAGCACTCCTGATGCTCTCATTCCATACTTTCTATTGTAGTACAACAAAGTTGCTGATAAACCCTGTAAAAGATATATAGTATTGTACTTCTGGGCTATATTTAAAACGATAACAATTCAAACATTTTGTGTAACCGCCACGTTCTACTTTCAGCGAAAAAATAACTAAATTACGTATTTTTAGAATCCAACGGACATAACCGGCGTAATGCTTATTTGATTATGCAGGACAAGAAGAGATAAAAATAGAGAACCTCTCCTAATGAGAGTGATAGAGGATTATTTTAATTTCTACGCTATTGGTCGTCGCACGTGACTAGTTATGGTAAATGTAATCATACTATCATACTGTAGTGCCCTTCGCCAAACTATTTTATGTATTTACACTTAATTCTAAATAACTGCTAAAACTAAATAATTAAATTAAATACCTAACTAATTAGAATTATATACAGTCAAAATTTTACATAAAATATTTAAGTACAATAAATAATTTCAATGTACAAACAAACTACCATAAATATTTATTAGTAGTTAGTTAATTAGCAACCGGCCGTCGCTGCTGTGACGTTTCAATTGTTCTGGAGCGCCCGGCTGATACCGGTGGAACAACTACGTCACGGGAGCCAGCGGACCGCGCGCGCCGTTCGCACGGCCGCTTACGGACAGTGCGCCTTAAGCATTTGCGACCGCCGCTTGCGCCGCACAGTGGGCTGGGATTACAAGGTTGGGTCTTAAGAGATCAGATGTATTTTTTTGGTATCTAGGCATAAATTTAAAACGTTTTTATTCTTTGACTTTTTTTAATTTAACGAGTACTTTCGGAGATATAGCCATATCAAATTTGTATGAAGAGTCATGTTATTTTAGTTAAGCAATTTATTCCAATTAAATTGAAATTTAAAATAATGTATACTAAACGGCCTGAAAACCTCAATACCTACTTAGTTCTTAAAAAAAAAACAATGTTCGACATTTTCCACCACCATAGGCAGGTATGACGTAATTTGTTTTGAGACTTATTTCCGGGAATCAAGGGATAAGAGTGCGCGAGCGCAACAACAAGTTATGACGTGTCGTAACGTGATTGGTACAATGATAGGGTACCTACGGAATGTTCGGTTGCATTCAAAAGTACTTCAGTGTTCTATTACCCACCATAATAGACGCACTACCCCCACACATTCATTACTTACTTATTTGTTATTTTGTATTTGTGAAAGTGTTTGAAAATTTAGTGACAAACCTTGATCTTTTCGTTATTTTAAAAAACAGTGGCAGTATTAAAAATAATGACAGTTTGTGTAGTGAGATAAGATCTAAATTTTTAGTCGAATTAAGTGATGATCACGAAAAGACCTTAAAGTTGTTTTGTGCAAAATTTTGTTATAATTTAAATAGAAGATGGGAAAACGCTTATCGTAAAGAAAATATATTCAGAACTAAAAATAGTGAATGGTTACAAGAAAACATAATATGGCCAGACATTATTAAGTGTTTAATAGGCAGTAATCAAGATCAACCAGTACCGAGTACATCAACTCAGTATGTATCACCATCAAAAGTTTCTGTCGGTGTCTCCACCGAACAAACCCCAAGAAAACCTTTTTGTGAATTAGCGCCTAAACAGAAAAAAAGACGTGCAGAAAACTTTCATTTATCTTCGGACGAAATAAAATATGCATATTTTGAGCAGTTGAAAGCGGATGGGAATGAGGAGGTTGCTAAAATACTAGAACATTTACTAAAGAATCCCCTAGATGTAAAAAAAGTTAAAAAGTGCATATCTGTTAAAGAAACAAAACCTGTGTTTTCTCCGGATGAGGCTTTAGGGTTATTTTTATCACTTAAGCTGACCAAGTGGCAATACAATACTTTAAGAAAAAGTGTTAACGAAAAAGACAGTAATATATTTCCATCTTATTATCAAGTGCAACATGCGAAACAGAAATGCTATCCACCAAAAGATGCTATTACAGTGACAGAAACCTCAGCTAAAATAAAGTTACAAGCTCTATTGGATATAACGACAACAAGAATAATGACGTCACTCGTCATAGATAGTGGTTGTAAAGAATTTACACTAATCAGTGAGTGGGGATTTGACGGTGCTTCTAATCAAGCCAATTACAAACAAAAAATGCAAACAGACGATGAACAAGAAAGTCAACTTGACGATTCAAGCATATTTATGGGTAGTTTAGTGCCAATAAAATTAGTGTGCGGCGAACAAGTTATCTGGGAAAACGATTCACCAAATTCATCTTACTGGTGTCGTCCAATCTTTTTCGAATTTGTGAAAGAAAATAAAATAACGATATTGCGGGAAAAAAGTGCTATTGAGGAAGAGATTGTAAATTTAGTGAAAACAGAAGTTGGAGAAATAAAAATTTCACACTCTTTATTAATGACTATGATAGACGGAAAAGCAACATCAATTTTATGTGATACTTCATCTCAGAGATGCGACATTTGTAAAGCCACTCCAACAGAGATGAATAATTTGCCCTTAATTGCATCAAAACCGACTGATCCAGATCTCTGTAAATACGGATTGTCATCATTGCATACCTGGATACGAATGATGGAATGCATTCTGCATATAGCCTACAGATTAACGATACAGACATGGACAGTAAAGGGAGACAACAAGTGCATCATGGAAAGAAGAAAGAAAGACATACAAGACGCTTTTAAAAATAGAATGGGACTTCTGATTGATGTTGTTAAACAAGGGCACGGCTCCACGAATGACGGAAATACTGCTAGAAGATTTTTTGCATATCCAAACATGACTGCTGAGATAACTGGTGTTAGTGAAGAATTAATAAGGCGATTTGCAATCATTTTAGAGGCAATTTCATCAGGTTACCACATGGACACAGCGAAATTTCACGAATATGCTCAAGTGACCATGCAACTGTATTTGGAATTATATAGCTGGTATTATATGCCTTCAAGTGTTCATAAAGTTCTTATGCATGGTGCAGCTATTATTGAAAGTTTTGGTCTAATACCAATTGGAAAGCTATCTGAAGAAGCTGCTGAAGCTAGAAATAAAGACTTTCGTAGATACCGCCAACACCATTCCAGGAAATGCAGTAGAAAAACTACAAATGAAGACATTTTAAATAATTTATTGACCAGCTCTGATCCACTCATCTCAGCGAAACGTCACAAACTTCGCAGAAAACATAAAACTTTGTCAGTAGAAGCACAAAGTTTATTAATAATTGAACAAGCGGAAACATTTGATGATGACGAATACGAAAATTTTGCATTCGTTAATGTGGATACCCTTGACAGTGATTAGATTAAAACAGTGCAGTGGCCAGTAGTGATTGTGATTTTTACTTATTTATTTATTTTATTAGTCCTTAGTGGATTAGGCCTAAAGGGGAGACCACTACATAAAAAAAACGCGCCTAGTTCTTAACCTCTATGGTGGTGTGGAATAGAGAACAAAATTTGAAATTGCGACCAAATCGCAGAAAATCGCAACCCGAGAATAGGCGCTAAAATAGGACAAATATACGTACTATGCATACGTAGAGTCAATTCTTTGAGAAAATTTGAGAATTTCGAGATTTTCACATTTTTTTCTTTTGCTTCATACAAAAATTACTTTGGATATTTATAACTCTGGAAATACTAAGTTATCTGAACGACCCTCATAGAAATAATTACTTATAATCGATAGAAAAATCCAACACAATATTTAAAATTTCAGAAAAAGAAACTTTTTTTTTTTAAATGCTAAGTCCTTTACCGGCCCGTTTCAGCCCACTGTGCGCCGATTCGTTTTGCTCATCTCAGCTTCGCCGCGTTATGTAAATATTTATAGTGCTTTCGCTTCTTGTCTTTAAACTGTCTACAGTCTTCAACTACAACTACAGTCTTCAACTACACAGTCATGTGAACTATTGTGCCTGTGAAATAAACTTTTTCTTCTCACCTCTTCAAAACTTGATTACTTAGCCTTCTACCACACTTACCTAACCTACAATACTAATATTAAAAATGTGAAAGTTTGGATGTTTGTTTGTTTATTTGTTACTCAATCACGCAAAAACGGCTGAACCGATTTGCATGACATTTGGTACCCTCATAGTATGTGACTGGGAATAAAGTATAGGCTACTTTTTATCCCAGAAAAATGTGGGAATATCCCGGAAATCCCGAAAACCGGATATAGGAGAACTACTTAGGGGATTTTAATGAAATTTCATACACACATAGTATGTGACCGGGAATAACACATAAGATATATTGTACCCCAGAAAAATGTGGGAATATCCCGAAAATCCCGAAAAACGAATAGCTTACGAGATTTGAATGAAATTTCATACACACATAGTATGTGACCAGGAATAACACATCCCTACTATATATATTTATATATAATATTATAAATGCGAAAGTAACTCTGTCTGTCTGTTACGCTTTCACGTCTAAATCACTGAACTGATTTTAATAAAATTTGGTACAGAGATAGAGTTGACCTTGAGAAAGAACCTTTGATTATATACTTGTCTAGATGGAGCAATGCAAACAAACGACACGCGAAAACTGGGGCCAAATTGCGTGATATGTGTGAGTACCGCTTGTGTACTTATTGTAGTCAAATTGTCAAGGTGTGCGTGTTTAGGGATGCCTGCTCCAAATTATTAACTTACCTTTTCTCCATTATTTAATGGGATGACAGTTAAACGAAATAGGCTGAATAAAGTAATTATTTTATAGATTAGTGTTTTATTTATTTTAATAAAAACAAAAAATACAATGAAAAAATATATACAGCAATTTATAGATCAAAATCCATCTCTTTGTATTTGTTTTCGAAATAGTTTTTTTTTATATTTCATTTCGTGTCCGCTGTATAATGTCTCTCCAGTCTTAAGAAATCTGAAACCCAAAATATTAGAAAGAACTAACAAAAACACTATTTAGTGAATGACTTCATTTATTTTGTGAAGGCATTCACTTCACATTTCATTTTTTCATCATTTACTGATCAAATAAATTATGTAAGTATTAAAATATTAAAATTTTCTCCTGACCGAAAGATGATGACTGATATTTGCATTTTATCTCCCATAGTTTCGCCAAATCTCCCTTATAATAAATTGACAACACCGGCTAATCTGTCAAACCTACAAATTAACGAATTGAAAAATCAAGTTTTCATAAAATAATAAAGGTTAAATAACAAAACTTACCGATGTAATGTGATCTTAGTGTAATTATACGGTTTTCCCACATAATTGCGACACAATTTGACAGCACATACCGACATAATTAATTACTTTTCGAGAACTCCACACCCTGAAGTGATCCAAATGACACTGACGTAAGTGAGAAGAGAGTCTACCAATTTTAGTAGACTTTATTTGGGCCGTTCTGTACGTGTCAATGTGGCATCTAGACAAGTATATAATCAAAGGAAAGAACATAGGATAGTTTTTATCTCGGACTTTTGAAGAGTTCTCTTGGAAACGCGATATAACCGAACTCGACGCGGGAGAAGCCGCGGGCGGAAAACTAGTAGGATATATTTTACCCCAGAAAAATGTGGGAATTCCCTAACTTCTTATCCCATGAATACAATCCGACAACACTTGTGTTATTAAGTCTAGGCGTACGAAGTCGCGGGTAAAAGCTAGTGTAGTATATTTGTTGTCAGTGTTAGGAGCAGTATAATTTTAGAAATCTCGTGTTTGCAGTAACATTATATAACCTAACAACTTAAAATATAATTGTCTTTTATGACCGAAGGTTAAAAAAAGTTAGCGGATAAACGAGACCTTAGATAAGTTGGAAGGTAATTATTCTTTCTGTAATGATTCCACGGTCGTGTGTTGTATTGCACAATGGAAGTACATACTCGACCGTCGTCGTATTAAACTGGCCGAAGTCCGTTTTGTGAACTATTCAAGTTTTTATAAGGATTGACCACTGAATGTTATTTTATCACAGTGAAGGTCGTTAGTTGGAAGATCCGTTTGTTATTAACCGTAGTGTTCCGCACCATGACAAGTGCGGCGTCCACTCGAGAGTGGAGGCGAATAAAATAATTGTGTAATAGTTTATGCGTGATGTAACCGTTTTTTGTCGGAATGTGTGAGATTAACTACACGTTCAAGGTTAATGTATAAAAATATTTAATGAAATGAAAAGGGCTTTATATATGTAAATGCTGTATCAACACAATTGTGCTACCTACAAATTTCAAGAAAAGCAATAAGCTGGGCTTCTAAAACTTCATGTTCATGATTTAGTGAAGCTACTTTAATTAGAAAAACCGTATAATTATGTCCTAGTTCCTATCCGTAGTTGGATTAGCTAACTGTTTATTCGAGAACTAAAAATGAACCATGAACCCTGTCACAGTAGGTACGAGTAAATAATAAAATACACAATAACATGACTAGTCATGGCTTCATGGGCTAAAATTAATAAGAGTCATAAAATATTCAAACCTATATCCTAATAAATAGATACGGAGTTAATACAGAAGAAAATTAATTACTTACTTACTTATAGAATTATTAATATTGTTTAGTTACAATTAAATTAAAGTAAATATTGTAGCTGATTTCAAGCAACTGTAATTTGTACCCTGCACTTGTTCGTAATGATAGTGACAAAGTTTAAATTATTTTATTACAATGTTGAAAGAACTTTTAGAATTGACCTATTTTGAGAATAAAGAAGGCTGTTGTGTATGATGTAGATAATTAGGTAAATTATACCTAATGAGCGCCAAATTCATGTGAGCATCGAAGTTAAAATATTACACCTGTTAACAATCTAACGTTCGAATAGACGAACGAATCGAAAGAAAATTTATAGAAATGATACAATGATAAAAACACCCGATTTGTTAATAGATTTGAAAGCTTGTTGTGTACAGGCCCAGAAGGGCATATAAACAAGCCTTTGTTTTTGTTGATGGGGTTGGAACATTGAGACAGACACTTTTGATTCTCTAAGTGATCAGGAACTGTCGAACCTAGGTTGAGTAACTGTCATTGGCCCTTACAATTTAATCGGTAGTTTGAATAAGATTTTTACATTCCTTGTATGGACATTATGTCAAAATCATAATATCTCTAGTAACCAAATTTATTGACCGATTTGTTATGGCGAATGACAGTTAATGGTCCTAGCGCCGAAAGCAAACGTATAAAAAAAACCCTCACTGTTCACATAATGCGCTGTGTTGCTATGGTTACTACGTTGTTCACTTTGGACGCGTACATCAATTTGAGTATTCTGAGTGAGGTAGGTATATGTACCTAAACATATACCTACCAACATTAAAAACATTAATATTACATAGGTACCTAAGTATAAGTATTCTTATACTTAGGTACCTATGTAATATTAATGTTTTTTGACCATTTGAACATTTTGACTACCTACTTTGGACGTTTACATAAATGTTATGATGACTGAACCTAAATGCTTATCGTGTGAAATTTACCGTTAAAACATTATGTACATTTATTTATATGTATCGTAGGTAGTAAGAGGTAGGTACTTATACAAAATATTCTTGCTGACTCAGTTTTGGTTATCAGCTTAGCCTACATAATGACTGTGTATGATAGGGTTTGGCGGTCTGGCAGTCCAAGATGGGAGATACAGTCCCCCTGTATATTGACCCACACAACTACCTACTTATATCGTGTGTAATAATGATACTTAATAATAATTTTCATACTTACAAATGTCAAAATCTTTACAATAGGACTATAATAATCGGCGCTGAACACTTCCGTCTCTCCTTTCGATGAAGTGTGTACTGTCACACCGAGATCCACAAATTTTAATACTATCAAGAGGCAAGTTATGAGCAGCTTGCTGATGTTTAAAATATTCCATGGTATATTTCTTTCTTTGCTATTTAGTATATAGTAGGTGTCAAGGAACGCCGCGGCCCAAAGGTATAGGCACGGTGTCCACACGAGCACTGTTTTTTGAAAGCATGGCGTCAGCTCCGGATTGTCGGTGTACCATGTGAGACTGCTGTTCTGGAAGAAGAAAAAGAAAACTTTTACTTGTAAAAAAATATTATGTGAAGCCATTTCTGAATCAAAATTATTGATCGGATTAGGCATTAGTCAGGTTGTCTTCTGCATCCTTATACTTGTTGAAGAAGGAGGAAGGGTTCTAAGATCCTTCTCGGTCGCTGCGAAATACCTGATCAAGCCTATTTAATTGAGACACTAGCTTTATAGCCCTAATAAACACACCAACGCGCCTGCAAAAACGGAGTGATGTACCCTGTTCGCTTGTTTTTAGGTCCCATGTAATAGGATAGATAGAACAGATAGGTCAACCTATCTGTTCTATCTACTTATCACAGGCTCAAGCCTGTGTAGCCATGAACGCAGCACAGTACAAATTTATACTTCGAGCTGGAGAATTTGATAGAAACCCCCCAAGTATCACAAAGTAACTAAGGCGTAAAGTAGTTACTTTGTGATACTTGCGGGTTAGAACGATACAGGGCAATAGAACAGTGGTTAAATACAATAGCAGTTTTAGCAGATACTTTGGATAACAGTACGTGATAATGCTTTTATTAATATCGATAACGTTCTTGATAACACGTTATTATTTTTCAGAGACCAAGGTCATTGGAATAAAGGGAGTATGGCAGTAGAGCCAGAGTCAACACCCAATACTTTACTAAAAAAATGACAAAGGTACTGCTGTATACATTTTTTTAACCATACCTACTTTGAGCAGTCGTGGAGAATGCTATGTCGAAAACTTTCTTGACACTGTAACTAGAAATAATGCTGTCCCGAACAACAAAATCCCTCTATGAATTCTAAACCAACGACTACAGACGCGAGGAGCAACCTAACAGCAACGATGGCAGCCCAGGCACTGCCACTACGACTGGAACAGGACATTAATTCATTGTATCGGTATTGCATTCATTGTGCAAGGGGTTTTTGGCGGTAGCGTTCTTTAAAGGTACTTCTTATGTGTTTGGGGAAACTTCTTCCTGGAAAGAGTATAAGAGCCAGATCTTATTTTGCCAAGTCGCTGGTCGAATCACTGATTTTACGACTCTGCATTGGTATTTTTAATTTTTGATTTCTTTTGTGAAGAGAGAATTCTTTGTAATTGTTATCTTAGTTTGCCGGGAGCATATTAGTTATTCTGTGCCGGGAGCTAACTGTGTCACGTCATCCATCTATCTACCTACAATAATAAAGTGATTGGAGAGCAGTCACATATAATATTCATATTGGTTTTGTGTATCAAATTAATCGTTACGCAGTTCTGTGACGGCTGACGGATCGCATGTTTTTCTATCACCAGGGCCGTCATAGTAGTTACTGTGTTTAACAATAAATTACTATGGTAATTTGTTTGATCTCTACATACAGGTAGAGGTATTTTAGTTTTTGGTCAGAGTAATTACTGATGCAACAAGTCTAGAATTTTAGATCAGTTTGCAAAGTGGTAAGAACGGACAGTGGAAACAGCCCTGGAAGGTAAACACCTTTAATATTGAAGCTAACTAATAAAATACTCCTTTATTCTTAAAAATAAGCTACCAAATATCAATAAAACGAAATTAGGTAATATTTAATAAATTTAGATATTATTGATGAAATTAATGAATGTGAAGATAATCTATCATTCAATAAACTAGAACATACGAACATTTTTTCATACGACACCATTACAAATATGATCGTGAGTGGTATTGATTTAAGGAAATAGGTCAAATTGGTAAAGAATTTGTGAGGATGAATAATTAAATATCTCATCAAATAATTATTGTCCACCACGTTTGTTCGTTTACAGTAGCATGATCCGGCTATGTCTTACAAATTGTTGTGGTAGTTTACCATGTTTTCATTTAGCTTCGATAATTCCTTGAACACAATCTGTCGCTATAGTGAATATGGCTTGTATCATAAATCATGACGCATTATTTTAGTTCAGGTTTTATACAATTTCGTAGACGGTATGGCAATCTTTATTTATTTTATAGTTGAAGACGTCTGTGGTCTAATGGTTCAAGTGTCGGACTACTGATCATGGGGTCGTAGGTTCGATTCCCACAGGACACAAATATTTGTGTGGTTAAATCATAAGTGTGGTGTTTCTTATGTATTATAAGTAGGTATGTATTTACAAAAAAAGTACATAAATAAGTATTATATCTATTGTCTAGTACCCATAGTACAATCTCTGTTTAGTTTAGGACTAGATGGTGATGTGTAAAAATTGACCAAGAATATATATTTATTTATTTAGTGTTTACATTTAAGAGATTATTTTATGATATCTTTATCCTCTTTCATATTAAAGAAATATAGCATAGTGGGAGTTATTCCACTCAAATTGGAGCTGCCCGGCTGGGGAAGTACCCATGCCTTGTAGAAAATCGAAGTGAATATCTTTCCTCTGTCTACGGAAATAACACTGCTTTGAGCTGTGTTGTGTTCCTAATGGTGAGCGAGGTTGCCAGTGCTCAGCGAGGAAACGTTGAGTTGGCAGTGGGGGGGCTTTGACCCTTATAATTATGCCCAACTATTCCTCTTTCGTTGTTAAGGGGCGGCAACGCGCAAGTTATACCCCTGGTGTTGCAAGCGTCTATAGGCTACGGTAAGTCGGTAACCGTTGTTTGCCATAAAAAAGAAAAAAAAAAGAGATCGAGCTTGCTTTCTGTCGAACGTAATACAAGATTGTTGCTCCTTTTTTTTGCGTGTGGAAATCCTCGTGGACTTCTGCCGCCCGGGGAAGGGGGTGTGTCGGACTCCACCTATACGGGGTGATCTAAAGACTAAAACCACACGGGTGATTCTTGTCGCCACTTTTTTCTGGGGTTACGGGAGCGTTGTTTCATTGCTCCGCGACCCCAGCAGTACAACATTGCACCGGCTGCTGCAGTTACCAGTATCAGTCTTTAGCTGGGACCATAAAAGTACATAATGTAACTATGTCGCGAAATCGTTTGGAGGACCAAAGAATACCAAACATTTTTGAGAAAGAAAAGAGAAAGAGGAAGATATTGAAGGTGAAACTAAGATAAGATTGAAAAATAAGAACTACCTATTTTATATTCGATTTTTATGTGTCATTTGGAGACTGATTATAAAAATATGTTACCTACGTATAATGTTTGATATTGTTCCGCTATTTAGAAGATTATTGATTCGTTTTGATACTAAAAAAACCGGCCAAGTGCGACTTGGACTCGCGCACCGAGGGTTCCGTACAAACCTGCAGGTATACTTTTGATTTCGTTGAAATAGAAGTTTGAATTTGTTACAGCTTAAAAGTATTATAGACCTGAGTATTTGATATGAATTTCAAATTAATACCTCTACGTGTTCATGAGGAAAGGGGTAGTAACTCTAAAATTATTAAAAATATTTTTATTATGTACTTAACTAAAAATTTTGGGTTTTCGCAAGTTTTCCTTTATCTGTGCTATAAGACGTTGCTTCATACCAAATTTCAAGATTCCGAGTTCACGAAGTACCCTGTAGGTTTTGATTCCCTTGCGAATTTCGAAAACTTTGCTGCATAAACGGCTGTATCTTTTGATTGAATTGGCTTAGAAGTTTGATTTTTTCGCAGCTCCAAGGGACAGTAGACCTGAGTATTTGATATAATAATTTTAGCTTGATACCTCCACGCGTTCCTGAGAAAAAGGGTCTTGACAGACGGACGAACGGACGGACGGACAGACAACAAAGTGATCCTATAAGGGTTCCGTTTTTTCCTTTTGAGGTACGGAACCTTAAAAAGCAAAGTAAGGATACGAAAATAATCCCCAATTTCTACGAGGATTCCGGCGACCGGGACCGCAATTTACTTGAACCGCGGTCCCAGTCGCCGGATCTATTTATTTTAATACTTTTCTTCCGGCGACTGGGACCACCAATAAAGCAAAACTAAATTTATTGTTCAAAAGTCAAAAACAGTACAGTCAAACAAAAAAATGTTCAAAGTATTAATTTAAGAAATAAAATTCCAACAATTGGGAAATGTTCGGTTCAACGATTGAAAATATCAACTTATTGTGGTTGTTGACTATGGTTTTAGTATTTTAAAGAACAGGGATGATAACTCGTCGATGATAAGACGTGTGAAATTGTGAAGTTATGGTTGTCATTTTTAACCCATTGTGATTGTTGTTTAGTGTATAGTGCGTTGATTATATTTAATATGATTTTTGTGTATCTTTATAATATATTTTAACATTGTTAAGGCTGATTTTGTGATTGGTTTGCGAGGGGACACAAGTCCAATGCTTAGAGGCCCCTTGGAGAGATTTTATCTAAATATGGTATGGGGGACCAACCCGGTACATTCCACATCTGCACTATAGAAGTACAGGCATGCAGTAACCCGGGCGGGTGTAGGACTATTGTAAAATATGGAACTATAAATTACTGGGATTATGGATATGGGGGTTTGGTGGAATCCTCATTTCTACGATAAAACGAAATTAATATTGCGCCCAACAATACTCATAACTCCAGATGTGGATCAAACCTACTTGGTTTGGAATTGAGTAGGTATGTTATTTTTTATACTGTTACCACTTAACGACGAAACGTAAAAGCTATTACATCAGTGTCTTATTTTGCTGTTTTTTTTTCTTTAATATAAACATACAAAACAAGATAGGACAGATAGGCCGCAGTGATATGTGTGCCCACACCTTTAGGTACTGTCATTTGCAGCACAGCTTTCATTGCATAACGTTATTTGATTTGGAGTCAAGAATTTATACAAAAGTCATGTAATCCTCTTTATTGGCGGAGGTGTAGGATTACTCACAGATGTTTTATTGTCACTTATACTCTCTGTAGACGATAAATTTAGTCCCTTTGGGATTGCATACATACACTCACGCCTTTTTCCCATAGCGGTAGGCAGAAACTAAAGAACTAAGAACATAAATTTTAGCTTGATACCTCCACGCGTTCCTGAGAAAAAGGGTCTTGACAGATGGATGGACGGACGGACAACAAAGTGATTCTATAAGGGTTCCTTTTTTTCCTTTTGAGGTACGGAATCCTAAAACGTAAGACTTACTAAACATTTGTTGTTTTTGAGTTTTGTTTTACTATCCTCTTTTTAATTAATTTACAAATAAACCCAAAATTTCATTATGTTATTAAAAACACTCTTTTTCTTTGGGTCTTTTCGACCCTCGCGCGACTGTTCATGACTTAAAATGAGACGCGACTACCCACGGGTTAAGTAAGGTTCACACGCAATCAAAATTGGAAAAGTGTATGTACTAGAGATGAGCCGAGTACTCGGTTAATACTCGGTACTCGGCATATTCAGTGTATTTTTTTATACTCGTACTCGGCCGAATAACTCGGTTCAAGTGATGAGTACTCTGTCTAAGAAATTTAGTGAAAACAAACTTGTTTATTAGTCTAATAAGGAACATTTATTTATTAAAAAATACAGGTAAGTATATCAAAAAGAAACAATTAATATTTGAAATTTAGCAACGGCAAGTTATGATGCAGGAATACAAGGCTCTCTGTGCGTTCTGGTAACAGTTTATTCCGTTTTTCTTCATACACATTGCCAGCTTCAGAAAATAGACGATTGCTGTACACAGTGCTCGCAGGTGCACACAAAAATACTCGTGCTAGATATGCCATTAGTGGATATCTTGTTTTATGTCCTGCCCACCACATGAAAGGACTCTGATCTCGTGGCAACAAACCTTCGTTTACATATCGGTCTAATTCTAGAGCGATGGGGTTTTTAGGATCATTGCGCTCCGGTGGCTTAGTTGAAGCTAGTTCTTCGAAGCAACTCCAAAAAATTGCATGAGCATCTTGGGATTGTTCTATTCTGCTACGATTATGATTCAACTCGTTTTCATCACTGCTGTCTTCACTATCCGTAGCGTTACTTCTACTTATGGACTCTAAAAATGAGGCAGAGGGAGGGGTCACAGCACGCTTGGCGGGTTCGCGTCCCGAACCTGTATAAACTTGTTTTCGCACCGCAAAGCGTTTGTATTGCACCGAGTGACTCGGCCGAGTACTCGGTCCGGCAAACATTAAACCGAGTAATACTTCGTACTCGGTTACTCGGTAAAATCAGTACTCGGCGCATCTCTAGTATGTACCTATCTACTATAAATGATTCTTTCATTAATTCTCAGTCAAGTTAGCGTTGCATGTTTCTACTTAGGCATGAGTCCGTATGAGAAATACGGATTAAATTAATTAATTAGGTATTCTGTCACAAACTTATAAGTTATAATTATGTATTTCACTACTTCAGTAAGTCTTACGTCATTTTGTGAAATCATTATGCAATAGTTTATTTCAGAGAAAGTCAAATTTAAGAAGGTAGGCTTATTGAACCGAAAGCATGACAAGTCATTTTATACCACTGAAAACTCAGACACACCATGAATCAGAAATTAGTTGCTTTTTTAGTGTCATATTAATTAAAAGAGCAAGGGCGAATCCACAAAGAGCCTCCACGAGTGACATGATGTTATACATAATATGTACATATAAATAAATTATCGTTACGAAACTTTTAAATTAGCTTAGGGCAGGGCCGCACTGGTAAGGCGATGTGACAGCGATTCCGTTAAATCAATCTTCTACAAACATTGAGGGGTGGCCACATGTCATCTTATGACAATAAAAAAAAAAGTTTCTAGGTATAACGAGTTGAGCGATTAGCGAGAGAGAACGAGCCAGACGTAACGACATGACTTAGGTCAATGCGGCCAGTCTTTCTCATTACGCTATGTAATCGCGATTCGCAGGGCACATGTTTTACGCCCTTGCATCGCAATCGTCCTGCCACTGTCGCCTCGGCCCAAAGGCCATGAAAACATCATATCGCGGCCAGGAAACATGTTAGATCCTTTGGCCAGTACTATCAATATGTTGACTGGCTAACCATTTTCACGGCATGAACTTATTACTCCGTGAGGAGAGTACCTAGTTGTCTCAAAGGGCTCGAACCTTCAAGAGTGTGGGTCCCAGACCTTATGGAGTTGTGATAGCTTAGTGGGTAGAAGACACGCCCGAAGACAACAGACTTGGGTTATATTAGGATTTTCATATAGATATTTTTGATGGAGCCATGATGTCCGCTCCGCGCAAATGAAATAGGTTCAGACAGACTATACTTGGAAACCTGTGACGCACACGTACGTACAATGATTTCATAGAAAGTCGCCTTTATTAGAGACCCTCATCCGTAATTCCGTCCGTATCCGTGCACCGTGTCCAGGCGTGCCGTTAAGTGCAACCCCGAGGCCCGAGCACACACAGCAAAACAACTAATAGCGCGTAACTTTTACAATTCGTAATTTGATTATTGTTCATAATATATGATTGATATTTAAATAAACTTATATTTTAGGTATATTAATTTTGTTTTCCTTGACTGTAATTTTTCCAGGTCTTTCTCAATGGACGTATTGCCTTAAAAACTAACTTCTCTGTAGAAATTTATTTGATGCAATTTCACTCCAGGGCCGCCATCACATATCTAAATATAAAATGACAGTGTATGTGTAGAATAACATTTGAATACAGCTATGTTGCTATAGCATCACAAAAACAGGTTTTATTCATAGATGTGATATTATAATAGAAAATGGCTTGGGTCATGGTCATGTGATTCCACTCAGATTGCTTTAATGAGTTTTGATGGATTTTAAAATTTAAAAAACCATGAGCATGGTATTTTTATGTTTGTGTAGCTGTCTTAGAACTTTTTTGTTATAATTTTGTTAATATGCACATACTTCAATAAAAATGAAAAATATGGTTATGACACAATTACAGGTTACAAAAGTCAATTCAGATCAAAATTAAACCAAGTGACAAAATAAAGATATAAAAAAAGAAATATTTTATATTATTATGTAGGTTGGTATTAACATTTTTTCAAAATTTTACATGTTGTAATACTACAAATTTGCAAATATTCTTTAAATGACAGTATTGAGTGTGGTTTACATTTTAAAAATACCATGAAAACCATTGAATTTAATTTGGGTCAGGTATTTAGAGTGTTAATTCAGAAATCATGTTGTTGATGACACATTCTTCCCCAAAACTACATAATTATGTTGCAAATGATTACAGACAATAATAAATTATAAATTACAGTAGGTAACATGATTTACAAAATATTGGATGTAACTGTATAGCCCTAGGGTCTATGTGTTAAAAATAATATGAATTACTAAAAATTATTTATGGTAGTATTAAAAATTGGCGTAAAACATGTACTTCTGTAATTAGATACTTGCATAATTATGTAGGTACCTAATATACCTTCACTATTACCATTTGCTAAGTTCAAAATCAAGGCAAGTAATTGATATCTAAAACCTGTACGAAACTACTTGCTTTCTCAACAGATTGCTTTCTAGAAACTCAAAATTATAGTTATAAGTAATTCGTTTTTTTAAACTGTAAAGTTGTTGGTTTCCCACATTGACCTAACCAAAATGTTTTTCTTACAAAATCATTGTTATAGACCTACTTACCCAAAATTGAGATCCACAGAAGCTATCAAGCGTGGAATTGTAAGACATTGTCACAATTTGTGATTATTTAATTTGTTGTAGATAACTGCCATCAATTTATGATAAAACTGACACTAGGTATAACAATATTTATAGTTTTATAGATTGATTATAAACAGACATCTGATAAAAATGGTTTATTCACTAAGGAAATGAAGCGTTTTACTGAGTAATAAAAAAAATCGCCAGAATTTTCGACATCACACAGTACACACCACACCGTACTTGACCGCACTGTGCCTGTCACGGCCTGTCATCAGTTCCAGTTGGCTTCTGCCCGAGTGCCTGCCTGGTTTTTTTTATTAATTTTTTATTTCATGACCATGGATACAAGTCCTTCAGTCGATTGCCTGCCCTGGTGCGGCGGGAGGGCTGCCAGGTGCAAAAATGGTATGATCGTACACAAACTACAAAAAAATCGTATGCCAAGAAATTTTGATATAAAAAGATCGTACATACAATCTTTTAAGTGCAGTATCTGTTTAAAATGTTGGACTTATACAAATTTTCATATTTTTTAACATTTCTTTTAAGTGGCTTAAACTTCGTACAATTTTCGTTTCTTCAGGCAATAAATGCCTATATTACAGATCACCACAGGGCTATTGGCCGGAGGATATCCAACGGAGAAACAAGAATATTACTAAGTAATTGAATACTATTATGTAGTCGTAACGTTTTTATATGTATAAGTTTATTTTATTAGGAATGTAGACATGTTTGTATTTTTATGAAACTTATTAAAGTTTCATAAAAATGCAAACATGTCTTCATTCAAGTAAAAGATCTAGGAAAGAGAAGGAGGATCTAGGAAGGCGTTAGGTTGTTGGGGAATTCCTTGAAATTTATGCTTGCCAGTGGATGACGTTTATTTCTTTAAGAAATGTTGTCAGGTATATAAAAATCGTACATTTTCCGTACGATCTTGATCTTGGATCGTACATGAGTAAAAATGCCAAAAAATCGTATGAGTACGATTTAAATCGTACATCTGGCAGCACATACATCGCACGCACCATAGATAAAATAAAAAAACTGACTGTGAGCCCGAGCAATGGCTCGAGCCGAGTCTGTGTCGCTGTCACAGACTAGAAAGAGATTTTAATGTAATAATTTAATCGCTGTGGCTGGCGCTGTCTGTACACCACAGATAAAATTAAAATTAAAAGACAATTTTATGTCAATGTAAAAATCAAATGACCAAAATAAGTTACAGTGATCCATCTCATTAGGACCCATTTTACCTTAATTAAATATTAAAGAAAGATAGAAATCTTTTTGATCTTTGAACTCGTACAGAAATTAAGTAAAGAACTACATTTTATTCACTGACCAGGATGACCTCTATATACCTGGCAACATTTCATCGTCCAGCAGGGCGACCTTCACCGGCAAGCATGAATTTCGGGGTTCCACCTTCCACCACATCTACCTAACGGGTGCCTAGATCTTTACTTGATTGAATAGACCGCACAAAGGGTCTTATAGACCCTTTGATAGTAAATGTTGACGATGATAATAAGATAATCAATGTAAAATACATTCATTAACAGTTTTAATAGCCAACTGAAGGCTAACGCCACTTCCCTTGATAACAGATATTCACGTCAGTATCCAAAATTCCGATGATTACACAGAAAAAGCATAAGACTTTTTTAACCTAGATACGCCATCCACTTATCTCGATGCTTTAAACAGAACTATTGTATTGTACTTAACTAAGTTGAATAAAGTGGAAATGCATTGTATTAGAGCAGTAGTCGTGTCGTCCTTCTGTTATCAATATTTGTCTAAAATACGACACGTACCTACACGTACATCGTAATACCACAAACGGGTATATTTATGTCTGTGGTACTTGTGGTAGTGGCGACTGTACCACAACAACACACAAAAATATAAACGTGTAACGTGTTCATTGTTTGTAAATAATAGTTGTGTACATTGTGACCAGATTACTTTTACGAAAATACCGAGGAACCTCCAAAAAATACTGAAATATACTGACTTACGCAGGACAAATATACCAATAAAAATACTGATTTTCCTGGGGTACATGTTTAGTTTAATAATCATCATCAATCATCGCTATAAATGTTAGAGTTAAATTTTAACATTCTTTTCGATTAAGTAAGTAAATTACTTATACAACCTCCTACATCTAAAACACATACCTTTATTTTTTAAAAAGTTTTTTTTTTAATAACATCTTGCGATCGAATTACATGCCCTTATTTATCAGATTTGTTGTGGCTGTTCATTATCAGGAGAAAACTGTTCCTCTAGTGAAGACGCTGTCTCTTATTAAGTTAGGACGTGTTATTATACAAGATCCCACTTTGCCAAATAACTGATTGCTGAAATTAATTAATTTAATTTAAAATAATAAAATTAATTTAATATTTGACGCATCCCTTCGGACATGCTGTCCGAAGGGATGCGTCAAATAAAATAAAAACATAGAAAAAAATATTTAAATGTCGGCAAAACGTAAATTTGGGGAAATTCCCGCATTTATGTCGGAACATCTTGAAAGATTAAGTAAAGTGCAGAGCAGAAAATAATTTTACTTAAACAAACCTAACCTACCTATTAGGAGAGTCGATACTATTTGTAATTCATACCCGAAAGTATTGAATGTACCTACCTACTTACCTATTCATACAACTGAAAACTAAGAATCTGTGCCTATTCTTAGTTTTCACTTTTATGAGTACCTTGTATATGCCTTGTTTTGAAAATTAATAGTTCTACAACGGCGACTAAACATAATAAGTATCAGGATTAAAAATAAAAAACCTGTAAAATGTAGGTACAACTAATTTAATAGTGTTCTGTGCGAATCGAACCCAAATCTATGAAAATCCATTATTAATAGTTTTAATTAATTGTTTAAATACAGATAAAATCGACAGCCTACGAATGAAATACCATAACTACAAATGACCTGTGTATCCAATAAAATTCCGCGACAGCGCGCGCATTTATTCATCATCATCTTCCTGCCCTTGTCCCAATTTATTTGGGGTCGGCGCAGTATGTCCTTTTCTTCCATTCATCTCTGTCAGCCGTCACATCATCAGTCACTCTCTTTTCTATCATGTCCGCTTTAACACACTCCATCCACATTTAATAATATTATTTATTTATACATTGCACGCGCATTTAATGTACTTTATTTTTCGTGAATTGCATTTATTACAATATTATTAATTAGGTAATTACTGAATATTATATTGAATAAAATCTCTTCAAAACATACCAAAATTATAACCTTGACTGAAAAATCAAAAGAAATAGGTATCTAATATTTATAATTTCATCAATCGAGATTCATGAATTAGTTAAAATTAGTCTACTGCTAGTCGACGAGGCATCTCTAATTATTTTCCAATTTGTTTCATTTTGTATTAATTGTAGGTGAAGTAAAAAGTACTATGCTTCACTCGGGGGAAAGTACAGATAACAAACCCTTGGTGTACAATCTACTATTTTTTAAACATTTGTAAGTACTGTTACTAACAAAATATGGAATCTGGTTCTGAAATAAATGTTTTCATTCATTCATTCATTTAGCAGGACTTTCTGTCTATAAGCCATATACATTTTTAGTTCACTAGCCCCGCATCTTTGGCCATGCTATAGAATATAGAATTTTTGTCTTGTAATAGTTGTTCTGGCGGCGCGTACTCCACGAGTTGGCCCTTGTCCAGCACCATGACCTTGGTGGAGTCCATGATGGTGTTGAGCCGGTGCGCGATGGTGAGCACCGTGCAGGAGGCGAACTCGGAGCGGATGGTCTTCTGCAAGCACAGCGCGAGGAGTGAGAGCAGAGCGGACGCGACACAAAGAGCCAGCACGGGCACGCAGCAGCACGCACCTGGATGAGCTCGTCGGTCTCCAGGTCGACGGCGGCCGTGGCCTCGTCCAGCACCAGCAGCGGCGTCTTGCGCAGCAGCGCGCGCGCCAGGCACACGAGCTGCCGCTGTCCCACCGACAGGTTCTCGCCGCCCTCGGCCACCTCGTGGCGCAGCCCCGCCGGCAGCCCTGCACAGCACAGCGTTACAGTCCCTGGCCTGGGCCTGGCCGCCTGGCCGCCTGGCCGCCTGGCCTACAGGTACAGGTACCTACAGCTCACCTTGCACGAAGGGCTTCAGGTGCGCGTACTCGAGCGCGCGCCACACCTCCTCGTCGGAGAAGGACTCGAAGGGGTCCAGGTTGATGCGCAGCGTGCCGGAGAACAGCACCGGGTCCTGCGGGATGATGGTGATGCGCGCGCGCAGCTGGTGCAGGCCGATGCTGGCGATGTCCAGGCCGTCGATGAGGATGCGGCCGGCGACGGCCTCGACGATGCGGAAGAGGCCGAGCGTGAGCGTGGACTTGCCGGCGCCGGTGCGGCCCACGATGCCGAGCTTGTCGCGCGGCGCCACGGCGCACGTGACGTCACGCAGCGCGGGCTCGGCGCCGGCGCGGTAGGCCAGCGTCAGCCGCTCCAGCTGCAGCGCGCCCGTCTCCGGCCACGTGGCGCGAGGGCCCTGCGCCACGCTCCACGCCGACTCCTGCAAAGTGCAATACATATAATATTAATATAATGTATGCCTATGTTTGCTAAACTACGATTAAGTATTCTTAAACTTCGTTCAATCATTTATTTTTGGTGACCTGTAATACAGGTTTTTTACAAACCTATCTCAGGCACCAGGCTCCCACAAAACAGGTTTGCACTGTTTAACTAAATAGATACTTATACTCCTAGAAATAAGGAACCTTTTTTGTGAAGAGCGAATAAATGATGATTATTATTATTATTTATTTTACTAGAACGTAACTGTTCCATGATTCGTAGAAGAAACTAAAATGTGCGGCGGGGCAGAAGAAATACAGGGTGGAAGGGACATCGACGCGCAACGGCTTACCATGACTTCAGTACATGATTCTGGACCCCCCTGCATTGGAATTTTTCGTCGGCTTTTCCTTAAATTTTACAACTCGCAAGTGAACTCTAAGGAAACAGCTGACCAGAAGATCTTTCGAGTTTAATTTACAATGCTGTTTTTAGTGAAAAAAGTGAATTAATGACTTTTTAATTAAAATTCTTATTGGGCTATATAGAAATAATGATTTTATACAGTTCAAAGTTGAAAAAACTGCAAAAAAAACGTAAAATTTAAGAAAAAGCCGACGAAAAATTCCAACGCTGGGGTGTCCAGAATCATGTACTCAAGTCATGGTAAGCCGTTGCGCGTCGATGTCCCTTCCACCCTGTATATTATCTGCCTAATCATATTTATGCGCGTAAATGTCAGAAATCAACATATTTATCTATTCGATTTATTACCCAATCAGTAAATGAAAATTACTTGAATGTCTCCATTTAATAAAAGTAAATAATAATTCTTATCAACATTTATGTTCAATCGTATCTACTGGTGGAGTCAAAAGTATATATTGCTGCAAGATAATTCATCGAAAGTAATCGTTTAGGCTTGCCGTTGGAAGGAAAGGAGGAAGGGCCTTACCCAGCCCAAGACAGTACAGGGTAATTAATAATAATACCTAACTAATCGCTTAGACTTACTATAGTTACATCAGCTAAGTAAGAATTTACACGTAAAACAAAGCAGTGTATAAATACCCAACTCGTCGTACGATAAATGTAAAGGAAACGCAGTCATAAGGAGAACCTCGTTGCAAGTGACAGTGACAATAAACTGGCATCGTCGCGTCGTCGTTGGTGATGCCAGGGGTATGTATACTATGTATTGTCTATAACTAATGAACTGCCTGATTGATGTTGTAAAATAATAAATACATTTATCGTAGTGCTTTCTAAAAAAGGTTTATTTTAATACTTAAATAAAATACTAGCTTCTGCTCGCGACTTCATCCGCGTGGAAAAGTAACTTTTTTTATAGCTGTTGTTATTTGGATAATTAACTCAAAATCGTTATAAATTATACCCTCTATGCTATTCTGATGTATACCTAAATAATAATACTGTAAGGTTTCATCAAAATCCGTTCTGTAGTTATGGCGTATAGGGGGATATGATAGAATAAGATAATAATTTAAACACCTGGTAGATATGTAGCATAGTACAGAATTATAAGCAAAAATAAAGTATCAATGTGTTAAAATCGATAAAAACTTCTTCATAAATAAAGTCGATGGTTATAATAAATCGAATCGGTATCGCATTAGGATATCATTTACTGATTAGTACTCGAGCTATCTAAAATAAAATAAATGGTTGGATGGAGCATAGGTATTTCCTCGCCACTTACTTGCTCTGTCTCGGCATATTCCTTCATTCGCTCTACTGCTACGATGTCCGTCTCTACTCCTGATGTCAATTGGACTAGCCAACTTAAAGTTTGAGTAATCTAAAAAACAATATTTCCATGTGATATAATATATATATACGCAGATGCTAATATTCGTTTAACTAATATAAGTTACCTAATGATAAGAATAATAAAGGATACTTCCGCATTAGCCTAGCGGTCCTAAGCAAGACTGCTAAGCTAAAGGTCCTGGGTTCGATTTCCAGGTCGAGCAGAGTTATTGTATTTTCTATGAAATTCTCGGTAGTAACTCGGAGTTTGGATTTGTGCCCGGTTTATGGCAGTAGGGTCGAACCCTATTATGTTATAGGGCGAGGTGTACCAATGTACAATGTATACCCATGTGTACATTGGTACATCTCTCCCTAACCCTTTGGGTAATGCAAGCGTGATGGTATGTTATGTTTATAAAAATAAGTGTTCGTATATATCTACCTCTAAAGTATAGCTGACCGAGAGACCAGCTAGCCCTGCACTGATACTATCGCGACCGATTACCGCAAATAATGCAGCAAAAAATATTATAAGACTGCCGACCGTCTCGAGTCGGACTCCAAGCCATCTATCCGCGACCACACTTAAGTAATGAATTGATTGATAATGATCCATCTTCAACTGGGATTCTTTAACGAACCTGAAATATGAAAAAATAAAAACATCAACCCATATACTGTCCCACTGCTGGGCACGGGTCTCCTCTCATATTGAGAGGGATTAGGCTAAAGTCCACCACGCTGGCCTAGTGCGGGTTGGCAGACTTCACAAACTCTAAGGTATGCAGGTTTCCTCACGATGTTTACCTTCACCGTTTAAGCGAGTGATAATTAATTATTAATACGCACATGAATTCGAAAAGTCAGAGGTGCGTGCCTTGGGTTCGAACTCGAGACCTTCGACTTGGCAGTCCAATGGTAATACCACTGGGCTATCACTGCTGAAATATGAAATAGATAAAAATTAATTAGAACATAGAAGAACATATTAATTGTTTGAAAATAAAAACTGCTGTCATAATAATAAATGTATAGCAACACATTAAATTTACAATAAATAATCAGCAACCCATATTCTCTCAGAATGAGAGGGATTAGGCTATAGTCCACCACACTGCCCTGGACTCACGTCGAAAAAAATACTAAACAATGGATATAATACTTATATACTTTTTTCTGTAAATACATACTTATATTACATATTGATAATTCATTATTAATAAGCACATTATTGTTGGTGTATAGTTTAGTATTAGCATATTTATTTAAAATACCTGTCCATGACGCCAAAAGCACGAATACTTGTAGCACCCAAAATGCTTTCGTTAAAGTGTGAGTAAACTGGTGAGCGCGTCACTGATTCAATTCTCATGAGCTGTCGTGATGTCGGCACATAGAACCGCTGTATCATGTAGTACATGGCTCCAATGGGCAATATCACGGTCATGAACATAGGCGTAGAGTAACTTATCACGAATATGATTCCTACAACCTAGAAAAAGTCATAAAATTAGTTTAAATATACATTCGGTATTATGAAAGGATCCCTACCGAACCTAAAGTCCGATTGCTTATGAAGGAAAGTCTACCTCTCTCACAAAGAGCACACTAAAGACTATAGAGGCCAGCACATCAAGCTACCCAAATCTATCAAATTTCTTTGATAGATTTTCAACTTTAATAAAATTCTATAAGGTTCATATTCAATTGAAAAAAAATGTCAGTTTTGGATATTTCGTTTGTACGTTGTAACTACCAAATACTTATAACTAGGTATCTAGTCAATTCCAACAGTCTTGTATTTTGTTTTGTATCTCCTCAGCGATTTTCATTAATTCTTCAGTGTGTTTCGGTACAGACTATCTGCATTACATCATATTAGAAGAAATATCTATATCTTCATTGCCGTCTTTGACACCTACAGGCGCCAGCAGGTCAAGCTATCCAAAACTGTCAAATTCTCCCAATCGAAAAATAAAGTTAAAGTTGAAAATTTATCAAAGAAATTTGACAGTTTGTGGAAGCTTGATGTGCTGGCCTCTGTACTTGTATAATCAATCAATCAATGACATAGAGGTCATCACACAGGTCTATGTGTCATAGAACTACTTTAAATAACATCATGTTAATGAACATAATTTTATTTTTCATTGGATTCGATCGTAGTACCGAAATAAAGCACTGTCTATATAAATTTCCCTATTTTTAATAGGTACGTGAGTTGGATATGCAGGCTACACGTGGGCTTCATTAGTTTACCTTGCCGTGGAGGCGCGACCTCGACACGCAGACTTGCATTTAGGTCGATGCTATAGTATTATGATGTCGAACGTTGCCGACCTTTTCATAATAGCACTCCGAACTACTTGATTGATGGCTATTACCTACTTTGAAACATTTCAATTTAAGTATTTTTAAATAATTTACTGTACTGTTTTTTAGAAATTCAGTAAGTACCGTACTCTAGCACCTAACGAATAGGTACCTACATCTTTAATGGAATGGAAATTGTAAACATGACTAATGATCCGTTATAGTAGGACAAGAAGTATTCAATAGCGTTTCATAGGAAAAAGTAGATCATTTAAAACAGCGTGACATACAGACGAACAGAAAGACAAGCACCAAAATCTCTTCTTAAGGGTTCCTTTTTGACCTTCTATGGAACCCTAAGAAGAACTTGATTTAGCTTTGAACATCTAGCATTCCTCAGCCTAGCTTGCGTTTGACGTGCATTTTACATAAACACAAACAGAAAGAAAGAGACAACTAGACTAGGTATACCACCACCATATTTTCAGACACCTGCAATTTTAACAGGGCATTTACAATATTAATTTCTATGCTGCCTAGGATTTCTTTGGTACGAACGATGTTGTGTACGAGTACCTTCTTTTGTAGATCGTTATGCGTAATTATCCGGATCACAAACACAAGTACGTCACCACAGATTTACCTCAAAAGCGCCATTGAGCACGTTGGCAATCTGCCAAGGCAGTGAAGTGTCCACCATATCCACATCTTTGGAAAATCTAGAGAGGAGTCTACCAACGGGTGTGACCTCAAAGAATGACAACGGTGCTTTTAGCACATTGTCTAACATAATCGCGTGGAGCATCTTCGCTGCTCTCCAACATGCCAAGAATGGCATTAGATCGGCAAACAATGAGGATACCGCTGCAAAAACACGGTGCGTCAGGTGGAAGAGGCATACATTTTTTTTAAATCAATATTTTCGTTGTAGCGGTTAGTAGGCGTGGCTATTACTAGTGTGTAATTATAATTAAGTACGTTTTTGTGTATGTAGGTATTCCCTGCATTTTATTAAATAGGGTAAACCTACAAGTAGATACAGGTTTAACAAATCAACAGTATCTGTCAGCTGTCAGTTTAAAATAAGTACTTTGTTATAATGTCAATGAGAGGATCTTGAGATTTTAAAATGAAAAAGAAGTCATAGTAAACTGCATGCATAATCTACTAATTATAATTATGTATTTTAATACAATACAATCATTCAAAAGAATAGCTGGATCATGCTAAGGACAAGATGCAATACAACGTTGTACAGAGCAGAATAAATCTCAGCGTGTGTAAAAAAAAGCAAAATTGTTAAAACATTTAGAAAAATCTTACCTTGGCCGATTCCTAAACCGCCGTACACACCAAGATACATATCTCTTCGTTTTGTATCCACCGTCCCGTTGACCAGCTAAACAGTACAAGATTAAACAATAATTAGCTATTTTGAATGACTGTTCCCACTATCATCCATCTATCTATCCTCGGCAGTGGGTAGATTCGGGCTGTGCATGAGGATATTGATAATATGTAAATAATAAGGGATGATGCTGACCATAGCGTCGTCGTTGGACCAAAGCGCGAGCCAGAAGTTGCTGCCGATCTGGAACGTGTGTAGCACAATGTACATTATGATCGTTGCCACGGCCGCTTTAATGCCGATATTCGACAGGTAGTGCTTGTAAACAGCTCCTTTTACCTACATAAGTAAAAACTATGATTATTTATCTTACCAATCTCTACCGATCAGCACCTTTCTTTTACCTATCGGCAACATTTTTTTTAATATTCTATTTCATTATGAGTGCATAAGTAGGTAGGTACTAATATTTTTTATACAGGCCAGTACTTAGTATAATTATGTTATTATGCCTTTAGGCTTTTATTATTTTGTTTAGGTACATATTAAATTAGTTGCTTTGGATGTACAAACACACTTTCAGGTAGTTCAAGCAGTTGAAGTAAATAATTCTAAAGACTTACTTTGCCAGTTTCAGCTTTTTCCACCTCAATAAGCTGATCATATTTTTCATGTTTCTCTTCTAGTTTCTTGTCTAACTTCTCCTTGTTCACATCCTCCCCGTGGTCACCTGCTGCATGGTTTATCTTATTATTCGTTTCTTTATTTACAAAGTGATATTAGTAAAATATATAAATACATAAGTAGGTACCTGCATCCATCGTATCTGGTACGGATGAACTTGACGAGATGGATCGAGCCCATTCTAATTTACGTTTGAATTCGGAACCAAGTTTACTTTCTAGATCGTGTTTGATATCTTCCAAATCTGCGAATAGTTGCGATAAATTATTGTCAATTATCTACTTATATGAATGTTCCTCTGCGGCCTTCACGCATGGTGTGCGTTTTACAATAATTGATCGAACAACAGCGATGTTATGTTGAAATAACAAATTATTTAAGCTATACAATAAGTAGGTACCACATGAGAACTTAAAATGGAGAGTCATGGTTTATTTTAAGTATCTGCCTACGGTCCTACATAATAGGAATAAAAGGTACCTACAGGTTTTTTGACCTGATTAGTTGATGACACGATTGTCTATAATGACATGTGTTTTTAATAACGACCTCAACTTTTTTGTTTCTAATCATTTTTATCTTGAGGTTATTTTAAATTTTACCTACTCTTATGCTGTATTCTGACACTTACGTGTATAATGGTTTAAGACATTTATTTCTCAAACAGAATACAATTCACATAAAATGAGAAACACTAGGTTTAATGGAACGAGTATAGGAACGGTAGGTCTTAGTTTAGTTAATTAATTATTTTTTTAACATTAATACATACAGTGTAAAGTAATTAAAATTAAATTTAAATTCTTATATGTTAACACTTGCATTAACAAAATAACAATAAGTAGTAGGCAGCTTAGTTAACAATAATTCAGTTTCATTGGCAAGAAAATAATATGCAGGTAGGTTAAACAAGTAACAAATAAAGAAGATTGCACAGTTCCTATTACGTATTGAAATACATAATAATATACTATGGTGATTGAAATTGAAAGCAACTGTCCCCTGTGATTTTTTTTTGGATATATATTTATATACTTACTTAATTATTACATAGGTAGTGTTATTTTTATTGTTTATTTATATTTTATAGCATACCATCACGCCATTATTAAGTATATTTATGTTATAATTACTATTATTTTATATTACTTAAGTATACTATATTAGATTAAACTGCACTGCGTACGCTCAACCTCATAGCTGACGACGTAGATATATTTTATTGTACTCTGAGTGAATTCACAAAGATAGCACTTTTAAAAATTTCTAATGTTTAGTTAGTTTATAATTGTAGAAATTAAGATACCTCAATATCGAATTGGAATTAGTCTGTAAGGATATTGTTGGGAATAAATAAATATATTTAGTAGTATTTATATTATTGTATATTTATTAATATTTATATTTAATATTTAGCGCAGTGCTAAATAATAATTCTGCGAACACTATGGTGTTTTTTAATGCTTTTAGTTTATTAGTATTATTTAAAATATAGAAATTTAATTTCTTTTTAAATAAAGAAAAAGTCTGGATATCTTTAATGTCTTTAGGTAGGTTATTGTACATCTTGGCTTCCTCGTATTTAATATTCTTGGTACCATAGTTAGTACGTGGCATAAATAAGCTGATATTGTTAGCGTTTCTCATTTTTCTAACCTGAAAATGGGCTTTTTTCGTGAAAGTTATATTTATTTATTGGTTTACCAGCAGTTATTACACTAAAACATTCGATACAAACTGATCATGGTATTATGCTTAATCTAAGTGCACAACTTATACAAGGTCATTATTAGTATATGCGAAACCTGAATATAGTTTGTTCAGAATCAGTAACTGAATCGATTCCAATAATTTTTAAATCATGTTATATTTTGTCCCAAAAATATTTAAAAAATGTTACGAGTAGGATACCGAACGACACTAAGTACCTATCCGCAATCATATGCGCGCAACACAGGTCACGCGGCATGCCACGTGCCACATGCCACGGTCGAAGCAGGACTGGGCGGGCGCGGGCGCACGCGGATCAGGGGCTAATCCATCCCTTCAGTCGCCCGGATGCTACAGGTCACTGCGCACGTATCGTGTGTACAAAACGTGAGTAAAAAGTGTCGTGTGTACAAAACGTGAGTAAAAAGTGTCGTGTGTACAAAACGTGAGTAAAAAGTCTCGTGTAACAGTGTATTTCTCATACACAAACATTGATAAGTACCTAAGATATTGTAAACATTGTTGAACACTATTTACAATCAAGTCAATTAGGATAGATTTTAAAGTTATTTCAACAACAAAAAAATTTACGTCCGCGCTGGCTTAGTGGTCATAGCGTCTGGTGTACCTAAACAGAAGACGTCGGTTCGAATCCTGCCCGCGGTCGGATTTTTGCTTCGCTAAAATAACTAAAAAGTGATGATTTAAATTATTAAACATGCCATGCCTAGCCAAAACGGTTAAATGTAGAAAGTTGTTATTTACACCTACAACCTGCTGTGGTTAAGTAATGCGATGTTTAACACTTTTCATCCACTTTGAACTTTAAATGGTTGGCATAAGGTGCACTAATCGCATTGACTCAATTTTATCACTTACGGCCGTATTTACGAATAAAGTACATAATAATATCTACCTACACAACCATTGCGGTAGTCCAAAGCCTGCAAGTATGATGAAAAATGTTATCACCAGTTAATTGCAATAAAATCGCCACGTGTTTCAGGTTTCGCCTATACTAATAATGACCTTGTATAGGTAAACACCACATGCATATAATTTAATAATGTTATTTAGTAAACCACATTTGACAAATGTATACATATATAAAGCAAGAAAATAAATGTTATAAATCTTAGAAAGCAATGGTAGACCCATCTCTAAATCGTACGGTAATCATTGCATGGATAATCAATCAATAGCAAGATCATGGACTCGGCTCCTAAATCGTTGAAATGTTGTGCCAAATATATCTATTTGTTTACTGTAGTGATTGTGTATATGAGAGTGCTGAGTGTGTATCTTTATTTAATATTTTCCTTATGAGTGAGTATACAAGTCTGGTATTGGTATATTTGGGCAATAGTCATCAATTTAGTTTTTTTATATACAGTTTCAGTAGGCGTTAAATAGTTAAGGTGAAAAAGTAATTTTACAATTTTATTCTGAGCAATCTGTAGAGGTTTTAAGTTGGTTTTTAAAGCTGAACCCCATACTTCAGTAAGGTAGGTCAGATGGGATTTTACAAGAGAGTTATATATAAAGTACCTAACTTGAGTTGGGAAACAACGAATTGTAAAGTAGAAGTATCGAAGTATGCCCATTATGGATGATAATTTTTTGCATATGTTTTCTAGATGTGGCTTCCAAGTTAGGTGATTGTCTAAGATGAGCCCAAGGTATCTTTCTGATTCTACTTGCCTATTGGTTCGTTATTAACGTGTAGTGCTTGAAAAGGCGGTACTTTTTTATTTTTAGCACTAAATATCATAAAATTAGTTTTAGCTACATTTATTGTTAACAAATTATATTGAAACCAAGAAGATAAGATATACCCAAGTAAAAGAGGCTTGTATCGTCGGCGTATAAAGTTACATCCCCCGATAGACCTATGTCTTTTATATTATTAATATATATTAAAAAAAGTAAAGGCCCAAGAACTGATCCTTGTGGTACTCCGTAAGTTATAATACTGGGGTGTATACATATAAGACAATGAAATAAAACTACCCGTCTATCTGTGACCGTGGGTACTGTAAAGAATCGGAATCATCGGGAATTAAATTATATGAATCTATGATAAAAAGGAGTTTTATTTCAATGGTATCTTGTGTTTTATCAATTCAGTAGCCTTTTGTTTTAAAATAATTGGAGTCCACTCCAAAGGTTATACCTACATATATTTTATAGATAATATTTCACCTTGAGCTGAAACCGTCTGCTCTGCAATCGATAGATGGTGTATGAGGAACTCTGCGAAGGCGCCCTTCTTCTCGAGCAGCTGCTGGTAGGAGCCGGCCTCGGAGACCTCTCCGTCCCGCAGCACCACCACCAGGTCCGTATGCGCCAGGTACGACACGTTGTGCGTCACCCACACGCGCGTCTTGCCCTTGAGCAGCCCGCCCGGGCCCAGCACCTGCAACGTGACGTCATGAGTACCTACGAGCCGCGTGACGTCACAGCGCGGGCCCCACCCCCCTCGCCACACCCACCTTGTCGAAGATGTGCTTGCCCACGTGCGAGTCGACGGCGCTGAGCGGATCGTCCAGGAAGTAGTTGTCCGCGTCGCAGTACACCGCGCGCGCCAGCGACACGCGCTGCTTCTGACCGCCCGACAGGTTTATACCTACGCACAAGATTTAAATAATTTCTAGTCTCATTCTAGTATTAAGAATCGGCTGTGTTAATTAATTATCAACTTTTTATTCATATGCCTCATGCCTCCAAAAATAATATACTACTGACACTTTTCTAGGGGCTATTTCATAAAATTAACAATACCTACTTAGATCAATCTAATTCCTTACCTTTTTCACCGATTTCGGTCTGGTCACCTCCTGGAAGAATCTGCAAATCTGTTGCAAGCGCACACGCATCTATAATATTATTGTATTTGCTTCTATCAAGTGGCTTGTCAAACAAAATGTTATTTTGAACTGTGGCGTTTTGTATCCAAGATTGCTGAGAAACGTACGCGATGTTGCCTGAAACAAACATATTTTTCCACTTTACTTAAGGATAGCGCCACCTTCTATCCTGTCTAAAGATAAAGTAAGGTCCTCACTAAAACTTATGACTGTTCCTCGTCCGAGGCGTATAATTAAATTAATTGTAAGTAAACGCTGGAGAAAGGGGTTCAGGATAGCGCTACCTTCATAGCGACTATGTCTGGCGATTACTACAAGTATAATAAATCATGATAAGTTTGTCTAAAACAACTACCTTTTATATTGACTCGTCCTGAAAGCTTATCCATGTCTCCGAGTAAGGCAGAGAGCAGAGAGGTTTTGCCTGAACCGACGCTGCCCACAACAGCTACGAGTGAGCCACGCGGTATATGTAGGTTCAGATTTTTCAGAACCGGTTTAGAATCATGGTCACCCCAGGTGAAGTAAGCGTTTTCTACCACAATTTGGTCCCCTGAAACAAAATCTTGTTTATTGCTGTCCTTTTATTTTGTCACAGAGATATTATGATCCAGCTAGGTACTTACTTACTACAACTGATACTTACTTTCGTCTAAATTGTGTTCTATAGCACTATTATCCAATTCTTCAGAATTCAAGAATTTATTTAGCCTCTTTATACTGACTGTAGTCTGTAAAAAAATATTACAAATGAGTTTATGATACACATTACATAGTTAATGTAATAAAAAATAAAGTAATGAAATGTACAAACCTGTATAATATCCGATATAACATTAGGGAGCATTGACATTGGAAACCGAAGGATATTGAAAAGCGACAATGCTACAAAGGCCCTTTTAGAATCGAGTACTTCTGTGTCGTTTACTAGCACAAAACACGCGAACGACATCAGCGATACCTAGTCAAAAGTTTAAAGTAGGTAAATACAGAATAACAGACAACAAGTAATTACAGACACGGTAAAATATCCATTGTTCTTGTGCGCTTGCAATCGTTCGTGACTTTATTATATTAACTTACTAAGAATGGTGTACAAATCCATATAAATGACATAGATGCGTTGAGATAGGCCTGTTTCCTTAAAACATTTAATTCTTTGTTTCTTATTCTTTCTATATGCTCCTGGAAGCTCGGTTCCCACGCGTACATTTTGAGAACCTAATTTATAAAAAAATATTTTTGTAATTAATAATTCGTAGAAATTGTCGATTTTAAGTTAAGTATCCTAAACCATACCTTAATTCCGTTAAGTACTTCATTCATAAGCTTAATTCTTTCATCTTTGTGGTGCATTAACTTTGATTGTAGTTTCTCTTGGAGGCCTGCTAATACTCCGTTAAAGGGCATGAGCACGATAATGACTGCTAATCCGGCCATTACTGAGGGTCCTAACACACCCCATAAAAAATACAGTGCTAATGAAATTTGCAGCGGTGCGGACCACAATAGATTTATAAAAGTCAAATTGCTGAACCTGTTGAAATTAATAATTTAAAACATGAAATATTACGATTGTAAGATAATCTGAACAGACTTAAGTACCTACTGGTGCTGAATGTAATTGGTACAGTGGGGGAGGTACAGAGAGTTCTCTGAATTCAATAGTAACACAAGTAAAAATATTGACATTTTATGTTAATAATGGATCTCGTTACAAATTAGGTAAAACTTAATTATACATGTTGGTCTCTATTGAATTCAGTTAACGAGAGATGTGTAGATACAAGTTAAAAAAAAAATCATACCCAAAAAGAAGAATAATTCATAGTTCGTAGTACACATGTATTTGTAGGCTTATCTAGTATTTTGCAGCAGAGTCTAGTTTGAATAGACATTGAAAGCTTATTTTAATTAGATACATCTTTAACGCTTGTCGTGGTCGTTACGAATTTCACGGATCCAATGACCATGAATATAAGGCAAGTGAAGGCATGTGCAGTTTTTGGTCGGTACGAGTCCGACATTGTACCACACCCAGGTGGTAGACAAATCACAAAAAAAGGCTTCGCTAATTAAAAACTGTTATTATTTCCAGTGACAACTAAAAACCATCCTTATGATACTTAGATATAGTTGAAAACAGAACGCAAGTTATTTTCTGCTCTAACATCTACGTTTTCCTTGTATCTTCTACCTATATTATTTTTAACTTTATTTGAGTTAGATAAAGACGGTGTTCCACAAAAGTAAGAATAAATAAAATTATAGGTAGGTATTGATGTAACATTATTTAGAAAAGGAAAAATTGGACCGCGGGCAGGATTCGAACCTGCGTCTTCTGGTTAGGTACACCAGACGCTATGACCACTAAGCCACCGCGACTCCTACCCGTCATGTCGAATTTTTCCTTCCCATACTGAATTTACGTCTTTATGGTGACGTCAGTAACACCTATTGAAGAGCAAGTTTTTGCTTTTCAACCGACACAACTTACTTTACAGTTAGTTCAATGTCGAACGATGCCACCTTACCTTCTAACTATCTTTTTGTATATTTTTGGCATTTTCCATGCTAAGATTTTAAAGTTATTTAGAAATTTTTTTCTTTTCTAAATAACTTTAAAATCTTAGCATGGAAAATGCCAAAAATATACAAAAAGATATTGATGTAACATGTTTTACCTGTCTACGTCAGTGGACATTAAGTTAATTATTTCCCCAACCGTGGATTCTTTTCTTGCAGCGTTCGACAAGCAAAGAGCTTTCTTATACACTACAATACAAAGTGCGTTTCTGATTTTTACGCCAACAGTAGATACTGTGATGAAATATTGTCCCAGTAACAGACTTTGTATGACGCCACATACAAACATACTGACTGCGTAAAGGTAACCTTTCCACATAGGTTCATTGCTATCAACAAATCCAATGAGATGTCTGCAATAAAAAACAAGATGATCAGTAAGGTAAACAGTCACTATTTAAGTACCCAGGAGATAAATATTAACTGATAAATCCTAAGTTCCCAACGCCGATTTTATTTCCATCCCTTAGACACATCCATGGACACCTACAGGTGCAATCTTACGCGTTGCACAGTACTTACTTAAGTATCTCTGGTGATGCGAATATAAGAACATCGTGGATCACCTTAAGGAATATAGCGAACAAGAATTGACCTCCGAAAGCTAAGCACACTGCTGGTAATATCGAGACTGGTTTTTTGTCCAACTTTCGACTCGCAGTGGCCGAAGTTCCACTGGGCGATTTATTCGTGGTCCTGAAACAAAATTAAGGAAATAATAAAATAAATCATCATCAGCGTAGCAGGTTTACTTGTCGGATGAAGATATTCCAAAGGTTTAAAATAAAAGACTATGTAGGTAGTGACAAGAATTGAGAAGAATATGCTGAGATGGTTTGGTCGTGCCGAGAGAATGGATGAAAGGCGACAAACAAAAGTGATTTATATGATGTGAGATTCTTCAAAAAGGTCAGGTGCGTACTACTTACTGGGTGTATGCACGTAGACGAAGCAAATGAAATACTTAGGTACGCAACAATCGTAGCAAGTGGCGTTTTTTAGTTTATGTCTTTCTCTATGACAATAGGCATGAGTGTAATAAATGTAAGTATTATATGAAATTACCCTGCAACCTAATTCCTCTCAATCTGAGAGACTCCCGTGCCGGACCCTGGCCTCTGCCGCTCTATTCTGGTTAATTCCAATATAATTGTGTGTTCTAAGATTAGAAAGGTTCTCAAAATCCCAGATTTCATAGCCACGCTGCCGCTGCCGGGCCGCGGCGTTGGTCCACCAGGGCCGCCTCGCATTGCAAAACGGCGTCTAAGCATACCTACTACTACTGCAAACTGCGGGCCGGTGCCGCTAGCTTGTTGTATGCGATTAGATTTTTATTATTAATTACTAATTAGTCTTAAAAACGACGTAAAATTCTGGATAACAATCTTTCATCATAATATACTTATGTGTATTTTCTCGTAACACTTGTTGCGTTGCAAGGCAGCTAGCCCTAATATGTGTAGGTACTAAGTCTCTAAGACTGAACGAATACTCGAACGAGATAAATTAACCGCTTGGAATTTGACATGGAACTTTTTAAGTACCTACTAGGTAGGTAGGTATGTCTATGTATCTCTCTCATCTTTAAGTCATACTATTCAAAAAGTATCCGTTGGTACATAGATAGGTACCTATTTGTATACACAATAACAACTTTTGGTCTGGTACTTACCAGATACGCACATATTCAACGTAAATTAATCGATCCGAAGTAATTTAACCACTGCTCCACTGTTCCTACTACCATGCTGCTTTTGTCTACCTAAATATTAAAATGTAGCTCCGATCTAGTCTCAGTCACTATAAATAAAAGTACCTAAATATTTTTCCTTGCTTATTATTATTTTTTTAAATCCGATCATTTCAATTCACTGACCGATGCATTTTTGTCGCCGCGAAAAAATGATGCAGAATAAAACAAAATGATTCTCTTTCTAACTTAAGTGAGCTGCAGGTTAGTTCGGTGAGCATGGTAGTAGGGTAGGGAGGCCATATTATCGAAGGATATTTTATGATACATATTACCGAATCATATGATCATTCCTTGCTCGCACACATTGTCATTATATAACCAATTCCTAATAATTAAAGTCAATTAATAAAGTAGGTAGATACTTATGTTATTTTAGAATCAATGCTTTATAATCGTATTTCTGCGAATTGCATGACTTTCTTGAATGTAACAAAAAGTTACTTGCTTCAACTTTATTTAATTGATAAATCGATTTTTTATGCCTAGGTGACTGGCCTGTTATCGTAAAGATCTTTACATATACATAGTAAGTATGTAAATGTACCTGTACCTACATGTAGGTGCAGTTTAAAGTTCTGGAAACTTGTCAACTTTCATAATAATGTTTTTAAATTTTTGTTCAGACTTTAGCAAGCTTCATTAAATAACAAATTTGCTATATTATGGGGGACATTATAATCTACTAAGTATCAGAACCGAACAAGCAGAAAAAACGTAAAAATGAAAGCGAGGTCGCAAGTCGCACGTTTTACTTTCATTATGATTGTAAAACCAACTTCGTTGCCGCAAATGACCTATCAACTAAATTGTGGACATTGATAGGCTAAACATTCTTCTGTTTCTTTTAAATCGTAACTTACACAATAAAAATAAATCTTATAGATGTTATCTTTAAGAATGTAAGTCTGTTAATGATTTAAAAGAAACGGAAATTTAGCCCAGGATACTATTCCGTAAGTATACATTTTGTAATATATATGTAAATTTTTCGATTAAGTACCATTGTAAATGCTGCCTAATACGTATTACGTTAAAGATATTTTACAAATTGATGCTTTTTAGAAAAGAACGTATGAGAATACCCAAGATATTAAGATCGCCTTTGTAGGTACATACACTCCAGTGATAAATAAAAAATAAACGTGCGCTAATTTTATACGAAAGCTGCCTCCAATTTTCTACAGGTTGCGTCATGGTATTTTCCCACCTTGCGGTTAAAACAATTTATTTGCATAAAATTAATAGATTGTGACCAGGACTAAAATATTGAGTAGGTAAGTACCTACTTTCAATACCCTAAAAACAATCCAATTTTACCTAGTATACCTACGAAGTCGCGGTTAAAAATATAGTGGAATATTTATAATCCTATCCTACTAATATTATAAATGTGAAAGTTTGTGAGGATGGATGGATGGATGGATGGATGTTTGTTACTCTACTCTACTGATTCGTCGGCGTGGTATTTTGTAAGTATGTACATCGACGTTTTACTGAAATAAACCTTCATCCATATCCTATCGGATGTTCAACATCCACAAAGAAGCCAATACTTACGTTCTTCGTTTCCTCAACGCTCTATGCCAGAATTTTTCAAATCTAGGAACAGCCTCTTTGGCGGTTAGTTCTGGGTGTAGCGGCCACAAGTCTTCCTCATTAAGACTTCTTCGAAAACCTGTAAAAGCGAGGGGGTCGAACCAGCTGAATGTTAACCGACTGGGGAACCCTGCATTATTCTCAGGCGATTGAATCTGTTGATTTTAGAGAAGAGAAAGAAAATCTTATATCCATAGTTATAATTATCTTAATGAATAAGACATGTTTATCCTGTTACATAGTTTTTTATTATAAATAAACGATAACTTGCCTACCTCTTCATAAGTGTAAGGTGTGTCTATAGGCGGCAAATCAGCGAAACAATTCAATAAAAACATCGCTATACAAAGCGTATAGAACACGATATAACTAGCAAAATTATATCGGTTATACGCGTCGTTGTTTGAACTATAATTGACGATCTCAGTCCTGAGCTGCTGTAACCCAGTGAAGATGAGTAGCAACCAAAATATGAACAGCACTCCTGAAGTCTTAACGCCATACTTTCTGTTGTAAAATAGGATTGTAGCTGATAACACCTGTAAATGAGATCGTTATCGTTGTTTGAGAAAACAGGTAAATAATAGCCAGTGTAGATAGGTGTTACCTAAATGTAGAACTCGTAAGGTGCAGATTGCGTAGCATCAGCTCTTCTGTTATTTAGGATAGCCCACGTAATGTAGGTACCTACCTATAACTAATACCCAACTACCATATCCATTGAACTTAAATGTTTGACGCAAAGCGATCATCAGACCATGCCATCAGACCTCGGCATCCCAACTTCTGGGTAATACCAATATTTTGAGGATAGACAGTTGTCAGGCTTTTTGAACTTCTGACTACCATGAACGTAGGTGTCGTAGGTGTTGGTAGGGCCGAGGGATTTATGTGATCTCCTCTCCGAGGCACGGAGGGGTCTCGGTGTGGTAAGAAAGGTCACCCATACACAGATGCGTGACTAGCGCAGCTTAACGTTGATTGGTTGATTAGCCATAGTCATTACTTAGCCATGTGCCCCCTTGTACACTGAGCTGGTAATGAAATAAATTACTATTATTAATGCTATGAACCTGGGGGCTTAGTCAAACTTCGGACACTCCATTAACACGTTTCGATTCTCGTAGGCACTACAACTACACAAACGAGATGAATTTCGTACACGCGCAGCATAACGTGTACTAGGTACACTGATTTTGCAAACAGCAAACACTACTACGAAGTGGTGGTGGAGGTTAGTGAGGTATTGAACGTAGGGAGGGCCGGAGAGTGGCCGTTCGACCTTATGTAATAAGGCGTAGACTGCAGGCTGCAGGGCGAAAGCCTCCCTTTCCTCCTTTAGTCCAGTTTTCAAAATTCACTCTTTTAAGTGTAGGGCTATCTATAGGTTACTATCCGCAATAATGTCAATAGCCGGTGGATAATGGCGCCGACTGCAATGTAACTGGAAGCTACCTTGTGCTCATGGATCAGAAGTCAATTTTTAGTTCCTGACGGCACGTTTGGCGTAGTGGATCGAAAGGTGCCTTTCGGTGTACGGGTCGTGGCTTCGATTTCCGCACGGAACAAATATTTGTATGAGCTTCCAGGTGGTAAGTAGTTCTTTGTATTTGTTTAGGTATGTAAAAAAATAATTCTATGGATATGCCAGTTGAGTATGTCTTATCTTAATTGTATTGTTTCAGTAAATAAAACTAATAATAGTAAACTTAGCAGTAAATTATTACTTACATTGCTAATAACATAAGTATAGAGATTTAACCATAGCACACCTGTATTTCCCGAAGGGTTGTTTTTTTAATTTATTATTTCACAAAATGATGAATGAATGTAATAATAATAATATTTTTGGGACATTTTACACAACACCATCTAGTCCCAAACTAAGCAAGCTTGTACTATGGGTACTAGACAATGGATATAATACTTATATACTTTTTTTTTTGTAAATACATACTTATAATACATAAGAAACACCCAGACAAACACAAATACTCATGTTTTTATCCACACAAATATTTGTGTCCTGTGGGAATCTAACCCACGACCCCATGATCAGCAGTCCGGCACTCGAACCACTAGACCACAGAGGTCAACAAAAAGGTGTGGTTCTAATCCAAATTCCAAGTTGCTTTTGAGAATTTCATAGAAAAATGCAATAACACTGCTCAACCTGGAAAGCGTACCCAGGAACTCTAACATAGCAGTCACGCTTACAACCACTAGGCCAATGAGGCAGTCAGTATTTATCAATATATATACAAGATATTCTATCTTACATAGGTGTTTCAATTTGGAGTGATGATTTACTGTTCAGAGTAAAAAATACATTACATTATTTCTTTAGAAAATACTCACAAAGGTTAAAAATTTTATAACTGGATCATAATAATCAGCATCAAAAACTTCCTTTTCCTCTTTGTATGCTGTATAAACAACTTCTCCAAGGTTTATAATTTGTAAAATGGTTAATACAATTGTTACAGCGAGCTTGCTTATGTTTAATTTGTTCCATGGTATATTGCCCTCCTTGCTGCTTACTATATGGTACATGGCAATCATAGCTCCTAGCCACAGAAACACACATGGTATCCACACAAGAACTGTTGCTTGAAAACATGGTGTAAAATCTGGGTTATCTGTGTACCATGTAAGATTGCTATTCTAAAATAATATTAATAATTTGTAATTAGCAAAACTAAGTTGCACTAATAATAATAATTGTGGTAATATAAATACATCAGGATTACACATTTCTTGCAAAACCTTTTGATGAGCAAGACTGTGAATTTATCACAAAATTGACATTCTATCAATGAGTAATACCCACATAATGACAGAATGCAATAAAATTGCACAATATTTTGATGCGATATCGGTAAATTATAGACCAAGAACTATGATGGATAATTTCTTGGCCGCTATATTGTTATGGTTACAAGAACCTAAATGCTCTAAATATGTGCAATACACATATAACAATATCCATTAATCGTATTATTCATTAAAACAAAGCACAAAAAGTCAAAGAAATAACACTCAATTTACAGATCTACAAACTATAATTACTTTTTTTTTTGTCAAGAGTACAAACCCAAAAAGCGGATCCACAGTAGTAATCCAGAGAAGAATTTTTGGTCATTTTACTAGTTCTTCACAAATTCAAAAACTTTTAAATTTACCGCATAGCCGCACTCACATGTCACAAGCACCTAGCATGAACAATAATTACAAATGACTAGAGGTGAGTCGTTCACGAATGAATGCTTCAAATGGACTACTTCAGTTGGTCTCGTCATTCGTCCACTAGTTCAGTTGTACTTCAAATAGTTCTTTAGGTCTTTAGAACAGTGTCTATCATAGACTACTATTTATGTGTCTATTCTAGTCCACCGGCCGGGAACGAGAACGACCCAAACGAAACACAAAGGAGGAGGATTATGAGAATTTAAACTTTATTGTTATTCCAACAGCATAGCGATGTTGTCACCGGGTCAGAAGAGTTTGTAGCATAGCGTAGCACTACGATTTTAATTACGATAATAATTATATTTTACATTCACGTTTGTTCTAGTTGGAAGGGAAATCTGTGGTATAATTTTAATTTTTAACGTGTGTGTCGTATCTCAGCTGGTCTAACTAGCTTGCGATAAGATAATTCATTCAATGAACTGTTGAGTTAAAACCTATTCCATAACTATAGATGAAATAGTGAATGAAAACCGAACGATAAAGTTTGATGAGCTACTGAACTATTGAACTAGAAGGTTATAGTTCACTTTAATGAAAAGACACTATCTTTCAGTGACACATGCGCATGCCTACATTAATGACTTCGAACTTCGTTCTCGTTTTCATTCCATTTTCATTCTGATGTTTTTTTTTAAATTTCTTTCATGACCATGGATACAAGTCTTTCAGTCGAATCATTCTGATCAGAACAATAAACTTCCACTTTCAGGTTATATTGTGAAATTGAGGTTATATTGTGAAATTGATTCCACTTGAGTATGCCAAAGGAGTACATCAAGACTGGCATGACCCAACCATTGAAGGTACGCACCTTGTTTCCGCCTGACAGAAGGCTTTTTAAGACCTTTGTCAGACGGCCAAAGAAGCGCTCTCGCAACGATTATTTCATGTCAGCCTCGTTTATGCCTAATGCCTCCGACATGCCCAAGTACTTGTAAGTCTCCGTTGAGGCAAGGGATCTAAGTTGTGTGGAGTCTGAGAGTTGTATTCCCTCAGAATCCACAATCTCCCCTCGCTTTACATGCATGACTGCACATTTCTCCACACCGAATTCCATTCTGATGGAGTCACTGAAGGTTTTAGTTACCTTCAGCAAATCCATCAGATGTCGATCAGAGGGAGCAAAGAGTTTTAGGTCATCCATGTAAAGGAGGTGAGATATCACCTGACCACCCCGCCCCAACCGGTAGCCCAGCCCTGACCCCTCTAGTAGTGTACTAAGAGGATTCAGGGCCAAGCAAAACCACAGAGGACTCAAACTGTCACCCTGAAATATACCACGCTCAATCCTGATCGGTTCACTGATTCTCTGAATTTGTCGGCATCCTGGGTAACGAAGGACTCATAATCAAAATCAAAATAGTTTTATTTTCATATAAACCATATACAGGCACTTATGAAATGTCGAGTCTAGGTGCAGGTGCACTGTCCTCCATTGCCCCATGCATGACTACAGGAAGGCACGTAGAGTAGCATCTACTTTATACAGCTCCAGCACCCTCATGAGCCATGCATGGGGCACGGAGTCATAGGCCTTCTTGTAATCTATCCAGCATGTCGACAAGTTCTTTCTAAATCGGCGAACCTGTTGGCTAATGGTCATATCTAAGAGGAGTAGCTCCTTAGTACCACGGGAACTGTTCCTACATCCACTTTGAGAAGCAGACATTATTAAATTTTCATCAATATGAATCAATATGATTAATCGATTATCAACATCACTAATTTTTAACAGCGAGTTTGCGTATTTTGTAAAACGGTAAAACCAGATACAAAAAAAAGCGGCGTTATAACCTTTCACAAGTAAGTAAATTTTGGATATAAAATGTCTCGATCGCTTGTAAAATGAAGCTGATGCTGAAGCATATAATTACTATTTTATATTAAATACTTCAAGTTCTTATTTTATACTTTGTCACATTATAGTGTAATTTGATCTCAGTTTTCATTATTCTATTTAATAATTATAATCTTGGAATAGGGTTGTGTAAATGTTCCATATCGATAATAACTTGATAATTTGGCGATGCGACAGTGAATAATTTAGATACCTAAGTGTCTCAAAATACAAAGGGGATAGAACTGGCATATTGACCCGCCCGCCGTTTTGATTTGTTTTCGAAACCGCGTCGCACTATAAAAGTGTTATTGGGTAGAGGACACGTATCATTTATAAAATATTTAGATAAAAAGGATAAATATAAAGGAGACGATAATTACGTATAGGAAATAGCATTAAAGAGATCAATCTATCGCAGTAAGCAATGCAGATAATCGACTAATTGTATTCGATCGGACATCTCTAAATTGGACGCGACCCCCCAACCGCCTCCAAATTTCCATTCCATTCCATCCATTCATTTCTTCAATGCATCAATCATTGAAATCCGTAGACTATTAAGGTTATACCATAGACTACTAATATTAGGGTGATACCTTCATGCCGTAGACAGAAGAAAGATAGTTAATAGTTTTCTCTGTTTATGTTGAAATCATTCCATTTTTGTAATTATTTTTTTTTTAATTTATTTCATGACCATGGACCATTTTTGTAAGTACTCACAGTGTGACCAGATTCAGTATTTTAATACTGTTTCAATATATTATAATAACGACTTTTTCAAATATGAATATTTTTATGGGTATATTGCCGGATGACAGGCGGATCGCCACTGCCGTTGTAGGATTATTAAACTATTCAATAAATAATCAATAATTTACAAAACAAGGTTTATACAAGGTATTCATAAAACTGAAAACTTAGAATAGGTAAAGATTCTTAGTTTTCAGTTGTATGGATAGTTATGTAGATAGGTACATTCAATACTTTCGGGAATGAATTACAAATAGTATTGACTCGCCCAATAGGTACCTACGCTTTGTTTGGATGAAATGATTTTCTGCTCTGCACTCTACTTAATCTTTGAGGACGTCCTGACAAAAATTCGGGAACTTCCCCAAATTAGTAATACGTTTTGCCAACATTTAAATAAAGTGCTTTTTTCTTTGTTTTATCTTATTTGACGCATCCCTCCGGACAGCATGTCTAGCTTTCAGCAAAGTTATTTGGCAGAGTGGTATCTTGTTCAGTAACAAGTAACAAGTCCTAACCTTAATAAGAGACAGCTTCTTCACTAGAGGAACACTTTTCTTCTGTCAATGAACACCAACAACAAATCTATTATAGGCTTAAGTATATAAAAAAAAACTATTATAGAAATAAAAGCAAGGTGTTTAAAATGAAGGAGGTGGAATAAATTTTTACTTACTCGAAAATAATGTTAAAATATAACTAACATTTATAGCGATGATTGATGATGATTATTCGTTATACGTTAGAGGGGCTCGTACCTAAGTTGTAACTACGCTGATCAACAGATCTGCAAGGTTAAGCTGCGCCAGCCGCGGTCAGTCTGTGGATGGGTGACCATTCTTAACATATTGAGACTCCTCCGTGCCTCCGAGAGCACGTAAAGCAGTCGGTGCCGGTTGTTATGCGAAAACCTATGACAATCGTTAGTAGTAGTCAGAAGCCCAAAAAGCTTGACAACCAGTTTATTGGTTATCAGGATGTCGGTATTGCCCAGAAATTGGGTTGCGGAGATCTGATGGCAGTCGCTTCGTGTAAAATACTAATATTCAGCCGCATCTGGTTAGTCTGTAAGCTAACACCATTATAGTTGGGAAAAGGCTCTGAAGAAGAAGACTAAGTCGGTATATTTCAGTATTTTTTGGAGATGCCTCGGTATTTTCGTAAAAAATAATCTGGTCACACTGAGTACATACTTACTCAGTAGGTTAGGTCACTACCCAGTACTGTGAGTGTGACTGTGAGTGAAACGAAAGTGTGAACTACTATACAGTCTAGTCTATGGTGTGAACTGTCATGTCAAATAAATTAAATGCTGATTCTGTTTCTTTCAGGATATTTTTGTGGTATTAGCCGAATACAACGTAGTAATTTTGTACAAAAGCGTATCATAGACCTAGATCAAATTCAGAAATGCGCTCTTCGTAAGGTTTAGATTTTTGTTGTAAAGTACCAAGAAGGGTTATTTTTCCAGCGATTGATCATCGGAAAAAGTAACCTTGTTGATCAGTTTTTTACAATGGCAGAGTATTTAGCTGCTATATTTGGTACAGAAAAGGATAAGTAAGTATAATTTTATTTTATCTACAGCTAGTCATATGATTGTCCATATTTATAAATATGTAGAATCTCTTCTGACATAATTTTGCATCATGACGCTAAGTTGCCTTTTAAGAGAGGTGACTCCTTGACCGATCTTTTTTCAATTTTCCAGACTTTTGCTTTTTAAAAATCAAGATCCCTACTGGATTCCTCGTGTTATGCTTTGAGTTCTTGATATTATACTAATTTTGTTTTATAATTATACTATTTTTACGGGCACTAATTATCTTTACAGAGTTAACTGCTCCTTTTACTTTAAAATCGGAGCATGCCGTCATGGTGACCGTTGCTCCCGTATTCATAACAAACCGACATTTTCACAAACGGTGCTATTACAAAATCTTTATGTGAACCCTCAGAATTCAGCCAAATCTGCTGATGGCAGCCATTGTAAGTTTATACAGTTTCCCTACATTGAAAGAAATTATATTCCTTCCAATATTTTGTTATACTTTTGCCACTTAAGAACATAACTGTTGCTAGCATTCATAAAAGTAATAATTTTTAATATGGAGATATACCTATAAATACTCAAATATGAAAAATGTAATAGAAATGCAGTGATTAGCATGGGGGCCTGTGCAAGTGACAGTGACAATAAACTGGCCTCGTCACATTGTTGGTGATGCCATTGGCATGTTGTCTATGAGTATATACTGTCTGAATAATACATTTACCAGAGTGCTTTACATAGAAGATTTACTTTAATGTATAAAATATATCTATTTTAACATAGGGTGTTTATATCACAATACAAAATGATTGACAGAAATAATGTGTTGAATCAATTAAAACTTCTTCATAAATTAAGTCAATTATTATTTGAAATCAAATTGGTAAAGCATTGGGACATCACTAATTCATTAGCAATAGAACTCTCAAAAATAAAATAAATGGTTGGAAAGAGTATAGTAATCAATAATTTGTTTAATATTTGTATAGAAAAACCTTGCCATAGTCTTTCTAAAAACTTGTTTTAATTCTTTTAGTTTATAAATGTACCCTGTGAATTCATACACTTCCCATTTTATTTAAGACTTAAAAATAATTTCTTGTTTACAGTGGTTGTGGCCAATGTATCCGATGAGGAAATGCAGGAACATTATGACAATTTCTTCGAAGATGTGTTTGTCGAGTGTGAAGACAAGTATGGAGAAATTGAGGAGATGAATGTGTGTGACAACCTTGGTGATCATTTAGTTGGAAATGTGTACATTAAGGTAAGTTCTAATAATGATAAAAATATATGAATAAATCTGAAAATAAAGTCAGATTGATTACTTTAAAGGTATGTGTAACACGTTATCTTTCACATGGTTAGAAAGTATTTTCGAACAAAACTATGTGGATATTATTATTGTTTATTACATACCTACATGAGCATGGAATTATGAGCATGCTTATTTCTGGCACATCAATATCAGTGAGTTAATTACGGTCTGTAAAATGTTGATGAAACTCAAAATGAGTAGATGAATTTCAGAAGGTATGACATGTTTGAGATCCAAATACATATGACTTTTCACACAATAGGTACTCACTAGTAATTTATACGGGGTGGAAGGGACATCGACGCGCAACGGCTTACCATGACTTCAGTACATGATTCTGGACCCCCCTGCGTTGGAAATTTTCGTCGGCTTTTTCTTAAATTTTACGTTTTCTTTGCAGTTTTTTCAACTTTAAACTGTATAAAATCATTATTTCTATCTAACCCAATAAGAATTTTAATTAAAAAGTCATTAATTCACTTTTGTTCACTAAAAAAAGCATTGTAAATTAAACTCGAAGGATCTTCTGGTCAGCTGTTTCCTTTGAAACAGTTCACTTGCGAGTTGTAAAATTTAAGAAAAAGCCGACGAAAAATTCCAACGCAGGGGGGTCCAGAATCATGTACTGAAGTCATGGTAAGCCATTGCGCGTCGATGTCCCTTCCACCCTGTATGTATTCATCATCATCACAAGCATACCCATTTACTGTCTCACTACTGGGCATGGGTCTCCAATGAGAAGAATTAGAGGGTTAGGCTATAGTCCACCACCCATAGCCTACTATGGGTTAGTAGATTTCATAGGCCATTGTGAAAATCAAGCATTCCTCACAATATTTCCTTCACCATTTATGAGATAATATTTATATTAGGATATTAAGTATTTATATATTGAAATGCTCTAACACTGAAATTTTATGAATTGTATTTGATAGCTGCTGGTGACTAAGCAGGAAAACCTTTTTATCTTGAATCCTTATTTATCAGGACTTTGTTGATAGGTTTGTAAGATTGGTAATTTGTTTTTAGTTCCGTCGTGAGGAAGACGCTGAGAAGGCGGTGAACGACTTGAACAACCGTTGGTTCGGCGGTCGGCCGGTGTACGCCGAACTTTCACCCGTGACGGACTTCCGTGAAGCTTGCTGTCGCCAGTACGAGATGGGAGAGTGCACCCGCAGTGGTTTCTGCAACTTCATGCATTTGAAACCTATATCAAGAGAACTCAGGAGGTCTGTGAAATGTTAATTTAGTATAATTAAATTGCTTCTGGAATAACTTGAATAGTCAGACTTAAGTATCTATATTTGTAAACAAAATTTTCTGTCCCTTGAAGTAATATGGGAACTTGCAGACTTGGTATAAGTTAATTGTGCATGTACCAACTACATGGCTATAGTCATAAATTTCTGGAATTATGTCCTGTCCTCGATGGTTCACCAAATATGACCATGTTATCAGTATATATATTGGGGCTTAAATTACATTAGGCTTACAGGATAATTCAGTTTTTTTTTTTATACCACTAAGGTAGCAATCAAGCATACAACCCACCTGATGGTAAGCGGTTACCATAGGCTATAGAGATTCATTCTGCATTAACAAATACTTATATTAGTGCAATATGTGATCTAGTTTGCTTATTTACAGTACTTCACTATGTTGTGGATGGTTATAATATAATTGTAAATACTGTGTTTGGGACAATAATATTAACAAATAATTGCAAATATAACATAATTATTATCATAATAATAGTAACTTAATTTATTTAAAATAATATTGTCTGGTTTTTCTGAAGAACTGGCTGGTCTAGGCCAATTTTATCACAGGAATATTGGCAATTGTGAATTCGAAATAATATGTATCTTATTAATTTCTCTCGCTAACCCAGTCTGGACTTCCTAATCCCGCTGATTCTGAGAGGAAACCCGTGCCCAACAGTGGGATTATAAGTGGGTTGTTGAAAATATGATATGTATATTCAGCGGCATCTGGAAGCTGAAAGCTAACCCCGACATAGTCGGAAAAAGGCTTTGAGGATGATAATGATATAATTTCTTTAGAGGTCATAAGTATTTAATTGTTTTTAGGTATTTGTATTCTCGACGCAAGGGGTCCCGTCGCTCCCGCAGTCGGTCTCGCGACCGCCGCCGCCGCTCCCGTTCCCGCGAGCGCCGTCGCGAGCCGCCGCGCAACTCCCGCTCCGGCCGCTACTAACCGTGAGGTTCACACGGATACTATACCACTCAACTTCTGCTGTCGAAAAAGAAACCCGCATACAGACAGATACCGTAAACTATCAACGGGCCTGTAACTATCTTAGTACAATATTTTATATATTTCCAAGTTTATTGGATGATTGATTTGTAAGTGTGATTGACTTTCGTAAGATAATTACTACCGGTGCCTGACCCCGGCGCCCAAATTAGTTTTACAATTGTTTCTTCTAATTGGTACCTTACTGGGTTTATATTGCAGTAACATACAGTTAGTCTTACTCCACAATACAAGATTCATTTTCAATTTAATTACATGTTTTCTTGAATATTGTCCATTTCTTATAACGTCATTATTTGTAAAGGACTCTGGGTTATTGCAGTATATTAATAAGGAAATGTGGACTACGAAAAAATAAATATAAATTAAAATTTCTATAATACTATTCTTTATTTACTAAAGTTTGTTGTACTATTTAAAACCTTAAACCATTCGTCGTCACGACTTGAAATAGTAGATGTCACATATGAATGATATCAATGATGTGAGTATTAAGTAGGTATTTTATTGTTAATGTATAATAGTGATTCTCCATAAATATCTTCCCAAAAAACCATATTGTCTGAATTTGGGTTCCGCGTACATTGGAGGTCTTTTCCTATAATAAAGTAATTTCGTTCAGATTCTTTGAATGCTTTCCATTCTACAACTTCGCTCGTCGTAGGTTTCCTGCAAAAATACAATTGAATGTTAGATGGATTTCATTTAGTAAATATAAATTCGTTGTTATCTATAAAGCAGACGTTCAAAAATATATGAAATATATAATTTAAATAATTAATAATTTCAACCATAATCAGATTAGATACAGGGTCAAATAATTGAAAAGTAATTTTATTCATCGGCAGTTTTTCCCGAGATGAACTCTTAGGACTTGATACTTTGAAAATTATATAATTACCCTAGGTAGAAGCTATATCCTAGATACCTAATACGCTAGCATACACACCTATATTAAAAGATTCTTTAAAGATGAATTATTGCAGCCAATTGTATTAAAATATAAGTTTTGCTTACCCTGTTTTAGCAAAATTAGTCCACAGTCGCACGAACTGTTTAATAATGCTTCTATATTCGTCCGTCAATGGTAGGTCCAAACATGTTACATTGAACAAATACGGTAATTCATCAGCATGACAAACTCCTTTTATGGATTCCATATTATAAGATTTTTTGGTATAGTTTCTCTCAGTTTCTGCAATAAACTTGTACAAATAAACTGGTTCACAAACATGCTGAGCATGATAACGTGCATATCTAATGATATTGTACAAAAATACTCGGTCCGTTTCTAAATCCGTATATTCTTGTAAAACTTCTACAGTGATCTGTTTGTCGCTAAAGTAATGCTTTCGTATCCTTTCATCAGCTTTCTGAACTTGTTCTGGTGGCCATTTCAGTTTCAATTCTCTCGGTACAACAGCGCCAGGAGAGCTAAGAAATTCAGCGATATAGGGTAGTTTTCTTGATATTTCTATACCATCGCCTGAAGTATATCCTAATATTACAGGTACTCTTGCCATATGGCAATTTTTCACTAATTCTATAGGTAAATCCAAAAGGAATTTGTTTTCGTTAGGACCGGCTTTTTCAACTACTGGGCCAAATAGAATACTGTTTGATAGGTCATTGTATTTTAATTCTAAAATTGGTAACTGAATATTAACTAGTGATGAAGCGGGCACACTCCTTAGGAACTCTAAAAGCTCTGTTGGGTCTTCTGTGTCCTTCCCTAGAAGTTTCCCCAATTGAAAAGCTCGCTGGCGAGCATATAAGTTGTAACTCCACTCATTAAGGCATACACCGCTTTGGCAAATGGCTTTATGAAATAATCCAGCACTCATTTTGGATACTAGATGACAGGATACCGAAGCTGAGCCTGCGCTACAGCCAAAGATGGTTACATTTTTGGGATCACCTCCGAAAGCTGCGATATTCGTTTTCACCCATTTTAAAGCGAGTGTTTGATCTTTCAATCCGGCGTTACCGGGAACTTCGTTAGTATCTAAACATAGGAAACCCAATACTTCTAGTCTATAATTAATGGTAACCAATACGACCTCATGTGCCATAAAAAACTCAGGGCCGTAGAAATCTGAGTTGCCGGAACCTGTGTAAAAGCCGCCTCCGTGGATCCAGACCATTACGGGCAGAGGTTTAGGTGGCGTAAGTGTTCTAGTGTATACGTTGAGGTAGAGGCAGTCCTCGCTGCCGGGCTCCATGCGGTTCATGCGTTCGTTGAACTGCGGACAAACGGGGCCGTGCTGTGACGCGTCACGAATGCCCTGCCATGGCTCCGGAGGCTGCGGCGCCTAAAATGTTTATTAAGCCTTATTTTTGATCTGTAACCTTTATTTTTTCCATAACGCAAATACCTGATATTGCTCAAGACACGTAGACAGGAAATGTTTGCCAGTTGCCGTATCTACTTAGTTGGTAAGGTACTTAAAGCACAGAATTGGTCCTCGAAATGGAGGTTCTAATAGAAAGAGTTGTTCATCATTATTCTGCCCTTGTCCCACATTCGTTCGGCGAAGTAAAAAGGTCATAGTATGAAGAGGTAGCAGAACGTGGAGACTGGACGGTACAGCTCAGTACCTATCGCGAAAAAGAAGAAGCGAGGCCTTTGAGAGCGAGTTGGGCAACATAAGTTAGGTACAGTCAGCGTCAAATAGTTAGTGACACTCAGGGTATTCAAATAAATAGACGCAACCAAAAAGTCAATAATATCGGTACAAACAAAGTTTCCATATTGTTGTCAACATTATAGTCGCTCAAAAGGTCGAGACGTTTAAAACGTCATATAGATAGGTTCAGTCAAACCGTCATAAATATGGTAACAGTCATCCCGCCAATGGTATCCAAGCATTCTAAGTGTTCAAAAATATGGAACACATTAGAAAAATAAACCAGCATGTTATAGAAATAAACGGTTTCCCAAAGACGAAAACCTCTTTAGGCAATGTAGTGTTATTTGCATGTTATTCTATTTATCTATCAGTAATATCAATGTCAAGTGCAAAACTAAAGCAAGCTAGAAATATGGCTACGCATTAGTGACACCACAAAACATCGAATTATATAATATAATAATATAATATTTTGGGACATTTTACACAACACCATCTAGTCCCAAACTAAGCAGAGCTTGTACTATGGGTACTAGACAATGGATATAATACTTATATACTTTTTTTTTTTTTTTTGTAAATACATACTTATAATACATAAGAAACACCCAGACAAACACAAATACTCATGTTTTATCCACAAAAATATTTGTGTCTTGTGGGAATCGAACCCACGACCCCATGATCAGCAGTCCGGCACTTCAACCGCTAGACCACAGAGGTCGTCATATTTGAGGGAGGAAGGTGTCTCCGTAACAGATATTTCAAATGAACTGGGAATATCTTTCGTTTTAGATGTTACGTGTGATCTCTCTAGATCCTCATTTCTTCATATTCGCACATATATATATAAACAAGCACACAGCCCGCCTGATGGTAAGCAGTCGAAAACTAGAGAAAATTGAAAAGATGCAAGCGATTATCGACCTTATTGACATTATTTTATTGCTTATTTTTAGTTATTCCACTCTACCTTGTTTATGTTTAAAATAGCAGTTTTTGAGTAATAGTCAATAAGGTTGAAAACTTTGCACCTCTTTTTTGCAAGCACTATCGAGTCTAGTTTTGTCGACGTTCATTGTTAATTAAAATAAAATAAAATGATCATGATATTGAATCATATATTTTAATTATGCATTCTTGCTCTATGAGATATATAGTCATACTCATTATCAATGAGGTTTAGGTACATCTATTTTCAGTCAGCTGTATATTGCTAAGTATCGTAAACGGCTATGCACGAAATTCTTACAAAACAAAAGACATGTCTATGACGTCATGCTTAAAATGAAAAGGACAGCAGTAGTTTCCTTTCATTTTTGTGTATAAATGTTTTCACATTAATTGATGTGAGAAATAATATTTAAAATGTATAGCAGTAAAGTTTATTTTTCTAATATGTTCCATATTTTTGAACACTTAGAATGCTTGGATAGCATTGGGGGGATGACTGTTACCATATTTATGACGGTTTGACTGAACCTATCTTTATGACGTTTTAAACGTCTCGACCTTTTGAGCGACTATAATGTTGACAACAATATGGAAACTTTGTTTGTACCGATATTATTGACTTTTTGATTGCGTCTATTTATTTGAATACCCTGAGTGTCACTAACTATTTGACGCTGACTGTACCTTCACTACGCGAATACCAATATAATATTCATTGTCTTCAAGTGAATACTAATACGTATCATAAGGTACGAAGCTTTCGTTTGAAGTGAAAAAAAAGTCAACCTATAGATAGGTATGTCTACAATTGCTACTCACTTTGAATCTTAATTCACCAAGCGGCGGCTTTGCATATGGTATGCCTTTGAACGCCACATAATTCTCGACATCACGGCAAATGACTCCCTTCAACTCGCCTTGCTCGATCTTAACAAGAGGCATGTTGCGACTAACACTGTAAATAGCAGTAACTTGAATATTTATAGGATTTAGGTGATTTGGAAAAAACAAGTCAATTATACGGTACCTAAGCAACGGCTAAATGAAACCTGTACCTACATGGGTAAATTTAATTTACCGCGTGAAACTGTCTATTGGTCCGATGCCAAAGTATATTCATTTATGTACATAGGTATATACCTACTGCATGTAGTTAGAATTAATAACCTTGTCTTATGAATGTGAATATTAGAATGTTATACATAGCTAGGTAGGTAAGTAGGTATAATTAGTACCTACATAATACAAACTGTAAGTATACTGAACGCTGTTTGATTTTTAATTGGGTAACTATGTAAATATGTGGCTATCAACGTTTTAGATATCAGTCTCTTGCAAACAAAGGGATCATGCGTTTGACTGAAATAAGTCCTATCACGTATTTTCAATTGGAATTTTATGCAGTATTGCTCTAGATCCAATTATAGCTAGTTATTAATATATTGTACCACGGCACGGGTCTCCACACAGGTTGAGAGGAGTCGGTTAATAATAGGGGTTAAAGTATGAAATGGCGGTTTTTTGTAATAGGTACTCGAAGTACCTATTATTGACATAGAACCTTTATGGTTTGAGATTTTTGAATGAAACTTTTTTCACATGGTACAGACACCAGCAGGTCAAGCTATCAAAAACTGTCAAATTTTCCCAATGGAATATGAACCTTATTGTTTTGTGTTAAAGTTGAAAATCAATTAAAGAAATTTGACAGGTTGTGGTAGCTTGATGTGCTGGCCTTTGTACCTATGAAGTTCTTAAGAGTTCCAACGCGGAACTGACGCGGCAGAAACAGCTCGCAATATCAATGTTGCGTTTGGAGAGAGGACTGCTAATGAACGCACCGTGCGATTTTGGTTTAAACGCTTTCGTGATGGAAACTTTGATTTGAAGAACGAACCACGTGGAAGACCGCCCACACTGATGAATAACAATTAATTGAAAGAGATGGTTGAAGCCGATCCGAGCCAAATTACCCAGGAATTAGCGGCATGGTTTAACGTTACCTTACCAACAATATTCGCTCATTTGCGTAAAATCAATAAAAAAATTAATATGAAAAATGGGTGCCTCATGATTTGACTGATCTGCAGAAAGAAACGCGTGTTGAAACTTGTGTTGCCTTGTTAAATCAATACAGAAATATTGGATCAAATTGTGACATGTGATGAAAAGTGGATTCTTTACGATAACCGTAAGCGAAAAATGCAATGGCTGGCCCCAGGTCAAACGCCGCAACAGTGTCCTAAAGCAAAGCGTACCAATAAAAAGATAATAGTAACTGTTTGGTGGTCTTAGCATGGTGTTATACACTATAGCTTTCTCCGATGTGGTCAAGCAATAACGGCAGATGTCTAGGTACTATGCCGAACTCCGAACAACCCTCCTGAGCACTCCACAGTAATACAATCCATGTCAGTGGACGCTGACGTCATAGAAAGCGCGCGAAAATGGGATGGCGGCATCGGCATCAAATCGCGAATCCAGACTTTACATTCATTATCACATTGCACCGAGTCTGATCTTGAAATTTATTTTAATCTTCTCTTCTTCTTTGCTTTTCTTTATACTTATATCTATTACAAAATTGCCAGGTACCTAACTTAACATAGACAAGTACTTACAGGCTAATCGTTTTACTAGTCTCTTCACGCGACGAGCAAAAATTACAACACATTGATCGCCAATGCATATTTAAATCTGTATTACGTATGTAAAGGTATTAAAAATGACACTACCAATTATTATTAATATGCTTCACTTGCAATCCTATATTTAGCACTCGACGAGAACATGCGTTGTGTTATACTTAGGTAATGAACGAATGGATTGCTGATGATTGTTATCTCTACGTATACCTATTTGAAGTAGGCTACGTTTATACATTTTATCTTTTAGCTACAATATAATATTATCTACTTTATATCTTGTTTGAAGAAAATGTTGTGAATCAGAATGACTGCCTAATCTTATTAAATTTTATCTATAACTGAAGCTGAACTTTGAAACTGTTATGATAAGCTTAGTAAGTATTTGTGTATGTGTGTCTTTAAATAAAACTGTCTCATTAATCTAGTGGTCGTAAGCGCGTTTGCGCACTACTACCAGAGGTTCTGAGTTCAATTCCTGGGTTGAGCAGTGTTATTGAGTTTTTCTTAGTCGCAGCTCGGAGTTTGGATTTGTGTCCGGTAAATCGTGATAGGCTCGCCCCAGAACATGGGATCGAAACTATCCGGCAAACTATGGGTGTACATTAGTACATCTCTGCCTTTCCCTTCGGGTGATGGTATTATTATTAATTTAATTTTTACTAGAATAAAAAAATGATTAAGTACTTTGAAGTCTCGCGGAAACACATTTTGTTAAACATTATTATTTTAAGTAACATTTTTAATATTAATATCAGTAGGTACGTGTCAGTTGTTTCAAAATCTATCTAGTAGCTTCTGCGGTATGTGCATCCAACAATCAGACAGATACACAAAAAATGTTTTTGGCTTTGTTACCAATATTAGCAATTTTTTTAATATAATATTAATGTTTATCATACGTTCCTTTATGAGTAAATACTTTTAAGTACATAAGATTAATATTGTCGTTAATATTGATAAATATTGTCGAGTCATATAGGTACCTATATTATGTCTGATAGGTAAGCAACTGTATAAGTCCAAATTCCTACTTGACGGAGCTCACTGTGCACAGGACTGTCTAGTTTGGAATGTACTAGAGATGAGGTATATAATAGGTAGGTAGCCTACTCAATTACAGAGGTGTTTGATATGGTGGAAATCATGTGCCACTACTAGGAAAATGGTGATGATGCCGTGTAAGAAGACAAGCAGCAGTAAGCTGTTACATAGATAAGTAACATAATATTTTGTTTGCTTGTTTGTTTCTTCTGTCTTTTTGCTCAACTATCAATATTTATATACCTAGGGAGACATTTGGAAGGTACTCTGTAGTGTCATTATTTATTAAGTTAAGCTTAGATAAATTTACACAAATGATATTCAAAACCAAATTCAATTTTATTAAAAGCAATCTAATATATCAATCTAATATTTATGATTCCCTGTTTTAATAAACAGCCGGTATTATGCAAATAAATGTAGGTAAAAATTATGAAACTGTTTCGTAAATCAAATGAAATGGGAGTAGTAGGATCATTAAAATACTTTTGATTTGAAAATAGACATAAACTTTATATACCTAATACCTACAACAACTTCGTTGCCTGAGCATAAAATCGGGGACCCAAAAACAGTAAACTACCTATCTCTATCTCTATATACCTACTCGATTTTAACAAATGAGGCGCCTTTGCCTTCGTCTTAATCCAAATAGTATCGTATGTAGTAGACACTGGATGAATGGTTAGTGTACGGTTTGTGCCTTTCTTACTACTCGCACCATCTATAGAATCGACGAAATACTTAATCTATGTTGATGTGAAGTGATGGAACAACCATCAATAATTGAAATAGACTGCGAAACTTTGATCTTGAAAGTGAATGAAGTAAGCACGAGTCATCATTTTGACTTGTTCTTGTGTGTTTTCGTTTGTTAAGTACCTACATAGTGAATCTCTTTTGACTGATAAGATGATGATGATGATGATGAATGCGAACCGGTGACAAAATTCATTCCATCTTTGAAGTGAAGGTTTTGCCATATTAGACTGTACCCGCATTTAAAACATTGTCCCAAAACCTTCGGGAATATTGACGTGATGATAATTATGTTAATGTTTTAAATTTTGGGTAATATTGTATAGGTAGCTATAATATAAACTTAACTTATTTAAACTACCTAATTTTATTAGCTTTTTTCGCCTGAAAACATCCTGTTTCAACACATCTTAGATAATATACCCAGTAAGTATACGGCATACTTATTTGTACTTTGAGTTACTTATCATGCAAGCTAAAAAGTTTCGAATAAATTATTACCACCCAGAATATACTAGACAGAATATTTATGCAAAGGTATACAAACTAAACAGTCGTGGATGGAATTGAGCATAATTCTATTCTATTATATTATAAATATATGACGATAAGGACACGGGACATAAGGTGCGCGACATCGGCGTTTCCCCAGTTCGTGTCAGCTTTACAGATAAGGTTAGATTATGATTGTGTTATGTTGACATGACCCTCGAAGTGCCGAGTTGCCGACTGCGAACACCTAGCACTAGCAACCTTTATCCGGCACATAAAATATGTACAGTTGCATAACAATGCCGGCAAAAAAATACAGTACGTTTTGAAAATTTCAGTAAGAATAGTTGAGAACCAACTTTAAATCGTTATAGACCCTAAATGGTCATTCATTCGAAATGAAAAATGATAAGAGAAACCTAAAGATTATTTTCAAATACCTATTCAAAGATACCCCACTTAGCATAGTTCATTAACTTATTTTTTTTCTTTTTCACAATATGGCGTCTGGTTGTCGCCATATTGAATTTTGATATTGTCTTTAGTGACACTCGCAAGATTATGACAAATCGATTGACGTAAGAATCATCAAAATTGGCTCGCACCTTCGGTCTCTGGTGTGCCACAAAGGAACAAACGTTCATGCCTACATACATAGACTGATAAACATATTACCCTCCTTTGCATCGCGCAGTCGGGTAAAAAAGTGTCCGTCGTTGGGAACATTTTTTATTTTTGTAGTTTCCTGATCTGATGTTTTTCTTTGGTTTTGATTTATTTGTTTTTCTGAAAAACTTAACCAACCAAGCCGTGCATTTATATAAATGAAATAAAAACAATAAAAAAAGATATAGGTACAAAAAGGAGAATAAGTACATACCTACATAATATTTGCAAGTTTTTAAGTGAAATTCAAATGGTGTATCTATATAAGGCTTGTGTAGATATATCTAAAATATATAATTTATATTATTAATTAAATTAGGGCGCAACAAAAATAAAACAAAAAGACAAATGGAAACTATAAAAACGTCCAAATGCGTGTGCGCAGTGTAGTAGTAGTAGTAACTTGTATAGCCCACTATAGCTGTGATAGATTTAGTTTGACTTCGTTACCCAGTGCGCTAGCAATGAATAATTTATTAATTACTACAAGAAAAAACATAATTATGTTTTGTGTACTTTTAACGCCTTCATAAATTTTATAAATAGACATAATGTGTAGCTAGGGAGTATGTTGGCCGCTTTTACTTCCCAGCAAAAAAAAAAATAGGAAGTGGTAAAGGGAGGGCGTCTTGGGAGCTGTCTAAAACTGACGTAGTAATATGACGTTGAAAGTTACCAAGAATAAATTATTTTGACTTCGGAGATGACGTACCCGTAGTCTGCGCATAGCATGTATGAATCGCAGCACGGAGATAAGAAGTAAACGTCAATGTAAAATTCGTAGCATGGGCGTAGGATGTTGAAATCGTAGCTTGAAACTACATATTATTATATGTATACATATACGATGTTTAAGCGTCGTAGCATGGGAGTAGGATGTTGGAATCGTAGTACGGAGCTGAACGATGTAAAATTCGTAGCACGGGTATAGAAAGGGTGAACCGTGAGCACATAGTATGGAGTGGTGTGGTGTAGTGCTATATCCAAAAACTGTCTTACAACGCATTGATTTCTGACATTTACGCGAATATTATGCATTGAAATAAAACTACTTTTTACGGACTGAGGTGGTGGGCGTCTTGATGATATGCTACTGACAGCTACCCTACATTTTCATTGTTACATGATCAATGACATTTATTACTGCACTTTTTACAATTCAATATTTAATTAATACTAGATGAAGCCGGCATTTCTTAGCCGACGACCTCTGAGAAGAAACGCCGATACAAACTCAGAGAATCATGGTCTCTTTTAAAGTAACAATGTGCAATTCAAAGTAACAATAAACAATGCATAAGTTTTAGTTTTGTTAATTATTGGCAATCCGATTCACGTAAAACGAGCTCACAGTATCCTTTGGTCTTGCAGTTGTAGGCCTGGATTTTGATTTAATTGAATCTATAACAGGATTCCAAGCAGTTGGTAAGACCCAGCCATCTTCTCTATGGAAATTTGAATGTTTTTTTAATTTCAATAGCCTCAAGATTTATCCTGGGGACCTGGGTAGGTATCGAATTTCTTTCGCAAGACTTTGTGGTTTATCAAATCTGATATAATGTTGGGCCTTGTCAAGTTCACAAACTGCTGACTTCTCGGAACGGCGGTGTTTGACATCAGCGATGTGTTCTTTTACGCGGGCCGAAAGGGTCCGAAACGTCGGGATTAATAATATCAATATAACGCGATAAAATCCGTAAAAAGTAATTTTCATAAAATTAAAAGTAAAAAAAAGTGCACTTGCGTGGTCGGTTAGTTAACATCCCCAGATAATGGATCGGTTTTAAACTAGAGTCGATTGTCGACGATTTATAAATGTGCACAAATAAGTACATTTAAAACACTACTTAGTTCTGTGAAAATATTTTTAATGTAATATGTCACCTATGAATAAATCATATTGTAACATTGCCAAAGACAAAAAGCCGCATCAAATATTCAAAACCTATCCGTCAAGGGTTGCGTTTAAATTATTCGCGACGCCTTTCACGCGCTTTTAACAGAATCATTCTATTCTGAAGGAAAGTTCCGTTATATTGAAAGTTACATTTTAAATGTGTGATTTTGGTGAAATTTTATAAATACCTATATGTATAAATATATTAAATTTATAACCTAGCCAAAAAAAGGAATACCTATGTTCTCAGTTCGACTGTATTTTTTTGTGTATGCATTTTACTCGAAATCTTTGCTGATCGTTAACGTGATTCGCTGATCGTGATTTCGATGTTCCTTTTTTATTTTATGAAATGTACTTCCTAGTTGCTTCCATCTAAATGGTTGGTGTTTGACAATAGGTTTGGAACATATTATACAACAAAGTTGAGGTCAGTAGTCTTTTTTCTTAAAAAGTTAATATGATACAGTAATATCACTAAATAACATCGTAAATACACTTACTACATTTCTTGCTAACTTTTGGTTGGGTAAATTAATGAAATGGAAGAAGATTAATTGCTCCCGGACTGTCCGTTTTATCGTTTCGGTACTTCACAAAAAAACATCTTGCAGATTTTTACTATCCAACACTCCATCAATCTATCGAATAAAAGATTCGGTAGCAACTTAGAAGGTACCTAGTGTATAAGTGCTATGGTAATTAATATTATTCCTGACTGGTTTTAAGAAACCGTCCGTTTAGATCTTAATCTGTCTAAGAACAGACGTCAATTACCAGACGCAAACAATTGGTTCCACCATTTGGTGGGACAAAAATATACCTATCTGAATTAAATGCCGTCTTCCATAAAAAGGAATGTTGCATTTATGTATAATAATAATTATAATGTCACTTGTCACTTTTGTAGGTAACGATATTTTCTTATCATCTTTTTTGTAGCAGCACAATCAAAAGGTTGAAATTTTCATTCATAAACGGCGATCGGTCGTTCTATGACCTCAACGTTCGCTGCCTACTTATATCATTTTTGAACAAACAGTTGGCCGGCGGCGGCGGCAGCGAACTAAACCGACCTATAAAGGGGCACTGAAAAACTTTGTTCAGGACACAGCAGGTAACGGTGCTAATCAGAAGATCATATAACTTATTTTTACAAAGACATTATTATTATTAGGTACAGATACTTTTAAATTGCAAAAAAAAAACTAGTTTGAGTAGGTTAAAATGATGGTAAAATTAACATTATTAAACTCTCATCTGCATGTTTTTTATTCAATTTAGTACTTGGTTTATTGGCAGAAACTAAAGAAAACCACGCGTTATCCTTGCGGTATCATGTTTCAACCAACCATCTATGATGTTATTTATTATAGTTGTGGTTCGAAATATTTCTATGATAATTTAATATGGTTTTACTCACGTTTTTTTGGGTATGCTTCAATGGGTTTTCTCTGAACGGTACTCTTATTCGTGATATCTTTACGATGTCGTGAGCCAAATGATGGTTTGATTGCAAAACTTATCTTTAGGTTTTAGTTTTTACAGTCACACCATTAGCATCCATAAAAAATATATTACCTACTCATTAAAATAGGCATTCCAATGTAGTTTCTGATTAAAATATTTTACAATGTAGTATATGTATTGTTTCTAAATTACGAAACATGGAAAAACATGGTGAGTAGCTTTGTCTGTTATTTCGGCACTGAAAGACTGACTTTATTTACCTACAACCTCTAAATTTTATAAACTACCTTGCTTTACGATGGTAGTGGAAAAGCGCTTATGAAGATGAATATAGACATTTTTATCAAGATATAGTCTCACAGTGTGCTTCTATTTTGCTATAAATTACAGTCAAGTTATATTGCTACACAAAATCTGACCTCATCACTTCAGTGCTTATAGTTCTGATATGGCATACTTCTCTTATTAAATTACTAAATTGGCTTTATAAAGCTTAAGGTTCTAGAAGTGTTTAATTTATGATACCTACTTACGCGAATATTAGACATTGAAATAAAAACTATCTAGTTTTATATCAATCGTTCATTCGAATTACGTTAGTGTAGTCCGCATTTGTGTTTCTTCCAATTCTTGGCCCGCCCCTATTCACGAGTGTTTGACACGTAATTTCTCAACAATTGGTTCACGGTTTGAGACAGTGGCGAAGAAAGTAATATGGGTTTATTTTATTATTTTAATGGCTTCCTTACTTGCTAAAAATAATATATTAGTAGAAATTGGTTCAGTATCATATTTAACGATATAGGAGCTTCAAGTAATCCCTATCCTTAATTCCCTATAAAGCAAGTAACTTTGTCTGTCTGTCTGTTACGGTTTCACGCTTAAACTGCTGAACTGATTTTAATGAAACTTATTACAAATGTAGATTAGACATTTGAGAAGGATATAGGTTACCTTTTGTCTAACAAATCTTTTGGGATATGAATGAAAGCGCGAACAACAGTTAGTGTTATACATATAATATTAATATTAAAAGTGACGGTTAGGTAGTTACAATAAAGTTCCCAAGTTTGCATAGCTTGAATTTCTAGGCTAACATTTATATTTTCCAATTGCTAAAAACATAAGAATGTTCGCTTCTGTTGAGATTGAAACATTTTTAGCATTTCAATGCGTGCTTTCGTTTTATTTCCTGTGAGCTTGTCTGATCAAAAATTCGCATGAAAGACTAGAAACTATTTCAATTGTTTGAATTCTTTCTATAAAATGTAAAATTACGATAAAAACATACTTTGGCAATCGCGAAAACTAAATCAATTTCTAGGAGTTTCTGGGGAACTGACGAGCAGAAGAAAAGAAATCATTGGGATATTTTTGGCAAAGCAATATTAAAAGAACTACTTACCTATAGATATCTCCTAAAAGACGAGCGCATTTGATTTACGTAAATATAAATTAAGTACCAGCGTAACTAAAAACTTCGTTAAAGATATAAATAGATTAATATAGTACATAGATTGAGAAATAGATATATAGTTGATGAAAATAATTTTGTATCTACTAATACTCAATTACCTACTTGTAAAATGTACTTAGGTACCTTTGTAAATAATTACTATTAGGGTAATTTCGCCTAGATAGACAGAGTCGACAAGTTTGAGGGTGAAAATAAAGATATTGCACTAGTTTTCAATTAAAAATGAATGATTAAATCAATTTTTTATTGAAAACTAGTAGACTATACATATAATTATGTATAGTCCATTTAAGTCTGATGCTGAGTTCTGGTCAAAATATCTGGTATATACTTTCTTTAATAATATCAAGTATTATAGTATATTGAATTAGGCTATTTACCCAGTTCGCGTCCAGAAAATCCAAATTGCGTCCACCAACTTAGAAACGAAATTTAAGGAAGACTTTTTTAAATACATCTTCTCAACATTGGTTGAATTAAAAAATTTAAAATAAAAATTTACTTTGTTGACTTTGTCACAGTGGAGTTCTTAGACTGGTTTTTACCAGTAACTCCAGCAGTAATATTATCTTTTGCAGCCTTCTGTAGTAGTAAAAGCAGGAAGCAATAGAAAAATAAATTTAGAATGAAAACAGAAAAACATTAAAAAAAAACTGAAAATGGAGGAATCAAAATTCCAGGCTACCCCTCAGGTAGTTTTTAAATGGATCATAATTATATATTTTTACGCGTTAAATTTCCAACCATTGCTGAAGGTACAGGCGAGTTTGCTGTAGGTCAAAATTGGATGGTGATACAGCTGATACTATGTGAATCGAAGAAGATATAAGTAGGCGTTTCGGGCATTTGTTAATTACTAGAAGGCTTTGTTTGTCCAAGACTTGACATACCTAGTCGGAGTTACTATATCTTCAAATGGTAGAATAAGAAGGCCGTCTATGGAAACTATGATATTATGGTTTTTTAAGAACTCATCTAAAATGTGACAATTTTAAATTGCATGATGTTCAATTATTACTAATCCTACATTATCATTTTGCTAAAAATGTTTACGCTATTATTTGTGTTTAATTACAAGATGAACACAATCTGCTCCTCGATTGTAGGTTTACACGTCCAAATGCGATTATTGAAATATCTTTTTCTACGATCATCATAATGTAGACGCAAATTGGCCTTTACAATATGTACCAACATAATGTTAAAATAAATGTAAATACTTTTTTTCTCATATTTCATCACATTAAAATAAACAAGCAACTTAGAGATAGTTAAACCAGTTCGCGTCCACTGCGAACGCAAAGTGGCAAGTTTATAAATTTGCTGTAGCAATTCGCGTCCACCTTATTTTAACCATTAATAATAACAAAATCAAACAAAAACAATTACACTTATTTCATATTTCATCATAAAGGTCTAGAAACAACCATGTCTTCCAAATTTTATATAAAACAATTAATTTCATGATTATTATAAAAACTTGCTGTGAAACACGGTCCAGTTCACTATTTATTTGTTAAAATTTCGCACGTCGACGCTCTTTCGTTGAGCAATCTGAAAATAGTATTTTTTCTAAACAAGAAGGGTTGCTCATACGGAGCTTTTGTCTATGCATATTATACTTTATTGTACACCGTTAAAAAATACATTATATGAGGACAACACAACTTAATTTATAACATAATATACAATGGGCGGCCTTATCGCAAACAGCCATTTCTTCCAGGCAACCTTTGGATGGACATATCGGAACAGAACTAGAAATGGGGTTGACTATGGTGCAGAAATTTAGAAAATCTTAAGATATACTTATTATAATAATAATAATGAACATAATACATATATAACATCTATAATATAATAGCCAATGAACTACGATGAATATGATATGGTTAAAGAAAGACAAGAAATGTTCCTTCACAAGCCTTTTGAACACTGGTAATGATTGTGCTCGTCTTATCGACACTGATACCCTTATACATCCAGGCATTCGAATTTCTTCGAATGCCTGGATGTATGTATAAGGGTATCAGTGTTTTTGTGCCTTTTGTTTTGGTTACATAGTGTGTTAGTTATTAATTAATGACTTATTTTCCAATATTTTTAAAGAGAGGTCCGTCCAATGGACGCGAATAGGGCGGTGGACGCGAATAGCGAACATTACCCTATCAACTTCAGTAAAATTATGTGTAAATAACCTGTTCTTTTTAGGTTATTTTAGAAAACTCCCTTGTGCGAGTGAAACTACGCGGACACAGTTAGTATTTTATTTATATGTATATATAATATATAGATAGATAGATAGAATATATATTGTGTATTGTGCATGTTTTTGGGACAGTATAGGTATTCGGTTTGTATCTTCTATTATTAAAAAACTATACAGATCAAGTACTCGATGAGCGAAGACCGAGGTATATCCTACAGTAGATAACAGTCGACATTGGACAGTTGCTGCGTTGCTGTTGTCGATAAATCCGGGAAGTTTAATGTTTGGGGATGTTAGCTATAATTATGGAAGCAATGTTTTCGCTTCTTCCATATCTTCCGGGGCGCCCCGTAATATTTGTTATTTATATTACACTAATTTATTTCCTACATCAAAGAACGTGGGTACCATCAAAGAACCTACCTACTTCTGAAGATACACGTGTAAACCGAAACGTCTTTACGCATAAATGAGACTAAGTAGGTACTCCCTTGGTAGGTACTCCACATGTTTATACCAAGTGGTTAAACCCCTAGCTGTTTTCCTTCCCCATTACATGCGCAAGTTAAGTTGCCCTCCCACTTCTGACCTCCTAGAAACTAATACGTAGTAAACATACGAACTTACGGAACATTTGCATAAATTTTATGTCAACAAAGTGTATTACGAAGTATTAACATAATCCATCATAATTTAGACGCAAGTAATCTGTAGTATGGCATAAAGAACAATAAAAACGTGCAAAGATGCGTGTCAAGCAAAATATTATCCTAAACAGAAAATGTACCTACTATGTTGATGTATTCTAATGTTATATAAAATGATGACATTAAGCCACTTTTCTGTTCTGGGTACTAGATAGATTTAGTTAGAACCTGAGATACTCTATCAAAGTAATATAAACATTCATATTCACGTTTCGTATTTCAAGAAGACCAGCTGACGCAGGCCGTTGTCCCCTAATTTAAGATTTGACAACTATTTATTAAACGTCGATTTCAATACCTACTAAGTATAGTAAAGAGTAAAGGAACTGTTGTAGTTAGGTAAAAGGTTCCCTTGTCGCGTGCCACTGTCATCGTATCGTAAGCAGGGTAAATCAATCGATGATTAAATCGTCCTAGGGTAAATAGCCCGAAGTTATACATATATGTACTTGTAATACAAATACAGAGTGGATGAGAGGACACTACGACTTAAATAAAACATTTTTAAAAAACGTCAGTCCATTGTCATCATGAGTAGCCAATCAGCTAGCCTACCGGCGGCTAAGACTCCAAAGAGAGGGACCTCCTCACAATACATGCCGTGTGGAGGAGTACTGCTTTCTATATCAAGCCTTTGATCCAGCCGTCTAACGAGAGCCTCTTAGGATGTCGTTAGACGGTCTAATGGTTTAAACTGTTAAACCATTAGCTGTAAAAACTATCGATACAATAATTGCCGAATCCATATTCCACATGTCGACAACCTCACGGGCTAGATCAAGATATTTCCTTTATTTATCTTATTTTTTTTTTCTTTAAGTACGTAATATAGATAATGTTATTTATTGTAAACGTAAAAAACCCAGTAAACTTAGAAGAGAGAAGTAGATACGTTCTGAATATGTAAACTTTACCTCATCGATCTAGTAGGTCCTGGGTGGTGGAGCTGAGTTATGGGGTTTATTATATTACTAATTTAGTAATATAGCAGTGCAGTGATAGCCTAGTGATATGACCATTGGCTTGCCAAGTCAAAGGTCTTAAGTTCGAATCCAAGACACGCACCTCTGACTTTTCGAATTTATGTGCGTAAGTAATATTAATTAATTATCACTCGCTTTAAATACGGTGAAGGAAAAACATCGTGAGGAAACCTGCATGTCTTAGAAATTTATCTCGACGGTGTGTGAAGTCCCTCAACCCGCACTAGGCCAGCGTGGTGGGCTATAGCCTAATGTCTCAGATATCCTCGCCCAACAGTGGGACAGTATATGGGTTGTTGATGAAATTTTCAGTAGCAGTCCGGAGCTGGGATTTGTGCTTTTGTTGCTGTCAAACGACCTAATTATTACAGTGGAACAAATTAAAATTTATTATTATCTAGCCGCTGCGCTGCTGCCCGCAACTTCGTTCGCATGGAAAAGTTATTTTTAATTATCGTTGTAATTTGGCAAATTAACTCAAAATCATTATAAATTATAGCCTTAAGTATATGTTATTCTGATGTATAAGTAATAAAACTGTAAAGTTTCATCAAAATCCCTCAGTACCTAGTTTTAGTGTGAAAGAGCAACAAACATCCATCCATCCATCCTCACAAACTTTCACATTTATATTATTAAGTAGGAAGCAGGATTAAGTAGGAGGTTCTTTTATGAATTAAAACGGATAAAATAGCTGTGTAATATACGAAATATAGTTTTAGAAGAATGAAACGTAAGGTGCATTAAATTAAATATCAAGTAAATATACCTACATAATATCAAGGTTTATGAGATTTATTCCTAACTATACAATAGTAATATTGTAGTTGACCTCAAAATGAATGAGATGAAGACAAAGGAAAAAATAACACAATGCGTACGTATTTTTCGTATTTGGAATAAAAGAGAAATATTTCATGAAGAAGTTTTAATGGCCAGTGTCCGACGCTGTTCCAAATTCAAATCTTGTACGAAGTGACCCAGTCACCAAGTTTCTGCGTTTGACAAAAATAATAATTGTGAGTTGGAAATGGCTAGCTTATACCTTGTGATCTTAATTCTTTATAATTTGCCGTGGTGTCTGAAAATTTAATCGTTGATATGAATTTTAAAACTGCGTAGATACACCGATATTTAATCGTACAGACCTATGTTTTTGACAGATGGTATAACAACATTGTCGGTTTCCTAGTTAGAGGACGAGCAATAAAACACGTTTCGTCACGTCAGAGCAATTTGTGTAGCTAAGATAATGCATATATTATGTATGGGGCGGAGACCACGTAATGCCAAGAGCCACCCTTCAATGTAGCTGATTCTACCCTCGGGACTGCCGAGAGGGTCTCTTGTGCTCAGAAGTAAAACAACGGGAAGTGTCATTATAGTTCCATTATTATACCCACTCACTCACTTACATATTAGATTTAGTTATTTATTTGATTTCTAGGTACTACACAGGTTTTTGTTGAACAAAAGTATCATGTGAAAGTTATAATAAAAAAAGTCATCTTCATTAGGTAAGTTAGATTTTTAGAATACGACCGAAATACGTAATTAGGTTTTAAGTACCTATATGAATCATAAATGTTTTATCTGAACGGGTATTATATTTTCCTCGAAATAATCACGTACCTAATTGGTATCTCCTTAAGTCACTGATGTACATAATATAATATGCCTACTTACCTAACCTAAGTAATTTTCTTCTCTTGTCTGCAAAACATTCGAAGAGGAATTAATTTGATGCTTTTTGAGAAAAAGCATATTATTTTTTATTCAACATTTCTTCCTCATTCAGATTCCTCAGAGTTGCTCGTGAAGAAGCCACAAACTTAATAATCAAATTAAAGTAAATAAGTACCTTTGTTTGTGTAGGTATGTACAGAATTAATAAAAAAAGAGGGTCAAAGCCAAGTTCCTGATGACGACAAGATTTGTGTCAATCTGGATACAGAAAAAGAAGTAGGTATGCAAAAATCGTAGCAAATGGCGTTCTTTAATTCCTGCCTACTACCCCTATGGGAAGAAGGCGTGTGTACGTGAAGTAAATGGTTGCTTTAAAAACACTGAAAACACAGCAAAGTTTTAGAATTAAACTAATCGTCAAGTTTTGCCATACAAAAAAAGAAAAAGAATATGAAACATCTATGTCTAGGTATTGTTGTATAAAGTAACAGAATAATGCAGAAAGAGTAAATACGAATCCTGGTTGCAGTAGGCTGCGTTGCAGCTAATTAGCGTCGGTCGAATGCCAGACTCAGGTCAGTCCAGTCCACATGCCGTCGGCCGTCCTTCTAGTTGTGTATTTATATCCACGTTGTTTGGCTCGCAAGACGTCCTACTTTAACCTCATTAATTTTTCATCTTTTCACGCGACTCGATACAAGGAAAAATGGAAAAATATCTCGTGAACCTTCTCGTGTGTAAGTGAACTAGAAAATAGGTAATACGAATAAGAATATTGCAATAAAAGTATCGTAGAAATAGAGGTCTAGTAATTCACTGATAAAATATTGGCTCAATGGTTTAGATAAAAAATACATAAAATTATACATTCATATACATTATATTTATTCTACCCTGTATTTCAAACAGACTTTTCATATGTATTTTTTCCTTTCGATAAAATTCAAATATCTATAAAATTATATAGTAGATTCTTTGATGGTTCTAATAACAATACGCTTTACGAGGATGCATAGCAGGGCTCCCCTGTTTCCCTCGCACCCTCAGCATTATTAGTTACTGCAGATACTATTTGAAATTCCTCAGGGATCAGAGGGGCGTTGGTGAAATGAAAACTGGTCATGTGAAAATGCTTTCATTGCTTTTTACGCGTCGCCAGAGGCAATTTAGACGTTGCGGTGTTTTGTAGAGATCGGAGCCCAATCTCTGGGGACTGCTAGGTGATTCTATTGCACACGCTCTGTGGGACGAGAGCAATATATTTGCTTCATTGAACTCTTAATAGCTTATCGCTTGATATCAATAATAATAATAGTTATTATTTTTTAAAGTTTCTCTACACTAGGCAGTAAAAGCAGGTCTACAATTAATAAAGCGTGATATAGGTAAGTTTAGCGACTTTACTCAATTCAAAGTAGGATATAGGCTTGGAAAAGCACTCGTTGTAGTCCAACTGGGACCGGTGATATCTATGGCTATTCGCTAGTCTCAGGGCATTCCGCGGCGGCGCAGCACTTTGGAGGTACCAGGCGCGATCCGAGGTCGTAGGGGTTATGACCCCTACAAAATTGTATACGTTAAATTTATATTTAACGTCAACACAACACGACAAAAAGTAGATAATTTAAGAATATTTACTAAAATATAACCCCTCCAAAGATTCGCATCCAGTTTCGTTGGGCAGAGTAGTACTTCCTCCTGATCCATAGTAGACGCATCGGGCGCCGGAGGGCATAGATAGACTTCCGGCCTCTATGAGCAGTTTGCCCCACGAGTGTCTTTAATTAGGATGCGAGGCAAGGCCTTGCCGATTGAAGGGGTACGTGGTGGATTTCACAAATCCCATGGCCATGACTATAGGGCAAGTGAAGTTAAGTGTGGTTTTTAGTCAGTACCCGTCCGACATACCCTGCCACCTCCCCAGATGACGATCCATGAAGATTTTCCGCATCAAAAAAAAGGGCAATACCTACATACCTTTAGTATTGGGATTATCGTGTGAATTTCATATCGTGATATTTTCCTTTCCGTTGAAGCTCGTAAATTTAGTCTAATTTCCATAATATAAACGTATTTGTATATAAATTACATTGTCAATAAATATTCCATAGGAAAGGAATCCTTAATGATAAGGAAAATAAACTCGACAGGCAGCCGACGAAAAGAGATGTGTATGAAAAAAGTTGAATATAATATTTCTGAATGGGTGCAAAAATGCGTTAACAGTGACATGATTGTAATTGTTACAAATATTTCAGTGATTTACTCTAACTTGAGTATAAAATATAAGTTCTTAGCTAAAATGTTTTGTGTTATGTTTGTTCAGACAACCACTCTCTCGTTTTGTTCTGTGAATGCAATGCTGCAACTCGTACTTCTCTTTTTGTTAAGGGGCTCCTTAACGAGTCATACCGTTTAGCCAAGAGAGACTCCCAAGAGTACGTAAATCCCTTCACGTGGGTTCCTCAGAGGGCATTAAAGGATTATATTTAAGGAACGCAGTCAGGGAGAGTGCGGCCCCACTTAATTCAATTGAATGTTTAAAAGAAAAATCATTGCGACTATTTATTTTGAGAGGAGTCCCGTGACCAGGATTGGGACAGTAAAATGGGTTGATGAAGATGATAATTATTACGGTGATAATCATGAATTCATGATGATGTCATTTCATTATTCATCGCTTATCCGCTAGCAAAGAATGATGATCTGTGACTGGTGGTGGTCTATTATCTACAAGACCTCGAGGCCTATTTGCTAGCTAAGTTATTTATTAAGATAATATCGTAGACCAGAGTTCTGAATAAGATCTTGATGATTAAATCGTGCAGAACACGATTTTTTCTTCAAATAAGTTATAGTAGGTGCACAAATAGAAATAAAAGTAGGCTATTACTATGTTAATATATTCAAGAGGGACGAACGACCTATTTGTATTATCTTACTACTATTAACAATCCACGAAACACCATAATTAGGTACCCATTTCAATAAGGAGACAATTCCTCTCCGAGAATCTCTGAAATTTTATTGTAGGGCTGTAAGCAGGTACCTATCTATCGCTGGCATTTAAGATCCAAATTAAAGTTAATGTAATGGTTATTTTAGGGAGATACATAAGGCGGATAAATCTTGTGAATTGTGATTAGGTTGTAAATAAAAGTTACAATTGGCTGCTAAACACATCCACGCGGGATGAAATCGATTACAATCTCCAAGATTAGGTACCTACGTACGTGACAAAATTTCAAACGTTGCACATAAACATGTGAATAAATATATACAGAGACATCAAGTGTAAAAAAAACAATTTCAAAGATCGTTCCAAAATAAACAATGGGTTCAAAAGAACCCCAGAGCAAATCATTAGGGTGAAAAAACTTGGGGGACCCGAACCCGCGTGCACGAACAAGATGAGCAGCCAAAATTTTATTACATCCCCTTTCTGATAAACAATACACTTACGCAAACATTATGTAGATAAGTATATCGATATTGTTTTAGGGTCTACCAGATAAGAAATCATCGAGTGCTATCATTCATTTTAAATGCTCATATTTTCTTTTACACACTTACGTATCGAGTAAGAATTACTTCGCGCTTATCTGAGTATGAAACTCGTATGAAAGAATAACAGAAATACGTCAGCTGCTCATTTCCCGCGTATATCATAGAGTCGTTTGAGCGAAATGTTGACAGCAACGCGTGTGTGTTATTCCCGAAGATTGAACGAAAAAGTTCGAACATCTTTTAATGTTTTCTAAATTGATAAGCAGGTTTTCGTATTTTAAACAGGTTTAAGAAAATTTCAACTGCTTGCTAAAATGGTATTGTTTTAATCAATAAATGCACTAAGTATTTGAAGTCGGTAGCTAAATGAATGTCTTTGTCTTCTGTATCTAAACCGAACCTCTCTTGGTCTGGCAGAATTGAAATTTTCAGTTAACTCTATCCAACTTTCATTCAATATTGAGCTATCTACATCACTATACGTTTAGCACAAGGTTTTATTTACACGCGACATGTAGTTATAAAAATACTATCTACTGTGACGTAATGAGTTTTAGGCAAGGGGTGTCAAGATGTGCTCGCACTTATGGAAATGCGTATTGAGAGTCCATTTAGATTATTAGATACTACAGACCCTCCCTCAAAATTCTATTTTTATTATTATTTTGTAATATAACACGAAATGCTGCAGTTATTTAATAGTGAAAGTTTCACACCGGTGTAAAGACTTTTTATGTGAAATCCAACAAACTTTCCTTTTTATTACATTTTGTTTTATTACTTTTCTTCTGAGCATATTCCAGAATTGGCGGAATGTAACAAAAGTATGCTAGCTTCCATGTTTTTTGGCTTTATTTTAATTATCAAGCCCATATTCAAAGTGAATATTGTATTACAGCTGTATAGGAGGGTTCTCAACTCAACTACACACGCAACTGCCACGTACCTAACTATCCAAAATGATGACAGTAATTCCGACTTCCAAGTTTGCTTTATCTGCACAAATACATTATTCAGATGCAATCCCCTCTCAATTATGACATTTGATGTGTAGGGTTGGGTGGACGAACAGCAGTTGCATAAATTTAGTCAATTTGATACAGATTGGTAAGAGACAAGAGTACCAGAGGGCTGGGAAATATGCCGCGTAGTTCATTTAGAAAGGTATTCGCTGTATGCAACAAAGAGCAATTTATTAAAAACGCTAATTGGACCCGGAGCACGGGTCGACGCGTTCAATTGACAGTGACAGACAAGTTTGAAAATGAAACGAGAACGTGTTGAATAAAAGTGTCGAGCGTGTGTTGACGGCTCACATTATTCGTCAACTTCAGGTGTTCTTGTATTGCTCGCTTGTACGACGATTCGTGTTCACATTCTTTCTATGAAACACTTTCGCATCTATCTACAATGATTCGCATAATTTAAATATTCGCATAGTTAAAATGTCTCCTAGCCTGTACTTACACAATACAGTAAAATGTTGATAAAACTGAGAAAGCGTGTCGCAGCAAGTAGATAGCGTTAAAAGACAAAAATAATTAAATGTCCTACTATTTTAGTAGATCTCATCTCCTTAATTTTATTTATTTATTTATTTTTAGGAAAGCTTACAGACTAATAACAACCATTGGTAAGGAACAATTATATTACAAAAATTGCTAATAACAAGCTTCCACATATTTTATATCTTAGTACCTATATATGGTAACAGAGTAGTACTTACAGTTAAAGAGAAGAGAAGAAGAACAGGAAGGAAGAGATTATTAAACTTAAGTTATAATAGAGGCGATTGTGGTGCGGTCTTTTTCAAAATAGAATTTGTTCAGTAATTTTCTGATTGCATTAGGGCTAGTTGTAAACAGGTCTATGTCCAAAGGTAGATTGTTGTAACTAACTGCGCTACGTAGAGTGAATGTATTTTTTCTATAGTTGGTTGTTGCAAAGGGGATATATAACAGTGGACATCGTCTAAAGCCTAGTTGTTTTGTACAGAAGGTTATTTTTGAAAGAAGCTCAGAACTGTCAATGGAGGAATTGGCAATATTTATGAGAAAGGTGATGTCATTTATGCGGCGTCTGTATTCTAAAGGTATCGTTTGCATCGATGGGTATTATCAGCTGAACTTTGCTGTGCTTTATAGTCAACGTATCTTAGAAATTTCTTCTGTATGATCTCAATACGCGACTTGTATAACTCATATTGAGGGTTCCATACCTGTGACGCATATTCCAGATGAGAGCGTACATATGAGCAATACAAAACCTTGACTGGTTTTAACGAATTAAAGCATGCTGTAGATCTCATTATGAAACCTAGAGACTTTGATGCTTTTTTAACTATACTGTCAATATGCTTATCGAAAATCAATTTACTGTCATGGATAAGCCTAGATCTCTGATGTTATTTACTTTAGTTATGTTCTGATTATTGAGAGTATAACCTAAGCCGGTGGTATGTTCTGATTATTGAGAGTATAACCTAAGCCGGTGGTATTTTCTGCCGAGTATAACTAATGTGAAAGCATTTAGATATATTAAGTTGAAGCTTATTTTGATCACAGTAATTTACAAATCTATTAAGATCAGCCTGAAGTTCTTGTGTGTCTGATAAGTTTTGAACTTTTTTAAGGATTTTCATGTCATCGGCGTACAATAATATATGTGAATTTTGAAAGCAGTGAGTGATGTCAGTAATAAATAAATTAAACAAAAGAGACCTAAAATTGATCCCTGTGGGACTCCAGAGGGTATTAATCTCCAACGTGAAATAAACCCTTGTAACACTACTGCCTGAGATCTATTTTCTATATATGAGGAAAACCATCGATATAGATCACCATGTATACCAGCAGACGACAGTTTTTGTAAAAGTATGCGATGATTAATACGATCAAAACATTTACTGTAGTCGGTGTAAATTACGTCTACTTGGTGGCGTTGCTGCATACCATCTGAGATATATTCATTGGAAAGATTAAGTTAGAGGTGGTGGATCGACGCCTTATAAAACCGTGCTGCTCTTCTCCAAAGTTACATTTTAAGGCTGAGTAAACTGCCGTATAGACTACTCGCTCTAATATTTTAGAAAATAAGCATAACTTGGAAATTGGGCGATAATTTTCAACTTGACACTTGTCACCCTTTTTAAATATTGGTGTGACGTATGCCGCTTTCCAGGTTTTAGGGACTATACCCTCCGTCAGAGTTCGTTTGAAAAGAACGCAAATTGGCTTAACTAGACTTTTAGCACAATTGACAATGAATATAGGTGGTAATAAGTCTGAACCTCCCGATTTTATGAGATCTAAGCCTTGGAGCAACTTAAGAACTTTTCCTTCATGTATGTCTATTGAGCTGATGCTACCAGAGCTGCTAAAGCACTCAGTAGTTACATTGGAGTCCACAATATCGATTGATTCTGGTTCCTGAAATGTTGACTGAAAGTATGAAGAAAATAGATTGCTAATTCCCTCTCCTGAATCCACGGTAATATTATTAAATTTTATTAAGTTAGGAATATAGTTATCAGTCCTTTTACTTTTAATATAAGACCAAAAACACTTAGGATTTCTGGTTATTGATTGTTCAATTTTTTCCATGTATGCACTGTAATATTTTTTTTCTAACTCAGTGGCTTTAAGCCGTAGTGTAGAGAATGTGTGGTAGTCTGAGATGTTGCCGTATGTTTTATATTTTTTATGATATTTATTATTATTTATTATGGGTATATACTGATCCCTGAGTTCGTATAATTTTGCATAAAAGTGACTAACAGCATCGTCCAGAGAGCCCGTGCCTAGTAAATTATCCCAGTTAATATCATCCAGTGCTAACATAATAGAGGGGTAGTCGGCTTGATAATACTTGTATTTAGTATTTAATTTTTCCGAGAGTTTATGTAATTCTACAAAGTTGGCCTGAATAACTAAAGGTTTATGATGCATGTCAATTGCCACCGCTAAGGGGTCGCTACAACCATTGACAGTGAGCGATCCATTGGAAAACACAAGATCCAGTAATCTGTCCATAGTATTCCGTTCACTATTAAACTGAGATAAATTGCATACCGTAGTACGATAGTATCAAAGAATTCAACTAGATACTGACTTGTGTAGCTGATAATTCTATACTGTCGATAGTGTTACACCATTGTACGTCATTGCCGAAGTTAAAATCTCCAATTATAATGAATTTATCTAGTGGGTGGGCCATTATTAATGAATTAAGATTATTTGTAAAGTTTTGCAACTGAGTTACATATGAATTACCAGTATTTTCTTTGCAGAGATAAAGGGTGCAAACGTGTATATTATAAGAGACGGAGGGTCTAAGTCTCTTTAGAGTGATAGTAATCCATATGTCTTCTGCAGAACTACGCCAGTCACTTCTTTCAACTACGGTCAGATCATTCCGTACCGCTAATAGGACGCCACCTCTGCGAGTTTGGGAAGTGCGGCTGTAGTCGCGGTCACGTCTCCACACTACATATCGGGAGTCGAACAATTCACTATTAAAAATGCCATCGGTTAACCAGGTTTCAGTAAGTGCAATTATATCATAAGAATTCAAACGTACATTCTGTAATACGTTGTTGGTTTTCGTACGGAGTCCACGTACGTTCTGGTAATATACATTAAGTGAAGCCATTGGTACGATTTTTGACTATAGCTACATTACATAGCATAATGCAGAAATTATGCGAATCTGGAATATAACGGAGTATAAGACAAGAGTAGCAAATTGTGTTAGACTTGTAAGTGTATTTAAAGCAAACGCGATGCAATATTGAACAACCACTAAATTTAAGTAAGCACAGCAATGACCAGTGACTATAGACCCAATTCTTTGCAACCGTAATAAAATAACAGGTGCATGACACCCAATGACTGTTAGCCGTAAGTGACAGCAAAGCATGTTCTAAATGCAGCTTTAATGTGTTAGTGATAAGAAAACAACCAGACCAATTAGCTTGATATTGTAGAAAAAATATATAAAGAGTTTTGAATCAAAAGCTTGTACAGGTTATTTTTTAGTTTTAACATTCCCATTTATTTATTCCAGTTTCCAGACACTATAGGAATCTATTTAAAATTCGGTCCACGGGATTAAGTCGTATCTAACAACACTAGTGAACAAATATGTCCATATTGTCTGGACACGATCATTGTATGTTTCGGCTGACATCCGAGTGGGGCACTCGATTAGGAAAAGGACATTGAACGGAAATGTAATGGTTCCACACTACAGGCCAACACATTTGATTCTTTGGTTAACTTACACCACTCCCTATTCACGTGAATAAAGAGGTGACATATTTGCCACCGCGACATCGATCATGTGACCATAACCGATGTCGCGGTGGCAGATATGTCATCCGTATGTTACCGTTTATATGCCAGTGATGGCAATGAGAGGCACAGAGCAGGTTACAAATGATTTTATCGTTCCTTTCTCCACCAGACTGCTTATATTGGAGCACAGTTTAATTGACCCATCAATGTGTGTGTGAATTTTCAATGTACCTAAACTCTCTATCAATCGTTCAGCATGCTTCAATAGCTTTATCGATGCTCATTAGTATCATCATATTACGTAGTCAGGCCGCGAAATTGTATAAGTAGAGTGGAGCTTTGCATAAGTATTCCAAATTAAGCATAATCCTTGTTTGTATAGGAGCGGGCTCGTTGATTTAACATGCGTAAAAGTATATTGAGTGAACTACCTTTAATGTGAAGGTACTACTTTTGCATTCTCAGTTTCAGTACCTGAATGGTTGTAATGATGGAATGGAAATTTTATTGTATAATTTATTTTGGTTTCGAATAGTTGGTTAAGTTTTCTGCTTATTCAAATTCGCCGAAGTAGGTCCGATCAATTATATGTTCGTTTGATTTTATGTAGTATATCCTATTTTTTATCTTTTTTGGTAAAGGCTTCCCCTAACTTATTCCAGGATTTTTATCCAGGGCTTCTTCATACAGTCGAATCTTATTATTTGAATAGGCACCTACCAAAATGAGTTGGGGCACGTTTATGTTATGTCCGTCTGGACATGACGAAACAATTTTGTCCCCTTGTTTTATCATGGGACCCTAAAAAGAGACAATACGGAACCAGAACCCGTATCGATTTCCCCTGTACATTGTACGCGTACATCAATGGAGTATCGTCACAAAGGCAGCAATTGTGACAGATTGGTGGTCGTTCCAATTACAGGCGTTGTCCAAGGTTTTATGTAATTCCCAGATCATGTCGCGGTCACTTGATACACGTATCAACGGACGCTTTACAAAGTAACTCAAGAATGTCATTAGATTTCGATATGCTATTGATACGATCGTTGTAATTTGGCTAATTAAAGCAAAATCGTTATAAATTATAGCCTATGTGTTATTCTGATATAAATAATAATACTTTAAAGTTTCATCAAAATCCGTTCAGTAGTGTTAGCGTGAAAGAGTAACAAACAAACATCCATCCATCCATCCATCCTCACAAACTTTCACAGTTATAATAATAAGTAGTACGAGTAGGATAGTAAGAAAATTAAGATAAGATTTATTTGCGTTCCATTTCCATTGGCGAATAAAAGACTAAACTGATATAAATTTGTTTAAATGTAAAAAAATGTACTTCCATTTCGATAAAACTAGCCGATGTCTTCATTCGTCACGCAAAATGCACCACAATCCTTTTCGGGTTTGCCGCAGTTGGGCAAATAACGCCCCCAGTAATCGTCGTAATTGCGCAACCAAGCAGCCACCCTCTCCCAAAATATAACTATTACGGTTTTATTAAGCTCACGGACCCACCAAAGGGATGCTCATAATTAAATTACGACCCTCAAAATAAGTTATTTCAAGTCTGCAGGAATTGCCTTGCAGGTTGCTATTTGGTTGTGTGTGTTATGATAATTCGTTCTTGAATCAAAAGCTACAGTTTGTTTGGTTGATAGATAACATTTTTTTTATGTAGGTACCACAGTCCAGCAGTACGGTTAATTAAATATTACTAAATAGAATCATTATAATAGGTATTGAAATAAAACTACTTTTGGAACGAAGTTCCTTATCGCGCGTTGTGAAAGGGGGCTAGACGGAAAAAAAATTTACGAAAAGTTGTACGACACTTTTTTCGAAATTCAAATATTGTTGACAAGCATTCAAATATTATTGAGTGAATGACAATATTTGAATTTCGCGCGTTGTGAATTGTTGAGTGTATACAGGTTTTTTTTATTTTTTATTATTAAATTTTAATGAAAGGAACTTCGTTCCATCCGGGTGTCCCTTGACACCTCTCAAGTTTTTACGGATTTTATCGCGTTATATTCATAAAATTATTAATCCCAACGTTTCGGACTCTTTACAGCGTCCATGGTTACGAGTAGTGATGGTTAATATAGCATAGCATTATAAAGTAGCGTGCTTAATAAATATAGCATAAAGCAAAAAATATCGCGGTTCGCACTTTATGCTATACTTAATGCTATTTTGCTTTATATCGCATTACCACTCTCTCTCTCTCTATCAAGCAACACTGTCCGTCGGGCGCGGCCCGCCCGTTTTGCCGTAACATAGCATATAGCATTAAGCATGTTATTGATTTATAGCAACTGTGAAAACCACTAGTTACGGGTAGACCATGGACGCTGTAATACAATATAACGCGATAAAATCCGTAAAAAGTAGTTTTATTTCAATGTATAATATTCGCGTAAATCATTATAATATTCACAGAGTGAATTATAACATTATTATTACATTACTACCACAATCTGGAGGGCCACTATTCTTGAATAGTGGCCCTCCAGATTGTGGTAGGATTGGCTTAATGTGGCTTTTTCTAGTATAGGTACCTAAGTATTTAATCGTAACGTAGGATAGTTTTGGTAAATGCGCAGTTTTAATTAAGTTTATTAAATTTCTCGATGCTTTATTACAAACTAAAATTAAAACTTACCAACTGTTTTAAAATTTCCGTCTAACTTACCTAATAGAAAAAAATATGGTTCACCGACATTGTCCACGTTAAGAATTTTATTCTTCTGCTTTATTGTAAAAGTAACTCTTAACTTTTTAAATAACAAAACCCAACTCTAATCCATATCAAATTTAGAGAGTCGTAGAGTAGGTATTGGTAGGAAGTATTTTAATTAACAGAATTGAAACACATTAAAATATATTCTGTACTATATTATTATCGAAATTTTGAGACAAACGCTAGTGAGCGATTATGACTAGTGATTTTGATCCTCTAGGCATAAATAACTGTAACACAATTTAATTATTTATAAGGGACACGAATGTTTAATGAAAGTAAATGTGTTACGAGCCACATGAAGTCAAGTGGCCACTGGCGGCGAGCGTGTGAATAACGGTAACCCGAGGGAACACCGACGTTGCTGACCTTGTTAAATTGATCGGGTTGCCCACAAAATGCCGGAACCCGTCCTCTAAACCTTCGCACCTATTAAGTGACAAACTTCCATGTAAATGAATGTCATCAGTCTGGATTTTGCAAAATTTGCGAACAATTATATTCTATTACTATTAAGTAATAATCACAGGATTAAATTACTTTTTATCTTAACGGTTTATTGTATTATATTTTTTTTATTTTGTCACAGTGAGGCCACCCTCATCAGTGGTTCTTATTAGAATATCAGCGCTGCAGCTTGTTATGCTTGCTGCAGCATAAATAGCTGCTGAGAGAGGGACCTATTCTGGCATTGCACAAGATATCGTACCTGCTAGATATGGTTAAGTTTTGTACTGTTTTTTATTTTATTTTACCTATGCTACGTTGTGACTGTCAGAATAAATTTCCTTTCTTTCTTTCTTCCTTGCACGCTCCGAAACACAGTTTAGATATCTCTTGCATGATTTTTGGCAAGTTTAATGTAAATACAATTTCCAACACTGAATAATAATAAGAAATCAGATTTTTGTCAAAGTGGAGCGCTCGAAATTGAAAGAAATCTCGGAAAAGAATCCAAGTATGGATTCGTTGGAAACTCTAATGTGACTTACATTTTACCGGTCGAGATTCGCCTCTTCTGTTTGGCGTAGCAAGGGTTCGTGCCGCGTCTCATTATAAACTGAGTACCCAATTTATTTTATTTTTAGTATAGATATATTTAAACTCGTTTTATTTACGATACAAATATTTTACATCTGAACAAAGCTAATTTCAGTAAAACCCTAATCTGTGATCCTAATCGTCTTTAGAGTGTAGACCCTTTCAATAACACTCTTAGATAACATTTTTCAAAGGACGTTAAGTTTTGAAATTGTTATAGCACTGTTAAAGAAGATTTCATTCCATATTCAACAGAAGCCATGTAGCCACGCACAAACAAACAGGCTTATTTTCATATACGGCAGACTACTAGGTAAAGGGAAATGTTATTAGGGATAATAGGAGTCCGGCGAGACCCCTTACACGGGGTAGACAATAACCGTTGTTTCCTCTTCAATATTGCTCTATCTATAGCAACCTGCCCGCCCCACGCCGCTGACAGGGATTTATATAACAACCAGAAACTGCTGCCGGTCATTTACCGCCTGTAAGTATCATTACAACTTCCAAACTAATGTAGTCGTTTCAGTAAAGCCAAACTCGACATACTATTGAGTAATTATTTGTTAGTCGATTTACAATTGTAAGTAAAACACGGAGCTCCTCAAATATTTATCTCTATCCGTACCGAGTATGTTGTAAGATCCGATCAAGGGAATTGGGTTATTGCGAGGTTCCTGAGTGATCAAACTATTTCTACTTAGCGGTATATACTTTTAACACACATGGCTACAAGATGTACGTTTGAGGACTCTTTGAACTCTTGAGTGGGGAACATATGTATAGATATATAAATCTAACTATAACGTTCACAGACAGTCAAATGAGTTTAAAACCGAACAGATAGCAGAAAATATTGCATTACCAAAAGTTGGTTAACCATTCGTGCTTTTATAATATGTACCTATATGAATGGTAATCCGTTTATGTGCATTTATAATAGGTATTCAAAGTACACAACGGGGAAATTGAACAAAATATTTGAATTAGGTACAGACCACACAGGTACACCAATAAGTTGCATTTTGTGTAATCGAGTAGGTAGCCCGAGGCAGCGGTGGCGCAAAAACCCAGCCTCTGGATTCGAATTTAAAAAAATGTTTCTCAATTTACGAAACGGTGCACGAGAATGTAGGTAGTCCTGTAGGAGTGTTATTTTGTTTTCAAGACATACATACAATGATACGAACAAATCAAACAAATGAATGAATGTCAAATGAAGGAAATCAAAATGTCAAAGGGAGGCCTGATGACATTCTGTAAATAAATACAGAACATACCTATGTTTTATACCAATCTCAAAGTTTGGAAGGTGACTGAAGGGATTGATTTTTTATCCTGCTCGCCTTTCCCAACTATGTTTAAGTAAACTTTTATTATGCCCAGATGGGCTTAAGTATTTAGTGTATTTCATAACATTAGGACATTTAACCTGCCGTTACCTTACAAATCGACAACTAAACTAGAATAGAATAATAATACCCTTGAGTCAGAGCCTTATTGCGCCCTCCTAAAGTGTGTATGTAAGTAGGTAAAGTATTTTTAACTCAAATAATGTGTACCTTAAGAAAGAGCTAGTACTAGTAAAAGTCTATAAAGAACCTTCAATAAAACAAAGAAAATCGTTAATTTTTTATACCACTAAGATGGCAAATAAGCATACGGTCAATCTGATCGTAAGTAAGCGGTTACTGTAGCCTATTGACGCTTGCAACATCAGGGCGTACCACTTGCGCGTTGCCGGCCCTGTAAAACGAAAGAGGAATAATTGGGTTGGCAGTATAAGGGTCAAAGTTTGATTTTCTGCAAGGCGAAGGTACTTCCCCAGTCGGGAAGCTCCAATTTGAATGAAATCAATTCTATTTGGTGTATTTTTGTAGTTTATTTTTTAGTGTATTTTTCACTAACAAACACTGGGAAGTCTTTGTTAGCGAAAAAACGGTTCCCGTATATTACTTCACAATGTGAAATATACAATAGCTGCCAGTACTTTCCCTCTAAGAATTTTACTAGGCAAATTTTAACAGAATTTTGAGTTGAACTGAATGATGAACACGAACTCCAATGTATTAATTTTAACATAATTATTGTATGTTTATTGAGTGCGTTTCGTTGCGTAAATGTTGCGTTATTTATTAATGAATACACTAATGGGCGTTTTCTACTAAAATTGGTAATTAAGTTGGTTAGACCCAATATTAGTCAGACACTATTTGAAAATCGATTCTCGATACCATATTATTATAATGGATAAAGTAAGTAATTACTTGCTGCTTAGTCACACGTTAGCTCGTGTATATTTAGGTAATGTAAACCTATATTAATGTCTAGATTAACGCTATAAGTGGATGCATATTATATTATTGATATTCATCAATAAGAAATAAATAAACTTATTATTATTATCAATATTCTGTACTGATACATTAAATGCAGACTTCAAAATAATTTTATAAATAAGGTATACGTATACCTATATTTATCTTCAAGGTACATAAAAACAAGTTTCATAATGTTTTTCTTCACGTACCTAATGCATGAAGGGCTGGACCTTTTATCAGAGCTAACGATAGGAAACGGAAGTCGTCTAGAGAAAGATAAATATAATTTACGTAATATATCATTCACAGTGGTGGATTTGTGGGAGAATATTCACATGATGTGGGGACGTAGTTTTTATGTGAGCTCGTCCCCACTTTTATGAAGCACAATATTTAGTTGATTGTCCGTTGGTTATGGCCATGACAACACGGAAAATCAGAGACAAAACCGTGCTCCATTTATAATATTTTGGATTTAAGAAAAAGCCGACGAAAAATTCCAACGCCGGTGGTTCCAGAATCATGTACTGAAGTCATGGTAAGCCATTGCGCGTCGATGTCCCTTCCACCCTGTATAATAAATTTATATATTATATATACACACACATTAAAAAAAGTTTCTACATACGTACACGTACGCCTTTTTTCCAAAGGCTGCGGTAGAAACTAAAGAACGCCACTTGCTTCGATTGAGGCATACTTCTATTTTCGTTCGTTATTATTCATTTCTAGACATGGTAGTATTTACGTACTTGACAAAAACTGTGACTTAGTTATGTCTTAACATGGTAGCTTAGAACAGTATGCAAGAGCGAGCTAAGCAGTGGAAATTGCGACACAAAACGACAAGATTATAAGACTCCATACTTCTCGTATGTTTACTATTCATGAAAACACCAAACAGGAAGTTTGGAGTGTCACTTTGCCATTGAATGAGCTATTGAAAAACATCGTTCGTAGTTGTGATTTTTCATGGAAACTGTAGGTAAGTACTATACGTAAGAAAGACACTACGTAAGCGGAGGAATGGACTCCTGAAAAATATATAAAAAAATAAGACTGAGGGCGCAGTTTTTGTTTTCCAAAAATTATTACAAAATTCAAATAATTATGAGTCAATTGAACGTTTAAAATTGTAGCATTGAATTGAGAACCTCTTCTTTTATTTGATTGAACATGAAGTCAATTAATGAAACTATGTCACAACACCATTAAATTAGAAGTACCTAATGATGATAAAGATTAACTATTTAGAAAAAAGAACCGAGATATTTAAATGAAATTTAGAAATTTTACTACATAGATTATATAACTGTTTGCTTATTAACATTTTTAACACATGTTCTCGTAAAGGGTCTCTTATTTCACCAATTTCAATATCGTAATGTATCTCATTACGTACTTGTGCGTTATTGTAATGTAAAATGTACGGTTTATCAAGATGCTCCGTCAACGAACGGTACTTTTTTAAATCTTAGCAAAGAGTTTTATCTGTAACAAAAACACAAAAATATTAATTTACTTTAGTAATACTGGCTGTTTTTTGTGCCTTTGCCTTAAAAAAAGCGCTGATGCGTGCGCATCGCTAATTTTGTGAACAAGTAATAATAATAACTTGACAACATTAAAAAAGCCAACTGGCAACGTAATAATCAATTTTACAAATTGTTCAAATTTTTATAACTGCTTTAACAAGTGATTAAAGATTTATTCGTCTAAGAAACTCCGAGTTTTATTTATTTCCTTGCAAATATGTTATAAAACGTCGTATGACATACGTGCGCTTTGATAATTACAGCCTCTGCTTTCTTGTAGGCCTCACCTACGCCTCGGGCTTGCAATATCGCCTCGGCTGTAATTTTCAACTTACCGCACTTTTAGCATAATGTAGATGTACTATTCTAAACGAATTAATATTTTCGTAAAGTCTTACTTAGTGATTTACTAAACCGCCTCACTAGTCTAGTAGTCGTAAGCGTGACTGCTACGCTTGAGGTCCTGGGATCGATTTCCAGGTTGAGCAAATTAAAAAAAAACACTTATAATAAAATGTTAGGGATTTATCGGTATCTGTTCCGATCGCCATCGTTTTTTACTACGATTGATGTATTTTATCGGTTTATGTTCAGATCCGTGTTTTTGCGGACGTATTTACTATGCTGTGCCCTAACAGGGTTTCATGTTGTTACTTTATAAATGTAAACACCTATGTATATTTACACATGAAGCATTAAAATACTTTGACTTTGACTTTAGAGCAGATTTATCGGTTTTCGAACGGTTTTTGTTCCGACCGACGCTCCTCAATTGTCTATTGCTCAGTGAATGGCAATATGTGCGCTCCCTATTATACTCAGTGTACATTTTAGTCCACCTCTACCTAATCCTTCGGAGAATACACCGTTTTATAATTTTAAAAGCTATACTTATCGCAACGTATTGTTTAGTTAGCTGTTTGATATTATTATCGACTTCTACTGTTTTTACTGGGCGTAAATTCAAAAGGCTTAAAGACAACAGCATGTATAGAGATGAGAATATTATTGGAATGTTTGGAATGAACGGAACAGGAACATATATCATATTATCAGTGTGTAATGATAACCAAGGGGTTGAATATACCCTGTCTACCTCACTAATGTTTCCCTCTCTTAGGTACCTACTAAGTGCCTTACGAAATGACATAATGTATGACGTGCGTAGTGCGAGCTAGCCCAACATAACATTAGGTATTGTACGAAATTCCAAACGCAGAGATTCGTTACAGAACTAATTAACTAATTACGAAACTAACGTTAGTTCTGCGGTAGATAATTTCCATAGTAAACTTGGTCAGGTAAGTGGAGCAAGCTACTATAGCATATCTTACCCGAACTGTTAGGAATGCTCCTTGAAAGTAAAGGTAAGACAACAACCGCTAATACGTTAACTGATCTTCAGTTTGTGGGTGAAACGGAGTACTCATACAGAGAAGAAGAATAACATGGAGAAGAGAAGAAGACACATTGTGTGTAAATGTGTCTTGTGCTCGAAAAAGATTTTAATTTCTTACAGCAGCCAAATTTGAAATTTCTAGTACCTGATTTATTTTTGTTGGGGTGTTCATATATTTTTAATGGCCTGTGGGACCAACGTCTCAAATGGGCGAAACACTGAAATTTAAAATATAATTATTTTGTATTCAGCCTTTGGTCCAAAACCAGTTTTTAGCTCCGTATTTGAACAGCGGTAATAATAATAATAATCTTTATTTGCCAAAAACATGGTACATAAAAGGATATTATTTAAAACATTAAGTTCAGCAAGTTTCGCCGGCACAGCGGCATGCAAATACAAAATACTAATATAAAAATCACTAACCGAAAACAATCAATTAGTGAACACAAGACAAAGCAAATTAAACATATTTTAACAGTAATTTAGTGTATATATATTATGTCTATACCTTGATGCAAGGTCATATGTATAAAATTTACATGGATTTTTATGAAAGAACTCATTAAGAGAATAAAAACCTTCGTACAGCAACCACTCTCTTAATACGGCACAAGATTTTTTAAAGGGTAGGTCTGTAATACCTTTCGGTATGGAATTATATATTAATGGAGCCATGTAAATGCAACTTCGCCGATAAAGTTCTAGCTTAGGCACAGGCATTTCAAAATCCATGTGCGTAGCTTTTCTTTTATTTACGTTGTCTTTCCGTTCAAAAAGTGTAAGATTTGACCTCAAAAATTTAGCGGATTCATAAATGTACACACAGGGCACAGTTAAAAGTTTATGCGTTTTGAATATTGGTCTGCATGAATCGGACCAATCCATATTAAATATTGCTCGCAAACATTTTTTTTGTGCAATAAAGACTCTTGAAACTTCAGAAGAGTTTCCCCACACTACTATACCATATCGAATTACAGAACAAATGTAGGCATGATATACAATTAGGGCTGTTTGCATAGACGTTACATCCTTCACTTTTCTCAGAGCAAATATAAATTGGTTAATTTTTTTTTGCAAAGAATGTCAATGTGGTTTTTCCATGACAAATGCTCATCTATCGTAACACCTAGAAACCGGTAAATATATAGATAGTGTTTTCCTTAAAGCCACATTTTGATACCTTTGGTCCTGATATGTATCATAAAGAATTAATCAGCGTAACCCAGAAAGAAGCCCGGTCGGGACTCTATTTTCCTCTATTTCTACCGCAAATACCGTTATTGTATGTAAAGAGGCCGATTCTTACTCACAATATATATCAATGTCTTATACGCTTACCCTTACACCTACCTTGAAAATATTATAACAAAAGATGATAATATTGTTATATTCGAGTAAAAATGTTCTTTCTTTTCTTTTGGATGAGGCGAGGGATGTGTACATTGTATTGTATTATATATTGTAAAGATGAACAATAACGATCGACGACTCGATTAGCGAATAATAAACTTGGGACTTATCGCGTGCATGCGGTCTTAGGTTCAATTCTCACATAAAATATAACCACCTTTTCATTACCTACAATGCGTATACAGAAAAATCTGCCAGATATACAAACCTACCGTGAATAAAAACTATTTTGTTTAGTAATTTATTTATTATATTTTTTACAAAAAACTTACCTACTTTCATATGAACAGCGACGGCTTTCGAGAAAACACTACGTACTATGTTTTATTCGGCTTGTATTAGAAGTGATTAACAACAGGCGTAGATACTTACGTGGTCATTCCACGTTTTCCACGTTTCAAGATAGCCAGATACAAAGTTAAACAATAGTTAAGAGTCTAGTTAGACAGCTAGATAGCTTACATATTACCTAGAACACGTCGACGTATGTAGTCAGCCGAAATTGAAACTAGCAAACTAAAGTTGAGCTATGACGCGGTAATATATACAGGTCTACGCACCATACTCGAGAAGAATGAGTAATTTGTATGCAAAGTAGCCGAAACAATCTGTTTATACGGAATACAATATCAAGAAATGGTTAACATTTATACTATACGCAGTTACCATTTTTGATATATATTGTTACTAGCTATGCTTATCTATCTATCTATACGGTTAAGCTGCGCTTGCCACGGTTAGACTACGGATGGGTGACAATTATTTAAACACCGAGAGCCCTCCGTGCCTCTCGGACACGGAGACCTATGACATCTATACGGACACCTATGACTACGTATGCTATTCATCGCAGCAGCAGCACGAAAAGCATGACGATTTTTCCTTAGAATTTCGGAGGTGTATAATATTGCCGGTTACTGCGTAGTAGCAGAAACAGAAATGCACACACATTGCTGATTTTCAGAAATTCTGATCCTAGAGGGTTCTATAGCTCTTGAGGTTTGAAGTTTGGATATCCACACTACCGCAGTATGCAATATATGTGGCCTATTCTTTATCAATCCGAGACGAGACGAGGGATATTATTTCATATAATAATAAAATTATGGACTGAATTATATTATGATTGTATATGTATCGCGCGAGGAACACATTTAGTTTCCTTGGAGAACAAAAATCTAATATGGAGTGGCAGACCAAAAATATCTAAGTATAGCTTTCGTATATAAATTAGCATGGAAAACAGGAATATTAGTTTTTTAGTACAGTCGTGCCAGCAGCTTTTTCAAATTCTTATCATCTATAGTTATCATATGTCCACTGGCGTCGTATTAAATGAATACTTCTCCTAATACTTGGTCGTTTACTGCCTATAAAACGGCAGACTGGCCAGCCGTTGTGCTGTATCTCCACCGAGACAATGCCGGATGAAATATATACTGAACTCATAAAGATCTTTCCAACTTTTGTTGTTTATCGCAGTCAGCTATCTCAAGGGAAAGGTATTTAAATATTTTTCTCTTGATTTCTGATATTTTTCTCATCTTAGTAATTTTCTTACTAGGCTCTTCTATTGAATAAAAAAATATACAAGGTAACAGACACCGCCTCTCAGTACCTAAAGTTTTCGCGTGTAATGGAGTATGGAAGAATTATTATTATAATTTCTATAGAAAAACGATAGGAATTGTGGGAGCGACAATATTCAACGTGATTTATTTGCTACACGGACTGCAACAAAAGCACGATTCGTGGAAAAAGGCGAATTGTTCGCGACATTGCGTAGAATACAAAGAAATATTTTATTATTTCAACGGTACCTAATATCAAAGAGACAATTTTACGTTGCTGATTATTAATTTACCAGTGTACTTATAATCCTTCTGAATTTTTATTTATTTTAATTCCACTACTAAAAAGACTTTATTAAGCAGACCATTTTTTATTTGATTGTTTAATATAAGATAAGATTTATTCGCTTAGAATAGGGTACAAAAGCGGTTGGTACATAAAAAGTTCAACATGAATAAGTTGAACTTTGGAAAGCATGCGAATTATTATGACAAGTTACAATATATTTTAGAAGTGAAAAAATTTTTTAGTGTTTGCTTAGCACTGTCATTTTCTATTTTGCATTATTTTCATAGTTTGTATAGATACCTAGCACTTATGTGTTGACCCTGGAAACATTTGAAACGCTCACTTTAAGCTATGGGCCAGGTATGGGTGGGTAACTGCTATTTGATCCCTAACCGAAAATTTCTTTCAGAAAAAATCTAGTGCTAGCTGGACGGCAATCTGGGCAAACTTTTGTACCTACAAAGGGCCGGATTTTTTCCGGATCGATCGTTTATTAAATTATATTTCCAATTGGATAGATACTAAAACATGGATGTTTTTCTGAGCGTGACGATTTTTTAATGTAAGTAATTAAGGCATCATCATTGTCATCATCATCGGCATCAACCTATTTACTGTCCCACTGCTGAGCAAAGGTCTCTTCTTATAAATCTCTCAGGCATGCATGTTTCCTTACGATGTTTTCCCTCAGCGTTTACGCAGATAATGCTTTCTAAAAGTCGGAAGTGCCTTAGATTCGAGCTTGAGTCAAAAGGCTTGGCAGTCCAAAAGTGGCTATCACTAGGCTATCATTGTAATTAACATAGGTACTAAGATTGTTCGACTGATTTATGTTATTGAGGTCTTGCCTCGCTTGACTTAAACATTTTCCCATGACGTGCCAGACCTTATGAGTCAAGATTAAAGTGTGCTTGCCGCTGGCTTGATTGCCTGACGAGACCATTATGGTAATATTTCCTTAGCGACAGCATTCTTCGCAGCGATCAGTGATCTACTTAGTAGGTAGTGCAGGGCTAACGGTGGATGGTCCTTTATGGATAAAAGGATAATGATTTGTGTAACCTTAGCTAATCGATCTGAGTACTAAGTTATTTTATTCAACCTCATTGTAATTTAAATAAGAATTCATTTTTGAATTAAGTATCTAATAAATTTACATATTATAATATCTATAGCTCAATTACATATCTGGGGGCACGGAAGTGTCCCTGCCAGGTCGAGCAAAAAAACGCATAGCTGTAACATCTTTTATCCTAAACGTTTAGAAATGAAATGCACAGACACGAAATGTTACTTAAACGTTTCATTTTGATAACTTAATATTTTAGTAATTCTATGAAGAAATAATTTTTATTTCCCGAATATATAGATATATATTCGGGAAATAAATAATTTATTATAGAAATTTCTTACTTATCTAAGTAAGAAATAAGATAGCAGTGATAGCCTAGTGGTATGACCATTGGACTGCCAAGTCGAAGGTCTCGAGTTCGAACCCAAGGCACGCACCTCTGACTTTTCGAATTCATGTGCGTTTTAATAATTAATTATCACTCGCTTAAACGGTGAAGGAAAACATCGTGAGGAAACCTGCATACCTTAGAGTTTTTCTCGACGGTTTGTGAAGTCTACCAACCCGCACTAGGCTACCGTGGTGGACTATAGCCTAATCCCTCTCAATATGAGAGGAGACCCGTGCCCAGCAGTGGGACAGTATATATGGGTTGATGATGTAAGAAATAAGATATAAGTAGGCACAGTAAGTTTCAGACCATGTCCTTTAATATACCCATACCTACGATAAGATTGAGATCATAGGCATCTTATAGCAATATAAATTGAGTTTTAATAGGTACTTATTTCATAAACAAACAGTTTAAAAAATTATTCATTACTTGCGCTGGCTTTGAGAAAGTCCGTAGCTGACGCACAAGAAATAATAGTACCTACCCGAAATAAAAGAAGGAGAACTAAACACAAAAAGAAATGAGATCCTATCAAAAACGTACCAAAATTATCTTTTTGTATTTTTTTTGCATTCTGTATGCTAAAATTATAAAGTAATTTTAGCGAAGGACAAAATATACAACAATTTCTACTACAAAAAGTTGTGATATCTAATGTAAAATAAGTTAATCCACAGTGCTAAAAAAACGAAACTCAAATATTTACGTAGGTAGGTTAAGCTATTTAAAGTTATACTGTTATTAAGTAGAAAAGAGTTACTTAACTTATTTTCACTCTTAAAAAGTTAGTGACCACCTTTAAAAGTTATCCAACTTTATAAAAACTTTCTGTGCAAACTCCAAGTCACGATTAAAGTTTTCCATAAATTCGGATATCCCATTACCATTATTATATCCGCGTAACTGTTACAGGTGCCACCCAATCTTAGGAGGATATTGTCTAATGGCATCCCATTTTACATAGTGAAGGATTCTCCGCTGAGGGAAGTACCGATCTAATCTGACGTCCGGCTGAATGGATTGAATATTTTCCCTTACGAGGAGGAACTAGTAAACAATGTAAAAGGCTGACTCAAGAAGCGTTGGACGCTATTGAGGATTATTTGTACAAAATAGGACAATGTTGTGTCAGGTTTTTATACCTAACAACGGACTTATTGTTATAGGAGAGCACGTTTAACAGCCAGTCGGTTGTTTCACAGATGAGTACTTATTTGCTTCTGTGTAGCCGGAAAATATGGATCTAAAGTGACGATATTGGTATTCGGTTGGATCTTTACCAATTTATCAGTCTTAGTATTTATTGATTTTTAGTGTAACATGCTCAAATACATAGATTTCTACTAATGAAGGGTTTGTAATAATTGCTATAATGAAAAGGCCTGTTTCTTGGTAATCTTATAGATCATGAGTATTAATTATACGATCAAATTATACGCTCTGCGTGATATTTGCTTCCATGAACTTATATTTATTCATTCATTCATACATGTTATTCCAAGATCATACCTAGCTATTTCTAATAATAATTTTCTTTTATTTTAATGTTGCCCCACATTAGGATTTTCTCCTGTATCATGGGTGCGTTTATAAACCACAAACTTTCATATGCACAATCACCCAGACCCGGAACGACTACCTGTAAGTTTTTGCTCCGTGCGGGGATGGAACCCACAACCTTGGCACAGAAGCCGATCGCTAAGCCGCTGCGCCAAACGTGTCCTCAAAAAATATAATAGTATATTAATATTTCAGATAAATTCATCCATCGTTGGAAGAATAGAAGTGTCACCTATGATGAAATGAAATGATGATGACATGAAATGAAATTATATTTATTTCTGTAAATAGATCTTTTAAAGACACTTTTACGAGTCAATTTTTTCATTTTTTTTAAGCTAGATGGCTCCGGCACTTCCTAGCTGACGACCTCTGAGAAGAAACGCCGATACAAATCATATTCGAGAGAATCATAGTCTCTTTTAAAGTCCAGACGAGTAGAATAGTAACAAATATGTGTCTTACACTGTAGGGCAAAGTCTGAAATGGCCTTTTGAAGAAAGAGTCATAGCGGCTTTAAGTAGACCAGTCCCAACCGACGGCACGCATGTATCAGTCATTGTGTAGCTCAACCATAATTTAGGGAGCTCAACACCCCGTCGCACGACGATACCAGAATATCAGAGGAACATTTGCGTAGGCCACATAAATAAAAAAGGCTCAAAGCCAACCAGTCAACCAGACTGTTCAAAGCAGAGTATGTATATTTAGCCTACAAAGTACTCACATTTACATTATTATTATTGAGAAAATAATGTTTAACACGATAAAAATAGTTTGCCATACCGAGAAATAAAAAAAAAATAGATTGTTATCTTATCATCGAGTAATTTAGTATAAAGTTAGAGGAAGTGACTTTATGTATAAAGCGTTGAATGCCTTAGATCATAAATACGATTTGTTCTGTCAACATGTTAGTGGAGTTTTTAGTGTGCACTAAAAGCTCCACTAACATGCCGTTTGAGAACATACTAAGAATTTACTTACATAAGTTAAACATGAATGAGAACAACTGGAAAATAAATGAAAGTAGTCTAAAGTATCACTTTAAAACGAGAATTAGTATTAGGCACTTTAGGACACATAACAAAACAGAACCGTATGTACACACACAAAACGCTCATCATACACACTCTCTCACTCACGCAAACACACACGCACACAAGCACACATACACATGCATACACACACAAAACTCACACGCACGCACGCTTTCAAGCACACATACATTACCTAAGTAATGTATGTGTGCTTGAATGCGTGCGTAAAGAATGCGTGTATATAGAAAGTGTGTGTGTATTTATGTGTATACTTTTTTTTTGGTGATAATTATCATTACCGATTTTAAACTGCTTCTTTAGACTAGTGGTTTTATTTATCGTCGCATTGTCGTCTCCACCTTGAAGAATACTTACTTCACGAATATCTTAATCTAACATTTTCTTAATCATTTAGTCCAATCGGTCCGGAAAGAACAATGGCAAGTCTAGAACAAAATAATACCTGAGATTTTTTTGGAGCGTCTATGTATGAAAAAATGTTAAAACCATAGGAGTTCTATTACTTAAACATAATCACCAAGATTTTTTGTTTGAGATGGCCACAAAAAAAAGATATTACCATTTTTATATTTGAGGTTATGTCAAATTGTTAATATGAAATTCGTAATCGACACGGATTGATATCATTGTCCATCATGAACTTATTCATTAAATAGTGACTAGTTTGTGATCATAATATATAATTTATATCAAAAACAATAGTCATCATAGTTTAATGTTACTAAGTACCTAAACAATCCTGATTTGAGAATGGGACCCATAATCATAATGTATCATGGTATGTAACATGCATCTACTCAGAAATGGAGTAGCAACTAATCTCATTTGAGTGCTCTTATTGAATCTCTAAACATGAAATCATTTTTAATTATTTATATTTTGGTTCTGGTCCCTAATGAGTATTTAAGCCTTTGCAACTGCATTCATGTAACATACTTACTTTTATGGAATATGAAAGTATAGAATTAAGTATTTAGTTGTTGCTATTACACCTATTCAGCATTTAGGGATAAAATAAAACAGGTCTTTTTTTTAATATTTATTCATTCTCTCTTAGAAATATGTCATCTAGGAACTCTGCAGGTGCTGATATATTATCTTGGTGCCTAGCCCATCTAAGATACCATATGGATTTTGGCCTGGGAATTACTACAGGATCCTCTTAGGGTTTATTATCCTGCGAGATATTTTCATTTTTGGGTACTCCTTCATCATCAACCCATATACTGTCCCACTGCTGGGCACGGGTCTCCTCTCATATTGAGAGGGATTAGGCTGTAGTCCACTGTACTCCTTCGGTTGATCTTAATTCATCAACACGGTTGACATGGAGAAATTCTCTCTTAGTACACAACCAACAGGCATGACACACTATGTGAAGGTATCAACTACAATCAAAATAAATAAAATTAGGAACTGTTTGTAATTAAACAACAAGATAACATTTGCAATCTCATATTAGTATTGCCCAGAAATTGGGTTGCAGCGGTTGATGGAAGGTAGTTGATTCATGTAAAATACTGAAATCCCTGTTGACCCTAACATAGTTGAAAAAGGCTGGAAGGATGATAACATTTGTAGTCTTAGTATTTTTTAGATTTGAGACTTGGGTTTTTCTTTATCATAAAGGCATTTCATACCTGTTCGGTTCTATTTTATTTTGAATAAGATTAATCATGTTCTGTTGTAGTTTTGTTGGGTTGTTTCTTATTATTTTGTCACTGCCTCTGTGCAATAGAACAGCCACACACTAGACAGACATTGGTATTACCTTGTTGACTTGGTCCAAATTGTATATCAACAGAAGAAACGTTTTGCTGTAAATTCTGATTTACTGCAGCCAATGAGAGTTCTCAATATGCTTCACAAAATATCATCATCATTGGTAATCTGTAAGATAAGGTAATCAATGCATATACAAACGATGCATAAAATAAGTATTATTATGATAGGTTATTTTGTATGGTATGCATTTTTTGAGTAGTTGAACTTATGCTAGTTCCACAGTATTATAAGTAAACAGATAAGTAGGTTTATGTAAATCTTTAAAACTTACGATTCATGGATAAACGCAGGTGCAGAGCAAGGTACAAACTCTTGTATTTAGAATTTTTGATCCATTGGCGATTCGATATCGCTGAAGCGTGTTGACGAAAATGTTTTAATTCACGCACATTAAACGTGTAGTCTCGCTACGTCTTTCCATCTTCGAGGCCGAGCACACAAAAGAAAAATCTTGAGGCACAATCGGAGGACAACCGTTTTAAAGAAATCAATTGGTTGTTTACAGCTGAGATCGTCCGTGAGAAAGCACAAGCCTTATGATATGGGGAAGAAAATCAGCAAAAGTCAAAATAAAGCTAAACAATTAACCAACAATATTAATAAACGTGACCATGGACAAACAACGACAATGTCACTAAGTGTTGTCATTACATTTTATTTTAGGAATGATGGCAATCTGAGATCGATTAATCGAAGAATCGATTTTTCAGGCCCATAAGATCAATTCTTAAATCGATGTGTACTGAGATCCAGAGAATCGATATTTCACCCTTGAAAATCGCCATTCGATTTTTTCATGAAATAAATACTTACATTTTAAAAATAAATACATATATTCTTCATACCTGATCTGACTGATCTGGTAATAAAAATAATTGTTATTATCGAATTCTCTGAACTAAAAAAAAACTGATTTTACTGATAAGAGATCATTTATGTACATTATAAGTTACATTATACACATTATAAATAGAAACTTGGAAACATTTTTTTTTTTGAAATCTCGATTCTTTGTGAATCGATTCATCAGCTAACAATTCGAATCGATTTAAAAATTGATCTTTTTCGTAAAGAATTGCCATCCCCAACCTTTTTATGAGTATTTTATAAATCTGTTGACAAAAATAAAAGTAAAGAAGCTGTTTTAACAAGCTTAGATAAACACTATTGTTTTGAATTTGGCATTGTCTTAGGGCATAATGCTTTAACTGTGTTTTATATTTTATGTAGCGTTTTTTATAAAGTGGCAACTCTGAGGATCGATTTTTTTGTCAATATGGCAAATACCGGATATGAGTAATCAAGTAAAACACAATTAAATGTAATATTTTAACCTCAGCCTTTACATGAAAAACTAATTAGGTACAAAAAATGCACAAATTGGATCACTAAGATCTGCATAGGTCACATTTTTAGACGCTTCCTAAAACACTCAGGTATAATCTTGCCATTGTTCTTTATTTTCTACGTTAAGTTGTCGTAGACAAACGAGCGTTCCTACTATTTACTGATGCGAATGTATTATTTTTGGGAAAACTTGTTTTCTTATTCCTAGAAAGAGTTCCAGCCTTTTTGCCAACCTTCATTATACGGCTTAGTCCGCTTATAAGGCCTTTTTAAATTACTGTGGATTTATTTCTTACGTGAACAAAATTTCTATTCCTGTTTCATGAGAAGTCAAGGAATTAACGATCACAACGACGGCAGGCACCTAAAATAATTTACCAATTAAGTACTCAAATAAGGTTGTCAAAAGAATGAAATGCCTAATTTAAAATAACTAATTAAAAATATGTACCTATATGTATAATATTCAGTGTTTCATAAAAAAATACTTATTACTTGTTCTTTGCGTACAGACGGTACAAAGGCAGTCTTAATGCCATTTGGCATTATCTGCCAGACAACCTTAGAGTGATGTTGTGACAATAAGATCACAGAAAATTAAGATGCACGCAACACACACACTATATTATAAATGACCTGTAGCCCTGTTTCTTGAACAAAATCAAAATGTTGAAGTAAGTAGGTATTGTATTCTAGTATTTGAGTAGGTATTAATAGTATGGCTAAGGGTTCTATAATCATAAAGTTCAGTTCATCAAACAAAAAAAACAGTAGTAGCCTAGTGGTATGACCATTGGAATGCCAAGTCGAAGGTCTTGAGTTCGAAGCCAAGGCACGCACCTCTGACTTTTCGAAATCATGTACCTATCTACGTATTAATAATTAATTATCACGAGACCATAGAGATTTTCTCGATGGTTTGCGAAGTCTGCCAACCCACACTAGGCCAGCGTGATTGAATATAGCCTAAACCATCCCATTCTGTGAGAGGAGACCCGTGCCCAGTGGGACAGTACCTATATGGGTTGATGATGATGATGAAACATCAAATTATGGATATACATAATATGAAAATCTTTGTGGTTCCATATTTCCTTTGTGTCCCAAACAGTAATAAAACCAATGCTGCCTGCCACATACCTAAGCTTTTTATTAAACAAAAAGTATTTCCTTTTATAGTCAGATCTGATTTACAGCTTACGGCCTACCGCATAACAAAATATTACATAAATCTATCTATATATAAAAAAAATCCTGTTTCCCTTGGTCACTACGACTTTACCGATTTCATTCATCTTTTTTTTTAAGTTTTCTTATATTTTGCAGAAGGTTCTTACGGAAAGAAAAATTAAGAAAATTGCGCAGTTAATTGAAAAAATTCAGAAACTTAACGACTAGCCTCTTTTTATGTCTGGATAAAAACCTTGTAAGAACCTTGCCCGCGACTTCGCTCTCTCTTCTTCCGACTTCTGCGTGGATTTTACAGGTAAAGTCCACGAAGTCGCGGGCAGAAGCTAGTTACATATATTTATTTATAAAGTTACCTACTAACAATACGACAGCCATTTTTTTTCTTTGCATATTTAATTAAGCAGGCGAATATAAGATTATGCAAATCTTAAAACAAACTTAAACTGAATACTTAACTAATTAAGTCAATTAACGAAAACGGATGATATTTTTACCAAAACTAAATTTTAAGTGAGGTAGGGGCATAGTGGGAGTAATTCCACTAAAATTAGAGCTGCCCGACTGGGGAAGTACAGACGCCAGCAGGTCAAGCTATCAGAAACTGTAATTTTTTTCCAATGGAATATGAACCTCATTGCTTTGCACTGTTTAAAACCATTCAAAGAAATTTGACAGATTGTGGTAGCTTGATGTGCTGGCCTCTATACCTACGCCTTGCAGAAAATCGACATGCAAGGTTGCCAGTGCTGTGCAAGGAAACGGGTTGGCAGTGGGGGGACTGTGACCCTTCTACTGCCAACCCAACTATTCTTCTTTCGTTTTACAGGGTCGGCAACGCGCAAGTGATACCCCTGGTGTTACAAGCGTCTACAGGCTGTGGTAACCGCTTACCACCAGGTGGGCCGTTTGCTTGTTTGCCACCTTATTGGTATATAAAAAAAATATACTAATTTTACATTATTAATACTAGTTTTACAAATTGTGTTACGAAAACTGCTACACAATTTTTACACCTGTACCATTACATATCATACCTACATGGTATAAATAGAAAAATCATTAGATACACTATACCATTTTTACCATGTATGTTATGTGGGTATGACTCTTCATTTTGTCGAAATCACTCCAATATACATACACCGTACTTAGATGTAGATTACGTAATCTAATTCTCTTTTGCTGCATCGTGTTCGGGTAAAATTGGACGAGTTCCGGATATGGCCGCTGCCGCTGTTGAGTTTAAATAGATCTCGCAAAACTCTCGGTTACGAGGACTGCAGTTTGATGTCTTCGGGTGTTGGCAATATAGTGCAAACACCATCTCACATGGAAACTAATATTATTAATTAAGCAAATGTAACTCCGTTTGTTATGTTTTTATGCCTAAGCCGTTGAACCAATTTTGACGATTTTTGTATAGTGTTAGTTTGGATCTTGGAGAAGGACGTAGGCTTTTTTGTGTCAAAATCTCCTTTGTAATGCGCATGAAGCCGCGGGTACTGGCAGCAGACAGTGTAATTAGTATATTTAAAAGATAAAAATTTTAGCGACAGAAAATATCGATCTCATCGACCACTAGACTTACGAGGTATAATTAATATATTAACATGTACCTATAAGTATGCTTACGAAAAGCAGATAATTTTCTAAATTGGATTTTAATAAAGCTGGTCAAACTTAGTTTATGATCATCTCATGTCATGGGGTGGTGTGGTTGTAAAAACTTTAGTTTGCTTACAGAATATATAAATTAAATATTAAGACCGTGTTGGGCATAAATTTAATTAAGTCGTAACCATTTTCTGGGTGGTGGTCGGGCTGGTTTAGTATTCCTGTGTGGATGTGCGGTACAGTGGTACACTAGGACTCCTGTCAGCGGCGGCCTACGTCAAAATTCTAATTAATTTACTCAGTTCAAGAGGCTATTGACGGTCGATAAATTAAATCTACGTCTATTTGAAACTTCAGTAAGGATTATAGTATAATCCTTAAAGACAGATGTGCCAGATTCTACTTAAATAATCGATTTAGTAAACGTTAAAACAACTTATTTTAGGTACCTCATTTAAGTAATTCTGTTATGGAATGTTAGCGGTTTTAGTCAAAGAGATGTCAATTAACGACACGTTTGGCGCAGCGACTGAGCGATCGGTTTCTACGCCACGGGTTATGGGTTCGATCCCCACACGGCACAAATATTTGTGTGATCTACAGGTAGTTGTTCAGGGTCTGGGTGTTTGTGTATGTGAAATTTTGTGTTTGTAAACGCACCCACGATACAGGAGAAATTCTTAGTGTGGGGCAAAGTTTATAAAAATAAGATTTTAAAATACTGACGAACTGTGTTAGTATACTGCTAAGTGCTACACCTCTGCCTAATCTTTCGGGGAATAGAGGCGTGATGGTATGTTAATGTACAGAGGCCAGCACATCAAGCTACCCCAATTTGATAAATTTCTTTGATAGATTTGCAACTTTAACGTTAAAGTAATAAGGTTCATGTTCAAATGGTAAAATTTGACAGTTTTGGATAGTTTGATCTGGTGGCGTCTGTACGTAATTAATTATAAATAATTTAAATGACTCATTTTCCACCTTCAAGCCATTTCCCAACGGTGTTGGGGTCGGCTTCCAGTCTAACCAAATGCGGCTGATAAGTATTTTACACAAGCGACTGCCATCAGACCTCTACGACCCAATTTTTGGGTAATACCTATATCCTACCTCAAGATATCGGTATATTGGTCATTAGCCCAAATAGAAGACCACCAGGTCGGGCTATTTGGGCTTCTAACTAACGCTAGCGATCATAGGTGTTCGTATGACAACCGGGACCGACAGCTATCCGTGCTCTCCGAGGCACGGTAGGGTATATGGTATCTCATCTACAGACTGACTCGGCTGGCGCACCTTAACCTTCCAGATCGGTCGATCAGCGTACCTAGTTATTACTTAGTCACGAGCCCCTCTCAGTTTCAGTATAACTGTATGTTTCTGTTATATTTATGGAAATTTTGTAAGTAAAGGCACTTTGTCAGGTCATCGCGAGTTCGCGTAGGATAACAAATACCCAACATCCCCCTCAAATGAACACGCACACACGATACAGGAGAAAATCCTAGAGGGGCAACTTTTCTATTAAAAAAAAAATAAGTAAGTAGATCAATTAATATCTTCATCAACATTGACGTATACAGAATTCCAGATTCATCGGAACCCAGATTACAGTGTCCTAACAGCGAAATATACATAATACTTACGCATTGCTGTAAGATTGATTATTTTCTATCATCTGTGATTAATTGTTTGTTGTGTACCAAAATATACTTAGTACTTTTACCGAGAATGTGGTCAGAATATTTAAACAAGGAGGAGGAGAGATTATTATCTTAACAGTAAAAGATATACTTGTAGACTAAGTGACTAAGTCAAAATTATTACGCACTTGGCCACCCCAAGTGGCTACTAACAGAGTGTTCTCTGAGGGGAAATGACGTCATAAGTCCGCCCACAATGACAAAACTGGTCTTGGATAAGTGCTCCTATGTATTTTAGTTCTTCACCGCAGGGTAATGAGACAAACAAACTTAGCCAGGATTTCCTCAACAGCATAGACAGGGAAAAAACTCAAACACGATACATTTACATTTCCCAACTTGTTTAATCAGTTTGTTTAAAAAATACTGTAAAATGTTACAGCAGTGCACAGTGCGCCTTGCGCTATAAAACTAGAAAAAATCTTTTACGGCCAAATGGTGAACGTGTAGCGTAATTGTAAAGCGGGTTCTACACTCGCGCCGCGAACGCCCGTGTAGGCCGCGAACCGCGAGTTTGGATGATTTCGCGGCATCGCGGTCGCGCTTCGCGGCGTGCCCCGTCTGGTGGTGCTTTTTTGGTCCGTGTCAACGTGTCAACACATTTTACCGTTATGCGGAAATGATAATAATTATAAATTGGATACTTACATGACAGAAATTTAGGAATGCTTGCGAAGAATAAAAATATATAAAATACAGATGAGAGATGGCAAGATATATCGGACTCGTACCTATTAAAAACCACACTTGCCTTCTCTTCCCCTATAGTCATCACAACACCATATGATTCATGAAATTCACCATGATAGGCTGCAGTAACAATAGCTGGACCACTTCAAGGAGGAGGCTTTGCCTGGCAAACTTCCAACCAACTTCCATAATAGGCCACCAGACTAATTTTCTTTGCACTCACTGTTCTCATATTTAACTCAGACGTACAGTTTACAATGTATACTGCTTACGCTAGTAAACCTACGGTATGTTGTGTCGGAACTGGGAATCTGAAGCTTTATGCTTCAGATTCCCAGTTCCGACAACCGTTTTAGATACTGTTATAGGCTTCAACAATACGAGCACAATAATGGTGTTACTAGGGTTGCCAACTTTTCTTCAGCGAAATATAGTATTTTTCAGACGAAGCTATAAAAAAAACCGGCCAAGTGCGAGTCGGAATCGCGCACCGAGGGTTCCGTACAAACCTGTAGGTATACTTTTGATTGCGTTGACATAGAAGTTTGATACACAACTTAAAGGTATTATAGACCTGAGTACCTATTTGATAAGAATTTCAATTTAATACCTCTACGTGTTCATGAGGAAAGGGGTAGTAACTGTAAAATTATTTAATATATTTTTATTATATGATGTAACTAAAAATTTACGGTTTTCGCAACTTTTCCTTTATCTGTGCTATCGGAAGTTGCTTCGTACCAAATTTCAAAATTCTGAGTTCACGGGAAGTACCTTGTAGGTTTTGATTCCCTTGCGAGTTTCGAAAATTTGCGGAAATTTAAACGGCTGTACCTTTTGATTGCATTGGCTTAGAAGTTTGATTTTTACCTCCAAGGGACAGTTGACCTGAGTATTTGATATAAATTTTAGCTTGATACCTCCACGCATTCCTGAGAAAAAAGGACTTGACAGACGGACGGACGGACGGACAACAAAGTGATCCTGGGTTCCGTTTTTTCTATTTGAGGTACGGAACCCTAAAAATATAGTACACTTCAAAATAAAATAGTATTTTATGAAAAACGCAAAAAGTAGACGAAGATATATTTGTAAATTATTTATTTTTATAAAAACTATATTTATTTGCACAGTTTCTTGCATTTTTAACAATATTTTGAAAGATTTGTTTGTTAGATTTTGGTGTTGAAATTATAGTATTTTTGCGTAGGTAAGTAGGTACTACGTGTTTCTTCAACAGTACGCAGACCCGTAATACAGTACAATACTATATATATTATAGTACCTTGTTCTGATTTTTTTCCTGTTCTATGTTTAATTAGGACTGTTCAATAACGCATCCCTAAAAATATACAGTAAAATTGTATGCAATTAGTTCAAATTAGTTGGTCATTTGGTGACGAATTATTATCAAATAACTTTAGTAATTCCATTATCGACAGTAATTTTTATTATATTACCTAAAACGTTTGCTAGTGAAAAGATTAACTGGATTTTCTGGACTTGACAGTACTTTTTATTTAAGAAAATATTTTCTAGGTACGGTATTACTTATCTTTTAGTCGTTCCATTTATATTTCAGTCTTTCTTTTTACCTAAAACGCCGTCAACGGTCGGCAACGCGCAAGTGATACCCCTGGTGTTGCAAGTAACCACTTACCATCAGGTGGGCCGTATGCTTGTTTGCCACCAAGCAAGTAATAAAGTTCTATAGATATCCAATAATCTATTTCAAATATTATGTCTTATATTTTAATTTTAATAATACATGACAGGTGCAAAGAAAATCGAAACATAAATACCAGCAGGTAATATTTGATGATATTAAATATTCAGAAAAAGACGAAAAGCGTTCAAAAAATGTGTAAATTGTTCGGTTCGTCTTAAATGATATAATTTTTTTTCTTTAATAAAACTTGGTAACTACTTTTCTTTAATAAAACTTGGTTGTAATTTTCAAGAAATTACCGTTCCGTCCCGATCCGATCTAGATTACTAGATTCAAATAAGACAGTAGATGTTGAGATGACTCAATGTTGCAGAGTTTTTTAATCATAATAATCATATATATTATACATACATTCAACCTTGGAATACTTGCAGAAGACAAACTAGAATATATTTTCTTAATCTAACTGCCTCGTTTGTTTAATGCGACCGTCGCAGCAGTGTTACTAAGTTTTTCTCTGAAATTCTTAGTAGCAGCTCGGAGTTTGGATTTGTGCCGGGTTATTGGCAATAGGCTCGCCTCCTAGTACATGGGACCGCAACATACCGATGAACTATGAGTGTACATTGGCACACCTCTGGCAAACCCTTCGTGGAATACAAGCGTAATTGTATGTCTAAATCTAACTCCGAGGCGTACTAAATGCTAGTTCAAATTTCCACGTTCCTCACTCACGAAATCGCGGGCTGGAGCTGTGTTCGCAATAGTTTGGGCTTTAGAACTAATACGACTGCCACGAGTATATACCTAGGCGGTTAAGCCAAAGTTTAATAATGGACTGGAAACATATTAACAAAATGTTCCGGATGTAATGGACAAGCATTTCTGAAATATCGCCTTTCTCACCTACCTGCTATAGAAATTAGGTGTTGCCCTAGTTTCACTCGCATCCTAGAGGATTTTTTACAGTTTATGTTTGAGACAAAAGGTAGCCTGTGGACATATGCTAAAAAATAAAAGTAGGTAGGTAGATTCTGAGGAAGGTCTGAAAATGAAATCTAAGTATCTCCTTGCCAAATTTACTTGAAACCTGTTTGACGTTTTAGGCATGAAAATGTAACAGACAAATAGTATACTTTCGTATTAATATTATTACTTAAGTATGGATAATCAGTTCAACTTCATGCTTACATTTTCGTTCTCAGTAATATGTGTAGGCTAGGAATGTATTTTTTCTATAAAATTGACTAAGCTACCGAAGTGTCGAGCGAAATGTGAAGTGACATAATTTTTAAGAGGGCTTAAGTAATTTATTGAATTCTTTGAAAGTGATGCAATTGTCGAATATATTTTAATGAAATGTAGAGAAAGCTCCTATAAAATGAATGTTAAGATAACATAAGAGAAACATAAAGAAAAATATAATATCAGATCGCAGAGCAATTAAAATAACATTAATTAGAACCTGAAAAGAGTCCAACCAGCCGATTAAGAAAGATTTAACCGTCCTAGGGATTAGACTCTTTAGAATCCAGATTCTAGGATTAAATGTACTATGTTTTCAAATATTCTGTGTGAGTCTATCGGTTTAGGCGCTCTAAATACATAGATTTGTTTTTAATCCAGCTCTTTGATCGATGCGACTTATTTCAGGATCTGCGGGAACTTAGCTGCTTTCAAAGGAAGAAAATTAGTATAAAAGGTGTTAAAATACAAATACGTAACGAATCGTAACCACCACAAGAGGGAGATAGATATGTGTTTAAACAAAAGAGAGCTACTATGCCGTGAATATTTAAAAAAAAAGTCAATCTAAAAATAAAAAAAGTCAAACTAAAAATAATAAAAAAAACTGACTGAAAAAAAAACCAAGACGTCAGTGCCGGGACCCGTTAAAAATTCTAGCCTGGATCAAATTTTTCCAATATTGGATCCCTTTAATAGATATTATGTTCCTGACGTCTTTTTTTTTTCTATACAGTCGTGTTTTTTTATTTTTTTTATCGACTTTTTAATTTTACACTTTTTGTATAATTAAATTATTTTTCACCGATTATTATTATTAAGAACTATATCACGGATTTATTATAAGTTTTGAAAGTCAAAGATAGAGTTAGAGAGAAAATCAAGAAAGATGATTTTTAAATATCTACATATTCAATGATACCCTTCTTAACATAGGTCGTCAACTTTCATTTTTTTCAAGGCGTCTGGTTGTCGCGATATTGAATTTTGATTACTGTCATGTCGCTAATGACACTCGCAAGACAAATCGATAGACATAAGAATCATCAAAACCGGCCCACGCTTTTGGTCTCTAGAGTGCCACAAAGGAACAAACATACATAAGTACATACAATCGAATATCGAATTATCTTAAGGGCGCTGACTACTTGTACTTTATACTTTTTCCTCCCAATTCTCCATCTTACTTATCTTCCCATTTCCAGTATATTTCATCCTCCCACAATAAACATCTTCGATCAACTTATTATCGTCTTCGTCATCTTCAATGTCCTTCTCACCACTCTAACTTTGTACATTCTACGTTTTTCTTCCAATCAATACTTTTGTGGAATCCTCTTTCCCCTAAACCCTCCTTCTTGAAAGCAGGATGCTCAACAGTCGGCGATCCTTTAAAACTTATGTGCGCAAATACTTGCTGGACAAGACTCTGTTCGATCTATTTCGACACTGATTTCTTTTTATTATTGTATTATATTAATTATGTATTGTACCTATCATATAATTAAATACATACGTAAAGACCCATGCAAAGAAATCGTAGACAGAGGAAACTTTCCTCTGTCTACGAAAGAAATAGTATTCGTCTTATTCCTCTCACTTTTTACCACCTTTCTAGTGCATCTACCGTGATCGTCTCTGCATCACCTAAAGGTTGTCTGGTAGAGAATGCCTAAGGCATTAAGACCGCCTTTGTACAATATAATTATAATAATAATAATAATATATAAATACATACATCCATCATATCTTATCATATTATGGGGGCTGGCATGGCCAGCAACACTTCGACCAAATGTGATCTGTTGTGTTGTCTATAGCATAGTACATTCCTTACTTTTCAAAGATTTGGTTCAAGAAGGCGGCTAGCCCACTCAGGTGAAGGAACTTGTAGTCTTATGGCTACGGGTATCTGTTGCCGAGATGACTCATCCGTTTCGTCACCAGGACGTCACAATCACACAAGATGACAGACAGCCAATCCTTATAATATCGGTATTGCCCAGAAATGTTACGATGGTTGCGGAGGTCTGGTGGTAGTTCCCTCGTGTAAAATACTGACTGATATCCAGTCGCACCTGTTTAGACTTGAGCCTGCCCTAAACAGTTGAGAAAAGGCTCCGAGGATGAGGATTTCTAAATGTAAGTCTACTTCTACCTAAATGTAAGGTGATGATGATGTAGTAAAAAATATTTTTGTTTCTGCCGATTGTTTGCCGAAACAGTGATAGTAAATTCAAAATTTCGAAATTGAGGCATCAGTCTCCTGTATGTCCGATGTTTATCATAACATCTCACAACAATATCAAATTGCTCAATAGACAATAAAGGCTCCGTACGTATATACCAATCGATGCTTCCTGATCAGCCATACTCAATTCAAATTTGTAATTTGTGGTAACGTACTGTACAGAAGCCAGCAGGTCATCCTATCCAAAACTGTCAAATTTTCCCAATTGAATATGAACCTTATTGTTTTGTGTTAAAGTTGAAAATCAATCAAAGAAATTTGACAGATTGTGGTAGCTTGATGTGCTGGCCTCTGTACATTAACTAACTTAGCTTGTAATATTTATTTAAGTAATATTTATCATATTTAATATTTATTATCTTCATCTTCACTGTACCATACTCAATTCAAATTTGTAATTTGTGGTAACGTAGTGTACATTAACTAACTTAGCTTGTAATATTTATAAAGTAACTTGCGTTTTACCTGTTTCTCAAAATAAAATAAAATATTATGTTTTTAGTGGTATAAGTTAAGGAATTAATAGAACTTTTGTGATTGCAGTTACGTGTATCCTCAGTATATATTGCAAATAATATTTATTTTTAATACATATACACATCAACATGTGTAGTCTACACATGTGTAGTTAAAGTTAAACGTGCGGTACAAATTAATAAAGCCGAAAAGCCTTTTTTATTTTTTTATACCACTAAGGTGACAATGACAAACAAGCATAGGTACGGCCCATCTGATGGCAAGTGGTTACCGTAACCTACTAGACGCTTGCAATACCAGGGGTATCACTTGCTGCTGACCCTGTAAAAACGAAAGAGGAATAGTTTCGTTGGCAGTGTAAGGGTCAAAGTCCCCCCACTGCCGACACAATTTTTCCTCGCAGAGTACCTATTCCGTTAGGCACATAAAGTTTGTAAACTAACACGTGTACAATAAATAGATACGCTGTAAAGCCTTTGATGCTGGTGTATTTCCAGAAATATTACTTGTTTTGGTTTCGAGCTCATTTTGAGCATTATCTAGCTAGGCCATTTCATCCAACGGTACGGTTACACAAGGTAATAAGAGTAGCTATTGTTTTCTATGTAAATGATCATAAGATGTCTTTCTTCGTAATAAGCATTCCATCTTGAGATGTAATGCAACAGAGTTACAATTTCCACTTGAGTAGCAACACAGTTTCATTCGAAGAAACGGTAATTCAATAGCGCCATCGCATTGAGACTTTTCCAGATTCTCAATTGCCATCGAGGTAATGCGTTTGTATCAATAATCTCGCTGGTTTGTCAATTGTTATTGAGCAGTGATGCATTGAGCTCGTAGATAGCGCTAATTTTCATTAGAAAAGTTGTCGAGTGGTTGTAGGTATCATAATTATTCCTTTAATATGAATCACAGTAGTCTAAAATGTTCAATGCGCTACAAGGCAAAGACTTCCTTCTAAATATAACATCACTTGTTATACATATATCATCAGGACCTTAGAACCCTTGTTCTAGGGTAGGTGTAGTAGGGTAGATGGATTTTACAAGTGTTTTAAGGATGAAGGAAAGTTGAGAGGATTTGAATGATGATTACAGGGGAAGAAGAGTGTCTTGACCCAGTAATCCCAGTATAAAGAATTGAGCAAAATATCGGTAAAGCAACCCTCTTCACGTTGCTGACATAGATTTTGATAAAACGTATTTATAGCAGTCGGGACCCATTAAAAATTCTAGACTGGATCAAATTTTCCTAATTATGGTGCTGACTGTTAAAGGCGCTATATTCCGGACGTATTGTTTATTCTTTTCAGTCGGGTTTTTAGTTTACTTTTTGTTTTGCACTTTTGCACGGCTCTATTGTAAGTTTTGAAAATTTCAGTGAGAATAGTTGCTAACCAACTTTAAATCGTAATAGATCATAATTAATGGTCATTCGAAACCTATATAGGTAAGTAATATAATTTATTAATTACCTATACTTAACATTTATGTAGTTCATCAATTTTAAATATTTTTTTTTCACAATATGGCGACTGGTTGTCGCTATATTGGATTTTGTTTACTGTCATGTCTTAAGTGACACTCGCAAGATTAGGACAAATCGATTGACTTATAAATCATCAAAGTAGGCCCACACGTTTGATCTCAGTGCCACAAAGGAACAAACATACAGCGCTCATCTTACCCCAAAACACCTTAGCAACCTATTTTTTACATACCTAAATAAGGTTCAGAAACCTGACTGTTTCAAGTTGATCTTATTTTAAATCTTCATTAATCCTTCCACATTATCAGTTTTAATAGTTTTAATGCAGTTGCAATTATTGGAATTAAATAGTTTCTGGAATAACATTTTATTATATAGTAACAACATTATTTTTAAGATCAAGATTTTAACCTGTGAAAAACTGAAACATCATTTTTGAATTTTGTGTTTAAGTTTAAACTAAGTAGGTACGTAGGTACGTATTTGTTTCTTTTCGTGTAGCAATATCTCAATCTTAAATATAATTAAAACTAATTTAGAATGTGTTAATAAACCAAAAGAATCATATGAATTTAATTATTTAAGAAATCATATTTTACCAGAGCTGAATGAGACATACAACGGTTGGTAAAAATTTTTACAGATGGGTCTAGGAGCATCGGGGCTGGAGCAGCATACTATAATCCCTCTACTAAAAGTAGTGGTTGTTAAAGAATTGTGTCTAATGTATCTATTATGACTGCAGAGTTATTTGCCATTTCCGAGGCACTGACCTATATTGTACTAATATTGTAATATTGACTGACAGCAAAAGCGCTCTTCAGCACTTGGCTCGATGCGTCTCTGGACACAGAGGTGTATTGATAGCCTATAGTGTACTGAGAACAATTCAGTCACTGTATGATATGAACTTCAATGGATCCGTCACACGTTGGTATACAGGGAGACGAGGAGGCAGACAGATTGACTAATAGGGCGGTAGCTTCGGGTACAGAAATTTACATCTCAGTATATTCGGAAAATATATATCAAAATTCAAAAATTACTGTTATGAAGAGTGGAAAGAATATTTCAATTAAAGGCTTAGACTAGAATTTGATATAAAATTATGCAAAGTGAATCTCCTAGAATCCCATGGTTTAGTGGTAATATTAACCGTAAAGATTTGGTGACGGCCCATATGGTTCGGTCCAGACACATGCAAAACATCTTAATTTTTTTTGCATTCCTCATGAAAAGGACTAGTTCGCCCAACTGCGAGGTGCGTGGAAAAGTGGAGGATGTTCAACATCGTTTACTGGAGTGTGTCAAAAACGAACTTAAAAGAAAAAAATATTAAGAGAGTTGAAATTAAACAGGTTAGACTTTGGTAAAGGTATTCTACAACATTCTAACTAAGCCAATATGTCACTGGAGGCAAAAATGATTTATTCTTACTTTGTAAACACTGTTATTTCTGTTCTGTTAAAAAAATATTGAATTATAAGATGGAACTGACATGAACTGTGTTCAAAAGTTCCTAAATTAAAACAGAATAAAAAAAAACATAAAATCAACTATGAATCTGAATAGGTACTTACTATAATACGAAAATAATATTTACTGTTCATATAGAAATTGAGTGCACGGTAGTGCAAGGCCAAGTTCGATAGTAGTTTTATTTAAATTATATTAAATCGTGGTTATTTCTTAGAAGTTCTTTAAGTTCATATATTATGTTATATGCGTATGAATTGGGTTATGTAGGTACCTCCATCAAAATGCAACAGTTGAACAAATGAGTTTCACACAAACAAAGCCTAGTGGATACATACATAATATTAAAAACTAACAATACAACAACTCAGTCTAATAGCATGTAGGTATATCATTTAAAAGTACTTAGTGTGCTTACATGTTTTTCTAGTCTAAGAAGACAGGACTGCCATCTAGTGAAAAACTCGCAAGGCGGTATTAAAACGACGCGTTGTTGCCACTTCATTCCCGGACAAGACAAGGCAAACTTTATTATCAGTCTGTTTCACTCAGTTTATAGTGCTGTCTCTTTCGCGAGCGCCGCTTTGTGATTTGAAATTTATTCAGCCTTGGGCTAACCGTCGCCCGCGTACGACGTGTCCCTGTCCGCTTATAACGGAAATTTCGCGCCAAAGTTTACATTGAGGATTGGAAAATGAGATTAATTTTTGAAGTGCATCAAGTTGGAAAGTGTGGAAACTGCCTGTCCTAGTCATTTAGACTGAAAAAAAGTGTATCGGCTACCTGAAGTGTAAACGTTTACTTTGTGTGTGCGATGCATAACAGTTAAGTTGGAGTTAAGCACTTGTTAAAAATGTGTTGCAAGATGGGCGCATAACATTTGCCAGTGCATTATTGATAGAAAGTATCCGGAGCGCCAACATGGGGACCAATCGGCTGCTTTCACCATTTACTTTGCTGCTGTTTTGTACAGGTAAGCGGAGCTACCTACTTATTTTCTGAGTCACCTTATTTCAGCTTGCTCGACGCTGCGTCGCTGTATCAACAAGCGAGGCACAGCCGGCCTGTGTGCTAAGGTGTAACTATAACTGCCTATGTGTGCGTTTGTTGACTCTTTTAACAGTATGCAAGGGAGACTGGTTTAGCGTTGTGAATAGGGTAAGATAGACCATTGTATGCGCTGCTGCCGTCTCCAGACATCGGACATCGGCACCTGCCAAGATTTAAGTTTTAGGATCATCATTATTATTTTACAAGAGGAATCTCGAATACAAAATAGAAGTGCCTATTATAATGATAAACAATCTTAATTTGGATAGATTTGTTAAATCTATGGTACGCGCAATGCGGATACTTCCGTTAAGCGCAAACCTTTGTACACCCTGCATTATTAACTTTTACTGACTAACTTTTTATAAAATTGTCACACGATCCAAACTTCCTGTTTTGGTCTGAAGTCATTCATGAATTACTTACACTACATAAAGTTTTAGATATTTGATCATTTAATAAATTTCAGTTCACACTAAATTTTTAGATTGGAAATACTTAATAAAGAAAAACAGACACCGACCAAACTTGCCAAAAATAAATTGCAAGCAAACTAAAACAAACAACAAATACAAAATTTTAAGTACTAGGCTATAAGCTTAAAAAAAAATTAAATTCGATGTCGAATTCGTCCAGCTGTGGGCAAACGGGCTGATGATGATGATGTTGAAGAATTGTAAAATTATTTTGTACTTAGGTACTAACATTACCTGGGAAAGCGAGAAAAAAGAGTATTACAATATCAATAATTTGTTTATACCTATCTAGCTCAAGGAAGCAAAAGAATGAAATCAGGGGACTACCTACCCAGTCTGCAAATAAAAATATTATGTTAGGTGCTTTGTTAGGTGTCAAACACAAGAATATACAGTAACCGAAAATACTAGATATGAAATATTTTCTTGACTTATGTACATACCTACTTCTAAAACTTGACCATTATTACAAGAACTTTATAATGTCTTGGGTGCACCATTTACAACAATGTGCATAACTTTTGTAATCTTTAAAAACCACATTAATATTATATTCACAATTAACCTTTGAAGATATTTCACCAACAGATAACTAAGTACCAAATTGTAATTTGTTAACGGCAAAACTTGTCAATGCCTTGTGTAGTTAATTGCTAATTGCTATTACTTATCAAGTCATTATAGGCAACTTGTCAAGTAAATTAGGCAAGTTACAACCAAAGGTAATAAATAAATTTTGATGTAAAGTAAAAATTTTATGTAACCAAAATAAAAATACAAAAACAGAAGTAGGTACCATTTCTAAAATGTTGAAAGACTTAAAACAAAAATATTTCTAACACAAGGTCAAGAGAATGTGAAACATTTTCTTTTTTGAAATACAGAAAAGCATATTAGTCGATTCGGGCTCGGATGCGTAAATTAGGCAACGCCACTGGTGCTGAGAGAGTGAAATCATGTTTGTAGAAACCGGTTTTGATGCAGGTGTGCTCCGCTCGAGACAGAGTAGGTCCACTAATGGTCTTACCAAGTTATTTTAGTAAGATCTTTTATTATTATTCTTGTTTCCAACTAGGCGTAGCAATTAATCCACTTTTATCTTAAGTATGCTGTTCTTCAAGTACCTACTAAGTACGGATTCCTTTATTGGCTGTAGTTTCGTTCTTACCAAACGTAAGTCATGTTTGTATTATAACACCAGTCGTGACATTTCAGGATCACAGACAATAATAATAATAATATTATATTAATGATTCATTGCTTACATTCTTAGCTTTAACCTAGTTTCCGATGACTAACACAAAGAGAGCTAGGGCACAGTGGGAGTAATTCCACTCAAATTGGACTTGCCCGACTGTGGAAGTACGTCTGCCTTGCAAAAAATCGAAGTGAAATAGGCGCTTTGAGCTGTGTTGTGTTCCTTACGGTGAGCTAGGTTGCGAGTGCTCCGCAAGGAAACGTACGGGCGGTTGGGGGACTTTGACCCTTATACTGCCAATCCAACTACTCCTCTTTCGTTTTACAGGTTCGGCAACGCGCAAGTGATACCCCTGGTGTTGCAAGCGTCTATATGCTACGGTAACCGCTTACTATCAAGTGGGCCGTATGCTTGTTTGACCCTTAGTGATATATAAAAAACAAAACGATAATAGGTACTCATAGAAATCATCTTTAGGTCTAACCAAGACCAAAACGAATAAAATACAGCAAAAAAAATTAATCACTAGCATCATTTTACAAATGCTGAAAAGAGGATTATAATAATATTTGATTATACTAGGTAGGTACTCTGATATTGAAAGTATGGGTGGCTTCTATTTGATTGAAAATGTTCCCTATTAAACCAAAACTAAGTGTTGGGTATATTCAAATTAAAGTACATGAACGTAGTTTTATAGTATACTTGAAAGAAAGAAACATTTTATTGCCATAAAAACAGCGACTAGTACAGTCAACAAAAGAGATTGGTATACAGGTAGCGAACGAAATCTGCATCTTTACACAGATTGTGATTTAAATAATTACCGGTCAAATGGTTTGATGTGTAGCAGCTTACAATACCTGCGTTTTGACACATATTGCGTGATACATTATTACACAATCTTTAACAAAACACAGATGTTATTTAGCTGCCTGTATACTTAACTCTTTTTTCGACCGTACTACATACAAAGAAGAGAAAAAATAAAAATAACAAAATAAATGAAGGTAGGTACTGTACGTCGCCGTTGTTCATCACAATAAGGTCCTTAGCATTATGGTCACTTAGCATGATGCGGCAGCGCTGATTTTCAGTGGGGCCTAGATGACGTGTGACGTCACTCACTTATATTATTTATGTACTTAGATATTTACAGTATATATTCATTTAGGTATTATGTTCGCTTTTTGCCAAGGTAGTATGATGAAGCCTAGGATAGAAAGCCTTTGCCCTGTAGTGGGACAGTAAAGAGGCTATATGAAAAAATAGTATTTATCAGTATCATAGGTAGACTTTTATCAGAAGTTACTGTTATGAAGAAGCACTGTTGCGTAAATGGTGGACATTCAGGCTGATAGGAGCATAAAGGATGGGCTTGGAGGGCAATGCGCAAAGTCAAATATTTTGTTTCAATTGTACTTACCATTAAAATACTTAGCACTTTTGAAAAGTCAAAACTAGTTGCACGGTTCGAAAAAGTGGGTCCTCTGGAGAAAAACCGCCAAGAAACTCCATAGACACTCCTTTTTAAATAAAAAACATGATCTTCGTTTACAATTTTGTTCTGTACAGTTCATGTGAACAATGCAGTTTGATGTGTACATTAAACTGCATTGTTCACATGCATAAATTAATCCAGTATAATAATGAAACAGAAAAAACTGATTGCCATTGACAATAAGAGCTGACCAGCCCCGACAGTTGGCACCCGTTCACGAGTATGACGTGTGCATCGGCGTCGTTCGACTCAACCATGTTGCAGGGAATAAAACGACCCGACAAAACGCCACCATCAGCAGGACATTTACACAGGCACAATAAATTTATAGCGGCATTTATAAATATAGGCACTAAGCAACACCAATGACTGCCCGACTCTCGTACTTCTATCGAGGTTTGACACTAAAACTTTTCAAATTGTCTCAAAAACGAAGCAAACAATTTACTGTGTACGCAAAAACACAACCTCGACTTCTTAGATTGTCAAAGTAGCTACTTACTTAGTACAAAAACAAATAACTTTTATGGCACAACTTCCCCGCTCAGATATCACAGTTACAGTTCGTTTCGAAACTCCTTTAACTGCCCGGTTTTAATGAATTAACCAAAATACCAAAGGTTTTTTTCTTGTTTTTATCTGACTTGCAATTCTAAAATTATCATGGCATCCAATTTCATTCTGCACACACAAGAGACTGAATAAGTTTAGTACACTTTACTGTAGTTGAGGCACACGGAGCATATTTATTGCCTTTCTATTTTTGTACATAGCATTTCCTCTGCGTCTCCATTTTTAGCACCATATCCGTAGACTATTATCCCATCTTCTTAAGTACGAAGTGCCTTATTCCAAAGCGCTCAGTAAATTTCTATTTACGAATGACACTAATATATTATACCTGCTTCTGTCATTTTCATGGCAAATAAGTGAAACAGCACTAGATATATAAAGAAGAGAATATCTATTTCAGCTGTCTGTTAGTAAAAAAATACTATTTGGAATAAGATGGCTAATGTTTTATACTAATCGGATCTGAAGTCTGCAAACCTAGAACAATGTCTTAAAAAAACAATAAGTAGGTGTATATACAATCCTGTCAAAACAATGTTATCAATGGATGGAAATTCTAGGAAGCGTATTATAGTAGTTATTGTCTTCTTTAATCCAGCATACTCCAATACAGATAAACTGAAGAATAGACATTGAGCATTATATCTACTTGCCTGGATACAAAAGTCTCTTTGTTTCCTATACAGGGGATCACTTTTATGGATCGTCTGCAAGGGAAACAGTCTTATTACTATGAAATTTTAATTCTTCAATAATAGGTATTTCATTCCCAACGGTTCGTTTGGTCGTTGTGGTTCAGTTCACAAGAAGCTCGTTTTCTTTTATTATAAGCACCGCAGGCGAGCGAGGGCTTCCGTTTGCATGGGACTGATTGTCTACCAGTCTTTACTTGCCATTAAGTGACCCCGTCATGTCACTCGTCATGCGTGAAATAAACGCATCACTTTGTATACTCAAGTAACTCATATTCTGCTACTGTAACTGAATTTACTTGATAAAACAGAATCATACATATATCTGCAATGCATTATAAATTTTATAACGGTGTTGATAGCTTAAAATCACAACTAAACATACTCGTATTGGGTTTGCTAAATTAAATAATTTTAAACTAGTTTAGTAATTATTTCCTTTCGGAATGAATGTACAAAGTAATTTACTTGGAGTTCCTAAAATTGAAGTATAAAATTAGACTAGATTAATGAAATAATCTGCACTTGGGCAGATTTCGCAGAAATATTATTGACTCACTATTTCCTCTATGACTTTTTGAAATTAAGTCCGAATTAATATAATCAATGATCACTAGCTTAATCGGTGAAAGAGAACATTACGAGGATTCATGCCTGAAATTTTCTCGCCGACATGTAGTCATGAAACCCGAACTAGGCTATTGGAATGGACTATAACCTAATCCTTGCCAAGCATTTGGACAGTAAAAGGAATGTTTTTATTTCGAGTTCAAGCGCACGCTCTAACAATTTGCACCGGTATTTACTTATAATCAATTTAATGGTTTGCCGAAGTGTTGTACTCATTTAACAACCTCGTGAATCTTACATGTATATTGTATAATATCCTTCTTGTTAATCTAACTGTTTTTCTTTGTGGATTTCATTTTATTTTGTCTCCTAAGAAGTAGTGGCGAATTTAACTGTGTTATTATGTGTTGTTAATTGGTGCAGTATCTACTACAGCACCAGGAAAACTTTTGCTAATATATTTGAAAGGAATTCATTAAGATCAGTATGTTACGAATTGTCTGATCGTTTATCAGTGAGATACGTTTTTGGGTTCATTTGTATCTGTCTTTCTTACTTGACACTTCCTTACATTGCTTTTTAGTTTTTATATTTGAATGTATGCCTTCGTATTTAATAATAAGGATGCGTTGATATATTCACTGATCGTTGAGATTACTCTTATCTTACTCTTGTTACACTGAATATATATCGCAGTTGGTAGCAAACACATAACGGAATCAAATTTTAATTAGATGAATATCGAAATTCCCACCAGAATTTAGCTTGCTTCGTTTATGCCATGATATCTATTCAATTGTCATACATAATCGATTTGAAATGTAAAAGCGATATTTGCCAATATAACTAAAAAACTAAACAGTTACAATAATATGTTATTAATTATTATAGTATTGACATTATTTTACGAGGTAATGTTAGCTCAACATATAAGAAGCTCACTAGTCAGTACGGCCCGCAGCGCTACAAGACTGCTGTCTAATGACTTACTCGGAATACCTACCTATGATTTCTGTTCCCTCCGCACATTCCGTATATTTTTCTTTTATTTATAGCACATGATACGACACGTAATCCTCTGAACCAATTGGGTCTTCTTATAAATGTTATACAGTTAACCAATTGATCAAATATCGCGTACCTACGTATATTATTTCAGCGTTCCATACTGCTGACACACAATGTGCACAAGAAAGTTAATACGTAAATTTAATCCGTTGACTTTTTCATGTTGTTTTGGATACTAAACTTGGCTTGTCATTGCTTCGCAAGTTGTTTTTCAAGTTAGAAAAAACTTTGCTGTTGTTGTTTTAGGTAAAGGTATTGGAATCTTTTTAAATCCAGCGTAAAAGTACTTAGCAGTGCCTGAAGTACGTAGTTCACAATGACGTAAACCCATAATAAGCTGCAACGGGCATTTATGGGTTCGTATTTGAATTGCCAGTTGCCTAGGCAAAATAAAAGTTTTCGAGAGAAAAAAAACTTTTTTTATAGGAAAGCTGTATAGCACTCGATTAATTTTGACAACTTACAGTTCTCGAACATTTAAAATTCGAAAGCAATACAATAATTTTGGTTGATGACTGTTTCCACAATCCAACCTCGTTGTTACTTAAATGTCTACTTATTTTATGTTTGCTGAGTGATTTATGAAACCCTGTAAACACAATCATGACCACGAACTTGTAGATTTCGCAAAAGAACAGTTCTCCTTCGTTAAACTTGCTACAAGTAAACTTGCCCTCCTTTTCCAAGTAGACATCCGATAATAAGGATATATAATAACTTTTGTTAGTCGTTCATAAATTCTTTAACGATGTTCTTGGGATTGTCGACACTGTCGCAGTGATGTTAGACAAATAAATTACCTATTTAACTACCTAATATTTGTAATATTACGAATTAAAAATAATATTACCTTTTGAAACATGCATAAAGCTAAAGATTGGAAACACACAACAGTACAAAATAGCAAAGAAATGCGGTGTGCCTTAAAACTCAGAATCATAAGAGAAGTTTTGAAATTAAAAAATGACAACAAAGAACGTTGATTTTGCAATGTAGATTCAGAATGTTCTATTTTCCTACTATGCTACTGAGTCCTCTTTCATTAAGAAATGAACTGGTAACCCTAAGCACGACTGGAAACTGTTCCAACTTGATTAAAGACCAATTAAATTATGGTGCTTCAGTGCTTGGAGGTGATGAGAGTGATTAAACTTGAACCAGTTATTGAAAATGTGACGCGCACGTATCGTGGGTAGGTACAACCTGCGCTTGATACTAAACTCAATATCGTAATTATTAGGTGGTGGTTTTCATTATACGTTATAATTAATTCAGAACATGTGAAATATCTATCTGAGTACGCACGTGCAAAACGATAAGGTTACCCTAGTATAGCGAACCACGAGAGATTTATAATATGTGAAAATTAGCTTAATTGACTCAAGAGTAAAATCCATTATATGTGTGGTAGATGATCACACCCTATATAATATGTATGTACAGTAGAAATAATAACATTGACGTGACTGGATATATCAGCAGGTAAATCATAACATTGATCATTATGATAAAAAACGTTAATAATTATCGTCATAATATTGGAAACGCTCGGTGCAGAATAAAAATTGAGTAGGTACAACATAAGCGAGCTGTATTACTACTCGATAAACATGTGAACCTGTTTTAAAGCCCCAGTTGCATGAATCTAGAATTCTAGATTAACAAAGTCGGTTTTAATGATAATTTTCCTAAAGTCACTAGTCCATATCAAGTAATTATATTCTATCACGCTAACGCAACTACGGCAAGTGTGTAAACTTGAATATAATGTACTTGAGATAGGACATGAACCGTCGCCGCCTCAACTTATGTAGGTACTTACTAGAGGTTCATAAGTAGTAGGGCCACGGTCTGACGGGCCCAGCTTGTCAACTATACTAATGGTCAGGAAGGAATTTGTAACTAAACAAAGACGTTCTCAAGCGAGGACCTTCATAACTTACACAATTTCCGTTTTGTTACACGACATGGAGGGATCATTGCCGCATCATTTGGCACTTATTATTTTCATTTGCCATTAATATATTAAACTGAATACTAGGTTCTTAATATTTTAAATGTGGAAATAACTCCGTTTGTTTATTTGGTTTATCAGTTGCCTTTACACGCCTAAACTGCTGAACGGTTTTCGATCAAATTTGGCATGGCATTGCATTGACATTGAGCCCCTTCAGGGGGCTCAAATTGCATTGCAAAAGACAAAAGAGCCTATGTCCCTACATAGCCTCTTTTATCTCAAAAAACCATGGCCAACCACTAGTTCTTCATAATGACGGAGAAATGATTCATTTTAAGTACAGAGGCCAGCAGGTCAAGCTATCCAAAACTGTCAAATTTTCCCAATTGAATATGAACCTTATCACTTTGTGTTAAAGTTGAAAATCAATCAAAGTAATTTGACAGATTGTGGTAGCTTGATGTGCTGGCCTCTGTACCATTTCCAGAATGGTCGTTATTTATTTGGATAATTACAACTACCTATGTTAATTGTTTCGTTCAAGAAGACTTTGAACTTTGTTGATTACAGCAATCAATCATTATTTATTTGTCGTTTAGCATTAATTTTTAAGTACCTTATCATTTCCATCACAATTTCTTCCAGTTTAATCGACCTTCCAATTGATGGTTTATTTAAAGCGTTGAACGATTTCCTGTGTATTTATCAAAATTCGCTTTGTATAGTGTTTGAGCTTGTAAATAAGCATTTGTTTTGAAAACTTAAGAAAGAATAATATTCTATTAATTTATACTAAAAAAAAATAATTAAATACGTAAGTATCGGATTTTTATTATTTATTACAATTTTATTTGTTGAAATAAAACTACTTTTTACGGATTTTATCGCGTTATATTGATATTATTAATCCCGACGTTTCGGACCCTTTACAGCGACCATGGTCCCCGTGACCATGGTCGCTGACTAGAACTGAGACTACAACTTTTTTTAGACTACAACTGAGTCTACAATGAGTCTACCCGTGACCATGGACAAAATGTATAATAAAAAATATTCGCGTAAATGTCAGATATCAAAATTTTGTTTGTTTTTTAATGTACCCTCGTTTTAATTTAAACTCAGTTCTTTATTTTATATATTAAAGTGGATTTTCTTAGCTTCGTCACCTGGAGGTGTTTTTGACTTCGCTTCAAGAGACCACTAAATTAGGTCTTATTTCTATATCCAGCTCACTTTATTGGCATCAAAATAACAAAGATAACATATTACTTTAAAGTCTCATTAGTTCATATTTGGAAATATTATTTTGCTCATTGCTGAGACTTACATTCTGAGTACTTATCATTGTCTTCTTTGATTGAAGAAAAATAGCAATTTATTTTTATTTACTATTTTCTTATATGACAATTCCATTCGTTCCAGAATAGAACAATGAGAGTAATTTTAAATTAATAAAAGGAGACTATTTTATCATTTACAAGAGGTAACTTATATTTTACATAAAACAGGTCCCCTTTTCTCGTCATAACACCGGCAATCCCTTTACACCAATCTGGAACATGTTCGTACAAACTCCAGGAAAATGGCAAGAGGGAGGCGAGCTAATACTTGCGTATGTATGTATGTATGTATGTGCCTATGTAGGCCGTTTAATCTTTCCGCAATGACTTTTGATATTAAGTTCATGCTGCCAGTTCTGATTTGAATAAAAACGTCATCAATAAGGATTATCTACTATTTTTGACGGACCGAGGTTTTTAGCCTAACAAAGTAGTGTGTTTTCTTTTTAGAAAAGTAAAGTAAGTGCTTTAAAAAATAATTAATTTCACGTAAGTACTTATTATTTATTAAAAAATTGGCAATGCTACTTCTGGAGCTATCGCATTTGTGCAGGTTTTAAATGAGGGTTGTGGTAGGTGTAGGTATAATAATTTCTTTCCTAAAAGCTAATGTGTGGACAGCACAGGGTAGAAAAATATAACATATTCGTTATAATTTACGGTAGGTAGAAGCAGCTGTGCGTCAAATTTCACCTGGCAAGGTACATCATGACACGTCAATATTCTGAATTATTAAGTTACATTAGGTGATACGTGTGCGTGTCATATTACGACTTATCTGATAGAGAATTAATTTCCTGGGGTGTTCGCCGCGACATCGTGCGGTGTTGATCTTCAGTCAACAATCCAACGTTTTTTATTATAGCATAATTATGTTGTTATTAGCAAAGTTTCACATGCTCATGATAAAGCTCTAGTTTGTTTAGTTTGATTTTATCGACGTATAGCGAACTTTCCGTCAGCATATGTTACGATAAAAATACACTACTATGTAAGTACTTATATCGTTAATATACTTATACATACATAATAATTATGGTGAGATGGCCTCCTCTTAGAATAACACAGGATAACTAGAGCTTGATCTCTCTCTTAAGTCATCATTTACACATTTATGGAGTCCCATAAGCCTGGATATTTCATCACGATATTTTTTTCACCAATAATGCAAGTGATAGCCAATTTCCAATCAGCATAATAAGTGAAAAGAAACCAAATTTGTTTACAAAGTATTTATAAAGTAAACAGCGGTCCCCACTTAAAAGAGCGTCAATCACCGTACTAAGTGCTTGACACTTAACAATATCTACGTATAATATGTGCATTGCGCCTGTACTTCAAATACATAGTGACAAGAGTTGAGTTTTCTACCATCGTTCATAAGTCTTAATTTTCTCATGGTGTTTCTCTTAGGAAAACATAATAATAATTATGATTAATAATAACACTTATAATACCAACTTTCTATAATATAAAACGCAATGTACTTTGTGTAGTCTACCGATCAATCGGGGTCACAATGATTGATTTTGAAAGATAGGTATGGGTTTTTACTATGATTATTTTTGAGTTTAAGAGCGCCTTCAAAAGTAACTAAACTAGTAAATAACTGTTTTAAATCACTCTTGGCACTTCTTGTTTAAGAATGTATTTAACGTTTTTGAGAGAAGATCTCCGTCTTAACACTTTTGATGAAATAAGTTTTCATTAGTCGGTTCTAACATCCTATCTACTTGGGCAACTGTGAGTAGGATTTGTGACACATTACAGCTGTTTCATCTATTATTTCCGCGTTATTATGCAACGTACACGCTACTTTACCAAACGGTAATAAAGCTAAATAATCAATATTGTCTAAACAATAATACTTTGCTGGATAAGTTCCAAATGCAATAATTTACACAATCAACAATATCTTCCGACGGTTTCAGTTGTATCTTCTGTCTTTTCTCATATTAAGAAGATATTTATGGCTACAATAGGTTGCCTGGATTTATACCTAGGAATTGAATTTAATGCAATATTGGACTCTACTTAATTGAAACTATAAATTGAATATTGTTTAAGATTTAATTAACAATATTTGTAAAGGTATTTACAAATATTGTACATATATAATATGTGTGTAAGTATGTGTGTTTTTGTATTTAATATGTATGCTAGTAGTTTTATTTGTTTTTATATTACATATAATTAATAATTTGTATATTTAGTTTTCAATCGTGGTCTGTTTATTATAATGTTACTAGTGCATCTACTGTTTTATCGTCTCTGCATCACCCCAAGGTTGTCTCGCAGAAAATGCCGTATGGCATCTTGACATCATAACATGACAATTACTCATCAAATATAAATGAAACTCATTTGTTAATACTTCATCAGCCCCTAAACTATCCCACTACTGGGCACGGGTCTCTTTTCAGAATGAGAGGGATTAGGCTATGGTACACCAAGCTAACCTAATGCAGGTTGGCTGACTTCACACGCCGTGCCGTCGAGAAAATCTCTCAGGCATGCAGGTTTGAACGCACAGATTTGGAAAAGAGGTGCGTGCCTTAGATTCAAGCTCGAGACCTTTGATTGGCAATCCAATGGACATAAGTTGTTGGTACTGTTGTTAATTTTTTAAAATATTTGTTAATTATTAGACTTATAAGCATAATATTTACCAGGCTTATATATTTTTAAGGTAATCTGTGTAGTCTCTGTATATCGCCTTAATTTTTTTGCGGTATTCAAATATCCATGTAGTTATCACTCGTTCTAAATATAATTAAACAATTCCTTAATTAGATTGCCTTAACTCCGCAATTTTATATACTTATAACAAAATAAAAAAGAGTATACTTAAGTACATAATTGAAGGTACCTGATGAGATTTATTTATTTTTGATGATTCAGTAACATGTTGTGTATTTAATTAAATACATTAATGAACATTAGTATCAAATTTATCTCGTATACACTCTAATAATTTTGGCCCTTTGCTGGGTTCTCAATTTCCAGTCTAACCCGACCAGCTGCGGCTGTATTGAGACACTTCTGTCTACTATCTGACTTTCGCAAATAAATAACGATACTTATCTATGTACTTAATCAAAATTGTTAGTGAAATCTCTTTCTTGGATCCAAATCCCATAAAAAGTTACAAAGAAGCTACAATTCTGCTAGCCAGCGTTCTGCGAGAAGCTAGTTATATAGCTTTCACTATTTTATTGCTTGGTACTGGTTTTCCCGCAGGTCACAATATCATTCCCATGTTCTGTGAGAGTTACAGCGGATTTCCAGGATAAAATGTACCACTATGTGCTAAACTTTAGCGCTAATCTAGCCTATACCTACATCCCGCCTAACTCAGTGTTAATCTGTCATCCAAATCCGTTGAACTGTTACGAGATGATTAATTCATAATGTTTGTATTTATAATATTAGAATCGTGTTAACATAAATACGAGGTTTTGTATTTAGGTACGTATGTAAAAATTTTCTCCAGATATTCTCTTATCTCGTGGCATGTAGATATTACGTATATTGAAAGATTTATTACGATTGTCGTAAGTCGTTAATCTATTTCATTCCGTGCCTTGCAAATCTGGCTACTTTTCACAATGTTCTCTAATAAACAAAATGTAGGCGAATACCGTCGATTTGCGAATGCGTAATTGAGTTTAATTAAAATTTTTGTGTTAGATACTTACTGCATCAAAAACAAATAAATCGTTGCCCTCATTATTGCTTATAAAGGTAAACATTCACTATAACGAGGTATAAAATAATTCTCAAGGGGTGTAGAATAGAAACGTAAAGAATAACCAGCGAGTTGAATGGTACCTATGCGATTAACCGCAGTGGTTCAGACTATTTATCCCTCTTTAAATAGAAAACAGGAAAGCAAACAAAGTCGTCTGAACTTTCTATCATATTTATAAAGCTTCTTTTAAATGTTTTACTCATAATGTTATGTAATTACCATTTCACCTGTAAGTATTCTATCTGGGGTTCAATTCGTTTTGACTGTGTGATAGACAATAAAATTATTCTGGGAAACTAGGAACAGAAGACTTTTGTTCACCGCAGAGCTCTAGGCATTAAGTTATTTTGTAATTATCAGTGGGAAAATAATATTTTATACAGCTTAATTAACTATTCAATTTGCTTTACAAAAGTTATTGGAAACAATGGATTAAAAATCCTAGATTTTTTAAATAAATCTCTTAAAATACAAGTTTAAACAGATTTATTTATAGCTATTCGTTTTTATACAAAATATGCCATAGGTAGGTACAGTTTTAACTCTATGAAGGGGGTCAAGTGACCAAAAGGTATTTCAATCCTCTTGGTGCTGAATAAATAAATTCAATATAAGGTAAATAAATCCACAACGTGCCCCAATACGGTGGCGTACCTTTATAAAAAAAATCCTTGGTTCCTGTTTTCTTATAAGATACGAAACTGGGAAGGCGTAAATAACTTTTCTGCATGAATAAGTACATCTTAGCGCATAAAACCCGCACAGTAAAAGAATATGGCGCCCAAAATAAAAGTAGGTATCTAATTAAAATTACCAACACGATTTGGTACCGTTCAGTTCCTTAGGGTTCACGTTTATAAGTCAGAAAAAATTATTAAATAAAATAGCTTTGGCTTTGTCAATTGGATAATTTTGTCGCTGAGATTCTATTGGATAATTTTCTCGCTTGATAAGTTAAAAGATCGATTACGAAATATCAAAATTTAATTCTTATGCAACTTTCTGCTTACATCTTTTCCGTAAGCTCAAAGTAACAATACTTTTTTGGTATAAGTAGGTACTTATTTGTGGTCCTTCGCGGCTTTGCCATTTACGTTTTCTTTTAAGGGAAAGGTTTTCTGACAAAAAAAAATGTTTGTTCATTCAAACAAGGTAGTTTTATATTCCTTTTAAAACACTGTGTACATTAGGTTCTCGGTGAAGATTTATAGCAGACGATATTTGACGACTTAGCTCATGCGGTTGAATTCATTTAAACTGAGTTATGTTTCCATTGCATGACGCACGATAACTTATTTTGTAACCGTTCCAAGTCATGGAATAACAACTATTATAAAATCGATTACTCAGGTAGGCATTTTGTTACCTGTTGATTATGACAAACGCCCGCAAACATATAGTCTATCTAAATAAGCAAGTTAATTTAGTTTTAATGCTGCCTGATCTAATCCAATTTACCTGCTACTGGAACTTTATTCTGGGTGCGTCTTAATTTATACACAAAGTACGTGAGATCCACGTTATTCCATACGATTTTCTAGTAACTGCATCGACGTTACATATGTAAGTGGGTACTTCTATATGTGTATTGTTCGTCGCCTGCAAAACAATAGTCGCGCGGTTATTTGCACGCCGGTGTTAGACCCGATACAATAGGTGTTTGTGTCTTATCTACTCGTTCCCACTATCCCATTCGCACAAAATTTTCTCATTACGCTTTATATATTTTTGTAACGAAATAAGGTCAATGTGCGTAAGAAAATATCTTTATACTTACATTATTATTCATTGTTCGTCTGAATCATCTTTCGTTGTCACTGTTATTATCGTTAGGGGTTCTAAATTAGTGGTTCTTAATATATTAATAATTCAATGTTTTTTGTTAGAGGTCGTGTGTTAGGAAATGCGGCGCCATGATTTATTAGGTTGTAATAAATCCACATTAACTAGCTATACTTGTTTATGTAAATATAATTTAAAATTAGATATTATATTTTGTTCATGGTTGGTGAAAGAATGAAATTGGAGAATGGAGAATGTGGACATGGAGAATATCAAAGTCAAATATTTTATTACAATCAGACTAATAAAATAGCACTTTTGGAAAGTCAAATCTAGTTGCACGGTTTAAAAAAACTGGGTCTTGTCGAGAAAAATCGGCATGAAACTTCATAGACACTCTTTTTCAAATAAAAACATAACAGTGTTGAACTTGGCACACACTTTTGTTTTGCAACAACAATGCAATCTGATGAGTACAACAAAAAATAATCCAGTGCAATAATTAAACAGAAAAAAGACTGACAGTAAGAGCTGACCATTCCCGATTTCCCGAGTAGTCCCGTCACGTCAGATAGAACCCGTTCATGAGCTTGACGTCCATATTATCGGTGTTGTTCGACTCAACCATGTTGCAGGGGATAAAACGACCTGACACACAATGTCATATCAGTAGGACATTTTATTGAGCATGACAAGCTCAGACCAGCTAAGCATTTATTAAAATGGTTCCATCTAGGCCAACAAAATATTTTTGTACTCTTCAGATTGGGGTTCAGAATAATAAGCACTAGCAGTTCGTTTCCGAACATTTATTTAAAAAGACACCGGTGAATTTATCTACAAAATTTGTTAAGTGTGTAAACTTTCAGTCTATTTCAGCTAGAAAGTTGTATAATGTCGCTTTCGGGAATTGTTTAACAGCCGAACTCGAACACAATTAAGAAACACTTAGAAGAACAGACTACGGTTGTTGAAACTTTAGAGAAAAGTATGAGCGGTAAGAAATATTGTCGTAAAAACAAGGTCGTAGTTTTCGGGCTCAAAATTCTAGTCTCGTCCTGCCTATGTTCATCTCAAATAAGAGGATTCTTTAGCTTTCTTTTTTTTCTTTGTATTAAAGCCTGTACCTTTTTTCTGTAGAGAAAACCAAAGCTATATTTCCTTAAATAAAAGTTAATGACTGTAAGATGACGGATGGAATAGGGAAAACAAAAAATTCCGACAGGGAAGCCAAACAATAAATTATATTATATTATGGCGGATTATCGCTATTATTTATTAAGTTTTAAGACTTCTAAATACTTTAATCAGAGTTCGGAGCAGGGGGTCTCGAGTACATTTGCGTTGCGCATCACGTGTGAGGCGTCCGTTAACAAAACGGCTTCATACTCAAGATACGAGAAGCGCATTATGTATTCGTCGCGTTGCGCGAGTACCAGCGACAGAGGCTTCTAAGGTTGTGGTATTTGTCCTACGAACAGGCACGTGTGAGCTTGGCCAACGCGTGTTGGAAAAATATACTGCTTTTTGTCCTTCCAACATCGTTATCTTAATGACGTAACGCTATGAAGACGACGACGTGTTATCAGATCTACATACACATATTGATCGGAGACCCAATTTTTTCTTTGATCATTCATTAATAGTAGGGTTTCTGGTTCTGGGTCATAGACGTGTCAATAATGATGTGGAAAAACGTGTATTTGTTAATTCCCTGAATTCTAGTAACTATACAGTCAATTTTTACGTTGAACCAGATAAATGGATAAAGTAATTGTGTGCTAATTGGTAAATTATATTGTAGGATACTTAATTGTTGTAACGTTGTACTATATTGTTATCACAATGTTACAAAATGTTTATTTTAATAAAAAGTAGAGGTAGATAATACAAGCTAACGACGACTTAAACTTAAAAAAATCTAGCCAAATTAGCTGTCTGAAAATCTTAATTAGAACGAATTTATTACTCTGAATAGAAACCAAAGCCAAGAAAAAAAAGGATAAGAAAAGAAGTAATGCTCCTAAATCAAGCTTGAAATAATAGAATGAACCAAACCCTACGAAGGTTACACGTCAATTTTGCCTCCGATTCTAATACCCGACTAGTGTCCAATGATACCCATTTTTTGTCAGAGATTTCCTTATCTAAGCCCACGGCAACTACGTCTTGCTATGGCGTCTGCACTGAATCTGATTCTACGTGTGTCAGATGCAATGACACCATTCGGTTCGCCTGCAGGAACTTGGCTCGTAAATTCTTCACATAACGTTTGACGTAGCTCAAGTAATCATGTGAAAACGTTACTTTTCAGCTGTTAATATGCTTTTGCAGTCAGGTAATGTTCTAAACGGTACAGGGGTCCATTAAGAAATTTTCGTTTGCGGAAACTCTTAATTTCAAAGGAATTTAGTGTTTGATTTCTTAATCACTTGCCGAATAACGCCATTAATCGGAATTCATAAACCAATCAGCGCTTAATCTAAACAACAGTGAGAAAGTAAAATGGTTTAAACACAGCTTTTTGTCAAGTACCTAACTAAAAATAAGCATGCTACCCTTTTCATAATTATAACCTAAAATTATGTTTGGTCTCTAAACGGCCGAGTGATTAAACATAAGCTCGTAATTAGGATTCCAGCGCGAAGAACCTCCTCATGACCCTTAATCCAAAATTTGCTTCGAGGTTCTTCGTTATTTAGACGTTTACTGGCGGGGACATCAAAAATTTTGCCTTGTTTGTTCCTATAGACTTATATTAATCAGAAAGTTTAGCTTAAGTAGTTTATACTGATCTTCTTTCATTAATGACTATTTATTAATATACATAAATATTCGTTAGAATAAAAAACATTAACGTATCCGACCGTCGCGTCTGTTTCATAAATTCAGTTTAGTTAGTGTTAGTTTTTTTCTTAACTAATATACTAATATTCTCACAGGCATTTCGGTTCCTCGTTATCATCTCTTGTAGACATTTCATCTGAAATAAACTCATAAAAATTATAGTCTCAAGATTTTAGTAGGAGGCTCACTAATTAATTATTACATGAAGTGAAATGAAACCGCCAACGAGGAAATTTGTCAACTGAGGAACTAAATATAACACAAGGCTCTGCCGCGCGTTAAATGTTGTAGAGCTCCAGTCATTAAAACCACCCTAACTTCAAATTCTCGAAACTCAAACATCAAAAGCGATAATCGAGTGATACACTCTGCGAATTAATTAAAATTCGACGTATGAGACCTAAATATTACACATCATTTGCACGTTTCCTGTGTAATCGAGTTGAATTTCGAGTTGAAATTGAGGTGACATAAAACCTATGGTAAGTAACAAACAAGGGAGGCTAACCTCTCTCACCGTGTGCCTATAAGCGTTGCGGTGCCCAATTGAATTGCTCCGCTTTTCTTGCTTTACCCCAGGCACGAGCTTTTTGATTAAAACTTTAATAAAACCGAGTTAGTGGAATTATAACTGTTGTGCAACGTTTCATTACCAAATTATAACAGACTTTCTGTTGTTAAATGTGGAGAGTAAATGATTACTGGTCTTAAAAATAATTAGAAAGGAATTCAATCCTAATCATTGTTGTTTTGAACTAGAACGTTACGATACGAATACGAACATAGAAAGGTATTTTCAGTGAATCTGGGTTATCTTCAATTACGTACCTTTACGAAAAAGCCGATTTATTTACTTACGTATTTTTTTGATGCTTATGTGGATACTCCCGTTTGTGATATTTTTCGCAAAAACTAAGTTACTTACAAACCTAGTACCTAAGGAGTAAGTACCCACAGAAGATTTTGCGAACAAAAAGATAGCACAGTTTTAAGGCCACGCGGCCCACGCAACGTGTTTTAAAGTTGAGTAGGTTGTCCGGATAAATATAACTACCTACGTATAATAAAAGCATACATACCTGAGTGGTGAACAGACGGTCGTTGCATCTGGCTTCGTGATTTCGGTGTACGCAGGGCGGCGGCCGCGCCGTTTACCTGCTCAGCCGGTCTTTGCTGTCCCTTTCCTTTTCTTCTATAAGCATAACTGTGTCTCTTTCGCACGTGAATGTAGCCATGCAACATCGCTTACGTATAAACAGTGCTGCCAACGGTATAAACTCAAATTGAGATGTAGGTTGTAACTTTCTATCCTTTGGGTAGTGAAAACCTTAGATATTTGTATTTAACGTTATTTTATACATATTATTTTGTAGGTACATACTATATAATTAATTAGCTTGCTTATTAATTCGCCTGTGCCTATTTATTTACGAACGAAATTTTTTTACGAACATTAACCGTCAACCAAATATCAAACATAATCATTACCGATAGGTAGGTACTGTTTACTGAATGTATCAACATTATTTTAACTAGAAAATTTGTTTGATACTTAAATAAAGCTACTTAACACATTTATGTTGATGTGATTTATTCCGTTCTAATACCAATAACTAATACCAATGGTAGGTAGATATTTGTTTCGACTCATATTTATTTCCTATTTCGAACGGTTACTATTTGATTGCTTAAACTATACCAAAGCAAGTTCGAAGATATGTAAGGTAAAAATGAAAAATGTAGGTATTGAAAAAAAAAAACGAGTTAAATCGAAAAAAAAAAATTGTTAGCAAACGTTTCATAAAATATGAATAAATACCTTTGTGAAAATATTGGAATGAAGTGAATTTGGAAAGTTTTAGCATTTATTACGATCACATAAAAATATTAGGATAACATTTTTATTAAGTTTGACTAAGCTGACTGTACCAAATTCAAGCTATTGGTATTCGCTCATTATTATTTAAAGAGTGGTATGCGTTCGGAATAGAAAATAAATATGATTTGAAATAAATACCAGTGGTTAGTTGTTGGTATTAGAACGGAATAAATCGTTGATGTGACGAGTTTGGGTATTGGTAGCACTGCGTGTCAGCGTCAAGCTGTAGCCCTGTAGGGACAGCGCTCACGGCACGGCGGCGGCGGCGGCGCCGGCGCGCGGCGCGACTCATTCGGCGCAGGCGCAGCCGCTCTGAAACGTGATCGTTTTACTTACCTGACGTGACGACCGCAGTCTATACATAATGCCTCCGCTACATCGTAGATGAACACAAGTCGCCAATCATCGTCATTTCAATCGTGCCATATGAATATAAAAACAGTTCGACTTTCACATTAGAGCTGGATCCTGCAAAAATAAATATAAAAAAATTAATAAATAACACTAAGTTACTTATATATGATCTTGTAGCAGAGCGATAATTTTAATGAATTCTGTTTAAATTCAACGTTTTTATCCTGGAATTCATAAATCTGCAACTAACATCTCTGTTGAATAAGATGAAACGAGTAATAAACCTCGGCCGAGAGAAAGACAGTGTTAGCTAAGCTTGAAATATTATAAATATTCATCAGTCATCTTGTCTTCAGTGCGTTTCATTATTCGCCTTTTTGTTTGTGTATTGTTCATGAGCCCGTAGCTCCGCAGTGCTTTCTTACCTAGAAAACGTTTTTTATTAACAAATCGCTCATTCTGAGTAACTTACATAAAAATACATCAAATCATGAATGTTTGTTTTATTTGTTACTTCGCCCTTTAATTTGCCTCTGTTACTTGTTTATGAGATGTTCATTTGAAAGTTGTAACGATTACTTAGTGAGGACGGGCTGACTGGGGTCTAGCGGATTTCGTCCCGGATGTGTTGTCGCGGCTGGCGTGTGGAGAACGCACCACATGTTAACTTTTTACCATCATCGCCCTTCGTTCCGCGCACATGTTAGCCCGGCTTAACAAAAAACGCTCACAAATATCGCACCCATACCGACGTCGAATAGTTCCTGTCTAATGACACTTTGAACTTGTTATCTAAAGTATCAACTTTTGAAGTGGGCCAATGCAATGGCCCAACACGTGGTACCTATTATTAACAAAATAATGATAAACTTTCTTATAAGAGTAACGCTGTAACAACTTTAGATAAACCTGACTTTTTAAATTAACTCAACAATCATGTGTTATTGTTATAAATTGGTGCCATGTTTTTATATTTAAGTTTAGACAAAGTTATTTAATCGACAAAACCATTCGGCTCGATGTTGACGCTCCGTCCCTCGGGTGGAATTGTTATTTATGCGAATGTCTGTCCTTATAGCTGCGAATGCTGCGATTGCTTTCAATACAGGGGTTACTCAAACCAAAATATCATTGTTCAGTTTTTATGGCCAAAATTCGACCAAAAATAGACTGAAGAATTTAATTTATTAAATTACGAGAGGAAACGCTATCCTTCGAAGATATTAGCAGGCTAGCTACCAATTTATTCATTTACTGGTACTTCGCCGATAATGACAGGAGGAGCAAGTCGAGTGGCAATCCAATCTACCTAATGACAAAACTTCCTCCTAGGAAATTCGCTTTACGCCATGCCAATATTAGCAACACCAATTAAAATTGGATCAACTTTCGGATATTTTAAAGTTTAATACTGATGTGTAGGCTGGGCTGGGAACTGTCTAAAGTTTTTAACTAATGTATGGATTTGTTCATTGAGATTGGCTGTTAAGACGCGATATTATATTGTGGATACCATTTACTGCTAAAATTGTGATAGAGTGGACTCTAATAAAATGTAGATGATAATTCTGACGAAATATGAAAAAGGAGAAACTAATTTTATTTTAACAATGATGCAAATAGAAATAAGCAATGGCTGGGAATTAAGTAAGTATACTTATCCTTATCCATTATCCAGTTTCTCAGTAGTGTAGGGATTATAAATCTTTAAAGTATCCTTTTTATAACTGGTACATTTTGGAGTCAATTTGAACTATTAATGAATATTAGAGTAATCAATTTAGTGTGTACATAGTACTTATAGTCGGCAGGGCATTCCAGCGTGGTTTTGTAGTAGGTGACACTGGAAGCCTCTTAAATGTGCACTGGATGCATTTTCGTTGTATGTGATCGTAGTGATTTAATGTCGCATTAACCACAAGCATTAACAACTTGGTGTTTGTTTTTTCTTCACTTAAATATCGAACCAGACTCCGTTGTCATTACAGAAATGGAATTGATGTGTATGAAGTTGAATTAAGTATTTTGCCACTATATATATCTAAGTAAGTACGTTGATAGCATTAAAAAACTTTTACACATTATAAATGTTCTAAAAATACTGATTTTAACTAAAACCCAATTTGATCCATTTGATATTTTAGAATGCCGTGATATTTTACAATACAGTGTCAATACACCATTCTGCGGAGTGTATGCTTTACAATGTCATCTCAAGTTTCTATGGGGCCTTATTTGCGAGCAGGTAGGGTAGTTACGAACGACATGGGTTATGTCTGAATACAACAAAGAAAGTAAGGTGTCTCTTCTTACCTGCACCAAACTCAAATACGATATAATATTTTTATTTTAGATGGTACTATTCAAAATGCTTTTGTATCAGCTTTACGTTCCAAATTCAAAATTCTTAAATATTTTATTATCGTAGAGTTATACTTTATACGTAAAATTTGAATTTAAAATTGGAGTGGTAGCTAATATAATTTTGCAAAAGTGATGTGACACATTGTAAAATTCGTTTTGTTCACGCCAGACACAAATGTCCGCGTCAATTTATTATGTAAATAACACAAGGATAATATATCAAAGCTTTACAAAACATAATCTAAATCGACCAAGTTTACACCGACACGGCTTTCCACCCTGGGGGAAAATCAAAAATGTATTTGTTTCAAATGTCGCTTGCAGGCTCTGGCGTAATAATAAAGTCAGCAATCTTAACGAAAGGAGACAAAAATGTTAAATATTAAAAGCTTTGTATAATACGTCTATTTCAATCTTTTTAAATAAATAAGTTGCCATGAATAATTGATGTGCATTAAAACAGTGAAGCCCATTCCGGGGCGTTTCAACAATTTACGAACAAACAAATAAAAGCCGAGTTGTTTTGTATTTTTATTATTTTCTAACTTTTTAATCTGATTTGACTCTAGTTCTAGAATAACAACAATCATGTTTATACTCTAACAACACCTATTTAACATCACCACTAGTAAAAACGTCTACAAACTTAAAATGTACTTTTAATTAATTCCATTTATGTGGGACAAGTTGGTGTCATTAATCATTGTGAAGCTGAATTGGAATTTGTAACGAATAAACCGGTCAAGCGTGTGCGCTTCAACTACTAATTTCTGAACTATGTAATTCAGTTTATGATAACGCTCTCAAAACAATTCATATGGCGTACAACAATATTTCAAAACATTACTGATGTCCTTTTTTATTTAAATATGTCGTTGTTTAGTGATACAGATTTTGCTTTTGTTCCTAGAACAACAGCTGTCTGTACCCAATAATGTAGGACAGTACATATATATACATGTTATTTATTGTCCGTATTTCCTCGTTCCCACTCATAATATAGAAGCTTATAGGTCAAATCCATACTTCCATTCTGGTCACTATAATCATAATAATGCGAAAGGAACTCTGTCCGTCTGATAAGACCATTTGTTTAGTTTGTCCGTTACCTTTGGACAGAAGATACCTAGATTGCGCCCTGAGGAGAGACATAGGCTGTTTTTTTTAATGTTAAGTACCTATATAAAGTATATAGTTTTATTCGCTGTAATTTATGAAACGCAACAGATTCATGAACTGCTTTTCAACTTGTATTGAATCAACCTAAAATCATATATTTACCTACATTCAGTCTACGTATATGCGTTTGTGCTCGCAAACTTGATATTTTGATACAACGTTGCAGTCGAATACGCCCGTGTTTTAGAAGACTAGTAACTACTAGTCTTCTAAAACATCGGCTGCAACTACAAAATTCCACCCTGTATATATAGGTATATTATAATATTATAGGAATTTTGTAATGCCACCTGGAGGGAAAGTACTCTTAATACTGTATAATAGACAATTTTACTCAAAGGAAACATTCCCTTATTTTTTAAAAGAAACAAAACTGCGTTCAAAGATTTTAGAAAATTCGCTTGCCACACCCGGAAATCGAACCGACTAAAATCTGTAAAAATTACATCCTGTACTTTTATTGCATCGATCGTTAGGGTCAGTTATAAGGATGAAATCTCTCTAACAAAGTTGATAAATGAAATGAAAGGAAACCATAAAATCTAGACTTATAAATTCTATGGGACAAGTTAAACCACTTTTACTCAAAGATCCATCTGTTTACTTATGTTAGTACTTGATTAATTTTACAAAAAATGGTAAACTAACTAATTAGTTGCTCGAAATGGGCTCATTTAACTTACCCCCACATGGGAATTTTTACATATCCTCACAAAAAGACCTGCTGGCGCCTGTAGGTACATAATATTTATAATCTACGCGTACTTAATATCGTATGTTATTTTTAGAAAAAACATAATAATGATTATTGGTACGCGTTGCATATTCATTAGTAGCTATCACCCATCCGCCTCTCTATCGTAAAAATATAATTATAGCCTTTACGGATTACGATTTAGGCCCATAAGTACCTACTTACGCATTTCCAAATTAATTCCTGGGTTCCATAAATATTTAATTCCAGGAAATGTTATATTATGTGCAGTTAGACCATTAGATGTAACATTAGACTATATAAGTATTTACGATATATTTAGTAGATAAGTTTATATACATATATGTATGTAAGTATAGAGTTACTTAATTTGCTGAATATCATGGACGTGTCATGGATTTCTTTAGTCAACTCCAACTGTCTGTCTGTACTTCGTGGTTCTTGCCTTCAAAGAAAGGAAAAAAATAGAAAGAAATCAGTATTAATATGCAATAAATTAATTAAAATAGGTACTTACACTGATTTGTTTTCTTAGTTATGTAGGTGTATTAAATTAAGTATTCAAATACACATGCTTCCGTATAATTTGATATACATATATTAGTAATATCATATTTGCTCTACAAATGCACATTTCAACATCACAGAACAGCTATATGAAACGTTTACCTTTACAGTGTTAAAATATCAAAAAATATTCGTGGCCATACGGCAATTACCGTCTCGTTGACAACCTATTTAAATTAAACACCACTGGAAATTAAATATTTTCGTTCTCATTAAAATTTTATCATTTTAAATAAATGGTTTCGCAAATTGCGTTCCGTATAGAATATTTCATGTGAAATTTTGGCAAAACATTTCTAACTGTTGTATGTAGGTAGGTATTCAATGTTTTGCGCCGATGATAAAGAAAAATGGATTGGTAGGAACTTCAATTATAATTATTTACACAAAATATATTATAAAAAAAAGGATTTCTAGCGAAATTGTATACCGGACTTTTGTTCATTCGAATAATTAAATTATGGTAGATATGTAAATTCGAACGAGAGTTTTAAAAGATTTGCCTGATAATTAGGGACCCCATATTAACATTATTTACATCGACGATATTGCTGCCAAAAACAATTCTTGGCGTGGCTATAAAAACAACTTGTATACTGCAGTATTCAAGTTGTTGTTGTCTACCTGTGATTAGTGAATCACAGGTGGCACAATAAGAAATGAAGTAGTTACCTAGGACGCCCATTAGTCCGCATTACATGTTGAGGAAACCACGTTTAGTTCTTTGGACAATAGACATGTAGAGATACTATTTCGGCTGGAGTTAGGCGGCGACGCTCTCAGAATACCAAATAGTAAGCTCATAGCTTTAATTAAAACCGCTCCAGTAGTTTCAAACAAGTTACCATGTACTGTGACTATATAGACACTAATAAAATCCTGTTTTTACGACACTTTGTTTATACGTTTACTAGCTGTTGAACGCGATTTTACTCGCGCCCCAGAACAACATAATCCTATATTTCTTATCCGGTAAAGGTAGTAACGGAATAATTTATGTAACGATGACCCGCTTAATAAATAATAGTATAATATTTGCACATTTCAGCTAAATCGATCTAGCGGTATTGGCATGATGCTCGAACATATGAACAGAAATAGGGACAAACACTGTTTGAGTATCAGTGTCGTTTATAGTACAGAAAACAAAAGAGTTATGTATAGATACAGGTAGCGAACGAATTGTGTATCTTTACACTGATTGCAGTGTAGCAGCTTACAATACCTGCATTTTGACACATATTTCGTGACACATTATTACACACAAATCAATCAAACAATATCGTTATCGAAATAGGTGTTTAATTTTGTGCTATTATGTAAATATGTTGCGGCTAAAAGTCGAGTTGCAGTTTTTTTTTTATTCTACTAAGTTGGCAAACAAGCATACGGCCCACCTGATGGTAAGCGGTTACCGTAGCCTATAGACGCTTGCAACACCAGGAGTACCACTTGCGCGTTGCCGACCCTGGATTGAAAGAGGAATAGTTGTGTTGGCAGTATAAGGGTCAAAGTCCCCCCACTGCCAACACAACGTTTCCTCGTGGAGCACTGGCAACCTTGCTCAACGTAAGAAACACAACACAGCTCAAAGCAATGTTATTTTACTTCGATTTTCTGCAAGGCGGAGGTACTTCCCCAGTTGGGCAGCTCCGATTTGAGTGGAATTACTTCCACTATTATATAATTATTCCAATTATTAGTTTTAGGAGGCTAAGGATAGGTGCAGGTCTATTTATCTTCGGTTAGAACTAGGTTTAGACTTCATCATACCGGCTAGAATTAGGTGCAGCCGGTAAACTTAGTAGGTTAAGTCGTTACAAACCTACCTACACAAACTCGAAATGTTAATAAATATAAGTAAAACTAAAACTAGATGTAACCTTGCACTTCGGCTTTTAGGCGTAATATATACACATTTTGTAATATAATAGTAAATATGGATCTAGGCTAGTTTAGCCTGATAAGAAACAGTTAATAATATTTTTAATAAGCTGCCTGTGTGTTTGACGATGATCGAGTTGCCTGAGTCAGGTATACTAGTAACTCTTTTGTTGACTGTACTATTTTTTTAAAAAAATAATATTCTAAGTACAGTTTTACAATTAAACCTTCTTAATTCGTTGTACCATTTTCTTATTTGTTTAGATTTTATTAATGAAAATTCATGTCATGTCTATTAAAATTTCAATACGAATATTATCTACATTCATGTTACATATTGGTATATATTGTCTATAAATTAATATCCTGGTATTGTTATCCAAATTAATTAATTTCACTGTGCACCCAGATAATGCTGCAATATTTAAATGTGTAGTCATTTTGGAATTTAATCAAACGTGAATCGATTTTTATTTGATGTGCAAAAGATTTGAATCTGTGTCAAACTTTTTTAACATTTTCATGTTAATTGGGGTGATTATAGAAAGAAAGAGACAGTATTAAGAGAGGTAGGGCATAGTGGGAGTAATTCCACTCAAATCGGAGCTGCTCGACTGGGGAAGTACCTCAGTCCTGCAGAAAATCGACGAATAACACTGCTTTGAGCTAGGTAGGTATGTTATGTCCTGCAAGGTTGCCAGTGCTCCGCGAGGAAACGTTGTGTTGGCAGTGGGAGGACTTTGATTTGCTCCTCCGTTCGATTCCCAGGTCCAGGATCAGGTCTTTCTTAAAGAAAATTCTAAAAATTTCTTTTACTTAGTTGTAAAATAACAAAATTTGAAAAAAAAAAGGTACGAAGACAATGTTTGCTTAAAATTGAATGTTTTCAAGTGAAAACGAATGAAAAAAATGTGTGAATGAGTACTTGTTGATCCTATTATCGGATTTATTAGCACTGCGATGAATATAATGTATAGATTTGTTGTTTTCTGAAGTGGCCTGTCTCAGATTATATAGTTATAAGTAATTTGATAGGATTTAGGGGGATCAAATTATATTTTTGATATTGTCCTCCAACTACAATTTTATTTTGGGTATCTAATCTTCATTTTCCGTGAGGCTACATCTAGAGACAAGTTCGGGGGTTCGTCCTGTGATAATTTCGGCCAATTGGACGAAACAATATAAACAGGCTCGAAGGAGGTAGACTACTACCTCCTTCATTATAAAGAAAAGCATTGGTTACCGGTAACAACTAGTCAAACGTACGGTATTGGTAGTAGTCGTCACCTACGTAGCTCTGTCGAAGTGTCACGACCGTTAGCCTCACGGAACTGTTTGTCCCCAGACGTCACCACTTAGCACCACTTACGCACGCACTGGGTTCGCCGTGTCAGACATTTGATTTTATTTTCGAATATATGCTTAAAACCTGTCCCCAAATACAAAGATGCAAAGAGTCAATTTTTCTATAGTCATTTAATTAATATATTTCATTAGAGGAATTATGCACCTTGTTTTTTTGTCGTCTTACAGCTGAAAGATATACTTCTACTCTTCTAGTCATCATGATCAACGAGTGATAAAAAAAAATACAGCTACATCCTACATTTTGTCGAGAGACCTGAACTCAGTTTTTCCCGAATATATTACAATTTTCCGGGCAACTTTTCATATTTTTACATTCCCTAAAAATCTTATTCGTCTTAATAAGATTCAAATGATATCGCGAACTTTAAAAAAGAGAAATTATCCAAATAGGTCCATCCGTTTCATTATTAATATTAATTTAATTTAAAATTACCTCGCGTAAATAGTTACGTACTCAACACATTAATCTCAATCAAAACAAAATTGTAATACGGTGTGTATACCTACCTATAAAGACAAATTATTGACAAACATTCTATATAAAAACCTATACAAAATCTGTCAAAATGTGCCATAGAGAGACTTTTATAATAGTCTAGCTTTCTAGTTTATGTATATTGATTCCAGTTTGTCAACTTTTACTAGGTAATCTATAAGTTATCACGTTTAGTGAAGGAGCGTGCATTTTTGGTTTGAAAGACTTGTGTGTGACAACAGCGCGACATACGCTTACATACGACGTGTTACAAAATACCCCGTAAAAAATATAGTTAATTATCAAAGCCAAACATTTTGTCAGCTGTAATGTCGGGGAACCAGATTATTTAACAGAAAGGCCTACGTACCTATTTTACCTAATAATTGTCTACTATAAGTTTTTCTATTTTTCATTCATAAAATGTTGTTGTTTTCCTTTTTTTTGGGTATGTTATACAGCGTTACTACGGTTCTTAAATATTGTGAATGGACTCGTTATAAGGCCCCATTTAACCTCCATAGCATCCCATTTAACCTCCATCATCATAGCTACCGGCCGTGTAGTGACCTTTACACTTAATTTTTAAACTTAATGTCTTTTAATACTGCAATGAGTTCATTTTTCTAAAAAAAACCCTTATCTAATATATTATATCCAGTTGTATAGTTTACCCTTTTGAACCGCTCATATTCCGTGGTAATAGCGGTGATTTTTGTAGAGCATCCGTAAAGCTTGACGTTATCGTGTGTAAGTATATAAAGGCAAATTGTATTGTCGGTAACTAAATGTGGTACAACTAAACTAAGTTTCTAAACTAGAACCTTAAGTGTTACACTGAGTTCCATTTCTCACGACGACGTTCAAGTATAGTTAAACATGTTAAGCGTAAGCTAAGTTTTAACAAGCACTATGAATTTACAATAATATAAACACTTTATAATACTCGCATAATAACATCGCTGCATCGTTGAAATTTACTTTAGGTACCTACAGAGGCCAGCATATCAAGCTAGCACAATCTGTCGAATTTCTTTGATTGATTTTCAACTTTAACAGAAAAGGATAGGATAAGGTTCATATTCAATTGGTAAAATTTGTTAGTTTTGAATAGCCTGACCTGCTGGCGTCTGTACAAACTAAAGTTGTTGATGCGCGCCTCTGTTTTCTGTACCACATTATGGCAATAAAAATCCACCTATATTATTATTCGTATTAATTTTATTAGCCGTAAAAAATGCGGGATACTTTAGTGACGGCCATAGCTTTGTTAAAGGAATCACGTTGTTAACGTGGTAACACTGCGTACAGTTTCAGAAGAATAGCCTCAAATTCCACTAATCTGAGATGAACTATTATTTTATTTAAAGACTATAAAAACACCGCAATCGGGTCGAATGCTTTGTTATTTATATTCAGAGTAATCACTCCTGTTCCTGGCGTAGCATTGATTATCACTTAACCGACTTTTGAATTCCGAACACCTCTATGTTCTGACGCAAAAGGTGAATGTCTGGTGGTGATTATATACATTTTAATATCACAAGTTTATGGCTTTTCAATTTTATCTTGTAACTATTCTAGTTGTATTTATTATCCTGGTGTAGGCGACCAACGAAACTGAAGCTGAATGTTTTAGGTACCTATATTGGTTTCTCTGCAAAGGCTTGTAGAATTGATGAAATTGTAAGACTGCTGTTTTCTATTTTGTGAGGGATTTCTCTAGGCCTTGAGTTTCATTTCAAAAACTCGTTTATATGAAGATGAAGGGATGAAGCATTATCAAACCGCCCGGTATCTCAATCTGAAAAACAAGAGGTGTTCGTTACTGGATGTTTTATAGGCCCCTGGATTGAATCAGACAAAGCCTGTTCGTTTCTAAAAGTGTCTATAGATGTGCTCGTAAAATCTGGTAAGAGGTACCTACCTATTATTGTTTGAAGATAAACTTCATTTTCCGTCTACAAAGACTTGTTAATGAAGTGTCAGGCTTTACATAAGCAGCAGTGATTTGACAGATGATATTAGCAATCGGCTTGCGAATGGTGTCGACGACGAAGTAGCAAGCCGACACGTCACGTAGCGCGGCGCGGTGCGCGGTGCGAGGTGGAGTGGAGCCCGCATGCTCCCACGGTCTCGTCTTACGATGCGTGCGCCTTCCCACCACGGTTGCCACTTGATCAGACAACTTGGTCGTGCCATTAACAATGCGGAACACGTGTGTCCAAGTGCCACGTATACTTATAAATTAAAGTAGAACAAAGACACTGTTCAACAAAGATACACCCGCCCAATAAATACTGAGCAGCTTTTCATAATGTAGGTAAGTACTAAAATCTACAAGTGGAATTAAGAACAGATAATACTAGAGAAATAATAAGACGCTAAGGAAATTCATATGCTAAATAGGTAGGTATTTTAGTTTTTACATAATTATTACATAACACAAATAGTGGGGAAACTAATTTTAAATAAGTCTCAAAATGTTCCTATTTCATCATGTAGGTACCTATTTGTTGGAACAATGATCGCATAAACTCTGTCACACCGTCATACGACGTGACGCGGTTGAAACGAAGTCGTTCCGCGAAACAATCGTTGCAAAAATAGAACACGTTTTACCGTCGAATAAAAAGAATCTATGGCCGACTATGTCCTTTTTTCAATTTATATTATCAATAAAATTCTTTCACATAAATGGGTGCCATTTGTTAGTCGGCGGGAGCGCGGAGTGCGGCGCGCGCGGCCAACCGCTGTCGCCGCTGACATTCAATGTTGATTCAAATGCGTACACGTCCCGACGATCCACGAACCGTACTTATCTACACACAATTTATTCTTATCATCTTAGTTTTGCCAAAAATGTCCCCTTTATATGTGTGCGTAAGTATTAAATTAAAAACACAATAATTGATATTAACACTTTCTTGTCATTAAATTTTTTGAAAAATTTGGAACGCGGTTATCTTATTTTTATTCTTACCATAAACATATTGAACTGGAAGTTTTAATCTATATTAACACGACATTGATGGGATTGATGGATTGATGGAATACTGGAAACTGAAAATAGCAGGCTAGATTGGAAGCACTCCCGCATTCAGTATTATATACCTATTTAGTGAAAAAACTATGATTGAAGCGCTGAGTTTAAAGCTCCTTTGTTTCATTGAGACAAGTCAACTGTCTAAGAATTATTATTATTTGTGAAGTGCTTTGAAATTTTCTCTAGTAATTTTCAAACACTGTCAAAGGCTGCTTCGATCAATTTTCGTCTTGGTCGATTTGACTTTAGCTTTCTGTTAACGGCTCTCTACTATTTCTCTTGGTCGCTTTTAAATAAGTGTTGTCTACATATTTTATCAAATAGTGGCGGTGACTAGTTTTGTCTTTCGAGACTCGAATTAACCATTTCAACTTTAACAACTGTTCATTTACCATCAGTGATTATAAAATATGTATATCAACTTTGCAAATATGCATCCCATCATTAGACAATCCACATGAAGAAACAGCAAGCTCTATGTTCGTAATTAGTTTTAGTTTTCAAAAGTAAGACGAGTAAACAATGAGATGTTTGCGTTCCTTAGTTATAGTAGCCTCTATGCACATTTTTCTATCTAATCTAGTAATCAAATCTTAGATTAAAAATATGTCAATGACACGACTTTTAAAGGTACAGTAGAGTTTTACATAAGTTCTCTTTAATATGTTGATAATAATAATAAATAATTGTCATTATCACTAGCCCATATAACTCATATGATAAAAAAACAGTTATTAATTTGTTACTGGGAGATGTAAGTACCTACATACAAAGTGTCTACGGACATTATAGGTGCTTATTAAGTTACTCTCACCAGATAATTGTGCTATAGTTGAGTAAAATCAATACGCAATATACAAATTAAGTACCTGGTGTACGAAAGTACGAGAATTTAGTAAAATATTCTTGTACTTGATGAGGAATGCGTAGACCGCAGAGTTCATGAGCGTCGCTCCATAAATCATAACTGAAAACATAGGTAGGTACTTGAGCTCACGATATGTACACGTACATTTGTTGACCCAGTTTTACTTACGATTGCATTACTTTGTATATTTAAAACTAATATTAAAACGTGTGTTTGTTTGTATATGCGCCAATGCAGATGTTAAGAAATGTAGACTGATTTTAAATAAACTCTCATTGCATCGTGTTTGTTGATGCAAGGAAATGATGAAACTCCGGACGGCCAGTGCCGAGTTACGAAGTAATAAACATAAGCATACCGATGCTACTTTGCAATATTTTCACCGCCTGCGAGGAAGTCGACTGAAAGAATGACGTATGTGAGACGTGGATGTAGGCACGTTTTGTTTTGATTTCTCCGTAAATATGTGAAGATTTATTACACAACCGTATTTTTTTAAGTGGTAAATATGTGCTGCTGAGTTCGGTAGGGTTGGTAACACAGCATTGCCAAGTATTATGTCGCTAAGCAATAATGTGCTAACATTATTGTGTTCCGGTTCAGTGAAGGGTCTCAAGATGACAACGCGAGTGCCGCTTACTATCAGGCCGTGGAATGCTTATTTGTCATCTTAGAACGTTTGTTCTGATCTTGGTTGTTGAAGAATGAATAAGAATGATCTTTATTGTTTAATAAAGAAAATATTTTAGTCTCAGGGTCTCGTTGCGAACTTGTGAGTGATACTGACAAAAAACTGGTCTCCTCTCGTCGTTGGCCTGATTGTTTTTTTTTTAATCTTTATTTAGTTTCGGGTTTTTATCCTTGTGGATACGGCAACCCCATCCTGCCTTATACAATATCCAATAATCAAATAAGTACTAGATCTAGGGGAAAATATTAATTAATGTATTAACTGACATGCCTAACCTTTTTGTAACATCGGATTTTGGTTTTATTAATATTGATTGAACTAGTCCCACTTCGAATACAATTAATTGAATTCCTTAATTAAAGTTTGCCTTTGATCCCGGTTCCTAACACAATCCATCAGCAAATGCCTGATTGATTTCAAATGCATTTATCGTAGTGCTATACATAAAAGGTTTATTTTAATACATAACACACAGTAATTTAAACACCTTGGTTTTAAACCATTCCAAAAGTTTGAGCAAAAATAATGTATCGATGTGTTAAATCGATTAAAACTTTCATAAATATAGTCGCTTAATAAAGGATTTCGTATCGGTATCGCTTTAGGAAATCACTAATTGATAGTACTCGAGTTGTCAAACGTAAAATAAATGGTTTGATTAATAGTTTTGTCATGAATAAGTAGAATGATGTTATTTTCTTTTACGAATAGCAAACATCAGCGATAATGTGACAAAATAGACTACTTCATCACGTGCTAATGTACAAACATGACCTCGCTGATTGTTACCGCTAAATTCGCCCTTTTGCCTTTTACTATTAGTAGGTACACCATTTTGCATTACACAGTGATTTGTATTTACACGATGTGATCGATTCACTGGAACATTGATAGGGGGGGACTTATTCGTATTACGGACTATAAATTAAAAAAAGTGCAAAATCCAGTGAGGTGCTGTAACAGTAGCAAAACGTTGTTTTTAGCAAAGATTTAAATCGTTAGATGGGCCCTACCGCGTCAAATAATGGCATCTAACGATTTAAAGGTTATTCCACCTTGTTCACCTAGGTGATATAACCCAGTTAAACAAAATAGACTTTTTGGTGTCCTCATTTCACCTTGGAAGAATTTCACGTAGGTGATATTTTGTCCACTTTATTGTAAGTATTGATGTTTGATTGATTGATATTATGTTTCAACATTATAATATATTCAAAGGTTTATTTATGAAACATACATAGGAAATAAAAAAAAATACAATTATTAGCTATGGGCGCAAAAAGTCTACTTTGTGCTGTGATATCCAGGTGAACAAAATAGAATAAACCTTTTTAGAAGCCTCTAAGTATATGCATTTTTTAAAGCTTAGCGAGCTTCAGAGATATACTGAGACAGTACCCGATGTATTTTTAAATTTATAGCTGAATTTTTGGCTCGTATAACTTACCTATTATAAAAATATTGTAGAGAATAAATTACCTTATTGATGAGCATGAAACAGACCTTAAAAACAACCTTTGTGCAGAACTTGACGAAAGTAAAGAGGTTTTATATTTTTCTTACGCGACGAGATCCAAACCTTTTTACCTTTTACAGGGGTCCTAATATTGGTTACCTTGCCTCTCAAATAGATGCAGAATAAGTTATAATAAAATTATTAATAACGCAGCCACCGCGGCCGCAGTCGTGAAGGTTACAAAGGCTAGGCATATTACAATAATAAATAAATAAGTAACAAAAGTTTTTTTCAAGGTAAAGTTCCTTTATAAATTCTAATAATATGCTAAGTATTAATCTTCTATCCCACCGTGGAGCTCCGAAATATTATTGTATATTTTTAATGCGTATGTCAAATAATATTAAAAAATACGAATAAATAAACTTGACCATACATACGGCTACACATCAAGATAAATTTTTCAGTACTTATAAGCTGATCTCGCATTGTATAGGTTTTACGTGCAATAAGGGGTCAGTTTATACTGGAAATTAAAAGTTTCACATGTAGCGTATGCTGTATGCGTATGCTGTACGTAGCGTATGATGCGTACCATATTTTAAAATTTGCATTGTGCTCGTCTTATGTGAAGCCCGCGTCACGACTCACGACTGAAAACGCGACGGTCTTGGCACAAAGGGATAAATTCGTCGGTGAAAGGGCATTTGCCCAAGGCCAATGCTATTTTTCAACGTACTTATGGGAGCAGTTTTTCGGCGTAAGGAAAGTAAACATTTTTTTAAGTTGGATGAAGGTGGATAGGTACTACGCGTAGAACGAAAACTAAGAAAAATAATTCGACGCTGGTCTTGATAAAGAGGTGTTTAACATGTAGTGAACTAGTGACACAGTACACAATCACTGTCTTTACCTTACCTCCTTCACCACCGTTACCATACCAGCAATACCTTCACGTTTTGGCTAGCCAAAAGACGGATTTATTTCACCGTCTCGGATGTAGTGACACAGTAGGTAATCTTCAGATAATATTGTTAGATACATTTTCACCTCGCTAATTGAAAGGGTCCGACTGCTGGACCACAGCCGTGGTCGTGGCGAATTTCAAAGATCCCACGGCCTCTATAGGGCAAGTGAAGACATGTGCAGTTTGTATAAGGTAGGTACGAGTCGGACATACCTACCCTGCCGACTCCCCAGATAGCGGACGATCCAAAAGGATTTTCCGTACTATAAAAAAAGTATTCATATAATGAGTAGGTAAGTGATTCTGATTATAAGAAGGTACGAATGGTAGAACGGTCTCCAAATATTTTAGACGACTTTTACGACATGGCTAGTTCATTATTTAGAAAAGAAAACCCACTTTAATTATTTTGTGGTGTATCTTCAGAATCTATAGCCAGACAAAACGAAACCACACCAACAAAATTTTCGAGACTATCAAGAACGTTTAATTGCTAGAAAAATCTGCTTAAGGTCGCAATCGGTTTTTATAATCAAATTTATGCCCGAAAAGTATAGACTATTATTTGATAGATATTATTTTATTCCGAATATTTATTTTGTCTAAATAGGTAATGTACTGTTGATTTTGAATTTCAACATGTATTCATGTTGAAATTTAAATAGATGTTGAAATTCAAAATCAACAGTACGTATGTGCTTAAATGCAGCTTGCATTGCTTTTGTCGTAATTACTCGCGTAAACCTCATTAAAGTTGATTTGAACATTATACAATTTTAGCTTGAAAATGTTAGCTCCCGAGCAAACTTCCTAATCCTACCCAATGTTACAGTTAAACAAATATTTGATTGAGATAAAATGCACAAAATATTCATTTTGACTAAGAAATCATTTATATAATTAATGTATCCAGCTCACATAGAACGGATGTATTTTTAAAAATTTCGGCACAATGTATCGAGACTGACGTTGCATTTTATAACAAGGATGAATGAACGTTGTTATATTTCGTAACCATACATCACTGACGGAGGTGCGTGCAAATTAAAATACGGTCGTCAGAGCCACGAGCGGGGAGGGCCAGCGGCGCAGGCACCCGGCTTCATCTTCAGAAAGTACTTACGCACCACTCAAACGAGCACCTTTAATTGGGGTGAAAATAATTATACCAATCATAACATTAATCATGATGAATATTCAACCTAATTTTATACATCAACGAAACTTCAACATTATTTCGTTGGCTCTAAAGATGATATCAGTCTGCAAATTAAGTTATTTTTACTCATTACCGTTTCATTTCAAGGAAAACGTTCAAGACCGCCCAATTTCCCGTGTTCAACAAATTTATATTATTTTAATAGGATATCTAATGAACTTAAAAAATAATATATCATTTTTGTTGGGGAAAAAATACATCGGTTTGTTTTCACTAGTAAAATGTATTAATTATACAAACACAGCCTGTGGTAATAGAACAGTTGTGTAATTATTTCCCAATTTGTTGCCATTAATATGTTCCACACGTTGTACAACATCAGGTGAAAATTGTTGTGAATAATTGTTTCTTTGGCGTAGTGGAGGTTATTTACAAACACGGTAGTTATCATTATTTAGTTGGTATTATTCAATTTGAATATTATATAAGTTCAAATATATGCGCAACGTTAATAATTGTTACCAGGTTTTAGGTATGTAGGTAACTAGGACGCACGTACTTACTTGTAAATAATGAAAACAAATTCAATTCTACATGATAACGTTGCAATTCTATAAAGTCTAAGTCAGTAATGGTTCGTTAATTACCGTTTTCTCTTAAGAGACTCAAGGGTTCCGATGAAATAAGTCATGTAATCTTGGCTACGGTGAGTGCATTAACTAGACCCGGACTTAATGAAAACTCATTTAAGGAAAGGGTCAAGTAGGAAACCGAGTGAACCTCGGTGTTTCAGGCGCCTACATTTATACATGAAAGTTTTCTTAGGATTAAACCAAATAAACATGCTTTATGAAGTATATAATGAGGTATATATCAAATATACTATATCAAATACTTATAATTTGAGCTCTTGAGATTTGATAGTCTTCTAGTCGAACTAAATTACTATTAATTTTGCTAAACCAGGTATAAAGTAAAGTTTCGGAGCAGTGATATAACTGTTAACGTAATAATCTTTTGGCAACCTTGGTGGACTATTTTCCAATTCTTCTTATTCGTGTCCACATGATTATCTTTTTGTATATTTTGGCATTTTCCATGCTAAGATTTTAAAGTTATTTAGCAAAGGAAGGTGTTTGGGAAACTTCAAAATGGCTCTTATTTTGATAAAGATATCGATATAATCGAAAATATATCGAAACTGACAAAGAATAAGATTAACCTGAATGTCGTTCTGAATTCGTATCACTCATCTGCAATTGTAATTTGTATCCAAGTCAGCGGTAATTTCTTCCGTAGGTCGAGAACACGAAGCTTTTTCATACACAGAATGAATTCGTAAACTTGTTGCTCTTTGTACTTGACAAATTATTAGAGTCAGATACGTAGATACATACATTCATATTAGCATTTCAACTAAAACAGCCTACTCAGTTTGTCAATGCCAATGGGCTTTTATGTTTACATATTTATCACGTTTTGTACCTACCTCCCGCAACCATTAACAGATAAATTACCAATTTAATATTCTAGTATTATACATAATAATGATGTCGAAACACACAGAGAGTGTTATGATTAATTTTTAATTTAGAACATATCTTAAGGTTCATACAATAGAAAATATGCGTTATACAGAATCAAAATCTAAAACGTTTTAGATGGTTTGTTTACTGTTGTAAACTGTTGTGTACTGTTGTTCAACTAAGCAGCTATGTTAATTATAAGTTAACGTTTACGATAATAGTAACATGAAGTGATAATGTGGGTGGTGTCGAGCGCGTGTTAGGGTCTAGTGGCTCCGGTTCGAAGCTCCGGTAGCAGGCAACCGGCGCGGGCGCACGCGACCTCGTGTCATTGACCGCCGCCATCGCCGCGCTGCGTCCGCGCCGATGCCGTTGCTGCTTCTACGAATGGATGTCTGCATAAGGATGCCAGAAAACCCACCGCAAGATTTCTTCATTTCCAAAAAATTTAGGCAATATGATTCATTACATTGCAATGAGTTTCTCTTCTTGTTTCACACGGACTTACTGACTACACAGTTTCGTCATCAAAAATACTAAAGTTATGTAATGCGTTATAAAAGCAATTTGTTTCTTTAAAGAATACTTATGTCCATTTATGAACATAAACCTCACTCATCAAGTTCCTTTAGGATCTAAATATTATATAGAGGTACCTACTTACATTGTTGTTTAGACAACCCTAGGTACAACAGTTTAGATGTACGACGAGCGAAAGAGACGCTTACGAAGTCGCCTTACAAGTGTGAGAGAGATAACATCAATCCTGTTGTGGTGATAGAAAAAGAGAAACCAAGGTGAGAAAAAATACGTCATTGTAATTTTTTTTTAATATGTACGTGTATTTTATGTCGGATTATGCGAACAACACGTTTTAGGGTTGAATAAGAAAGGTGTAAATAACTAGCTTTAAACCTACTTGTGTGTAAAAGGCATCGAAGTAGAAATTTCACCTCTAGCATTTAGTCCATTCATACTGAGAATCATCGATTAGAATGTAATTCTGCGAACTCGTTTTCAATGAAATCAGCATGAGATGAGTAACATCATGCGTAGCATTGCAACATAAAAACGTGGGGAAATTATTAAATATACAGTTTCAATCAATTTGTTTTAATTTATAAAATTCTATTTTTTAACGATTATTTTACAGCATCGTCAATATTCCATCTTTAAGTGACGTTTTACAATTAAGTACTCTGTTCCATTTTCGCGGACACCATTGGACCTATATTTAGCTGCCTTTCACATTCCGTCTTGTATATCCGTGTGTCACGGAAATTAGCGAGCACTTTTGATGAAAATTAGTGTAATAAAAACTGACAGCAAAAACTTTGCTGTACCGTTCACAGTGGTTCCCAGCCCAAAGTAAGGTGCGACAGAAAATTTCTGGGATGTAATAAATTAAACTGATTAGGTAACTGGTATTATTGATTTATAATTGTAAGGAAAATATACCTAATATAACATTATAGTTCCATGTAAAAAATACAAAAAATAAATAAAAATATTTACACATTAAAATCAAATTATTAAAAAAAACATCTTACAATATATTTTATCTATTTAATACACTTATCTTACAACACGTATGTATATTAAAAAACCTAAAAAACTACAATATCTTAAAAACTTAATAGTTTTAAAACAGCTTTTGTTCAAACTGTTTTTTTTTCTTTCTATGAAACCTCCTAAGGCCTGATATTAGTAGATCAGAAATTAAGAAAAGCCTATTCAATAAGTCCCTAATATTTGTTAACCTAGAAAACTTTCGTGTTCGTTACATACCAAAGTTTTCAAGGGTTACAAATAAAAGTCAAAGTCTGAATATTTTTATATCTTTATTTCTGGCTTCTACCGCTTTTTCAGAAAACTCGCCTATAGGTAATAGTGCTTGTCTATTATTGTAGCTCCATTCACTAAAACCTTGTGGACAGAAGCTGGCAGATAATACCATGCATAGGCTTGGACAATTTGCCTGGCAGTTTCCATGGCAAACTCTCCAACTGATAAGCCAATCGTGTTGTTTCTACAAAAACCGATCTTTAGTTTTAAACAGTGGTTTTTATTACAAAATTCAGAGATTTTGTGGCAAAGGTAAGTCACGCGGCTTTGTAACTCTCTAAAATTAACATTTTCTTTATCGCTTTCATCAATACGAAGTGCGTCACGTATTTCTTTAAATACGACCTCAGTCCACTCAGCGATGTGCAACTTCTTGTCGTTGCCATATTTCAACCAAATTTCGAAGACATACTTGGGTGAAAATACTGGGAATCAGACCCAGGACCTTTTAGCTGTCCTGCTTAAAACCACTGGACTAATGAGGCAGTGTGAGGTTTAATCTATTATTATTTTTAGGTTCTTTTAAAACAAACTGCACGGTGTGACCTTAATTTTTTTTTGTTGCTGCCTGCTCTAATGTGCCTTCCTAACATTAATAACATGTTTAAGACAGAGTACCTACCTACTACTTTCGTGTGTATAAAAGTAATAAATATGATAATAACGTCTAGGTTGAAAATATGACTATCAATAAATGGGAGTACCTTCCACAGAAACCTAATTTATTGGTTTCAATGTTTATTAAAGTCGAACATGGTATTCCAGAGACGTTTTCTGAATTTTTATGCTCATAACTAGGAATAATTGGTTTAGTGAATAATTGTTACAGGGACGTGTGGAGTCTTCTTCATTCACCCACTGCTAAAGATCGAAGCCAAGCTTAGCGGGAAATTAGAATTACATACGTATATTTTATACTTACGTAATCGGGAAGGGTAAATTGGATTTTATTTTAAAAAATCCGCGGGGCAAAAGCTTTCCTCCATTTTCCTCTCGGTCTGATGATACGTGAATTTCTTGCAGTGCATGCAGTGACTTCTCAGAACTCCAGAGAGCCTGCTACATCTGGAATGCGGTAAATGCTCAGACCCATTTAAACTTTGCACCGCTGCGGCGGCGCTTCAAACTACTTCGGGAATTAGGATTTTGTCTTGAGGGCACTACCTACAGACCTACCAGCCAGTATCAGAATCACATATAGAAAAATAAAGTGCATACATCATTTACATTACGACGATTTAGTTTAATATAGTCAATTTTGCAGTACCTACATTATTATTATGATTGTCATAATTATACTATGTATAACTTACAATAAAAAAGTACCTGAACTGAAAATGCATTTTTATATATTTATAAGTGTTATCATCGACATCATCCATCCACTCCCAGTATGATCCAACTGTCAAGTATACCTTTCTCAAAAATTTGCTGTTCGTTTCGCTTCTATAAACGTAGCTTCATGCAAAAAGTATTTAACAATGTAAAAACGTAAGTGAACGTACTTTTCTCCGAAAATCCAATAAAAAGTGATCCAAATTCAATTGTCGATGTTATTTAACACCTTTTTGTCACGGGTGGTAGCAACTCATTGATTCCGTTTGAAAAAATCTTCGATTCTAAGAGCAATAAACTAACACCAGAGGTCGAAAGATCTAACAGTTTTGTGATGTTATATTAAGGATAACACATTTATTATGATCCATCATCAATATGGCGTAAGGATAGTACTTACATATTTCCATTACCTCATTACACCCAATAAAAGCTTCGAGCAAATTTTCCTAGATTAGATTCTTTGGACACAGAGTATATATATTTACGTAAAGATCCTCTGACCTCAATTTGCTGACTCACATACCTATATTCGTAGTTTCATGCTATAAGAGAAAACCCGCAACATCGACTGCTGTAGAGAAAGTAATTCGGTTATTTTGTAGTTTGTACTTTGTTTAAATATGTAAAGTCAAAAGCTTGAAAATTAAATCCACAAAATATAGGACTATAATTATGTATAATATATAATCTGACATAAATATGTAATAAAAAATTTCATATGAATAGAGAGTAGACTCAATGTTATGTTTTCAGACCAACAAACAATGAATGTTATAACTCTAAAATAATTTGATTGCTCATTTAATTATTTATTAATTTCGGTTAAGTTTTTTAGAGAAAGAAGGTCTGACATGATCATACTGGGCTCATAGCAGCTTTTTCCATAAGAACAATAAGGACCGATATTCTATTTTAGATGTACACACGACGACTTACCGAGGTATACAGTATGCCCTTAAGCCCGCCCGTCTTACATTTTTGAAATGCAACATGCTTCTCATGTTGTTCTGTGTATAGGTACCTAATTTTTAACGGTCAATACCATGGTGGATTATTTCTGTTTGTTATTTCAGTGTGGTGCGCGGTGCGCGGTGACGACGAGCAACACGACGCGCGGGAAGGCGACGATGTCACGATGCAGTGCCGCTTCGCCCTGGAGCCGCTGGCTGGAGAGTCCCTCACCTACTACTGGGTGAGAAGCACCGCCAGCGGGCACGACAACGTCGCAATCGGCAACATACCGCTTGAAACTAATTACCAGTAAGTTCATCAACCGTTAACGTCACTCACACTAACCCACCCTGACAATTTTATGTAGCGTTAACACGTAAATAAGAAATTTAATTTTCTTTTAGCTAAGGTTTACAAAGACTAGCTGTAGCTTTTTCTTTTCAGCACACATTATGTAGACGCGAAAGCACAACATTTTTTTACGTCAGAATATTTTTTTTGTGTAATTAGTGCCTGAAGTTTAATATGTCAAGATGTAAATCTTAGTTACGTAGGTACCTACTACTAGCAACTCACGACGTTGCGACCTCCGTTGGACGTTCCATACACCTACTATACACACTATCCCTTGTAAAACAAGACCCTGAAAAGATACTCAAATAAGTACCAATCTCTGGGGCGAATATCGGATATCTGCCAACCCTTGTAAAATTAATTAATATTCATGAAAAATACAAAGAGTTTGCGTGCTAAACACGCAGTAGGGTCAGAGTATAACCGCTATAACTTTTCAAAATAAGTAAATTATTGGGGATTAAAACTTTATCTTACTTTTATTACGTATAATATTTAGAACTTTCCGCCCAACACATAACTTCAATTGTATTTATATAACGAATCGGTATCGTTTGTGTATGAGTGAGATGTAAGATAAAGCTTTGATATGAATAAAAGCAACAAATCTAATATAAGAATAAGAAACACATTTACGTAATTTCATGCACGAGTAGCTACTAGCTACATTGAATGCGATACGACATCCTCTAATGCGAAGAAGATAAATTCAACGTCCGAATATCTGTCTTTCCGAGTGTACATTATAGTAGACGACAGCCTTAAAGTGTATCTAAAGAAAATCCCTGTGAGCATAAAAGTATTTATAAATTCGTGGAGCCAGGGGAATTTATGTCTGTATATGTAGAATAATAAAAGAACGGTGATGACGGACAAAGGAAATGTAATTCTACAACTTGCAGTACTATTAGTAAAAGAAAACCTGTAGAAAGAAACTGTGAGCTACGAAAGTAAAAACACCCGATATTTTTTTACTAAAGACAAAAATAATTGTCGATAGTAAAAGAAATATGCACTACAGCACACGCTCCTTAGTAGAATAGATAAACAGTTTACTGTCGACCAAATTAATAATTGATCATCTAGCTAATAGAGGTAAAAAGTATACAATTGTATTTCATAAATAGGGCTCTGGGTCACTTTAATAAAATAAAATTATCATAGAAAAAAATTAAACGAAGGCTTGTTTGTCAAAATATTGCGTTACATAATTAATTTTATCCGCGTTTTATTTTTCATAAAGTTGATTCAAATTTTATTGTGTAAAATATTTATATTATGTTTGTTTAACATTTTGTTCGCATTCTGTTATCATCCGTATAACTTGAATTAGGTAAAAATTCTTGATTAAATTGTTTGCTATGTTTTGCTATAGCTTAATCGATGGCATTAATTATTAACGGATACTCTCATCTCCCCTGTATTAACATCCCAACTTTTGTACAAAAGCAATTTACACTGAAAACTCGTCCTTATTATCGATGGCTTGCGTATTTTATTTCTTTCTGATGAAATTACTTCCAGTATTATACAAGATAACATGAGTTTTTCTTCGAAAACATGAGTTATGACGTAATACAATCATGATGAGATTTGTCTTTGCCCCGTATAATAAAGTTTCTGAGCTGTATGTAATATCATTATGTTCCTATTTACATTACACATACATATAATCGCGACACTGTATTAGTCTTAGTGGAGGTAATTATGTCTCGTAGCCTTGTTAATAATATTTTATATTAGAGGTTTATTACGTAAGTAGAGTCAATTTGTTTTCTATAAAAACAGCTTTCATACCCTACTCTCCTAAAACATCGTCTAATTCTGTCACCTGGATATAATATCAAAGCTTGTAAAGGTTTATAATACTATGTAAGCATAAGCAGCATAAGCAGCTACCAGTTTAAAATAAGTTAGGTCATACTGTAAACTGAAAACGTATTGTGAACGGAACCCGTGAAGAAAATTAATCCCTAGATTATTTTATGTAATAAAATAAATATTGTATGTGTACCCGTAATTTCTACCATCCGGATTTGAACATTCTTTATGCATTTGATAACCATATCTCGAGGAAGGTATGGAGGATATGTAACATCACGCTAGGACCCCTAGCAACCGAGAAGAAATTAAACGGCAGGTGAAACCGCGGAGCACAGCTTGTAAACAAAATAATATACTTAACTATTGAGTGGAAAGTTTTATTCAAAGAAAACCGGTGAAATAGCATGAAAATAAAATAAATAAATAAATATTCTTGCACAACTTTACACAGCACCATCTAGTCCCAAACTAAGCAGAGCTTGTACTATGGTACTAGATAATGGATATAATACTTGTATAGTTTTTATTTGTCAGACAAACAAACATGTTCGTCACATAAATATTTGTGTTCTGTGGGAATGGAACCCACGACGTCGTGATCAGCAGTCCGACACTCGACCCACATGACCACAGACATCGTCTTACAAAATATATCTTCTAGTCGATGTTTTGCATTGCAGAGATTTCTGTAGGAACAAAGGCTAATAATCTAAACTGTATATAGTTGTCAATGCTGCTGCGAAGATAAAACAGGAAATCTTTTTGAGCACTCAACAACAACCACAATAATATTATTAAGGCAGGAACACCGCGGTCCTTGTCACCGCTAAGAGGGATTTAGGTACGCAAAGTTCCTTTGTGTAATTTCTGTGCTGACATAATTGTATATACATATACATACGCTTAGCATCCTTTTAAACGTTGAGCATCACAGGCTCGGGGCTTAATAATCTTTTCGCGTTTAATATAGATTTTATAACGATTTAAAAAAAGGTTTTATTTTGGTTAGGAAAAGTTACTTTGGGAAGCTCCCTTTTTTAAAATAAGTATTCCGCGGCATATACACTAAGTACGTAGTACCTACATACTAGGAATGTAGTGTTTGTGAGTAAGCCAACTTAATTAATGAAACTTACATAGATACTAAGGTCGTCAGTGCGAATCTATTAACAAATTACTAACAGATGTTCTGCTGGTAGTCCGAATAGTTCACAGCTTCGTTGCTATAACGTTAAGATCTTCATGGGATACATTCATGTTAGCAGACTCTTGCTTTTCTTCTTAGTAGGATCGCGCAGGAATATGTCATTGCTGCAATAATGAGCGGATCATTAGTATCCATAGTTACGCTGACGATATGGTGTTGTTGAGTCCCTCGATCGGCACTCTTAGGTACCTCCTGAAGATTTGTGAAAAGTATGCGGTGGCTCAGCGACAGGTAGAACACTATAAAGAGTGAGTTGCTTGTGTTTAAAGCGCGTGGTAAGTGTTACTCCAAAGTGCCACAAGTAACTATCAGTGATACTCCTCTAAACAGAGTCACGCAGGTTAAATACCTGGGTCACTGATGACCCACGATGAACGCAGGGCGATGGCTGTCCGATGCAATATGCTGATCCGCAGATTTACACGATGTAACAAACAAGTAAATATGACACTTCAAAGCTTACTGCCAGTCATTCTACACGTGCAGTCTGTGGGTTAGCTATACGCAGGGGTATTACAACTCGTCAGTCGCCCATTGCATTTGGCCCTCCAGGAGGGTCCATCAATGGGCTTCCGCGGTGGGATCGCGGATCATGCGAGAGCGATTCCCGTGGTCCCACCACTATGCGGAAGGCGGTAATGGTGGTGGTTTTAGTCAGTATGCTGGCCACCTGACCGGAGAGCCCGACATCGCCATCCCGCATCCCCGAGCGGGGCATAAGGAGCATTTCCCCACCCGATAAAAAAAGGTGTATTACAATGCGCGTTCAGTACAACAACGCATTTAGCACGCACGATTTTGTAGCGCTTCGATGTTTGCTGAGACAAGGATTGACGGCTTTCATGCCATCATCCGAAATCAGTGTGCCTCGATCCTCCGCAGAATGCGTGCCAGCTCCCTCACACTCCTGACCGCGTTGTGCGGAACTTAGATGGGATTGTCCAATGCTGCGTCACTGGATCAGACTTCATGCTACTACATGTAGGTGTTACATACTACGCGGATTGTCTTGGGTTCGGCTCCAAATTTTAGCATAAGATTATATTATAGGATACTAACATTACTTTTAAAGTGTTCGTTACTAATACTTCTGTATGGATTCTTTAAGATCTGAATTAAAGTTCTATTAGCCGGCTGCGAAGAAACTTAAGTAATCTTTTGTTGCAGGATCTCATACGCGCCAACAGAAGGTCGTTTCGACCTACTGGTGGCGAATGTGTCGTACGAGCGGGACAACGGGCGGTTCGAGTGCCGCGTGAAGGCCGGCGGGTCGGGGCGCACGCTGCATGCGCAGGGGCACGCGCTCACCGTACTCACCAGCCCGCGCGCGCCTGTACTCTCGCCCGGCTCGCACGCGCAGTCGCAGGAAGGCAGGGAGCTCAACCTTTCGTGCTCCAGCTCAGGCGGTTCACCCGAACCTACCATCAAGTAAGTACCACAGTAACGCAGATACCCAACTTGTTTATTTACTAATAATAATATTTTTCTCGTAGTCTGAATACAATTTTTCATTTACGTAACCTACTCTAGTTAGTGTAAGAGTGGGTTGCAAAACAAAATTTCACCTGATATAATAAACATGGAATGTGAGAACAGCAAAAATATGTTCCTTCAATACTAATCAACACGCAGGAAATTTTGAACGAAACAGTACCAAACTGACACTGACCGCGTATTTTAAAAGCTCACAATGGCGGCATGATTAAAGCTCTTCGCAGTAAATTCTATTACTTCAAATTACCCTTCCAAAATAATTATACTTACTTGTATTCAAAAATACATACAAACACAATTATGAAAACCAAAACAAGTTAAAACGGGGCAAGTCTCGCAGTACGTACCTACTAAGTATTGTGTTGATACACGTGCCAGTTCTTAAAGTTTGTTGTGATGTAAAGCAATAACTTCGTAATAAAATATCTAATTATAAATAATAAATAGGTATTACTAAACATGTATTAGGTACCTACTTTGAAAATATATTTGAATTTCAGACTTACTTTCAAAATAAACTCGCCATATTTGGCGGCACGATAAGCTATTGAGGAAGCCATAGAATTTAATTCCAGCGAATGATACCGAACGTCATCCGGACTGGGCAGGCCTGATTACATCTGGCTTTAGATCTGACGTAATAAACCTTATTAGCTAATTATGTCTTCGGAAAACAAGCCAATTCGATGTTGCGGAATAATGTATTTTGGAATATTGCTAAATCCTCAGAATAATGTCATTAGCGCTCAGTAAACTTCATAGCAAACTAATTAGATTCGTCATATCATTCCCTCTGGTATTTAAATTGCAGTCGCATATTCGCCATTTCCCCGAGAACAATGGAATTATGTGCCACAGCTCCCGACAAAAATGCGTGTATTCTCAGCTATACGATATGAGTATCTTGTTTTAGGACCGCACTCATATTTCTGCTTGAACAAACTTCCGAAAACTTAACCCAGCTCTATACAAGTGGTCGTTAGTAATCCTGTTCTCCACTTTGTACGTTTTCGTACCAAACCGTAATTGGCTTTTACCTAACGCATTAAGAACGACGTACGGGGAAGATAAAAAGCTGATAAATGTGGTGATAAATTTCATGTAGGCAGTGACTCGGATTCAATTAGAGTCGGGGAGGAAAGGCTGGGTTACGGTGCCCGGCGGGCAGGCGGTTGTCGAAATGACCGTTGCCGCCGCACATTACACTCCGGTACAAATAATGAAAGGGAGGCGTTGCACTATGACAAGGTTGACGGCATCTCCGAAAATTATGTCATAAGAGCCCGCCACGTCGTTGTCACGGAGCTGGCACTAGTTTGCATAAAAAGGTCGGCATCTCGACCGGATGAAAACTAGGTGTTCTGGATACACGTCACAAAAACTCAGTATACGAGCTACTACGTTTAGCCGGATATGTGTCCTGAATACATGAACTATGAGACGCTCTGCTGAAAACGTGCGATTACTTTCAGTTATTCCCTAGGGCAACACTAATTCGTATCCAAAAATAGCAGTTTTTGGACGCGAATTAGTGTTGCCCTAACGAGACTATTTTTTTATATAACTGTTGACTACGGTTTATAATACACATAAAAAAATTATAATTTTATATAAATAATGCCTACATGAGACGTCAATTGGTATTTTTCCGTGAGCCCTCTAACCACCACCATTCTTTCTGTAAGACGATCAGGCAACAGCAATTTTTTTGTAATCCGTGTTGTAATCTTAGGAGAAACAAACATCATAATTGTATTTTCCTCTTTTAGTCGTCGACAGGAAAGGAAAGGAAACTCTTTCTTCTACTTTAAAGATTACCCCATTTACCCCTCATCTGTTGAGGAGTGGTAATCTTTAGAGCATATTGATTCAGTCGCCTTTCCTTTCGCTTAAGGACGAGAAAGTGACACTAACATTTGTTTTAATTAAAATGTAATCACAATTTGGCTCATAAATTGTGTCGCCCAATGTTCATAACTTACACCTGCGCGTTACCAATTCTTGTCGTAACTTACCAAAAAGTTTGTGGCTTTGTTACGGATTGGGGTCCGGAGGACCAAAATTACAACACACATATTTTATTATAAGTATATGTATAGGTGTTTTAATGAAGTATTAAATACTAACAAAAGCATTTAATAAATAAGAAAATCAAATGAGCGAGGTACACAGTTACACACTAAATTATACGTAAAGTAAGGTTTGTGGAACCCGAAACTTAGGTAGCTGCCCGTTTAAATTTTAAATTCTATTCTGAGTGGGATCTAAAGTAAACATGTGAGGTTTTGTACATATGTACGAGTAACTAACCTAAAGTATGTTGATAACGATGTGCAAGTATAATTATAGAAATGGCGAAATTACACGAAATATATAATAAACTAATTTTTTATACAGACTTAAGCCGCGTATAATTAATATCATGAGCCGTATTACCTATGATAACATTACCTACGTAAATTCATTTAAATGTTCCCAACGGTAAATATTGTTTTTGGGTTTACATTTTATTATTTGAAACCATAATATAATAGGTAATTACAGTTTTATTAGTATATCCCTTATGAGAACCACTGTTACTCATTGACTCATTTTAATAAATTAAATTATATTGATAAACATATTGAAATACAACAATTGAATGAAGTGAGTAAAATAACAATGGTTGCATATTCCTGTTATATACTATATTTGGAAATAAAACCGATGAGTTCGCAAGTTTTGTAAAAATTAAATTTACTCACACGCTCCAAGTAATTGGCCGTGGGAAATATATATTAATACTTAACGTTTAATCTTTTTTTAAAGCACCCGAGGGGTCATAGTATAACTGCCTTTGAAAAAAGGCGACTCTTTCGACCACATGTTATCCACATGCGGATGACTAAAATCTGATCATAAAATATGCTCATATATACATACCTATCATATTCATGATATGACGTCATAATAGTTATCCAGGCAGCAATCTAAATTCTTGAGTGCTAGTACCAAGGTACTGAGAACTTTCTAACAAGCTTCGCATTCTCATTAACATTTACCTACTCGTTTAGAAATACTAATATGTATGATTTTACAGATGGTATCGCGAGGGTTCTACATATCCCCTGGACTCGACGATCGTGCACGCGAAGACCCGATCTGACCCAACCGTGGCCACCCTCACGCTGATGCCGACAAGGGAGGACGATGGCGCAGTCTTCCGGTGTGTAGTGTGGAACAGGGCCATGCCTGAGGGGCAGCAACTCGACGCGTCTGTCGACCTCAGTGTCAATTGTAAGTACTATTATTGTTATATTTTGTGATAATCTTTTCTTACCTTTATAACTCATACGTTAGAATTTATGTGTCGTGCGTGCGTTCGTGTGTTCACAAACATTATTATCTCGTCTACACAATCAATCAATTTGTATAAGTAAAATAAATTATGAAGTATATTTATCTATTGTTCTTGTATTTCTTTATTTTCTTATTTACATTCTATTTTTACAAAAATAGGTATAATACAAAATAACAATTATATAACCTATTTATTATTATTATTTTATTCGCTTGGGCACGGTACCTAGTGATAATAATCATTACCGTGGCTGAAATATTAACGGTACTTACATGAAAGGATTTTATTTATGAAATATTGTGCCCAGAAAATATTTACTATTTTTTATTACCTACCTACAGTCAATTTTTGTCAAAGGCAAATGTCGAGTCGAAAAGGAACATGTCGGTAGGAAAACATTGTTTATCTATCAGCTGCATGAATTCTCACGTAAAGTGTAAAAGTTAAATGCGTTTACGAAGAACAGCACACGGTCGGCGATGCAAGTTGCGCCGGAAATCCCGCACCGCCCCGCGCCGGGCCGTTGAAATATATCGGTGCATTATGACATTTTAGCACCCTGTAGTCTCTCTAGTATATCATTTTAACTCTCTTTTCCCTCAAGTCGCAATTTAGAGTTTTTTTATTAACGTAATTTCCTGAAAATGAAGCGTTAAACGAAAAATTATCAGAATAAATATTTACATACCTATATGCGTCCAGTATATTTTATATATATTCGGTCTACACAGAAGCTATTAACCATGTTGTGAAGACGTCACAGTACAGACGGAAATCAATATCGATGCAATTTATCACGTTTGGAATCCGCACTGCTAGCGACTGTCCCCTGTGTGTGATTGGGCGCATCCATAGCCACTCGTTACTTGAATAACCGGTTACATTAGTTTTCGAAGAAATGTAAGATACTATATAAGATTACATATTATATATCCTTAAAGATTCCACTCTAATATTCTCAAAGTAAGCTTTAAATTATTAACACGTAATAATACAATACAGCCTGAAATCGCCCTGAATTACATAACCGAAATGTTAGAGGCCGAGCCGAGTAAATGGGAATTGTATTTATGAATGAATATGTTAACAACAGGTAAATTTATCACAAATATTAGTATCTACATTTTATTATTCCTTGGTTCAGTAATATACAGTTGCGACGATCACAATAACCGACTACGACTACGGTCGCAGTGATACCATAGCCGAAAATAAATTAACAAAAAAATTAATGTTTGATTCAAGCTACTGTGCTTCCGGCGGTTATAGCTTCGGAGTCTTCAAGCCATGAACAACGAGTAAGCTACTTCTAAGCAAACGTGCTCCATGGTTAACCGTATCTTCACATCAGATGAAACAGTGATCAAACGAAAGCTATATTTAACATTAAAAAAAACCAAACAAACAAGTTATTAATGGCCAAGCCTCACGGGTTCTTTAATTACACTAGTACGTTACAGCGGTGCAGGTGTGCGATTTCTTTTGTGGGTTTGACGCTTCATTCTCATGTTTCGAGGCAACGTAATAACTGCACTAATCAACCAATCTGCAAGGTTAAGCTGCGCTAGCTGCGGTGAGTCTATGAATGGGTGACCATTATTAACACAGCGAGACCTCTCGTGCTTCGGAGAGCATGTAAAGCCGTCGGTTCCGGTTGACATACTAATACCTGAAGCCTGACAGGCAGTCTATCCTCGGGATGTCGGTATTGCCCAGAAATTGGGTTGCGGAGGTCTGATGGCAGTCGCTTCGTGTAAAATACTGTTTTCAGTCGCATCTGGTTAGACTGAAAGCCGACCCCAACACATATGGGAAAATGCTCGGAGGATGATTCTCATTTTTCGAGGCAAGATGCGCTTGGCGAACTTGGCGTTGTGCTTGGCGGGTTTTCGGAATGGGTAACTTAACGTTCAGCTGTCGCAGTGTCTGTGTATTTGGTAACAATGTTATCATTGTGCACAACGGAACGTTCGCCCATGTGTATCTACTGCGTTGCGATGTTTCGTTCCGCAGCATATTATAACGCATCAAGTGTCTGCGTCAACACCGTTATGTCATCCAATTAGATGTATGTGAATAAATAAACAATGTAATAGATTTTATTGTTTGTATCATTCCGAAAGCGAAGCTAGTCTTTTGTCTGTCAAGTTAAAAGTCTCGAAAGTTCGAATCCAGCGTATGCGTCGCTGAGTTTTGGAAATCACTTTCTTAATTCATTATCACTGGCTTAAAACAGTTAAGAAAAATATCATTTAGGAGATTTTTTTTCCACGATGGCGTATGACGGCCTTCTCGCACTAGGCCAGCGATGTAGACTGCCAGGTGACAGACGATCCATGGTTCATGACGATCCCAGGGTATGTCGGACTCGTACTGACTAAAATCCGCATCTGCCTTCACTTGCTTTATAGTCATGGCCATGGGAACCGTGAAATTTTCCACGACTATGGCAGGCTGGGGTCCAGCAGCCAATGCACCCTTTCAATTGGCGAGGCCTTACCTCCCATCTCAATCAAAGGCACGCGTGTTTAGACACAAAAACAAAAATACGCGTCCTCTTTTGTAAGCATAAAACTTGCTCGATGTAAGAGACGGCGGCTTCCCATTCGCTCTCGTTCCCGACCAGGGACCGAATGGCCAGAAGCGAGATGTGACCAATACCGCGACTAGATCACAGGCTAGCTAATGGTGGGACATTCAACACCACCAGTCGACACGTTGATCATGACAATTCAGGGTAGATGTATCATTAATTCCAGGATACGAATATTTACCATTTAAGTAATTGGAACCATTTTATCTTTTTGTATATTTTTGGCATTTTCCATGCTAAGATTTTAAAGTTATTTAGAAAAGGAAAAATTGGACCGCGGGCAGGATTCGAACCTGCGTCTTCTGGTTAGGTACACCAGACGCTATGACCACTAAGCCACCGCGACTCCTACCCGTCATGTCGAATTTTTCCTTCCCATACTGAATTTACGTCTTTATACTTTATACCATTTAATTTCATTACAGCGGCGAGCTTTCTTATACAAATCCTATTTTCGCATAAGCATAAATCTTTGATGATTTGCACGTCAAAAACATTTGACGTTTTCCTCCAAGTCTCCCAACGTTCCTTTATAAGTATTGGTTAGAAGTTAAGAAACGTTAGCAAATAGAGGTGTTATCCTATTTTAGATTGAAGTCCAGCTTATAATATCATACACCTATAAAGATATCGTAAGCGGTAAAAAAAAATGTGAATAAATACAATAAAAATAACCTTTTTTCGTTTCTATGTAGTGCATTACTATGAGGCTATTTAGCATCAAAAGTATTCCGTAAAAGTCGTACGTCTAGAGCAAAGAGACAACGTTAGATAGTGTTTGTACGAGCTCCTTTCGCGCGTTCAAATGTAGACATCTCGAGCATAGGAATCCCTGAGCGGAGCCAGCGGCCATCAAGGAAACGCAAGCTCTCGGCAAATAACCTCAAAGACCTAAACTTGCTCCCGCTACCGGGAATGGAATCCTGCTCGCTATTATTTACATGACCCTACTCTGAAAACGTCAGGATTTCTGAGAAGTTCATTTGAGGCCTGATATTATATTGCTATATGTAATACTAATTTAATACATGTTTGTTAACTTTTGTTTGCTCAAATTACTTAAAAAAATGTTCCCAAGATAATATGCTAAAGTGTTTGTAATTGTAAGTATAATTTTATTCGGAGTTCCGTCTGTTTCTGAAATAGCTTCGGATTATATTGCAATTTTTAGTTGTAGTTCTAGTTAGTAAAGGTCCGACCACACGATAAGACCAATTCCGCAATTCGAGAGTTTCTGGGGTGAAACTCCCAGCGACCAAATTAAACTTTGCTTGTGTTGTGTTCTGTAAACAATCAACCCGACGAGATAAAAATGTTACATCTATACATAGTACACACTTTATTATTATTTATATCAATTACAAATCTAATTTATTATTTACGATACTATTAATAAAAGCCCTTTGCTATCTCTTTTCATCTGAAAATATTTTAATAAGAAAGGTCCTAAAGGTCTCTAGTTAAGATTATTTTATTTCTTGTGAATATAAGGTTTAAACCACAGTCTAAACTGATTGACTTGACTGATTCGATAATTTAGACTAAGTACACCCAGATTTTGCTGATGATGATATTAGGTTCCATGTAATGGGAACAGAATATGCCTGTAGTTGTTTCCCCGGGCACAATTCCAATACCGGGCTATTAATGTATGGCATAATTGTTGTGATCTTCGACGCCAAAATGTTACTGTTAAAGATCACTGAACTCTCGATGTATTTGTGTATCGATAGATTTTTTAGATGCAATTACAACCGCATTCAGTATCCAAAAATTGGGTTGCTTGAAATATAAATAAGAGAAAAGATAAGCTCGTTTTGATGCCTGCGCCTCACATCGGCATCTGGGTACTGTTTATTATGTACTGACCTGAATAAGCAACGTCTTTCACCAGATGAGGAACACGTGAAATGCGTGCAGTGCATGTTTTAATTCTGACAGATTCTGTAAACAAAATTGTATTATCGGTATGCTTCGACCAGCTAACCAGACCAGCACATCCGCTTTCTTTGAACAACGTTAAGACTACAAACCGTCGACAAATACACAATGCTAGAGATGAAAATATTCCTCACGCTTTTATTTGTTTGTTAATAACTCGACTCCTTAACATATTTACTACGAATGTAATAAAATATTGATATATAACATAAAACAAAATCTTGTCATTGTTTTAGATTTTCCTCGAGTTGAAGTTGCTCCAGAAAATCCTTTGCGAGTAGAAATAGATGGTATCGCTACCATGGAATGCAAAGTCGACGCCAAGCCGAAAGTAAGCACTGTGAGATGGACCAGAAACGGAAAATACATTTCCAATTCCTTTACACATACTATCCAGGGAGTTACAGTGCAGGATGCAGGCAAATACACTTGCAATGCTGACAACGGCCTGGGTCGCCCCGGAGAGAAAGAAATGTACCTTGACGTGCTTTTCCCTCCCACTGTAACAGTAGAGTCAAAAACATACGAAGCCGAAGAAGGAGGAAATGTCGAAATTCATTGTGAAGTCTCCGCAAACCCTGAACCAACATCTATTGAATGGACGATGGAAGGAAAGCCTGACTTCCGTCAGAATGGCAACACTCTCACTTTATCGAGAGTGAATGCTGAGATGGCCGGAACCTATGTTTGTCTGGCGGTTAATGTTATATCATCGAGTAACGGAAAGCGTACAGAGAGATCTAATAGTGCTTCAGTAGCCGTGCTAGTGCGACACAAACCTGGCCGTGCCTACATCAGTCCAGATAGACCAGTGGCTCAAGAAGGGGCTGGAGTCACTCTTACTTGCAGCGCTAAGCCACCCGGTTGGCCAGCTCCACAATACCGATGGTTCCGAGATATGGACACCAGCTCAGACGTAAAACCCTCAGTGTTAGCTACTGGAAATCAATATTCTATACCTAACGCACACCTAGGAAGTGCAGGTGTTTACCATTGCCAAGCCACAAACGAATTAGGTCATGGTGAACGTGCATCTGTCACACTGGAAGTTCACCAGCCGCCTCGTTTCCAAACCAAATTACAAACACATATGACGAAGCGTGCGGGAGAACAAGACTTTATGGTAACTTGCAGTGCCAACGGCAAACCACGTCCTACGGTCAAATGGTTTAAGGACAATGCCGAGATTAAAGCTGATACAAATTTGTACGAAGTCAAAACAGATATAACCGAGAGCAGAAATGATGTTTACTCTGTCCAAAGTACCCTCAAATTTAATGGCAAAGCGAGACCCAACACTAATGACCTATTGCCGGATGATCGAGGCATTTATTCTTGCGCGTTCGAGAACGAGGTTAAGAAAGTTGAGTCTACGATGCACCTTCGAATAGAACGTAAGTAATAAATTTGCCATAATTATGTTGAAATATTATTACTCTAATTAGCGAATAAATAAGAAGCAGAAGTTGTCCTTGTGAGCGAACTTTCATTATAACATTTTCTTTTGTTTTTTCTTTGTACTTATTCGTATTATTAGTACTTACAAGAAACATAATAACGGTAAATATTCAACACAGTTAAATTAATTCAGCTACCTTTCCTATTTTTATTTTAAACGTATTTTCCTTATTTCAGACGAACCAATATCAATACGACAACATAAAAAGGTTGCCTATGATGTTATGGAAGCCGCTGAAATATTATGTAGAGTTCAAGCGTACCCCAAACCTGAGTTCCAATGGTTTTATGGATCCAATACGGCGCCCCTGCCGTTGTCCCCAGACGGGCACTACGAAATAAATACGACGACTGACAACAACGATTCGTACCGTAGTGTTCTTACAATAAAGACAGTGAAGCCTCAGGACTACGGAGACTACTATTGCAAAGTGAAAAACTCTCTAGGGAGCATACGACCTCAGATAAGGTTACAGCCAAAAGGCGCCCCTGAGTCACCTCGAGCGCTGGAAAGCCAAAAAGTGGGGCCGACGTATGTGACTTTGAAGTGGGAGGCGGGTTTCGATGGCGGGTTGTCGAGTACGAAGTATTTTGTGCGTTACCGACGTGTGTCGCAGCGCGGCGCGGGCGCGGGCGCGGCGGCCGGCTCCGAGCACTGCGCCTCGGACCGCACCTCCGAACTAGACTGGATGGAGTACGACTGCGGCCGCATCAACCCCTGCAACGTCACACGACTTGACCAGCACAACGCGTATTCATTCAAGGTAATAATATTTTCCTTAGAATGCATAAAATAAAACAAGTAGTCGTAGGTACTAGGTACTTCATTTTTTAAAATTCATGTTTTTTATGTGTGTCTGAGAACGTAATTGGCGAAGTTTGAAATATATGTATAGTTTATTTACTGCAGTGCCGGGTAAACCTTATTATACATATAATAAATGTTTCGAATTTCAAAGGGACTAGGGATTCTCTTAGGTGGTAATAAAATTATGTCAAACTTTGGATTCCGAATGGCGCTCATAGTCAGGGTTAGATATTTGTTATTTCGATTAGGTGTTACTCACGAATACAATATTAACTTACATTTTGTTTTTCATTGTTATCGCTACCGACAGCATCTCACATTTGTTTTCAAGGTAAATCATCCGGCGCGTGCCGTTATTTACAATATTCTGTTTTACGTTTTGTGCCGTCGCTATGGCTTTCGACACGCTTTAGAATGCTCACGATCGAGTCGTCTTCTCTTTTCGAATTTCTAAATTGGATTTTCAACTACAGGTGAAAGCGGTCAATACTAAGGGGCAGAGCAATTACTCCAATGAGATTACCGTGACTACGAAGGTGGATAAAATCAACCCACCGGAACAGGTGACGTACGACCCGAGCTCGCAAGCCATCGCGTTCACCGTTACCCCCACGTGCCTGGCGCTGGTGGGCGTTGTGGAAGGGCTCGCCACTCTGGGGGGCACTGCGGGATGGCAGGTAATATTTATCTTTCATTAATATCCAAAAACAATATGTTTTGTAATGTAAATGTGCATGCATATCAAATATTAAACCCTCACTTTTACTTAGCTCACAAAACCTTAATGTGTAGCTTGAGTTATTACAACTACTACAGTTTGCTTTAAAATTTTGTCAACAATATTTTATAATGTGGTTTATTTGTCTCTCAATCACGTTTTTTGGAATTTGAGATGTTCGCGCGGAGGCTCGAACTCAGCTAGTCTGACACAATTTGTTGTGATTGGCACTCGTTGTCAGCTTCATTCGAGTGTCTCATCGAATAAAAAAACCGATAACTACGTGCATCTCTACTGGAAAGCAATCTGCAAAAAAATATTGAATATTTATTGCACCCTTAGTATCTGCAGTCGACATGACATGCATATTAATTAATCTTTTTGGTGTAATAAAAGTAGTTACTTAGTTTTTCAAGACTAATCAGATGAAGTCTTCCAAATATCTTTTCTAAGATCGGAAAATATTACTATTATAGAATAAATTAATTATGACAACTAGATACGTTCGAAAGATGAAAGGCAAATTATATACCTACTTAATTATTTACTTCTAAGAACTTTAAATTAAATATTTGCGCAATGGAATTTTAGAAATGAGTTTTCATCAACGCATTATTTGTATGTGTATCTTCTGAAGAAATATACATAGTAGGAATGCGTTCGCCATTAGATTACCACTGGGTCCGACATAAACACTTGACATTATATCCAAGAATTAATTATTCTTACGAGTAGAATGTGAATGAAACTATAATTAAACTACATTGAAATTTAAACTGTGCGCTAAGTTTGGGGTAAAACTAAGTTCAAAACAATTATATTTGTGCGGCTGCCAAGTGTAAGTGTTCGGCGATACACGCCAAACCGTTCTCCGCGGCTGTTTGCGGATAAAGCCTATGTTTAATGGTTAACTTGCGGTTTTATACAAATATACTGCTATGATAAATTATTGTCTTATTGTACCTATTTGTATATAACTGCATAATGTTCATAGCTATAATAGTATGAATAACAAAAGAACGAATATCACCAGAAATTAAGTTGGTGACTTGACAACGGCGCGAAGATCCCTTTTCATTGTGAGCAAGGCCACCAAAACGAGACTTCGCAGATAATAGATATGTTCTTTAAATCAAGATCTAAAGAACATGATTATAATTTTTTCATGTGTAACAGGTAGTAGACACTGTGGCTCTCCATCTTTCGGGTGCGGTTGCCACCGTGCAAGAGGCCACGGTAGAGCTGCCCAGTAAAACCACTCGTACTACCGCCCGGCACGTCACTGACCCACCCCTAGACGACTTCAACCCGCGGATACGGCTCAAGCTTTGCTTACAAGTCAATCAAGACGTTTGCAGTGAATACACCGAAGCAGAAAGTGAGTAATTAGGTTATGGCTTAATTTTAAATAGCAGCCTTATTCTATATCTATATTCCTATAATATTATATAGTATAGACCTATTTATTATACATAATAATTTAAAGTAGGTAAGTAATTTATATAAACAAAAATAAAATGCAGTTCGTTGGTCAGCGTATCATTTGTTATTTTTCTTTTTAAACGTTCGTAATAGTCCGAATAAGGTTTTTAGGGAAATAAAAATTGGATTTTTTTCCCGATAATTAGGAAACATTGGGATAAACTACAATTTGTTTTTTCTATGGGATTTTTATATGATTTATTAAAATTTGGACTGGATAACGTCTGTTGGGGCAACCATAAAGTTGAAATTATAGCTGTTCCTATGGAGTCTAAATATCAATGCCAACAAACTTTTAATGTCAACTCTAGTTTTCAGACTCGTTAAAATTTCATTTGTTCACATTTGACTTTGAATGTTAGTTGTATTAAATTTACAACAGGCTGGAAGTATATTTGAAAATTTTATGAGAATTAACCTGATCTTAATCAAACTGGTAAAAGTAGTATGAAACTCAACAATGCCCACCTAAAATCCATTATGGTACCTACCACAAGCAAAAACCAAATCGCTGTTTCCTGTAAATGTCTATTTAGGTATATGTTGCCAAGGATTTATATATTTAATATTCCAGATAAGTATTCTGTTTTGTTATTGGCTGTTCACTATAAATTGGTCGTCCATTCTGCGTTCAGTGTCATTAACAGTTTGCTGGTGAATGAATGGATCATAAAAACAATAAACTGCGTCTATGGACCATTAAGATGAGGAACGCCTTAGCTAGGCATATAATCTTACAGAAGAGGTTAAATTTAGAGTAGTAATAGAGTATGCTCTATTGTATATACATATATTATAATTCATTGAAGTAGTCGAAGTACTAAACGAAGATTATTAAAAACTGTACAGAGAAATTTTAGAAATTAGATTCCTAATAGAATGTTGTATTTTCTTAACAGTTGGAACATCGTACATCAAGGAGACATCAGCTCGCACTACGGCCGCTATTGTAGGAATATTTGTCACTACAGTTGTAGTACTTCTCTTCGTGGGACTGTTATTACTGATCTACCAGTGTCGCCGCAGGCCCAACAAAAAGGATAGATCTAAGGACTACGAAATGGACTCAATGAGACAGGCTAAAGTGACGCCACAAAATCAGGCACCCCCGCCGTATTACCCTAGTTCGGGTATGGAGAATAAGGCTCTAGAACATTCCATGGACATGGCGTTGTCCATGGATGACTCTAAAACTGCTGTGTATGCCACTCAAGGAGGCTACGCGTATCATGTTCCGCCGCACACTCAACCTCACCCAGGACAAACTATGCCTAATTCTGATTGTAAGTATTATTTATTGATGTACGTTTCATTGTATTTTAATCATATTATTTTCAATATAGTTATACATTAATTTCTCAATACAAGATATCAAATTTTACCTTTATATAATTTCTATTTGATTTGGACTATGTTTATTTATTTCTCTTATGCCATCACTCAGGACTAACTACACTCGCCATAGAAGGTAAAAACCTACATATGTGGATAGCACGCTTTGCATGTCTCGTATGATCGTCTCTTGTATCAATTATCGAACACTCAAACTATGAAATTGTTCACAGGGGTAAACATGGGCTTCATAGAGAATAGCTACACGAACAGCAACAACGGGGGCAGCGTGAACTCGCAGGACTCGCTGTGGCAGATGAAGATGGCAGCAGCTAACAACGCGGCGACGATGCCGGCGCACCAAGTGCTTGACCGACAGAGCAACTACGACTACGACCCGATCTCGCACGCCGGGTACCGGAACATCGACGACTACGCGCACTACTCGCACCTGCCGCACGCCAGCCAGCCGCCCGCGCCCAGCGACTACGACATGCGCGCCGCGCAGAACCCCTCGAGACAGGAGTACTGTTCTGACCCATACGCCTCCGTGCACAAACCCAAGAAGCGGATGGATCAACACATCGGTAAGTGTTTATTACTCATAGGACCATTTCATTAGACATATTTTGTATTCCTAGCGAGTTTTGTGAGAAAAGTTATTCATAAATTACTTCAATAAATTTTCGTGGCTCGGAGCAGGCTATAGATAATGAATGATTTTACGACTTCTCTTTATGTCATGTGTAGGTATATTGCTTAGTTTAGAGTTGTGTTTTATAAATATTTATTAAAATGTATTCTCTACAAAACCGAACAGGCTCTGGTTGGCTACTGCTGTGTTTACGCTATCACACTGATGCTACAGTTATATTATCGAGCGGTGAGTATAGTATGTTATCGTTCATCAGAATCGCCGTACCATGAGGTGAGCGGGCTGCCGGAGTACGGGATGCGCGGCGGCGCAGAGGAGGGCGGTGCCGAGGAGAAGCCGCTGCACATGTCGCTGGGCTACGACGAGTCGCTGGAGTCGGGTTACTCCACGCCGAACTCGCGCGCGCGCCGCGTCATACGCGAGATCATCGTATGAACACGGCTGTAAACTGGCCAACGCGCCCCGCCCGGCGCCACTCCGCCGAGCTCGAGATCCGCTGGGCCCCCTGAGTCCACCCCTGACTTCCGTTTGCTTGTTACCCCCGTCTGGGGCTTACCATGAACTTTCGTTGCCAGCCAATTTCATGGCTGTTACTGAGCGAAACTCGTATAAATTTTGTGTTAGGAACCCTGAGTAAAGTGTGCAGCTATTGTTCTACAATGAAAGTGATTTAAGTGTAGCTAGTGCGTGAGAACATATTTGTGATACGTCGATTAAATAATTTTATACAGAGATGGAAATCTTGAACAAGAAATGTGTCAGGTGTTGATGGACTTTCAAACTTTACTAGTGCTGCGAAACTGAAAGTGTTGTAATTAACTCGTAAAACGGAAACCAAATTGCATAGCTATTCAACTGGTTACTTAATTTGAAAATTTTGAGTAAATTTTAATTAGTAAGCTAAGTAATTGTGATTTAAATAAAAAAGTCAAGATCAACAATATAAAAAACTCATGCTCAGTTTAGGAGCAAAACATTGAGGAAGCATTTCTGTTTCGATGTTAGGTACTTACCTGCATTGAGTAAGACTTCATGATCATCCACTGTACCTACATTTCAGTTTTTCGTTCAAATACAAACGAAATTTAAATCTGGACTTATTTTTCATGTAACAATATTTTATTAGAAATGTAATTCATTCATCAGGACAGGTACATAATTTCACTTTAAAATCACCGTTATTACGATAGAGACGTGAGTTGCCATAAAATCGCTTAGTTCTTTAATTAAGATATCTGTCGCGAAGAACTGGTACAATAGCGATAGAATGTATTAAGTAAGCTCTTATTTTCATAGGAAATTAATATTCTTTACTTTCGTTCTTCATATAAATTTCGAAACCAAGGTTTCGTACGATAACGAATGACATGTGATCTCCATAACTCATATTTTGTAAGAAATGTGGTTAATTATTGACTTAAGCAAGTATGGTGCGAGTGGTGTAAATAAATCATCGAAGTGTAGAATAGTTAGTGTTGTCAATTGTGATGACAGCTTGTATGTTACACGCGTCCGTAGAGTTTACGAGATTAGAAGTAATGGAGCCTCCATTTGGCAGGACAGAGACCACGGTAACTGTTTACTCGCTCAATTCCGGATTCAGATCCAACCTAAACTAGGTACGGTTCACTATGAACAGGATAGTTATTATATGAAAACTACGCTACACGTCCGACTTCCAACAATAATAACAAATCCACTCGATCAATATTACGCAAACAAAATTTTTTCAAAACTCATTATTGGACAAGATTATACTATGTGCAGATTTAAATCTCCAAGTAATATTGCGGACCCAAATAATCTTGTCGAAGACACAAATTTCCTTGTAACGGGGCCTTAAGACGTGATCTGGTAATGGCCGAAATTTCTTTATGAATTGCACTGATGGAGAAGATTACGACTCCCCCGGAACATTGTTTACTAACGACCATAATTACATTTTATTCTATATTAAAAAATGGTGTTTGTAGAAAAATAATTAACTTTACCATGTCTGCCTCGCAATATTATAAAGGCGTGGTGCGCTTCAACGGGATGTTGAAGCGCACCACTAATCAGAATATTTTAAAATGTCGACAAGCTCATATGAATTGAAACGTTTTCAATGTTCGAGTCTGTTTTAAATTTAACTTTATAGTAGGTATGTACGATATTTATTTGAATTATCCATTCTTTTTTCATTCTCATAAACTCTACGCTTACGTTTAATGTAAATATTAACCGCATTCATCACAATAAAATGTGTATTGGAATATTGAGAAGTTCAGATCTTTAATAGTGTTAAGATAAATAACGAGAATAATGTTATTGGTTGGATAAACATTGGTTGGTTGTAAATATATACACTCGTGTTAAGGCGATTTTTATAATTGATTGAAATAATATGATTTTGGAATAGTAATGGGTTTAAAAGCTGTTTCTTATAATGATCTAGATGGATTCAAAAACTTGCACGTGTATTGGCTGTAGCCTGGGGCTTAATTATTTCCCTTTAAAAGGTACACTTGTAAACTACGTTTGTAAGTATGAGTGTATTTTTCGACAAGCTTCCGTGTTGTCTGGGGATAAGGACACCGAAGCCAAATATCCTTCCTGCCAGACAACCTCAGAATACCCCTGTGCAAGCCCACGGCTATAGCCATCGACAAAAGACTGTCGCACTATTATTGGGGACATGTCTGTGTATTGCATAGTGAGCGACGTACATACTTTCACGTCATATAACGTAAACTTATTCCCAAGTACTTACGTTAAGGATGTCATCTTTTGCCGTATTCTCTTGAATTAATTATTTATACCCATTTTCTATGCGTTTAGTTTATATCAAGTAGGTTTAAGCGTTATTTTATATACCTAGGCTTATAGAAAAACACTGTTTTTGAAATTACTTCGACAGACTGACAATACAATCCGACGAAGAGTCTCTTTACTTAACGGTATTTTTTTTTGTTTACTGCAATATATGTAGATAATAATGGTTTAGATAAAATTTTCGTTTTTTATATATATTTATGATCAAGTGTAAATATTTTACATGAGCTATTTACACGAATTTATTAAATGCAGCTATTAACTTTAATAGCTAAATTAAGACAAATCATGGGTAAGTAATCGTACTTATTGCAGGCACCTATATAAAAATATTTTTACCTAAAAACCTAGCCTGTAGTTTTTATTAAGGTATTTTTTTACAATAAGTGTATGGTATAGTTCTCTTCTGCTTAATCATGCCTAGGTTTTTAGACAAAGACGATTTATGTAGTGTGCCTGTGGCAAACGAAAACATTTTAATCAAAAGCAGAATTTTTTAAGGTATGATTAAGTACGATATGCAGCTAAACTTTATATTTTATCGATATAAAATTAAAAATTACATTTTCGAGAGTAGCTTATTTAAGTTTTGCAACACAAACAAATGATGATTTGATAATTTTTCGGATGTAGCCGTATTTGTGAGCTATATTTTTATTTCGAATCTACTATTACTATTATATAAACGACTACTTAAATAAGAAACACGAGATTTTGAGTTTCGTTTATGTCAATGATGACCATGAATTATATATACTTTTTTCTGTTCAATTAAATCTTTCGATTAAGTATTGTCGTCTCTGCGAGCTTTGGACTTAAAATTACTGTTAGGCATTTCGAAAATTATTTCCTATCCTAATTATTGTTATTAAATTATAGTACAGAATCACCCACACCTTCCATCCATTTTGTTGTGATGTTAAAATCATTTTAGCTTAAAATTACGAAATCTCCCACCTTGAAAAAAATTAAATCTTCTATTGTGTTTTAACATTATGTTTATCAATTAAAAAATTTTAGAATATAATCTCCAAATAGAATTTTCTATTTTAAAAATATATTTCGGTGAGTTCACATTTTTATACCTAAATAAGTAATGTTGATACATCTGTATGTGGTCTTGGTTGATACAAAGACGACAGTTATTAAGCCCACTGTGACGTATGTCGCGCGTCAATTATTTCTATTATTAGCATAAGAATGGGGAAAGTTCATGACGTGAGATTCTAAAATTAAAGCAAATCTCAGTAAAAGGTATACACTTAGTACTTCCTTAATTTCAAAGTACCGTGACCTTATACAATCCTGTCGTACGTACATTGAAATTAAAATAGGTTTATTAATTCGTGTGTGCGGAATTAATTACGCTGGTCAGACATTGTAAATAATAAAAGGAAATTCCAGTGATCCAGATTTATGTAAAACGACCGAATTTCAATAACTATAATAACACGCTATGAATAGTAGGGTAGTCTTTTCACGTTAATATCCGTTTATAATGAGGCCAAAAACCAATTATTTTCATTGGCTTTTTATTGCGTGTTCACTTTGTCCTGTAGTATATACAGGACAAAGCCATCCTGTTGTCTTTATAGATAGGTTTCTATAAGACTCAGATATATTTGAACATGAGCTGGTGCTCTCAGCCCATCACCTCGGTCCATTTCCTCGCGCGTTATTCTCTTCTCGTCTGACCAGTTCTTAAGACACTGCCATTAGAAAGTTATTGTCTGGTAGTATAATATGAGGACGAGTAAAATAAAAACGTGAAAGCCTCTAGAATCTCAAAAAACAATTGTTTTTTACCATCACAAATTGGGCAGTGTTCGGAGAATCTTTCGTTGCGTAACGTAAATGGCAAATAGGTAGCTACATCACATATTTTTACCATAAAATTGGAATGCTCAATCATTATACTCATAAAATATATAAATGACAATTTGGAAGAATTGTTTTTTATGGCGGAAGAAACAACCAAGCATTTCCACGCATTCAATATTTTAATATTATGCTTCAAACACTGCCTACACCTTTGCTTATTTCTGTTAAGAACGCATTACGCAACTCACACAATTTTATTATTATTAGATAAAGTAAAATTAAGGGGTGAAACCATCGATATTTGTAAATACTTTTTTACAACTTCATTGTAATTTACAATAAGTATACTTTATATAATGTACTTAATTGAACATATAAATATTTGCCATATGGATATTTCATCATTTTATTTTTTCATAATTAATTTCGAAGTGCGTTTCCATATACTCGTCATCGGCCTGTTTGTTTAATTACAGTCAATTTAAGAAAGTCAAACGCTGTTTCTGTTAAAGTGGAAACGCCGATTTAGGTTTAGAGCAATGGATCATTGTATTTCATTGCCTTTTATTGGGTATTACAATTAATGTTACGACTTGTATATAGTACTTTAAAACGACGGTAAGACTTATTAAATAAATTTTGTCCATAATATAATATTGTATTTTTTTCATTCCTTTTTAGTTACGATCGCTTAAGATGGGTCTACCTACAGTGTCCAAAGCTCTAATATTATGACGCATCGCATCGTAAAAACACGGTATTTTTTGTCAAAAAATATACCTACCTTGTATATTGTATATATGATTCGGTAAACCGTTTGGTTAGCTATCTGTCCCATTATATTCGCACTGACATCTAATCCTTGAAACTTCAACGTAATTTCAATCTTAATTTCGATTTCAAAGGGCAATACCTACCTGCTTAGGCTGAACATGATTTTCTCGTTGAAGTTTGGTCGATGGCCATGACAAGTATTATAACACGGATCTATCGGAAAATCAGAAGACTGAAGTCTGACTGAGCTCCTACAGCGTTTATAGTAGCTGTAAAATAATCAAGCTTTAATGAAACTTGCCAATAAAACGGGTAATTTATAACTGTTGGCTATGTTTATTTTATTATTTATTTATTTGGCTCACCAACAATTGAGCACACTAAAACAATTATGGAATAACATTCAATCAATCTAGTCTAGTATAACAATCCCTTACAGGCAAGCACATCATGCATTATAATTATATTAATTAACTCAAATTAAAATAAACTAAATTAAATTAAAGAAAAAAAATCAAGATAGTAATTAAGATTAAATTCTCAGTAGCAGTTCCCGTTTAGCTAGCTCTAGTTTAGATTTCTTGTTGTGCCCGGTTAATGGCAATGGGATCTAAACATACCGGTGAACTGTGGTTATATATTATTGTTACACCTCTGTCTAACCCTTCGGGGAATACAGATACGTTATGCTACAAATAAATTAGATTTCCAAAATTCAGTAATTATAACAATATAACTGTCGATATTTTACCGTTATTTGTCTAATGTATAAATCCGGAGAATGGCCCAGCGGTGAAAAGAATTCTTAGTAAATTAAAACTACGAAAGGTGAGAGGTGAGTTCAAACCGCTCTGTTACATTTTTGCCGTTCTAGTGTCTTGAACCCGTTCCTACCACATGTAACAATAGCTGGGTGGGAGAGCAAGCGTACCTATTTCGTATATTCGCGTTTTTCTAATTCATTGGAATTGTTGAAATTACTCGAGGTTATACTTATATTCCTTGAGTAATTAAAAAAAAACTTTTTATTCTAGGTGGTAGGCTCTACTAAGGCTGCAGAGTTCGTCTATCTGTTGAGAGTCTGGGTCTCTTTTGGGTTGGTGACTGTGTGGTCTGTACCACACAGTCATCAACGAAAGTCGCTGAACTCAACCAAATGATAAATGATATTTATTTCTGTATATAAATCTTTTAAAGACACTTTTAGAAGTCAATATTTTACATATTTTTTTAAGCTAGATGACTCCGGCGAACCGAATTCTGAAAACATCACTACACCAAAACTTTTGATTAAATTCTAGATAAGGTAAAGCTTGTAATTAATTTATATACAAAGAAGTCGTGCTACTACTTTCTTGGGTCAGTAATTTATATAAAAAATGTTAAAGCGTTTTAAAAATTAAATCGTGTTAAGCGACTTACGTTGCTGACTGTATCACCGCATTGCCAAAAATTCTTATGTTTTGGTTTGAACAATGTGCCTAGCGAAATCATTGCGCACCTGAGGTCTCAAGATGACAACGGGTTAGTAATACTACTGGCGTGGCGTCCCATAACATTGATTGATTTTCATCTTCATACAATAAATTTTTTTTTTTTTTATTCATTTATCAGAAACACATTCACAATTATTTATTTTTTTAATTCTATAATGCCACTTAAGCCTCTTGGGTTTGAGTGTGGCACTTACAATTATTCCTCGTATTAAAATTTAAAACATGTTACTTTAATTTACAATCATAATAATTATACACTTAGTTCAGTTACCTGATTTTGCAACAACTGTCCATGCCATTATATAGCAATTACAAAAAATAGATAAATACAGCTTTATAAGTTTCCTAAAATTGTTCAACAATGTTCTGTTATAATATAATTAATTACATCAAGCAAGTAAGTACTATAATTTTGACAAAAAATATGTTTTTAATTTATACTTTATATTTTTATTGGTGATACTGTATGAGTCGTGGAATAAGATAAGCGCTCCTCCGTTCGCCATAGCAATTTTTTGCCGGCGCAATAACTAGTTTCTTTTGTGCGACTTGACGAGTGCACACAGGATGATTTACAATAACTCTATGCAGGATTGACGAAAATTCAAAGGTAAATTTCGACCTTAAGATCTATGTCTGATGATGAATGATGGTAGTCCGCAGTCATAATCATAAAACTAGGTGTATTAACTACTACTTACTGTTATTGCTTTGAATTTTATGAAAGGAGCATCACAATTAAGTACTATCCATCTAAATATGAAAGAGCAAGGTCATATTGGTATATTGCAATGAACGTTATTCAGTTCACCCCCTAAGGGTGACACGCTCCATAAGTTTTGGCTATAGGCACCTATACAAAGTTATGTAAGAATTTTTCGCCTTTAGGGATGAAAAGGTTCTTCGATTTCTTTTAAGAAACTTTAATAACCTTCACCATTCTCGTGAAGAAACCGCTTAAGGAGTGAATACTATCGTCTCACATAAACTGTATTGGTTAAAGTTTGTGTTTATCTAATAAATGAAAATTGTAAAAAAAAACAGTCTATACGGCTAAATTCAAAAGTACCCACCTACAGGTCTCTAGCTAAGCCCAATTATTTGTAAAATCCCCCAAAAGTTAACTAGTTCGGAACAAAATATCAACCAGATAAAATTCTGGATAACAGGCTACCTATTACCAATACAATAACACGAAACTATTTTCACAGATGTACCATGACTTATATAATTAATGCTTTACATTTCGTGAAATACAGTGATAAACAATCCCAAAACTTGCTAGCAGATTTAATTACGAAATCAAAGAGCACTCTGCAAATGTTAGGTACATTTAGGTACCTACTAGGTACTTAGGTTCTTAATCTTAACTGTGGGGGCTGGCATAGCCAGCAACACTTCGACCAAATGTGATCTGTTGTGTTGACCCCAGCATGGTACATTCCTTACTCTTCAAAGACGTAGTTCATGAAGGCGGCTAACCCACTAAGAGGAAGGAACCTGTAGTCTCCGGCTTCGGGTATCCGTTGAAAAGATGACTTGATCCGTTTCTTCACTATGACGTCACAAAGACACAATATGTGCTGCATTGTCAAGATTTGCACTTGGAGCATGTCGTTTGTTGTAAGGGCTCCGATGACAGCTCGGGCTTTGTCCCTTCTGTTATTCAGTATGAATTGCGAGATACGTGTGGTGCTGCTGCCGAAAAATTTCGTGAGTGTTCAAGCCCTAGGCTATTACACCACTCCACTCGTTCCCTAACAACGCTATTCTGATTGGGACGTACGCGTATCATTGGATGCTACATTTAATTTTTAAAATTGCAAGATAGCGTAATTGGTTGAAAATAAAACAGTATTTAACACTATAACTTTCCACTATCTCGTAGGATTTTTTATGAGAAAGCAACTGAGTCATAAATCTGATATAGGTACAACTAAAGCTATAATGGACCCATATTAAATATTTATATTATCTTAGCATATAATTATTATGAATTATTCTTTAGTAAAAAATTTAAATAAAGTCAAGAATTATTCATATTAGGTACAAAGTACAATTTATTCTTATCTTTAATAAAAAACTATTACTAATTTTTTTTTTCATATGTATATCTTTATTCCACAATGTACATTTTTATATAAGTAAATCAATGAAGTATTTTTTCACAAAAGAAAGTCTTTTTTTACATAATGAAAGGGTATGGTGACCTTTAAAAAGATATTTATCATTTAGAAATAGTTAGACAAAGTGTTTTTAGTGTGGTTTCACGGGGAGGTTTTAGTGAGGTTGAACTGACAACAGAATATTATCTATACCTAAATAAACTACAAACATTGGCATAATCTACTTTCGATAATTGAAGACGATACACGATGTTACACGATACGCCTTTCCCAAAATGCTGCCCAAAATCTAATATTATTATACCTATAATAGATTACAATGTTGAGTACAACGAACATAACGTAATAAAGTAGATATTAAGCAGATATTGTCGTATTTATGGCTTTATTTTATAATATTGTTTGTAATATTACATATTTGGTTACAAGTGTAGGTACTTGTTGTGAGCCGAAACGTGGCTCGGAGAAAGAATTACGATTTTTTTTCGTGTTTTCTACTTTAATTAAAATAGCACCTTAGTAAAACTGTTAGTCATAAATATTGTATCCGTTATAGACTATTTTACCACGGAAAAAGACCCCAAGAAGATCCCTAAAAACACAATACTTAGTTCTTAAATTAAGTAAGAAGGTACCTATGTCATTATTGTTACCCCGCAATTTAATAATCCGAGATATATTAAAACTTCTACGAAATGTAAAAATAACAACAAAAGGTTTTCATAAAGAAAATACTTCTGGTCACGATTGGGTTACCTGCTAATCGGTGCCTTATTTTTAAATATTTAAAAATTAAATACTTTAATTGTTCGTAGGGTTTTACAATGGCATAATACGGGCGTTTTCGTGGAACAGTGAACCAAATGAAAATAAATGAATTTTCTGTAGGTTTTCCTTCATCTCGCTAAAATAAACAGACAGGTAATCGCTGGGTAAATTATATTAATTCATATAAATTACTTACTCCACGTAGATAAGGTGCTAAATATCAATTGCACGTCCCCTGTTCAAGATATGTGGAGAAACCTAGATGTTTTGGGGCTATGTGGAAGGAGCTATTGAATCCGTTACTAGGGTTGAAGACTGAGTACTCAATAACCTGCCAGCCCCACACTTGGGCACCGCAACGAGATTCTTAACCTCAATAAAAGATACTTAAATATCATATTGACATATTCATACAGTGATTACAATTACCAATGCATGTGCAAGTGTTACCGTCACGTATCGATCATTTATATTTTTCGAACAATAACATTTTTGGCTTCAACATTGAATAACCAATTAACAGAAACTACAGAGTATTTACTATTTAATTGATTCTGATATTCGATGTTATTGGCGTAGTACTAATATTATTGGTACGCCTCATTCTCAAATTTATGTAAAAGACAAATAATAATAAATAACTTGGCAGGGACCACATATCAATTAATTTGTTTGCTAGGTATCGTAAAACAAAATAGCGATAAGTAATTGAAAAATTGATTTTTTCATATGTGATGGGCTGAATGAAGTGTTTGCGTTTAACTGTGTGTTCCTTATATATTGTTACGAGCTGGAGTTCGGGATAAATTAAGTAACACCAATTTAACCGATAATAATCAAAACTTTAATTAGGTACTCACTCGAATACAAAACACAAATCACCAGTATGTTGCTATACTAGTACATTTCCCAATTCACTATGGCACTGTAGTCGCTTCGTAGTTCGTTTCTATCTGACGAGATTGAACATCCACGTGTTTCTAGAACCTACGTGAGCCATCTCAGCAGTTCTATTACGTATCCGGCGTAACAATACTATAAGTATGTATTGATAGAAATAAAGACTTCGAGTAACTATTAAAAAAATATTAAATGCGGTTGTGGGCCAAAGTAAAAAATTACAGTCAGGATTAACATACATAACAATAAATACGTAATGATCGCACAGAGAATCGATGTTACTCTCACAACGACAAGCGGCATAGTGTAAGAGTGACGTCTGTGCCTTTTTTTTATACACCGAGCGAGACACAGACATTATAAAATAGGCGGTAGGCTTAAAAAAAAAACATTAATCTCCTAACAATCTCTAACAGTGTTTAAAAAGTTATAACCATTGTCTGGACCACTGGACTAAATGCTGTGTAATGTCCCAAATATGTCTTTATTACTTTTCTGTAAGTATTACTAAATTTCAATGGCAGTATTTGTGACTTAGAATTTTCCAATTCAATGTGGATCAATGTGGACGCATCACTAATATTGACAGTTTCGTTGTGATAGAGGCAGTCTGAGCTGAGTGGCTTGCATTTTTCTCGTTCAAATTGTCCCTTGGGATGCAGTCGATGTCAGGTCAGACGGAACGTGTAAAGCTTAATGGTATAGCCGGAAAAAAAATTGTTGAACTTCCTGGTTCAAATATCGATTGCAAGTCCCGGTGTAACTGACATTACAATGCCCTAAACACCTATATTTAAATGGTATACCTACTCTACATAACTACATGTTTCTTTAGTCCTCGTGTCCGCTACATGATGATGCAGCCATGCAGAAGCAATTCTAAACGATTTAGGATCCGAACCAGTATATTATACCTATTACATTTAGGTGTTTGCGAATTTCATTAATTTAATATCCAAAAGATAGGCAGTACCTGGCTATCAGCTGCCCTTATACATATTGCCGCGTTACAAGTACGGTCCTAGCGTGAGTTTAACTTTCCACCCGTTGCGTTGCACAGAACTTAGAAGCCAAACACTATCTATTCTAGAAGCCAAACACTACTGCTGATATCGAGCCGTCACTTAAAACAATACGAGGATTGATGACGTCATAATCAGCACATAGGATATCCACTGTTGGACATAGGCCTCTCCTAGTGAACGCAGAACACGGCCTACCGGCCTTCGGGTCTCCTCTTCAATCACTGCCAGTGTCCTTCCGCACAACACTCCTCTCCGTTACGCTATGATTCTAATATATTCTTATCTTTCACATCAAACTACATAATTCTCACATTTAGAATAAAATTGTAAATAAAAGAAACATTAATTATATAAAGAAGTATCTTAGAGTTTCTTGTCGGTTCTTTTTCACAAGACCCACTATTTGGAACCATGCAATTCGTTTTTGGCAATTCATTCAGTGCTTGGATCTGTATCACTCACATAATAATAATGCTCTAATTAGAATAAAATATTTGATTTATATTAAAATATCATAATTATACGGACATAGGTATGAATTTTACGCTATAATATCAAAATCAATGAAAACAATAGCATCGTTGAATACAATAGCGACACGCGACGTGGGCACTTCAACGTGTAAAGTCCCGTAATACCTAACGATTGGTTTAGTGGCGTAGTTCTGGCTCATTTACATCACCCGATAATTCAACCAATACAGGAAGTGACCCAGCCAGGAGAATTACTAATGTAAATTGGTCATTGCAAAAGCACTTTTGCCCCTGAATGTTGTGGCGAATTTCGCAAATACATGAACCCGCGTTGACGTCCTTTTTACAATACCATGGGAATTTCCGTTTATAATGCCTTAGCATCCGCTAAGTAATTTTGCAGGCCTTATCGTTTCTGGGATAAAGTAATTGGTAAATATCTATAATAATCAGTGCAATCATCATCTTTGAATATAAAAATCGATTGAATTTGTAGCAATTTCATTGTGCATTTTTGCTACGGAATTCCATAAGCATTTTGGTAAATGCATTTTTCGTGAACAGGCCTACGAATCTACGTGCTACGAAAATGTTACTAATTTCGTAGCAATAAAATTTGTTGGTCTATACAATATCTAGGACGAAGGGATGTAACTTTTGGAACTAGTTTAACATCCTACTGTGATTTTTAAATTATTTGGCTAAGCAGCTTGATTTATTTATAAGTATTATGTTAATTTACTGCCTTATTAGTGCAGGGGTCCTAAAAGTGACAGCTACGATAGAGGTCCTGCGTCCAATTACCAGGTCGAGCAAAGTGCTATTGGGTTTTTGCGAAGTTAATAGCAATAGGCTTGCCCCTTTTGTATGGGACCTAAATATATCGGCGAATTGTGGGTGTACATTAGTATATCTCTGCCTAACCCTTCGGGTAGTACATGCGTTATAGCACGTGTTATTTTAATATGCTAAATTAAATAAAATAACAAATTGGAGATAAAATAGAAAAATCTATTGCTGTAGCTGCCACAGCCTACATCTACCTAATGTTAAAAATTATCATCTAAGTACATTAACAAAATATAAAATTGTGTGACCATTTTCTTTATTTCCGCCAAAACTGGGTTCCACTAAGTAGAATGTCCGAACTTAAATTATTAAAATAAAGTACCGTCGTGAACCATTATCATGCATAAAGAAGAAGTTTAGCTGGTTCATTCGCTAGGGGGATAAGTATATATGTAGGTAGGTACAGACGCCAGCAGGTCAAGCTATACAAAACTGTCAAATTTTCCCAATTGAATATGAACCTTATTTATTTGTGTTAAAGTTGAAAATCAATCAAAGAAATTTGACAGATTGTGGTAACTCGATGTGCTGGCCTCTGTACATACAAACGCCAGCAGGTCAAGCCATCCAAAACTGTCAAAGTTTCCCAATTGAGCTTGAACCTTATTAATTTTTATTAGAGTTGAAAATTTTTCAATGAAATTTGACAGATTCAGATGACGTATGTATATAAAAACCCGAGGGGTTTTGGATGGCAAAATCTCATATTTCCCAAACCCTTCCCTTACATAGCTAGTGGTAAATAACTACGTAAGTATACAACTGTATTATACGCAGGTAAATAGTCGTGCAGAATAACATAGTGCAGTCCTTTGTTCGTCCACAAATCGTCGACATTACCCAGACACAAGGCAACTCGAGCTCTACCGACTTAGCTGACAGAAGTGTTAAATTTCATATGTTCTTTTAAACGTAAGATAGAATATTCTAATTGGGTACATGACTGATTATTTTATATTCAGCCTCATGAAAAACCATAAACAAAACCGATCAACAAAAACATAATTAAAATTGGTTCAAAATTAAAGAAGTTATAAGCATTTTATTTTATACTAGGTTAAACAATGTAGAGTGGTAACGTCTTGCCGGAAGACAAAGCGTCTCCTTTCAATCCCAACCAAAATCTTATATCTTAGAACTTTGATTTAAAATTGTTTCAGTATTATAATTTTATTCAACTTTTTCGCCTCGGCTTCATCATCATCATCAGCCTATATTAGTCCACTGCTGGACGTAGGCCTCCCCTAATGTGTGCCATTTTACCCTGTCCTCAGCTTTTCGCATCCAGGTTCTACCAACAGCCTTTCGCAAATCATCATTTCATCTTGCCGGAGGGCGTCCCACACTACGCTTGCCGAGTCGAGGTCTCCACTCGAGAACACGTCTACCCCAGCGGTTGTCGGTTATTCTGTAGATATGGCCAGCCCACTGCCACTTCAGCTTGCTAATCCGGTGTGCTATGTTGGTTACTTTGGTTCTCTGTCGGATAAACAGAGAAACTCCAAGCATAGCACGCTCCATAACATGCTGCGCGACTTTTAATTGGTGGACTAACCAGGTCGTGAGTGTCCACGTCTCAGCGCCGTAGGTCTCAGGGATCACAGGTGGCACTGGTTGAAAACTTTCATTTTCAAACTTTACGGTATTGGTGTTGAGAAGACTTGACGTAGTTTTCCAAATGCTACCCAGCCCAACTGGATTCTCCTCTTGGCCTCTCTCTCAAAGTTGTTTTTACGCAACTGCAAAATCTGTCCGAGGTAAGTGTATTCTGAAACAACTTCAAGAAGATGACCGTTTACAGCAATGGCATGAACAGTTAGCGTTCTAAGGCGCAGATATAGATGTAAGCGAACTTGGCAGATCATTGTCCAACAGTTCCAAAATAAATGTGAGTTCTACAGTTCCTGATACTTCAAAAATAGTTCTGGTGTTTTTCTATGAGGAAAAATAATTGATAAAATGATCTGCGAACTTCCCAGATCATTGTCCAGCAGATCATGAACAAATGTGATTTTCTTGTGAATGCAGCTGAGTTCTACAGTTCCTGATACTTTTCAAGAATAGTTCTGGCGTTTTAAAAACATCCCAAATGACAGAACGGTTTTCCAAGTTGTGTAGAAATGTCGAAAAATATCTGTTTCAGTCGTTTCGTTTTCGCTCTAGAGGCTAGAAATCTGTCCATTCTAATAGATTCAATCAGAACTTTAACAGAACTAGATCCGATTCCAGAACTCAAGGTTCAATCCCAGTAGATCATGGTTATATGGGTGAAAATTCGAAAAAAGGAACTGTAGAACTTTACTCTGGTGCATGCGAAAAGAACTCACATTTATTGTTGATCTGCTGGACAATGATCTGTAAGTTTACTCACACCAGTTAAACGACATTTAATTATTTTAAAGTCTAAACGAGTAATGTTAATGATTTGAAAAAAAAATTAAACTACAGCAATTTTTACTAATTTGATTTGTAAACATTTAAGATTGCTTTTATATAACTAATATGGTGTAATTAATTTGTGTAATTATGCATAACGGGACCAAAAAAACGACAATCACAAAAAACTATCAGGCGTAATTTTATGAAATATTTATTTTATGAGTTATAACTACACTGAACGTTTGATCTTCAAGGTTAAAATGCGTCAGCCGCGGTTAGTCTGCGGATGGGTGACCATTCTTAACACATCGAGACGCCTTCGTACTTCGGAGCCGTCGGTCCCGGTTGTCATCAAAACACTTATGACAATTAAGAGAGTAGGGCATAGTGCATAGTGGGAATATTCCACTCAAATTGGACCCGCCGACTGGGGAAGCACCTCCGCTTTGCAGAAAATCGAAGTGAAATAACACTGCTTTGAGATGTGTTGCGTTTCTTACGGTGAGCAAGGTTGCCAGTGCTCCACGGAGGTCTGGTGGCAATCGCTTCGTGTAAAATACCAATATTCAGACGCATTGGGTTAGACTGGAAGCCGACCCTAACATAGTTGGAAGTACTAACATGTTCCTTATAAGATTAATAGTTAAATATCAGTCTGTAATTGTCTCTCTGAAGGTCAAACACCTCCCTCCAGAGAAAAAGCGCTCGTTGGATTCCACGCAAGCTCATTGTATGTTGGTGATTTAGGACAATTAGGTCCAAGTTTCTTTGACGATGTTTTCCTTCATCTGAGTTTTTCTACTACATATCAAATGGTATTTTACTATATGAACTGTTTGCGTGTGTAAAATGATACTCATGTATACCTACTTCCTGTGGAGAAGAGAGCGCAATTATGTCCCGAAATAATATGTCGAGCGACAAGTATCTAAGTCTATTATACTTATCTAAGAAGATCAATTCGCAGGTTAAACATTGGTTAGTAATGTAAAGTAGCTTATACTAATTTGTAAAAACTAAAATTTAATGTTGCTAATTTACATTAGTGTAGCGGTGATTAAGTGGATGTATGGTCAGCAACGAAAGTCGCTGGACACAGCTAAATTTTGAATACATCCAAAACTTGCCAAGATATTTTTTTTAATTATGAAGGTAAATAATTAATGATCATCTATGCAATGATTTCGCCCAACCTTCACAGGTCAATAATTTCATATTGAAAATTGTATTGTAGATTGCAACATGTTCAGCGACTTTCGTTGCTGACTGTACTACTGCCCACATAACGACTTCAAAATAAAAAACTGTATATCTATGTTTGTGTAATTATGTATATAAAGGGTATCCAAGAAAATGGGACATCTGCTTAAATGCATGAATGTGCATAGTACCAAATGTCCCAATATTATTTGACATGCATTTTGAAAATATTAACTTACACAACTACCTGTATAAGTTAATATTTATAATACTATAATAGGTATATAGGTACTATAAAAGGTTAGGTAGGTAAACTATATATTTCATTATTCACGCAAAACTATAGTTTTGCTATACTAGGCTTGAATGTGGAGTGAGACAGGGTGGGTTAACTTCACCCACTTTGTTCAACCTCTACATGAACGCTCTGACTGTCGCGCTCAGCAGTCAACATGTCGGCTGTCACGTTGATGAAGTCTGTGTAAATAACCTAAGTTATGCAGACGACATGGTGCTGTTGAGCGCATCGGTCTGCGGACTACGCAGATTATTGAAGGTGTGTGAGGAGTACGCTGATAGGCACGGCCTGGTGTATAATGCGGCAAAAAGTCAATACATGGTCTTTCGGGCTGGAGCCAAGTGCCCTACAAATGTACCACAGATAGTATTGAAGAATGTACCATTACAACAGGTAAATCAATTTAAATACTTGGGGCATTGGGTAACAGCCGACCTGAGGGATCATGTCGACATTGACCGGGAGCGGAGAGCACTGTCAATGAGAGCAAATATGTTGGCCCGTAGGTTTGCACGTTGTTCACACAGCAAGTCAAGGTAACACTTTTTAAAGCCTATTGTACATCTTTGTATACGTGCAGCCTATAGGTTTTTTACACACAAGCTGCTTACAGTGCTCTCCGTGTCCAGTACAATAACGCGTTCAGGGCGTTATTGGGGCTGCCGCGGTTCTGTAGTGCCTCGGGCATGTTTGCGGAGGCGCGCACCGACTGTTTCCACACCACCATGCGCAAGCGGTGCGCGTCTTTGGTGCGCAGGGTGCGGGCCAGCTCCAATACTGTCCTTAAGATGATTGCCGGGAGACTTGACTGCCCTTACATCAGGCATTGTTGTAGCAGGCATGTTGCTAATTGTGCCTGATATTCTATTGTAAGTATTTATTTGTTTTTTATGAGTATTTTATTTTATTTATTGTTTTTATGGGCAACTAAGCCTGAAATAAATGAATTTTATTTTATTTATTTTATTATAATTATGAAATTATTCAAGCAAAACTTCATATGTCATAATTATATGAAAAATTTAGTGAAATTTCATATATGAAATTATCAAGAAACTATAAGGGCCAAATACTCGAAATATGTCGAATATGTTCTTTACAGGTTGTAGAGTAGACTGCAGCTAAGAAACGATATTTAGAAATTCCCACGGTGTTGCAAATACGAGATCAACGCGAATAACACCACGGGGCACAGTTAGTATATTATAATGTTACACACATCCACACAAATCTTAATTCCAATACACAATGGTAATCACAAGAATCGTAATCGACTGTATTGATTAGCTTCGTTCAATTTCTTTCGTATGAAACAGAAAAGCTGAAACATCTGGGTAATCGGTCAATGATTGATGGCCTCGACAGCCGGATCGATTGGCTCACCGTTCCTATGATAAATTTTTGCCAGTTAATTTGTACAATTGACTGGCTCCGAGTCCATTGAATGTACCTATGATTAGAAATCGTTCAAACATTTAGTTTATTACCTACGCCAAATCGCTTGTCGGATTTATAATATTCATTTTCTAGTCTACTTCAGGAATAAATTAGGTACTTGCAAGGGCTTTTATATGATGAACTTTCAGTGACTGATTTCATTGAAATATATTTCTTTAGTCGTCATTATTTTGAATATTTTTCGTTACTATTACTATGATAAAAAAATTAGTTATTAAAATCCTGAAATACTTAAATAATATTTTAGATGGAATGGAAGATTTCCTGTTATTTTTTTTTATTGCCATTCACCAATCTTCAACCGATTGATAGGTAAGGTAGGTTACCAAGACGAAAATAAGATCAAATAATTTATACTATTCTCATTTTGCGCTTGACGAATAAAATCCACGGTTTCAAGGGCAAATCCGACTATTTGGCGGTAAGTTATTGGTCAATATCTTTCTCTTTCCATGGTCCGCATATCGTGAGGCAGTTCTAGGTATCAAGTCAGCTGCTGTTTTATTGTGTTAATAATGTCATCCAATGATTTCAGAATTGTTGTTGATTTTTGACAGTTTTATCCTCAGAATCTGTCAGTCCATGTGTCCATTAGTGTATTGGGGGCCCATTCTGTTACAATTTTATTTATGTTTGTTGTAACTGGGTATATCGTCATTAAAATGTTTCCTTTCCTTTATCTTCGATCCCGTCATTTCACACGAAACTACTCCACTGTCTACATTGCTATCATGTTACATAAATATACGTACTATCACGTCTGTGATACTATGTATATTTATGCATATACATACTATAGCTAAACTCCTACACTGCCTGTGCATCCTACAATCCTACAATATCGAATTTCCCTTCCACATTCTACGTCTATGTCCATCACAGGCAATCAGCTAAGATGTATAGGGGAAGGTGGGGTAAGACGGGGTAGCGAGGTAAGATGGGGACCATACCAAAACAGATGATACAATGTCGCTAGGAAAATTATTTTAATGCTATTTGACGGTATTTAGCAGAAGTTGTTAGTGTCACAAAAAGTTTGGTCGAAGGTGTGCACGTTGTGACTTGGTAAGTATTTTTTTTAATTTTAAGTGGTTTTATCTAATTTTTGACGTGTATTAAGTGCGATGGACATACAAGATGTAAGTATGTCATTTTTTTATTGATGTTTGTTTATTTTACTAATATAAACTCATTAATACTTTACGGCTTGCTTTGATTTATAACCTCGAAAAATTAATACAACTTGGGAGTCCAGTTTGGGAAAGATGGGGTACCTACTTGCGGGCAAGACGGGGTAATACACCATCTTACCCAGCTGCCAGAAACTACAGCCAGCCGATGTTGGCTTTATGCGGCCACTAAATATCTTTTATGATCAGGCTACAGCATGGTTAAGATTATAAATCCTGGAAAAGTAGTGTCTCAATTTCATGTTCGAAGAAGAAGAATAACAGCTATTAGCCTATTACCACTGCTTCTCCTTATAAAAGAGTTAGAGGAAAGGCAAACCAGTAAGAAACCGAAATCAAAGGTAACAAACAAAAATACAATGAAAAGATACCTATAAAAGCACCAAGAAAGCTGACGAAGGAGCTCAGACATCAGATGTCAAAGATTCGGTACCTACTGCCACGGCTTGTATTCTGAGTCTACTGAAAGATGGATCACTTGCCTGACTTGCGGTAACTGGGCTCATTGTGGCTGTGCAGGAGTGGAAGATGACGATGCCGAAGCTGTCCATATCATATTCCCGGTTTGTGAAGAAAACGACGGTTAAATATTTTATACCCCATCTTACCCCAGGGGGTACCCCGTCTTGCCCTATAGGTGGGGCAGGATGGGGAGATTTGGTTATTTTTTTCAAGTCGATAAATCTAAGAGAAGAAATTATTTTTTTAATTTGAATGATTACAAGTAAAGAAAGAAAAACTTATTATTTTCTTAATAAAAGTTCCTACATTGTGCTATCAAAAATGGAGGGTTTTATTTATGAAATACCTACCTTAAGGTCCCCGTCTTACCCCACCTTCCCCTATTGCTATTGTGTGGACGCCATTATTCGCTCCTTGAGCACGCAGTATCACTTCCCTACTAGTATTTTGGTGAGAGTTGAGAGTTGTATAATTTATGAATCAACGAATATGCCCCAAATGTCGAGTCATAGGATTGCGTTCGAACCGCACACGTTGCACTCCTGATGTGCATTCCCAAGTTCCAACGCATACACCTCTAGTCTTGTTGAGGGATTAAACCGATTACTATAATATACCTACATAATTATATTGATGTTATCTTTCATAAAATTTCGTTATCGTTCAGAATCGCGATGGAAAATATCATCTCTGTTAAAAGAAAAGCACATTACTTATGTAAAATTCCGAAAACATTTCTTCAAGTTTATTGCAAGTTCATAGAGATATAACTAGAGATTTGAATTCAGAACACCAGCCAGAAACGCGCGTTCTTGAGCAAGTTGGCGAGTGGGTCCGTACCAAGTTATACCAGCCCACTTTGGAACTACATAACTGGTTCATACGTTAGCAGTTGTCTGAATGAAATTATTCATCTTTCGCCATTTTACGGATGAACAAATTTATTTTATTCAATAATTTGCAACGAATATATTCAATAAACGTTTTGTAATTCATGAGACTGGCTGTAACACATTAGCATTTATGTTAGGTACTTTGCATACGAACTTAGTTAAGTAGACACATTTTTCAGCCTTGTTAAAGAGGTTAATGATAAGTTAATAGTTCATTTCTTCATTCTTGGCCTTATTTAAAATAACTACAGGAGCGCATGCAATGTTTAGTAAGGCAAATAAAATTAAATATTTTCACTACATGTAAATTTTTTTAAGAAACCCAAAGTCATTCAAACAAAGAGTCTAGGGAAATTCGAGATTGAACTGACCTGTCCCTCTTTGTCCCGACTCTTTGTGTGAATTAGTGCTTAGTTTATTGTTTATATAAAGTATTTTAATTGTTATTGGTTTAAGTTATATTGTATTGCATTACAGTATTTTATATTATATGGGCCTTGTAGCCTGAATTAAATAAATAAATTAGTACACCTCTGCCTAACACTTCGGGGAATACAGGCATGATCGTTTGTAATTATTATTTGCTACCATATTCAATAATGTAACATTCAAATTTCAATAAATTAGTTTTGAAACAAACTGTCGGAATAGGTAGTTCCATTAAAATTCTTATCATTGCCCAAATTCTCATACTAACTTAGAATATAAATTTGTCACGACGTTAAATTTACGGGATAACTGGCAGTATGAGTACCTACTGTCTCTGTAGGTACTAGAGTACAGTTACATTATTTTATATGTATTATAAGGCCGCCAGAATCAGAGTGGCCTAAGTAACAATTTGGAAAGAATGACAAGTTCATAAAATTCTTATAAAAATAGTTTCCTATTAAACCAGAGTGGCATTTAAAAGCTGTTTGCATTATTTTAAAATAGATCATGGCAGCTCAACATCGATTTCCATTTAGTTCAAAATGTCAATACCAAAGAGTTAGGATATACTACTTCAGTATTTTAGTAATAATCTTGATGGCACGAATGGCCCAGTGACTGAGTAATTGGCTTCTGCACTACGAATATTTTGTTCAGTTCCATAAACGTACGAATACACCTACCCTACGATACAGGCATATAGGAGATATTCCTAGTATAGGAGTAACGTCTAAAGAGAACAGAATGAAAACGAATCCCTTACTGAACCGAAAGTGAGTAAATATTCTCAGAACGGCATTCAGTCAGCAATCGAATATACAATAGCTATAGCAATGTCAATAGAACCCCGCTCACCGTCTAATCCACTCCCATAGATTCGAATGAACTGATTATTTATGGGTTTAAGCCTTAGGTAGCTTTTAATTTCACCATCAAATTATAGAAATAATTATTTTAACGCTTATCTACAAAGCACAATGTTGAACCATTTTTCAATTGTAGAATTCAAGAGAGGTACTAGTGTTCTTTTTGATGTAAAAGTGTATCTACAGAGGCCAGCACATCAAGCCACCACAATCTGTCAAATTTCTTTGATTTATTTTCAACTATAAAAACAAAATAATAAGGTTCATATTCAATTGGGAAAATTTGACAGTTTTGGATAACTTGACCAGCTGGCGTCTGTACTTTTTGTTACTTTATTAACTTAGATAGCCTACTTTATGATAACTGTTAAGTTTTTTGGTCTATTGGTGGGGATAAAATTCCGAGTTCACACGGTGATATTGGGTTTTGAGTTTGGATTTGTGCCCAATTAATGGCTATAGGATCGCCCCCTACATACGGGGACCAATATGGGGACTAAAAACATAATTGTCTAGCCAATTTTTCAGGAATACAGGCGAGCCGTAATATTTTTATTGTAATAAATAAAATATATACAGTAGTTTACTTAAAACAGAAAATAAAATAAAACTGAAATTCAAATGAACGGAATTCTTTAAACCGTCACACGGTTAGTTCAATTTCTGTAGAAAGTCTGAAGAGAACTTTGGAGAAATTAAATTTGTTCCTAACTTAAACATCACATAATTATACTTAGAAGTTTGAATTTAGATTTGAACTTAACCCAACTTGATTATAAAGGTATAAATATAGAATGTAATTTACAACTATGGTTGGAACGAGTACCCACGTATGTTCATCATCATCAACCCACATACTGTCCCACTGCTGGGCATGGGTCTCCTCTCACAGAATGAGAGGGTCTTATGTATGCGAGGAGGTAGGGTACTAGGCAATAGTCCACTACGCTGGCCTAGTGCGGGTTGGCAGATTTCACACGCCGGCCGGCGCCGCGCCGTTGAGAAAATCACTGAGACATATTGTTTCCTCACGATGTTTTGCGAGTGATAATTAATTTTTAATACGCATATGATATCGATAAGTCAGAGGATTGCCTTGGATACGATATTGCGACCTTGGACTTGGCAGTCCAACGGTGATACCACTAGGCTATCACTGATTACCCATGTATGTTGTTACGGTAAAATTATTTCATTCGTTGAATGTGGCTAGATAACAATTGATCAATCTAGTGGGATGGATGGGTGAACTTTCTCATTGCATCGAAACAGTTCCGAAAAGCATATTCCCATATGCTTTTCGGAACTCCGAAGAAGAAAATCCGAGCTTACTACGAGCCAGTAAGCTCGGATTTTGTTTTATATTTCCCCAGATAAAATTAAACAAAAAAGATGCTGAAACTATAGGCACCTACCTATTTATTACTACGTCCAACCCGTCCCCATCACAACTGTCCATTATGATAGTATTATGGTCAAATAGGGTCGATAATGGGCGAATTGTAAAATTGACTACCTATGTGAACTACATTGTGTAAATAAATATTGAGAACCTAGGTACTAGCGGTTGCCCGCGGTTTCACTGGCATCTTATAGGTCTTATTGAGACAAAAGATTCTGCAAATGCCATTCATTCCATATATACCAAAATTCATCAAAATTGTTTCAGCGGTTTATGCAAGAAAAAGTAACAAACAGGCAGAGTGACTTTCGCATTTAGTATGGACAGTATGGATTGTGTACACTCCCAACACATTTTTCAAACATGAAATCAAACTCCGTTGCGTCAGTTCTGGTCATCGAAGAAAACAATTTATTAGGAACTGCTACACACGTAAATGTTACGTCCATAAACTGTGTGAAACTGTAATGTGCTGACAGCACTGTTAGGTATACGTTCAACTTACATTATAGGTACGACTTGACCCTTACTTAGTGGCAGTGTTTATGGCCACTTGACAGCAGGAGATCACTTGAAATGTCACCGATGACTCATAGACCATTAAGGAAGTAAAGATTTTACTTGAAAGACGACAGGGCATTCAAACCTCGCCTTTATACATATACACAATTACACAGGTATTATTGTTATGTACATATTATACATGTTACCTATATTATCTCCTTTATTTGTCTATAAACTTACTAATTACATTTTTAAATATTTTTATAAAATAAAAAAAAAGACAAAAACATTTAAAAATATAAAAACCACTGGTATCGGGAGCAGGGTCCAAGCTACCGGTGGTTAGGGCCCCAGAGACAGGAACCTCCTCACAATACGCGCCGTATCAAGGAGTACTGCCTTCTGAATCAGGCCCTTAACCCAGCCACCCAGCTCGAGCCTCCTTAGGTGTTGGTCCAGGCTCTTGGCGATAAGTCCATTGACCGTAACGACTATCGGCACAATGATGGCCGAGTCCACATCCCACATGGCGACCACCTCGTGAGCTAAGATGAGATATTTTAACTGTTTCTCTTTCTCAGCCTTCACGAGGTTCTCATCACGCGGGATGGTGACATCGATAATCATTGTGCGGCGCGCTGATCGGTCTATTACCACTATATCATTATTACCTGAAAAATATCTAATCTTACCGTAATTATGAAGTTCTAAGCAATCAGAAGTGCATATTAAGTAGATTGGTGCCGCAAAATCATCAAACGCTGTTGCATTTTGTGTAAAAGATCAGCATAATAAGTATAAGCCTTTCGCTTCATCAAATTACAGGCAAATTCTTATAATGTGCGTGCAAGCAGAAACCTAAACAATTTGAGTAAAAAATATATTCTTGATTCTTTTACAATAAGTGTGTCATAAGCCAGAAAGTACTTAAGCCTTAACTTTCTTAGTAAATAGGCAATATCATTGGCAAATTAAATAATAGATATGAATAAATATATTAACTACCTACTTACTACCTATATTTAGTTTAAACATGTTTGAATTTGTTTTTTTATCCTTTCCATGATCATGGTATCAGTAGATACTTTTTGTGTTACTCAGTCATTTATATGTGGAGACTTGTAATTGGCTATCACTTTAACTTCCGGTTTTTATATTATAATATTTAGCTGTTAGTCTTCCATAGATATTAATAGTACATTATGGTACTACAAGTGTGCAATGTTGGTGATTACCGCTGAGGCGCCATTGTTTTGAGCCGTTAGGTGAGGGCTTTAAGAGAGCCGAGGACGGTAATCATCAATACACACGTGTATCATACGACGTTTTTCAACACACTTGTGAAGAAAATAACTATAATTTCAACTGTGAAAACGAATTGTGAAAAATTTTTCGCAATGGCGGGAATAATTAATCAGCTGTTTTCCTAAACAATGGCGAATAATGGCGATCGGCCATAGGATAAAAGAATGAGGTTTCTTTTTTTTTTTTGGCTTTTCGCGGATAGCGTTTTAGCCACATACAAAATGGGGAATTCAAAGTTTTCTTTATTACAGAGAAAACAAAAGTTATATTTGAGTGAAAGTTATATTTATTAAAAACGTTTAAGTTGAAATTATCTATTTAACTATGAAGTTGCATGAAATGAGCAAGCAATAGGTACATTAATTTATTTGTACTATTTATTGAACACGCTTTTTAGTATCGAAACTTTTTTAAGAACAAAGCAACTCAACTAATAAAATAAAAAAAACCCCTCACTTGTGAATTATAGCAATGAAAAAGTCACAGTTTGATAACAGGTGTCATTATGTGCCTAATTGCGGTGAAATTAGAGCCATTTTATGAGCAAATGTGTTGAAAATTAATAAATAATGCTGAGCGTCACCCGCTTTTGCGGATACCGGATCAGAGGCACTATATCCTATATTGTGCGTGCAAGCAGAAACCTAAACGATTTGTGTAAAAAACATGATCTTGGTTCTTTTACAAAAGTGTGTCATAAGCCAGAAAGTACTTTTTAGTAAATAGGCAATATAATTTGCAAATTAAATAATAGATATGAATAATTACATTAACTCATAATGTGCCATATGTATTTTTTTTCTTTCAGATAGCCTAGTGATACGAATATGGTCAATTTAGTCCTAAGTCGAGTGCGAATGTGAAAACGCATAGCTCTGACTTTGCAAAATCAGACATGTGCGAGAATATTATGTCACACGTCGACATTAGCGCGCGATTATTATGTATCATATGCGCGACTGCTACGCTAGAGGTCCTGGTGGGTTCGTTTCCCAGGTCGGGTAAGGTGTTACTGAATTTTTCTGTGAAATTCCCAGAAGTAGTTTGGTGCTGGATTTGTGCCTGGTTAACAACAATAGGCTCGTCCCCTATTACATATAATAATGGACTTAAACATACGAACTGTGGGTATTGGTGTGAATACAGTCGTAATGGTATGATATAAGTAGGTATGTGTTTAGTAATTAACACTCGCTAAAGTATCGCGAAGAAACATCCTGCCAAATAGTGGGACAGTAAATGCGTTTATAAACATAATAATAAAGTATCGTTAAAGTATATTGAAAGTCTCGAATTTCACCTTTTTTTAGCTGTTCTTCTTTTAGTTTTTGTAATACCTACAGATTTTTTTTTTGTACTGCAATTTTCTTTTTCATTTTTCTTTATTAATTTATTAGGAAATTATATTAATGATTTCTCTGGATTACCTACACTGCGTTTCATTTTATAGCCTAAGGATTTTTCTAGTTGAATGTCTATGTCGCAACGCGAGCAACAAGGAACGCATGGCGAGCTTATCCAAAAAAGCTCGATCCTTTTGTGAAATACGTGTCGTATTCCGGGAAAGCCAGTAGATACCAGTATTTTACAAATAATCTGCACTACTAACTCTTTTATTCAACTTACACTCGTCTTATAAAATTAATTGCTCTCTTGAACATCAATAATAAACGGTTCCCACTTGATCAAACTTTATGATTAAAATTCGAAGTATGCCTCAAAGAGGTTTTAATGTTGGAACAGGAGTAAGTAAATGTGTAGGTAAGTACGGAACATTACTTACGGAACTCATTAGAGGCGCACTGAAATTATGTTGACTAAAGGAAAACCTCAGTAAACTCTCGCATTCAGAATTCACTTACAAACATCCGCGCTAAACTGATTAGGAAAGAACACCAAAATTTTGCTTCGTGTATTCGTTTTCTTTACTTTAAAGTTTTCCAGCCCTTTATCAGGTTCCATAGTTGGGACTTATAAGGAGGCTCAGAGTCACGCAATGTGCAATGGAGAGGGCTATGCTCGGAGTTTCTCTGCGTGATAGAGTCAGAAATGAGGATATCCTCAGAAGAACCAAAGTAACCGACATAGCTCGTTGTGACATAGTGGCAATGGGCGGGCCATGTGGCTAGAAGAACTGATGGCCGCTGGGGAAAGAAAGTCCTGGAGTGGCGACCACGCATAGGAAAGCGCAGCGTAGGACGGCCCCCAACTAGGTGGACGGACGACCTCGTGAGTCGGTGGATGCGGTCTGCGCAAGACCGATTTTTGTGGCGATCATTAGGGGAGGCCTATCGGTTCAGCAGTGGACGTCCGTGGCTGATAGATAGATAGTTGAAGTCGACAGTAAACGCAGCACTTACACAAAATTACTACTTAGATACCACTGCATTGCCACATATTCTGTCACTAAGCAGCAATGTGTTAATATTATTCTGTTCCTGTTTGAAGGGTCAATGTATTGACTGGCTAAGTGACTGGGCTAAATATGAGCAACTGAGGGCTCAAGATGACACCGCGTAGTGACAAGCGTCTACAGGCTGCGGATACCGCTTACCATCAGGTGGCTTGATTTTTATCAAAATTAAAAAATATTTGTACTAATAAATGAAGTACCTACAACGGCGTAAAGAAAAACAAAGGTGATGTTGACTACGAAACTGGAATGCCAGAAGTGATTCAAGTGAACATCACTTAGTGATCATTCATATTTACACTGTATCACAGATCCAAGTAGTGAGCATTATCTAGCCATTTCTTGTATGTCTACAACATCATTTAATGACAGGTTACATCTAACCCCAATCCATTCATTTCTCTTTCAAATGTAAACAAAAAAATCAAAACGTGATATTATTTATTACACATAATATTATACAGATTAACACAAGGAAATGGTACAGTCAGCAACGAAAGTCGTTGAACATGTTGCAATCCTCAATACGATTTTTAATATGAAGTTGCTGACCTGTGAAGGTTGTGCGAAATCATTTCATAGATGACCATTAAATATTTTTTACCTTCATAATAAAAAAATCTCTTGTCAAGTTTTGGAGCTGTCATGTTTTCAAAATTAAGCTGTATTCAGTGAGTTTCGATGCTGACTGTAATGTCCTGCTTCTTGGAATGTTTTACGGCTCACCAACCCCACACCACCTGTACAATCGTCCTACTAACAACCGCTCCGCTCGAGTGTCAGTTTACGACTGTCACGTGACGTACGCGCATGAGGCAACCAACCAAGCAACTTTATTTAGTCAATACACTACATCCCTTTTTTGTTTTATTTGTTTTTTATTGATTATATCTCTCTTAATACTTATTCATGTAGCTTATACTACGCTTTATGTATATAGTGGATTTTACATGAATGAAACATAAATTAATGAAATTAAAGTTTTATGCAGCTATACTAGGGTTAAGTTTCGACATTCATTTCCTCGTCGTTAATTTCATTTCGATCTTGGCAGACACTCCATTCTCCTTGAACTCTTTTCAAATGTACAACGTTCCTTCTTCGAATTTGACCGGTTTCATCGTTTCTTACCGTGATATCTCCTCCTTTCGTGTTTTCCACTGTGTGTGTTTCTGGATTGTAGTCTAAGCTTAATTTATTTTCTTTATTCATATTTTTTATATACACTTTGTCTCCTGGTATTAAATCACACTCTTCAGCCTTCCGTTTCCTGTCTCCGTTTTCCTTTCCTATTTGTTTTCTTTCTTGGTCTGTATCCTTAACCTCAGTGTCTTGTGTTGTCCTCTCTATTGTATCGTTTACCATAGGTAATTTATCTCTAAACTTCCTTTTGAAGAAAAGTTCTGACGGGGTTCTTCCAGTAACAGAATGTGGTGTGCTGTTGTACATGGTTAAATAATCCAGCAAACTTTCCTTCCAGTCTTTATTTTCAGCTATACTTATTTTAAGACGTTTAAGTATGTCACGGTTTTGTCGTTCGACTTCTCCATTTTGTTGCGGCCAATATGGTACTGTATTGAAAAGAATGATGTTTCTTTCTGTTAGAAATGATTTAAACTCTTCGCTGATGAATTGCCTTCCATTATCTGCAGTTATTGAAATTGGATTTCCTAATCGACTGAACATTTCTTTAAGTTTGGCTACAATTTCAGTAGAGGTAATTTTACGACAAATCTTCACTTCTTTATATCTGCTGTAATAATCGACTACAACAAATAGGTGATCACCACTTGGGAGGGGACCCATCAAATCAATTGCAATATCAATCCAAGGCCCTTCTGGCAACTCACGCCGTTTCATAGGGTTTGGTGGACATGGTGCAGATACAAGAGTACATCCTTTACAGGCTTTTACAATATTCTCGGCCTCTTTGTCGCATCTAGGCCACCAGACTTTCGTACGAAGTCTCGCCTTCATTGACACGATACCGGGATGTCCCTCGTGAGCTGCATCCAAAACTCTTTTACGGAGTGCCGAGGGAACCACAATTCTCATTCCTCTCAATAATATACCATCATGGAAACAAAGTTCATTTTGAAAGATTTTATACAACTTCACGTCGTCGTTCCATATGTTCCGATATAGACCCTCTTTCACGTTTAGTATTTCCTTATCGTCCATTGAGCTATCTATTATTTCTTTAAGAGAAACAGCACGAGGTCGGGCAAACTCTACAATTTGGCAAATGTGATTGTCTTCCAATTTTATCAGGGATTTCTCCGGACTTCTGCTTAATCTAGACAATGAATCTGCGATATTGGTTTTTCCTGGTTGGTAGACTATTTTATAGTCGTACGATTGTAAGCGCATAACCCATCTCTCTATCCTTGCACATGGCTTAGATTTAGGACCAAATATTACCTCTAACGGCTTGTGGTCTGTTATGAGTTCGAATCTTTTACCATAAAGGAATATGTGGAAATGTTCCACCGCCCACACGAGGGCTAACGCTTCTTTTTCTGTCTGGCAATAGCGGCGTTCACAGTCAGTCAAAGTTTTGTGGCCATATGCAATAATCCTGGGCTCACCTTTGGAATTAGTTTGAACTAAAACTCCACCCAAACCCACAGGACTAGCATCTGCTATGACAATAGTACAATCGCTAACATTATAATACCCTAAGCTAGAAATATTTGTCATGATTTCCTTCAACGACTCAAAACACGTCTTTTGTTCTGGTCCCCAATTTTCGGTTATGTCCCTCCGATCTCCTGTTTTGTTTCTTAGTAGGATTTTAAGAGGTTCTGTTACCGTAGCATAGTTGGGTATCCATTTGCTCACAAAATTAACTAGACCTAAGAAACTTTGTAGCTCTCCGGTAGTTTTAGGTGCTCTAAATTCTTTTATTGTAGAAATGTACTTTTTCAATGGTCTTACCCCTTCTCCTGACAACTCATGTCCTAGAAAGCTCACTTTTTCCATTCTAAAACAGCATTTGTCATTTCTTATCACTACATTATTTTCATTTAAAACAGACATTACTTTCTTTAATCGCGAATCATGTTCAAGTGAGTCCTTTCCATGTATTAAAATGTCATCTATGTAATTTACCACACCTTCACAACCTAAAAGCATGCGTTCTAATGTTTTCTGGAATATTTCTGGGGCACATGATATGCCAAACATGAGTCTCTTGTACCTGAATAAGCCTTTACATGTGTCTTGAGGCCGGATCTATTTCAAGTTGGTGAAATGCGTCTTTAATATCCAATTTTGTAAATACTTTTGCATTTTTCATTTTAGGTAGCAACTTGTCCATTGTCGGCAATGGGTGATTTTCACGTACAATGGCTTCGTTAGCTCGGCGCATGTCAATACAAAGACGTACTTCTCCATTTTCTTTCAGCACCGGCACTACAGGGGACACCCATTTAGAAGAACCTACTACCGGTTCTATAATATCCCTTTGTTTAAGTTCTTCAATTTTGTTTTCAATTTTAGCTTCTAAAGGTATAGGGATCCTCCTGACATGAAATAGTCAAAATAATAAATCAGTAATAACCTTTAATTAGTGATCATTATAACAATATATGTTATGAGGGTACCAATCAACATTTGAGATCGATTAACTATCAATAAACATTACACACATATTTATTAAAAATACAAATGAAATCAGTACCTGTAAGGTTGTGATACGGGTGGGATTGAATGATCGATTGGCAAGTGGATTAATACATCTTTAAATTTGGGGAAAATCTGGAAATCTACTTGATTAACGTCTGCATTTAATCCAATTTTCAAAACTCCTAAAGCTATTGCCGAAGTTTTCCCTAAAAGATTTCTAGTGCCATCGATAACAACATAGAAAGTTGAGTTTACGGATCTTAGTCCTACTTTAATCTGAGCTTCAAATGATCCTTTTATCTTCAGTGGTGTAGAGCTACCGTAAGCCATAAATGTAACAATGGGATTTGGAAGTTGATTATACACATTAACTTTGTTTTTCTTTAATATTTCCCAAGTTCTTTCCGTAATCAAATTCTGTTTGCAGCCCGAATCAATCAACATCTTAGTTTGTACTCCTCCAATAGTGCAGTTAATTTCCACATCGTCATCAATATGAAAAACATACTCAGTTTCTCCCTCTTTATGTACTGTGTTGTTAGAAGAATCACCCACTTCATTAACTTCATTCTTCTCCCTGTCGAAACGACCTTTCTTTTGTTCGTGTCTATATTCCCTTTCCACTTTCCGCTTCAACGTCTGTTTCGTTCGGCAGTATTGTCTAAAATGTCCCTTAAGACCACACTTTAGGCATTCTTTATCCCTTGCTGGGCATTTTGCATCATTTCCAGCATGTCTAGGATTACCACATCTACCGCATCCATGTTGAACATCCTTTGATTTATCAAAGTTCCTTTTAAATTTACTATCCATCCTGTTTACTTCTTGATTCTCATTTGATTTTAGTGGGTTTTTAAACTCTTCTAATTGTTTATTAACAACTTCCAGAGTATTTGCTTCTGTGATTACTCGCTCTAGTGTAATTTCATCCCCAATCCGTAATATCTTTTTCCTCAGTTCGGGTAGAAAACATTTTTCCGTTATTTGGTCGATAATGTTTTCATCTCTGTCGGCAAACTGACATTTATCAGCTTGTTTTCTCAGTCTCACCACAAATTTTTCAAATTTTTCGTCGGGTTCTTGTTTAAGGAGCCTGAATGTATGTCTCTCGTAAACTTTGCTCTGTTTTGGTGCAAAGTAGGCATCAAGTTTAGATATTGCTACTTCAAACACGTCTTCGCCTTCAGTTGGTTCGACATTAGCCCCAGGAATGTTGTAAAATATTTCCTGTAAATCTAACCCGCCGAAATGTAGAAGAGAGGCCCTTTTCTTTACGTCTTTGTCAATGTTAGACGCTTCGAGGTAAATGAATAGAGCTCGTTTCCATCGCTCCCATCGTGCACCCACTGAGGTAGATTCACCGTTACAGTCGAACTTTTCCAGTGAAAGGAGTGACATCTTTGGGGCGACCTGGAATAATCAATTAAATGATTCAGATATTTATGTATCTGCAGTTAGATTTTATCTTAGATGCTTCCATCTTGTATCAATTTAATGATCGGATTATATTTTTATCCGCTTAAATCTACTTAAGCCGTCCATACCAACAAACATATAAATTTAATTATCAGATTTTAATCTGCTAAGTTAGTACCTACTAACCTCATACAATAATAATTATATTGTAAAGCTTTTGTTTTATTTACTGGTATCAATTTAATGATCAGTTTGATTCCAACTGCTTTGAGTAGATACTCCCTTTTGTTTATCAGTATTAATCACAACCACATAGTTTGAATCAGTTTAGTGATAAAGATCCAATTGAATCTGCGTTAGTTAGGTAGACAGGTACCTACCGATTTAACGGTCACCGGTTGTATTTAAACCTTGCTATTTTTTTGTAGAAAAATAGGAACATAACTAAAACACAAGCATAATACAATATATATTTCTCCCACTACGTAGGTAGGTGTTACAAAATAATCGTACATTCAATGTACTCATAGTATATCTTAGCTGAACCTATAGGTTTTCATTTGTTTATATGCTTAGCTCAATAATTGCAGAGGTTTGTTGTTTACTGTTTAAATGTACGTACGATGTTATTAAATGTTGTAATACAAGCAAAACATTGGTGAAATATTAAAGCAATACATACCTAAGTACTGTTCATATTTCCCGCCAACAATAAAATTATCTACAATCGTTGTTTTGGTATCACTAGCTAATGATTAAAACAACAAACAAAAGTTCAGAGTAAATTATAGGCAAAATACTCTGGGAATGACGTCGCTTGTTTACTGCACCGTATCGCCTATCTTTACCCTTTTTTTTTTGTTACTAATGCGTACTTACTATTTTCCTCGTCGCCACATGTAATGTCCTGCTTCTTGGAATGTTTTACGGCTCACCAACCCCACAACACCTGTACAATCGTCCTACTAACAACCGCTCCGCTCGAGTGTCAGTTTACGACTGTCACGTGACGTACGCGCATGAGACAACCAACCAAGCAACTTTATTTAGTCAATACACTACACTGACCTTACAAGAACGATATAATATATGTATATGAGTGCATATAGAAACATCCATATAAATATATTTATAGTACTTACTCAGTATGTAGGGATAACAAAATTCGAAGAAAAGACACACACATTTGAATAACATGAAGCTGTATTGATAAATTAATATACGTACAAACATATACACTCACGCCTTTTCCCTATAGGAGTAAGCAGAAACGACACTTGATACGATTCTTTCATACTTCTTTTGCCTCGTCCACATTCATACATATTAAAATATTAACAGACTTTTGGTCCCCACCGACGGTACCCTAGGGTACAAAATGAAGGAATGAAAATACATGCTCAAGTAGATACTTAAGCGGGGGTGAGGGAAAAGTCTACTCTCAACTTGAAATTTATTGGACTTTAATAACTACACGTACCTACTTACGTCTCTATAATATAATTTTGAGCAGAGTATCTAGCCAAAAAATTGTTTGCTTATATTTCATCTTGAGAAAAATATAATATTTTATAGTTACAACAATATGCATTATTTATGTTTTGCTTATAAACATACCATCACGCCTATACTTCCCAATGAGTTAGGCAGATGTGTACTAATTGTACACCCACAGTTCACCCGTATTACATAAAAAGATACAAATAAAAACTATTGTAATATTTCTCACTTGTATTCACATTGCATTTTCAATATACTTACCTACCTCTGTGCTGTATGTGTGCATCAACCCCTATACTGTCCCACAGCTGGGCACGGGTTTCCTCTCAGATTGAGAGGGAGGCCCCTATACATTAATTCCTAAATATTACTTAGTATTTTATAATACAACTTATACAACAAAGCATAAAATTGTAAACAAATAAATATCCATTTTTTAGATCTGTCTTTGTTACCTTTCAGTAGTCTACTGAAATAAAAAATAGTACTAAATTAGTCAAATGTTTGAAATTTGTAAAATGCTACTTTCTTTGAGTTTTATTAACAATAATAGTAGGTACAGGACAGGCACATACCTACATTCCACAGTTGTGTACATAATGACTAAATAACGTAAGTGAAACCGGTTGGCAAATCAGTTAATTTATCACTCCCATTAGATAAGATACGTTGACGATTTACCTTCCTCAAACTTATTAGGTAGAAACGGGCAGGTTATTTGATTAGAGAGGGTCAGTGTCGAACGAAACATCCAAGTAGTCACAGGAAAATGTCAATGAGCTTTAATGAATTTTATTTGTTGGGGCAAAACTATTCAATTAATAAAAAGTGGTAAATTAAAATGTCTTCTGACAAATAAAATATCACTTATCTTTACACGTGGCTTATCTATACTTAAGTATATATTGGCTATCTTTGGAGAGCACAAAGGGAACCATGGTCTTGGACTTGCTATGCCATCCAAAACGCCTATTACAGTGGCTCTTATTTAGATATAATAATTGAAAAGACTATAAAATATTATAGTAATTCAGAACGTTTCAGCAAGAACAGTCATCATTATTGTGTATTTTACAGGTTACAGATAAAAAGTCATATAAATTGTATCTATATACACATAATATGTGTGTTTTACAATATATTATAACAGGTATAGAATGATTAGGATTATACCTTGACGAACGACTAGATTTAAGTTATTAGTTAATTGAATATAAAACGCAAATCGACCTCCAATTTAAAACGAGAACGATACCTACTGTTAATATTTATAATTTAATTAAAAAATAATAGAATCAAAAACCAAAATCAAAAACAAAACCATCTTTAACTAAATTCGTTTACTTGTTTATTTATAGGAGCAAATTCTTTTATTGCACTATGATGTCTATAGTATTATACACCTCTTGCTCGATAGACAAGATAGTCAGATTCATTAGCCTTAAAGTACTCATTGGTACCTAATCTTAAATAAATTCCCCGATTTCTCATATGCCAAAAATTCCGTGCAAATTTCAATAGGTCCAAATCGTATGTTTGACAAAACATGAAATGGTTCGTATAATATTTACAAGATATTATTATTATTTATTGTGCCGCCCCCTAAAGGTGCCGCTCGGGGCACCTTAACCGGGCCCCCACTACGCTACGCGACTAGGCTTTTAGATAATCTGAAACTAAAAAACTTAGTATGGACTCGCTTTTTTTACAGTGTCTCAGATACAAGGACTAGTGTTTAAATTTTATTCCAGACAGCTAAAGAAAGCACAAAGGAATTACAATCACAACGAAGAGACAAAGGAATCTCTTGTTTCGCTGACTACATAGGTATATTTTTTTCCTCGTTAGTCACGCACCTGGCCCACATGCTTAGCGCAACGGTGAAAACTGCAATATCTAACTGGAACCATTGAGGTAATATGTACTCCAGGGATTGTAGGAATGACACAGTGACGCATTGGTAGTCGTTATTGATACACAAGTCGATACATCGAGTATCCACGTGTTTTCGCGGACGGCTTGACCTGAGCCGTGTCATATTAAATTCTGTAACTCCACTAGTTGTGTCGAAAAGAATGCATCATTTCATTTCCTATTACAATTTAGTTATAAAAATAAACTGTTATGATTTACGTTAATCCTAAGCGCGACTGCGACGCTAAAGGTCCTGGGTTCGATGATCAGGTCGAGCAAAGTGCTATTTTTCTATGAAATTCACAGGTAGCAATTAAGAATACGGCGCACCTGATGGTTTTAACGGTTACCCTAGCCTATAAACGCTTGCAACACCACTATCACTATCAATTGCGCGTTGCCGAGCCTGTAAAACGAAAGAGGAATAGTTGGGTTGGCAGTGTAAGGGTCAAAGTCCCCTCACTGCCAACACGTTTCCTCGGGAAGCACTGGCAACCTTACTCACCGTTAGAAACACAACACATCTCAAAGCAGTATTATTTCACTTCGATTTTACTTCCCGTCGCGCAGCTCCAATTTGTGTACCCTACCTCTCATAAGATTTGTGCCAAGTTAATGGCAATAGGCTCGCCCCCTATTAAATGGGACTTAAACATACCGGTGAAGTGTGGGTGTACATTGTGGGTGTACCTACACCTCTGCTAAACTCTTCGGAGAATACAGGTGATATGCCCGTTAAATATTCCAAGAATCACAGTATTGTAAAAATAAGCTTTTGTTTCGTATTTTATTAGGTGTCATTGTGTACAAGAATTACCATGCCAACGGTCCATTAGCATTGATAGCCTACAAGTAAAACGGCTGTGACATATTGAATGGCAACACTAGATATAAAATTACATAGTTTAAATATAGAATCTAAAAAAAAAATGAGCAATGTTTAGCCTATTCTTGTACAAATTCTCGTTTTTCGAAGGACCTGATAGGGCTTTTGGCTCTTAAAGAACTAATGAGAGATCGGCTCTCAGTGGGATTAAAGTGAACACTCACTGATTACATATAGGTACACCGCCGTACAGATGTAGTTCTATTTCAGTAATGAAGTGACAACAACACAAAATAAATATTTTCTTAACATATATAAATTATGCGTGTTAGATTTAAAGCCACAGCTTACTTACAGCGTAAGGCGCACAACTATAATATACCTTATACAATTATATTATTTTAGTGTCTACTTAATAAACTAAATACTTAACTTTAATTTATTTAATTAATTTAATTTAATTTATTTAATTATTAATAATAAAATTTATCAATTTCTCTTTTCGTCCCTACTTATTAATTAACATATTGACCCACTGACAATTATACAATTGTTTCTTTAATTCTTTGTTTCTTTAATTCTTTCTCTCTTATTTATTTCAATATAATATATTAAGTGGTAACTTATCGGTAAAGCATGTAGGTACGTAATTGGAAATAATAAAATAGTCTTCATATTTATAGCACACGAGCAGTCAACATGACCATTCTCTTGGACTGTCGCTCGCCGAATAACTGACTCAACCAGTCGATGTGCGGAGTGCGAAGCGTACTTGCACCGCACTCCTCCCCACCATTGGACATTATATATATATATATATATATAATTATATATATATATATAGTAGTTTTAATATATTTATGTTTATTGTATAATTTAATAGGTAGTACATTCGTTTATTTTATCTTATATTTATTCATGTTTTCTGTGTCCGTGTGTCACTGCTCGGGTGCCAACTGAAAACCAGCGCTGGGTAATAAATACGCCCAGCATAATGCTGAGCTGGCAACCCATTCGGGACAAGCATGCCGACAGCACATTATACAGTGATCCTTGTGGTCTTTTATGTTGTTACATTATTTTAACTATGTGTTGTACGGACCTTCTCCGAATAAATATGATTTTCTTTCTTTCTTTCTTTCTTTCTTTCTACTTAAATTGCAGGCCCAAATTATTATCATCAAGCTACTCCAATCTGTCAAATTTCTTTGATAGATTTTCAACTTTAATACAATATATTATGGTTCATATTCAATTGGGAAAATTTGACAGTTTTGGATAGCTTGACCTGCTGGCGTCTGTACCTACGTCAACCAAACAAAACGAAAGCGCTGTCGCAAATTGCTGACCGGAAAGAGACGACCGAAAACCAGTTTAATCCAGTCTAGACACTGGTACCTATCGTCATCGTAGTATCTAAGTAATATTATATTTTTAAATGAGATCATCACTGGCAAACTAAGTAACTTCAAATAATGGATTTAAGTTAAGAACTAAACTTGTCTTACTCAAGTTAAGAAGTAGCTTTATCTTAATAGGTAGATGACTTAAATTTGATTCCTCGGTTTACTAAAAAAACTGTTTAGCTAATTTCAAACCCACAAATTAAATTACAGTATTATAAGACTGACCGCATATAATGAGTTTATAACATTGCCTAAATTGATATTAAGCAAAGGAACAATTCGACCACGGGCAGGATTTCATGGAATACAGGATCAGGATCAATGATTAGCATGGAAAATGCCAAAAAAAAAATACACAAAGATAGTACATTGCCTAAATGTTTCGTTAGGTACCTACCACATTTCGTTAAAAGTAGACCCTAATAGTTCAAAATTTCTCGACGAAGGCTAAAAAGTAAAGGACATGTTAAACCGCAAACGGAACCAAAAACACGCATCAGATCCGCACCGGACTGCGTACGACATGTTGGGAAACTTGTCCATTGTGAATGAGAATACGAAGCAGCAACAATAGACTTACGGCCCAAGTGTTACGGGTAGTAAAAAGGTCGGCCGAATTCAAATTTAATAAAGGATATGGAAAAATAACAAACTCCATCATACGCATAGATTGGAGATCAACATTATGAATTGAACCGTAGGTAGGTACGAGTACGACTAATCTAGGCATGTGATATCGCAAACTAGTCAAGGATAACCTCGAAAACGTAGACTTCACAAAAACTAAAGTAAAATTGAAATCATCATGCATATTATACAGATAATTCTAAGTATATGAAATATATATGAGATGATCTCATGGCACATGACAGATCTGACCATAGTATGTAGGTAGTAGATTAAGAAGAAAAGGAAAGGAGATCTTTTTAAATGGCTTGGTTGTGAAGATGTCTTATTTAGTATATATAATTCTCTCCTCGTTTAGGATCTAGAACAGCGTCGTAGACTGTAATAATGAGCTTAATTTGCTCCTACGTTTTCAATTTAAAAACATAACTGCAAATGATATTGCCAGTGTACAAAGAGAAGGCCGGTAGGAATCGAGTCGTATCGAGACATCAGCACTGCCTGTGCCTAACAGGTATTTATTACTTGTTAAGATTGGAGCAGTATAAAAACAATGCTTATCAAGAATGGTGATTGCAGAGTAAAGCCTTACATGGATAATGCTAGCTGGTAAACGGTTATTACGCTAGTATTCCTTATTGTAAATAGCCATCAATAACAATTGCGTTGTACCAACAAAACCATCAAACACAATGGAAGCAGTTTCAAGATACGTAGGTACGTTACATTAATCATAATGCAAGATCCCGGTGGTATTTAACTTGTATAAATCAATAAGCTATGTGTTATAACAAAAGCCTCTTTTCAAAAGCGGCATAATGCTTCAAGCAAAGTAAATACCGACGAAATCTTACTCGGAAACGTATTTTGTAATCAATGTCCAAAAAGTATTAATTTAGCCCGTCAAGTAAATACATAACAAAATTGCAGTAAAGAAACCATTGTTCTCGGAATCTCGGGCGCCGGGACCGTTATGTTACACCCCTTATGACATTTTTAACTACCAAATCCACAATTTTTCATATATTTCAGATTTATTTTTTGTATCGGCAACCTAAGTAGTACTTAGTGCTATCCTTCAAAACACTTAAAATTATTCCCACTCCCGTGGGTATTTCCGTATGTGTGGTGTACTCCCATAAGGAAACCCCAAACAAACAAACATTTATTTAAGTGTACCACGGTAATCTTTGTTTTTGTTTTGGCAAAAAAACAGAATTAATTGTTGGCCCACCACTAACATTTACAATTAAGCTATTATTTTTTACTACCGCATTTCCCCTGTACACGATTAGCATAGTAAATTACGAAAATATCGTTTATTCTTAATTATGCCGACCCCGACAATTACGAGTTACCTGCCTCCGTTTACGAACTACTGTTCAACACACGCACAAATTAGAATTAATTATCCCTTGCAAAGAATATTAGTTGACACGGTAGGCAAACTCTACTTTTACATACCCGTCACGTTTGCAAAGGTTCAAATGAGATTTTCGAAGGTCCTCGGTTCATTTATTGAAAATGTAAACGAGGGAAGGACATTTATTACACATGACAGGTATTTGACAAGCACCCTTCCAAATAAAATAGATATTTCGAATTGTCTTAAGAAATTGTTTCAGTTATTCTTGTCACGGTGACTTCTCATAATATTGACATTAATTTAGAAGCTTGCTATTTTTAACCGACTTCAAAAGAGGAGGTTCTCAATTCGGGTGTATGTTTTTTTTTCTTCACAAACATTAGCGTCTGGAACTACTTAGTTTATACTATAAAATTCTCGCAAATGAGGCGAGGATTTTGTTTGTTTTTCAGAGCGTCCTAGACGATTTTAAAAGTTTCATTCTGTAGCCATATACATACCTATTTATTTTGTAGAGCAGAGCGAGACCTATCGATCTGTTGACAGCCTTTACTCAATCACTGTCGTATAATTATACGTACATTATCCTGTCGATCGCCAAGCGCCAGTTGCTAAAATGAAAGCGCTTTGTTCGTTTATGTAATTGGTAAACTCTTTAATGTTCTTAAATTAAAATTTTATACCATCCCCGAGAACCTTGAATAATTTCGGAATTAATTCATCTGTAAAATTGTAGCCACAGTTCTCAAAATATATATTGAACACTAGCTGCCCCGCAAACGTTGTTTTGCCATAAAAAAAAAAGAATTGGGGTATGAAAAATAGATGTTGGCCTATTCTCAGACCTCCCCGATAAGCACAAAAAATTTCATTAAAATCGGTCAAGCCGTTTCGGAGGAATACGGGAACGAAAACTGTGACACGAGAATTTTATATATTAGATAGCTCCAATGTATTTACTTCCTAGTTTGTATTCTATGTTGAATTATTTAAGTAATAAATTATTGTTTAATGACTAGTCGTGACATACCAAAAAATTGTATGCCAATACCTGGATAGACATGTGAGACAAAACCTAATTATAAGACCACTTATATACCATGTTTAATGCAAATAAATAAATGATTATTATTTTTATTACTAATTACTGTCGTAAAACGAACAGCGAAGTCTGTATTGGGATATAATTAATAGGATTCAATCAAGTGCTTAAAACAAATAATCCAGATTGAAATGCTTTCAATCTAAATTGAAAAAACCTTTATCTGCTAAGTGATATTAGATCGCGGGATTCGCCGTAGGTACACAAGTTTCCTGAATGAAAGCTTCTGTCGAATCGAGCATTTCATAAACACAAATAATAGTACATTATGGTACAAGTGTGTACTGTTGGTGATTACCGCTGAGGCGCCATTGAAACCCGAGCCGTTAGGTGAGGGTTTTAAGAGAGCCGAGGACGTTTTTCAACACACTTGTGAAGAAAATAACTGTAATTTCAACTGTGAAATCGAATTGTGAAAAATTTTTCGCAATGGCGGGAAAAATTAATCAGTTGTTTTCCTGAATAATGGCGATCGGCCATAGGATATAAGGAATGAGGTTTCATTATTTTGGCTTTTCGCGGACAGCCTTTTAGCCACATACAAAATGGGGAATTTTTCTTATTTCTTTCTTTTTATTTAAAAACGTATCTACAAGTTGAAATTATCTATTTACTTAAATACGAAGTTGCATGAAATGAGCAAGCAATAGGTACATTAATTTATTTGTACGATTTATTGAACACGATCTTTTTAGTATCGAAACTTTTTTAAGAACAAAGCAACACAATTAATAAAATAAAAGAAAACCCTATAACTCACTTGTGAATACTTAATAGCAATGAAAAAGTCACAGTTTGATAACAGGTGTCATTATGTGCCTGATTGTGGTGAAATTAGAGCCATTTTATGAGCAAGTGTGTTGAAAATAATGTTTTAATTAAATACTTCATTATTAAGTACTGTCAAATAACTTCTCAGAAATAGAAAATTAACTTTATGAGTGGCACTTCTGTAAGACCGACGGTGAAGATGCATACAGGTAGGTACTTAGTACGGTAAATTTGACGAGTTGAGCATTTCCTTCTTATTTGAAGCCTGTTAAGACCATAAATGGCGGAAGTTTTACTTATAGGATTTATTATTTCACTTATAATGTACTGTGCAGCGCTGTAGCTGGTACGTTGGTGCCGAGGAAGAATAAATAAAACGGCAGCGAAGTAAATTTTCAGCCGACAAAACAAAACCTTAATACTTAACTAAGTTCTTAAACTAATGATATTATGAACTACCTAAGTAATTTTGAGTCGGCTCCATTTTTTTTGGAATGTTAATGTTTATCGCTGGAGATTTCACGTTTCATTGTTAATTAATTTGATTTGGCTATTCCTTTACATTTTAAGGTAATTTAGTGATCTTTGTTCATTGATTGTTTGACGCCGCCCGGCTCAAAATTACTTAGGTATACTTAAGGTTAAATAAGAAACGTTTATGTTTTGCTTTTCATATTTTCGGCAGTTAATTTTTTTTGTTATAAAGTTTTTATCACGTGTGTATTGGACCACAGTCACAGTTGGAAGGGAAGAATGTTGCCACAGAAAAACAATAATTTACATTTTAAGGTTGGTGTTGCAATTGAAATAAAATTTATTTGACATAAAAAGGCACGATACATGTGAATCCCCGGGTCCCTAAACTAGTGTTAACTGTTAACTATATATATTTTAATTATACAATTTAAATATTCAACACATACCATCACGCCTGTACTCCTCTAAGGGAAGAAGAGAAGTTTTAGTTAGTTAGAAGTTTACTCATTGAACATCCACATTTCGGGGATACACCTTAAGTTCCAATGTAATAGGAGGTGAACCTAGTGCCATTTAACCGGGCATAAATCCAAACTCTGAGCTGCTACTGAGATTTCATTGAAAAACCCAATAACACTGCTCGACCTTAATCGAACCCAGGACTTCTGGCGTAGCAAATGTGCTTAGGAAAATCTAATGCAGCAGTTTATTATAGATTTACTATTTTTGCGATCGTTCGAGTACATACATGGTGAATATACCTACCTATGTGTGCGTCCGCCGCGGGCTGAAACGGTCGGATGCAAGCTTTTCATTAGTCTAAGAATACTGTAGATCTAGATACGTATACAAACTATCTGAAAAATAGTGTTAAGTTGAAATCCAGAGTAGAGCAACCTTTCTTTAATGGTAAGGAAAACCCTCATGATGGATGGATGCTCGCTGCTTAGGGAAGACGTTTATCGACGTTTATTAGTTTCCTATCGACTAAATCACACGGCTACCATAAACTTATTTTTAATCGAGGGCTGGAATTCCAAATATGAGGGTGCCAGAATTACTTGATGTTTTACGATTTCGAGTAGGTACTTTTAAATAAGCTATAACTAGAAAATAATAGGTAGTTACTTTTTAAATAACATAAGATGGGTAATAATTAATTTTTAATGGCAATAGGGTCTTATCTTATCTTAGCAGTGAGGGCTGGCATGGCAAGCAACACTTCGACCAAATGTGATCTGTTGTGTTGTCCCCAGCATGGTACATTCCTTACTCTTCAAAGACGTGGTTCATGAAGGCGGCTAGCCCACTAAGAGGAAGGAACCTGTAGTCCTCTGGCTTCGGGTATCCGTTGCCGAGATGACTCATCCGTTTCGTCGCTAGGACGTCACAATCACACAAGATGTGCTGCATGGTTTCCATGAATTCACCACAAGCTCTACAGTCATTGTTCAAGGTCAGCTTCATTTTATGGAGCATGTCATTTGTTGTAAAATGCCCTGTGAGGGCTCCGATGACAGCTCGGGCTTTGTCCCTTCTATTGTTAAGTATGAATTTGGAGATGCGTGTGGTGCTGCTGCCGAAAAATTTTCGTGAGTGCTCTAGCCCTAAGCTATTGCACCACTCCTCTTTGTGTTTTGTATCAGCATATTCCTGTAAGGCCTTCTTGATGGCGCATGTTGATAGTCCCATACATGGTTCTGGTCCAATCATGGCATTTGCCGATCCGGTTCTAGCTAACTCATCGGCCTTCTCATTTCCTTTAATGCCTGCATGCCCTGGGACCCAAACTAGTCGTTATCTGTTCCTGCGGCCTAGCTCATTAAGAGTTTTTATGGCATTTAGGACCAGTCTGGAGTTGACTTTGCAGGACGTCAGCACGTTGAGTGACGCTTGGCTGTCGCTTAGAATGTAGATATTTTTATTTTCTACATTCCTATTTATGTTTTCATTTGCGTATGCGATAATGGCATACATTTCTGCTTGAAAGACCGTAGTGAGGTCTCCTAAGCTGTTCCAGAGTTGGAAAGATTCTGAGTAAACTCCTGCTCCAGTACCAGATATAGTTTTTGAACCATCTGTGTACCATATTAAGCTATCAGTGTTCGATGAGAGGCCTTGCTTCCGTTCATCCCTTGTGGGGACATATGTTTTGAAGTTCCTTTTGAAGACTTTTATTGACGTCATTGCGTCATTTATCATATTAATCTTCCTTAAGAGCTCTTCGGGTAGCTCCATTCTTGTGTGTCTCGTGATCGGCATATTACTATGCCATGTGCCTGTGCAGGGTACATTTAGTCTGTGTAGGGCCTTCATTGCTTCAGTTTTAATGAAGATGTGAAGAGGGTTTAAGTTGAGTAACATATCTAACGATTTGTTTGGCGTAGTCTTAAACGCTCCTGTGATTGCCATAGTGGCCATCCTTTGTAGTTTCCCCAGTTCTACGGCGCATGTTGATAGTTTTGTCCTAGGCCACCAAACGATGCTGCCATAGGACAAAATGGGGCGAACCATAGTGGTGTACCTAGATAAAGTATAGTATTTTGGGTTATTTTTCCATATGCTGATCTACACATGTTGAAAGCTCTCATTGCTTTTTCTGACGCCTTTCTGGCGTGTTGACTCCATGTGAGCTCCTTGTCCAGAGTCATGCCGAGGTATTTGACATTAGTGGACCATTCTAATTTTGTTCCGAACAATAGCAGGTTTTTCAACTTGCCCAGATTTCTCTTCCTTGTATAAGGAAGAACCGTGGTTTTCTTTGGATTAATGGAGAGGTGGTTTTCTCTGCACCAATCCTCTACCACGACCAAAGCTTGTTGCAGTATTTCCGACACAATTTCCGGCAATAGGGTCACACCCAATAAGGTGTGACCCTATTCACATTACATACCCCGTAATGTCCAATACCAGTCCATGTGTTATGGTCTCATATGAGACCATAACACATGGACTGTATTAGATATTCGTACTCCTTGTGTACTCCTTGTGTACTCCTTGTGTACTCCTTGTGCACTCCTTGTGTACTCCTTGTGTACTCCTTGTATACTCCTTGTGTACTCCTTAGGTACTCCTTAGGTACTCCTTGTGTACTCCTTGTGTACTCCTTGTGTACTCATTGTGTACTCCTTGTGTACTCCTTGTGTACTCCTTGTGTACTCCTTATGTACTCCTTGTGTACTCACTAATTGTGTTTCACTTTTTTCTTAGAATTCTGGGGCGGCGTAAATTATTGGCCCGGGGCGCCAAATTCCAAAATACGCCCCTGGTTAGGTACCTACTTGGAAGTTAGAAAGCATTCCAGTAAATAGGTCTCAATTTTATCTGCAACTCTTACATTGTTGATTGCACGTGTATTATGTGATTTTTTGTGTAATATGAGTATCCTATATTATGCCTTCTCGGTATGAAAAAGCTTTTCAAGGAGAAAATTGTTTTCAATTGTTTTCTTTTATAGCTCCCCGGGGTGGTGCTGTGTGAATCGCGAAGGAGTGAAATACGTTGGCAGAATTTGATCTCCAGTTTTTTTTTATCTCGCTTGTTATTATGAGGTAAACGTCATAAATTTTCGGCTAAATTAGCGAGAAAGTAGTCATAAATTATATTATGTGCAATGGTTTTACGACCATTTATTGTTAGCAGTGTAATTTATTTTTTAAATTACTTTTTATGATCGGTATGAGTAAACAGCGTAGCGTATATTTCGCATTACAATTTTACTTCAATGTGAAGGTTGTAGGTATCTCTAAATTATAACGTAGCTAACTTATGTAGCTAAATTAACGATGCTTCAGGTTGGTCAGACCTTTAACACATAAGATACAACATATTACAAAAAATACCTAACAAATAAAAACCGGCCAAGTGCGAGTCGGACTTAGTGATGGGTCGAGAGAATGTTCGCCTTATGAGATTTTCTGTCACCGAGAATGTTCTACAATATTGAGAATGTTCTCAGAACATTCTCTGACACTGAGAATTTAAAATATAATACTAATATTTTATTGAAACTTATATATAAATAGATAAAGAGAGAGTCAATAGTCCCGTTTTTACCCTTTGAGTACGGAACCCTAAAAAACATCACCCACCTCCAGTCATTACACTGAAATCAATTCACATTTAAAACCTATAGCAGCTATAACAGCGTAGCGTATATTTTGCATTACAATTTTACTTCAATGTGAAGGTTGTAGGTATCTCTAAATTATAACGTAACTAAAAAAAAAGGAGAATGTCAAACGATGAGCACCTTTCAGTGCGAAAAAATAATTAAAACTTTTTAGATTAGGGTGCGAGGCAGGGCCATAGACTGTCATGGTCGTGGCGAATTTCCAGGATCCCATAGCCATGACTATAGGGCAAGTGAAGGAAAGTGCGGTTTTTAGTTGATACTAGTCCGACATACCCTGCCACCTCCCCGGGTGGCAGATGATCCATGACGATTTTCCGTACAAAAAAAAAGTTACCTACTTAACTTAATACATACACTGGAAAGATGTTTTTTATACCACAAAACTTATTATTATTTTGTTCTCTGTAACACCGAGCCATCCTTTTCTTTTTCTTTTTCGTTCACCGCTGCAATCCTTTCTCAAAACCTCAACCAGTGTAGAATAAATAATTCAGTTTTGCACGAGAGAAAATGTATGATGAAGTAGACTGTGTCTGGTAATCTGGTTACTCAAAGACCGCCTGCTCCCTAATTTCAATATTTTAATTTTTCACTATTATAAGTAGTTGACCTACTGAGCTAGAAAAGCCGTTTTTAAAGAATGGTAACCCTCCAGAGTGACGAATCAATTGCAAAATTGCAAACGAACTACTATGGATTTTAAATAATATGAATATTTATCAAATAAATTGCTCAATATCCATTTTAGTCCTTCTAGAACAACGTTACGAGTATGTTTGTATAAGTATAACAATACATCTATAAAAGGCAAACAAATACGTTTGTCTAATAGCTATCTTTAAATCATAAGGCGTCTAATAACCCTTTAAGAAAATCTACAATACAACAGGGAATAAAAGCAAGAGATCATTTTGCGCACCGCAGTCATCTAATAATTAACATAATGTAAGTAGTTTTTAAGCAAAGGAAAAATTCGACCGCGGGCAGGAATTTGCGGACAGGTCGAATTTTTCCTTTGCTTAAAAACTTTAAAAATCTTAGCATGGATAATGTTAATAAAAATAATGTAAGTACATTACAAAATTAACTAAGTCTTCATACTGTGAACACATGTTCAATAAAATAATGTCTGTGACTTTAATGACGTAGATACCTACTTGACGGTGCGACATGAAGATGCTCCAACTGTTTCCGAGTTCCTAAACTCGTAGCATCAGTTCTCCGGCCTTAATAACGTTGTACGACATTGCTGTAATTAAGGTTTTACAAAATATAATAGTTGATGAATAGAAAATGAAAAGACTGGGAAGTCTGAAGTAAGGAGAAGTATGGCTTTCCCTGGTGTCCTGGGGTGGGACAACAGTGCAAAAAGGCCCTGGTGCATGCCACTGTATTAACTCAAAACAATGATACCTAATAACCAAACATTGCCACACTAGACACTAGTAAAAGACGTTGATGTGCTAACTTATGTAGCTAAATAAACGATGCTTCAGGTTGGTCAGACCTTTAACACATAAGATACAACATATTACAAAAAATACCTAACAAATAAAAACCGGCCAAGTGCGAGTCGGACTTAGTGATGGGTCGAGAGAATGTTCTCCTTATGAGATTTTCTGTCACCGAGAATGTTCTACAATATTGAGAATGTTCTCAGAACATTCTCTGACACTGAGAATTTAAAATATAATACTTATATTTTATTGAAACTTATATATAAATAGATAAAGAGAGAGTCAATAGTCCCGTTTTTACCCTTTGAGTACGGAACCCAAAAAACATCACCCACCTCCAGTCATTACACTGAAATCAATTCACATTTAAAACCTATAGCAGCTATTTAGCAATTTTATTTATTATAATTTATTTATCACTAGACTGCCTCATTAGTCTAGTGGTCCTAGGTGCGACTGCTACGCTAGAGGTCCTGGGTTCGATCCCCAGGTCGAGCAAAGTGTTATTGGGTTTTTCTATGAAATTCTCAGTAGCAGCTCGGAGTCTGGATTTGTGCCCGGTTAATGGCAATAGGCTCGCCCCCTATTACATGGGACCTAAACATACCGGCGAAATGTGGGTGTACATTAGTACACCTCTGCCTAACCCTTCGGGGAATACAGGCGTGATGGTATGTTATGTTATGTATGTTAATTTATTTATCATAAATTGATTATGTAGAAGTGAATTAATCATTCAACAAAAGTGGCCTTTTTAGCCTATCAGTACTATAAACTCCTGTTCATTAAGAATCTTACAAAAGTTTGTATAATGCGCGGCTAAGCTTGCATCTGTTTTCTGCGATATATTGAGACTGCGATAACACCGGCAGACGACAAAGGAAGGTTCCCTTTACATTGATACATTTAAAGGGTGAACCTCGGCCGTGCCTCACTGAACAGTGTGTTGTTGTCGTTGTGACATAATATGATATTTATATTTTATCCCGAAGGCTTTGCTCTTGTTAAAAGAACTAATTTTTTTCTATTAATAAATTCACAGCAACTGAAATAATTTCCTCGATCTCATTTTTGTTACAAAAGAGGGAGGCACGTGTATCCTGGTGCCCCGGGATTCGCGTCACCAAAACAGAGGTGTCGTTTGTTGAATATAATATTACAAGACTTGAGAGGAACATTGCAAGAATTCAAGCCCCAAAATGAATATTCGTTGTCTGACCAGCTTTACTTTCTAATTTAAAATATATTTCAGGAGGAACACATAATTAAATTAAAATTTCAAATAATTTGTGATGAATTATAAAAAACGTTTATATAGGTATTATATAAATAGGTAAAAAACTAAAGAATATCCAATCTTAAAGTTTTGAACAATTTACAGAATCCAAAAGCTATCAAAGGTCAAAGAATTTAAATTAACATCTAACAAACTTTATAAGTGTTCTACTATCTATACTAATTATCAAAAATATCAGCCAGTATCTCAGTGTACTTATAAATTATTGTTTCACCGCAAAGTACGGGCTCAAGCACCTGAGTCTTAGCTTTTATGTGAAAGGATTTGAGTAAGGGTAACTTACTTAGCATTTACCTAGGCACTTACTGTCCCACCGTAGGGTAGGGTATCGTTACAATATATTTAATAGGTACCTAAGTATACCATTTTTTAAAACAACGTATTTTATAGGAATTGACCGGGACTGGAGGCTTGAAAAAAGTAGGTACTTTAGATTTCTTGCGCATATTGTAATGAGTCAATTTATTGGAAAATGGATTAGGTGCTTACTGTAGTGTTCTTGACTTAAATCGGCTCATTAACGTTTGAATTGAGTCCCGGATTTAGGTATCCTGAGAGATGTGGCTATTGTTGTTTTAGGACGTTGTAATTTAATTTGTAGATACTTTCAAGCTAAGATTCTTTATAAGATTTTTCACAATAATTTAATACTAAATTTATTCAGAAGCTTGCAACACTGCATCGCTCGAGTTAATTTAAGAGGGGGTAAAATACCTCTGTGAAAATAAAAAGTATAACTAAAGTCTCTCGACTCTTGAAAATACAACATGAAGTTCTAAACAATGCTTATTTACCTTATTAGAATGCAAGATCTACGGCGAAATTTCGCTCCATATGATGTTGAAGACGTGGCAGTTTTTTTTTATTCTACTAAGGTGGCCAACAAGCATAAGGCCCACCTGATAGTAAGCGGTTACCGTAGCCTATATACGCTTACAACACCAGAAGTGTCAATTGCGCGTTGCCGACCCTGTAAAACGAAAGAGGAATAGTTTGGTTGGCAGTATAAGGGTCAAAGTCCCCCCACCGCCAACAACATTTCCTCGTGGAGCACTGGCAACCTTGCTCACCGTAAGAAACACAACACATCTCAAGGTAATGTTATTTCACTTCGATTTTCTGCAAGGCTGAGGTACTTCCCCAGTCGGGCAGCTCCAATTTGATTGGAATGTCTCCTACTATGCCCTACCTCTCTTAGTGTGTTACTTCTCTCAGTGTGGTTGAAAAACCTGGACAAGATTGGCGCAAACCAAGTATGAATTGCGTAAAAGAAAACAGAGGCTTATGACCTAAGGGAGCGGTCTTTTATAGTACGAAAAATCCACATGGATTGTCTACTGTTGAGGGGTAGGGTAGGTATGTCGGACTCGTACCGATTAATAACCACACTTGCCTTCACTTGCCCAGTAGTCTTGGCAATGGCATCCTTGAAATTCGCCATGACCATGACAGGGGGAGGCTTATGCTTAGCTAAACGGTGGGTATGATGATGATGAGAGCAGAGACCAATCTTTAAGTTAACGCCCTCAAACTGTCAAAGGTGACGATGATATTATATTAAAATTGTACCTTTGAATTGAGCTTTCATTATTTATTATTGTTGTACCAGTAACTTTAGACGCGAGCTCTATCATTATATTTATCATATTCATTTATTGCATTCCTTAATGTACAAAAATATATAAAACAGATGGTAGGCTTAAATCTAGGAATCAACTATGGACCCTGTTGGGCACAGCACAGCTTAGTAGGAGAGAGGGAGACGTGTCTATTTATTATATTATTTTGTTCTATTTATATTATATTATTATTATTATATTTATATTTTCAAAGTTGAAGTAAATATTATTTTATATGACCTGAGGAGGGAGATATGTGACGATTACCAAAAAATATTAGGTAGTTACTACTTAGTATAAATATAGGTAATCTTTTGAAACCATTAGTTTTAACACTAGGAAACTACTTACACTTACAACGATCCAACGGCCTGTAACTACAGTAAGAAAGAGTAGAAAACGTTTTTTAGCAGACCCTAACTTGTGGATTTACATTTCTCGAGTTACAAGTTCAGTATTCAGTAATAATGCAAACTGTAATCAGAACAACGATGCGAAACTGTTAAAGGTCTAAAGATCCATGATGTTTAGCAATTCTTCCTTCAACGCAATATTACAATGCTTTCTAAAATATTACATACGAGGACCGCCATCTATCGGTGCGGCACAGAACTAGAAAAAGACGAGTCAGCTGGTACATAACGGTTCGCGCTTGTCGATTTAAATTTAAACCTGTAATTGTAAATATTGCTTTACTGATTGTATTAAAAATTATTAGTTTCAAATAAATGGAGATTTAATTAAAAATACTCAAAAACATCAAATAATAGTAATAGAGTCCATAAACTAAACATGTACGCATCTAAAATATTGATCACAAGAGCCCGAACTGCGCATGCTCGGGGATGAGGGTTGAATTCAGACAATCAAGGGCTGTGAAACTGCTTCAAGTTAGATTTTTATATTTTGTCCTCTATAATATTCATTCAAGTTTAGAAAGTTTATTCAATGAATATTAGACAGTCTGTTAAACCATGGGGAACATACAAACTAACGAAAAACAATCCAAAACTGGAAAGTCGCCTGCCAAGGGTAAACATTTTATGCGAAACTTGAACCGAAAAACACCAGGAAGAGACAGCAAAAAACATGGAAGGAAAAAGAGTGATGCTAAACGTGACGCAATCGACAGGGAGTTTGATAAAACGCCAGATTCTGATATCAACGAACCAATCGAAATATCAGATAACGATACGGTCGAGTGCGTGTTCAAAACATTGCGGCAGGGGGAGGGTGCAGAGTCGCCGAGCGTGCAGTCGGAGGTAACGGTGACCAGGTGCGAGCAGCGCGCCCAGCCGCGGTCACCGACCCGCGACCAGTTGCCCGCCGCCGCTCCGCCGCCGCCGCCGGCGCTCTCGCCTGCCAACGACTCCACCTCCGAGTCAGTGTTTACGGACCCGCTCACGCCGCTCGCCGTCGAGCTTAACCAGTGTTACTACTCCGCCGAGAGCGACAGCGCGCACGAGGAGCTGCCGCGGACCCTCACGCCCTCCCCGGCGGACGTGCAGCCCGGGACGCTTTCCAATAACGAGATGACCGTAGACATGCCGCTCGCCGATGCCACCTCCTCGCTGTCCACCGATGACACGGAAAAAGAAGAAAAAGATGACGTATTCGATGACAGCGGTGACAAAGGCGATAATGAAAAGGCTATGGGCATTGTATATTCGTGGTTGTGTGGCGATCGCAAAGGGGAACGCAATATAGAGCGAACCACCCACGAATGTAACCATGATTTCCGCGATAACCGGCTGAAAGCTAGTCCAGAACAGACTTCGTTTACGCTGTCGAAACATCGGAAAGTGAAGCTTCCTCCAGTTGCTTGTGAACCATCTCTCACTTTACTAGATAACGGTCAGTTTTCAATAATGGCATTAGGTTTATTGATATTCCAAACTTAGTCTTTTGAAATATTGAGCCCTAAATTAGCAATTCAACATTACATTGTGTCAGATAATACCTACTAGGTACACGTAAATTTAAACCTATGTACATAGATACAAATATTATTTTGATTGAGTAGGTAACACATAATACAGAATGGTTAACGATTGTCATATTGAGAGTCGATAATACGTTATCTATTTGCTGATTTTCTTATCAAAAATCGTCAACCGATCTATAACCACACTACGCACAGGTCCTATTCACCTTCATTTATGTACCTACATGCTAGTGGTGTATGGTGAGGCAACCTCGATTCTGTTGCCGTACCTGTTGTTGACATACTGTGCTCACTTTTCACAATGGTCGAACAAACCAGTTTGTTGATGTTTTTACGCACCGGATCCGAAGCAGACCTAGCCCGTATCAATCAATTTTCAGCTCTATTGCAGGAGCCATACGTCATTATAACGCGGAAATGTGAAATTAGCGCGTGTACAACAAAACGTACTTAGTAGGTACTTGCATAAGGTAGTTTCCCGTACATGTAATGAAAATTGATTACTATTACGATCTAGCTAGCATACGTTTACTTAAAATACCATCTACTTAACATCTAATGCGGGCAATTTAGGTGCTTACCTAACAATTATTTGTTTGGTCAGCAAATCTTGCATGTTTACCTACCGTACCGTATTTCCTTGAATGTACAATTATTTTGTTATGGTCCTTAAATACTACTTACTAATTATGTAAGTACTGTTAGTGCGTTGTTGGCTCAAATACGTTTACCTACCCTCCATCGGGAAACAAATATCGACCCTAATTTTACGATAACACACTATAATAAAAAGGGGTACCTTTTCTTGATTTTGGATACCGTTGGATTTTCTATTATTATTATTACATAATTTTCTTTGTCATACATTTTTTTAGCACAAAAAAAAAATACCATAATTATGTTGACATTTTATTGCATGGAAAAAAGACCGCAAGAAATCACTTTAAAATAATTATAAAGTTAGCGTTTTTATTACCTACTTACTATTCCTCAATAGTTCATGATTATTAAGGAAGCGTGTAGATACTTACTTCATCTTTTTTTCGTTTGTCTTACCTATGTTATATTATTTGATGACTAACAACATATATTTTGCATAAACAGCACAAAATAATGTTACAAAGGATGGAAACGAACGTCAGTCGAAAAAGCGTCACTATATGAAAATTCTGAAAAAAAATTGAAATGAATTAATGGTATGAAAATCTTTAATATCATTTATTATTGTTAATTTATAACAGTACATATTTACATTCTAGAAGCGTTCATTGTATACATCCTTTATAAGTTATTTTGCGCCTAGAAACCGTAGAAAGTAGACAATTACCTATATGTGGAAGAGAACTTTTGTTTATAATTTGAGAACACTAACACACGAGTTGTTGGTGTACCTATATGTCATGGTCGTGGCGAATTTCACGGATTCCATGGTCATGGCTCTAAGGCAAGTGAAGGCAAGTGCGGTTTTTAGTCGGTTCGTGTCCGACTTGACCTGCAGGTGGCAGAATAATGATCCATGAGGATTTTCCGTACTATAAAAAAACGGTACCTATATTTCCGAGGAAATGTTCCTCAGACACTGTTCCAGCACACTTTTAAATCCTCCTTTATGAGGTGTACTGTCACTGTTTATTTTTGTTACAGTTGTAACAGAGAAAGATCGCCGACATTCGAGTGTGAGTGACGCGCCGGTGTCCGAGTCGAATGTCCTGAGGAAGGTGGCATCTCTCACACTCGACAAACTCACCGACCCAAAGGTGGTTCGCCCCAAGTTTGTTCCAGATAAACTTGACTTCAGGCTGTATGAAAAGTTTGAAGGTAACTAAATGAATCCTTTATTTGTAACCAAAGGGATTTTTGGTTTGACTCTACCTACATAAGCCCAATAATCAACGTTTGATAAATCTTTGGGTAAAATTGAAGAGCTTAAAGAGGTCAATCGCAAACTTTAATATTGTTGGTAGAATGATGGTATTCAGTTAAGTGACAAAGGTAGATACTGCTTAAAATGCGGTTTATGTTCCCGTTCAGGTTTAGACCTTATTAGTCTAATGAAATCATTCATGGATCTACCTAGGCATATTTCAGTGTCCGTTGCACAAAGTTTAAAAGAATAAATTAATGTTAATATGATAATCACATGCAGACACGGATCTTTAACAAACATACATTTTAGGCCATACAAATGTTGCCTGCTGTAGGTAACCTGATAAACTTCTAGACACATAATATCTAAAATTTACCAACTTCGAATCTCTCAGGCACAATTATTTATAGGTTTATACCTTGGCTTTTTCAGCGAGATTCGAGTCTAAAAATACAACGAGTAAGTTCTTAATCAAACATTATCTGCCTATATTTATCACGGCGCTAACAGGTGAATGAACACTGTGATAAGAATGTTATCTTTTATTAACAAATAGCCCATAATTTCTTATCGCCGTTAATCATTAGCCTTAACAAAGATAGGTGATAGGCATTAGTAACCAGTGTGTATACGTGACACAAAGACCGCGAGCTGTTTTTAACTTTAATGTACCTACAGCTATGCAACTGTCAACTAATCGTGTTAATTTCACCAACTCTTCAGTAGCACAGTTCAATTATGTTACGTTTCTTAGTCAGTTTCGGTCGAGAAGAAAAGGGGTGCAAGATATCGGAAATATTGTTCGTTTACATAATGACGATTTTTCCTTGCTGGTTGCTGAAGCTTCGCCAAAAGTTAAACTACGCCGTGCTGTATCAAAGTGCTTCTTAAATAACCGTGCTCTAGTGTATGTGCATCGGCAAAAGTTAATGATGAATGTTCCAAAGTCCTCACAGTGGTATCGTTTCCAGATGTTTGTTTTAAATAGAGAAAATCACAAAATTCAACTCGACTGCGATTTGAAGATGTCGGAAATTGTGATACAATTTTATAGTCAAAGTGAAAAAATAACTTTATGTACAATCAATGTAACCAAATCAGCAGGAAAGACATTCAAAAGTAGGTCTGGGTTTTTCTTTTAAAAGTTGATAGGCAATTTACTTTAATGTTGATAGGCAACCTATATCGACCTGCATTACGTAAAGGTTAAATGTTGGTCAATAATACAATATTAGTAGATAGACCTCCTCCAGTTATTGTATATTTAGCTAACCATTGGGCATTCGGTATACCTACTTACCTACATTCCATTACATTGCACACATTTTAGTAGGTAGATGATGACAGATTGTACGACACCATCGATTTTTATTTTCGATTCATAATTTGGTTTTAAATTTATTTAGTCTAGCCTCCTGAACAAAAATCTTAATTACTAATTTTTTAACCATTCATGACCTTGTTCAATCAATTTATTTTAAATGTATACAAAATAAGCATTGATAACCATAAGCGCTGGCCTGTTGTACGCTGTAGTACGAGTTAAAATCAGGTCGGACATGTCAAGCACTAAATGCACTAAATCTAGTTTCGCATTCAGGTGCGGATCAGAAAACTAGGTACCCATACCTATTTGTGAAGTCAAACAGTGAAACAAAATTCTACATTAAAAAACATGCGCATTTATTAGAGGACTCCAGTTTTAGAATTTCTTGGAGGTGCTACCAGTAGCCTGTGTCTTACTTATTTGATAGACTAATAGCTGTACCTACCTAGACTACTACTCCAAAATCTAAGAGGAAGCCCGAGCCCTGTTTTGTACATTAGGGCCAAAAAAACTTATTTCCATGCTATCACATGCTTCACATTAGGTAATGGATTTGCTAAGTGTTGGAAAATATTATTTTAATTCCAGAGGAATTGTTCCAGGTAGCCTTGTGATAGTATGACGATGACCGCAATATAAAATCATAACAATTAACAGGTGGTCTGACAAAAAGCAACGGATTACGGAAACGTTTTTTTTACAATAAAATTTATAAAAAAGCAAAACAGTTTTTTATCTATGGTCCTCAAGCTAAGCAGTCTTTTATAAAATTTAAATGATACGTACTTACTGCTTTGTTTAAGTAGGTAATTAGTTTGAACAAATGAAACAAATTACTGAAACGAGGAAAAATGAATTCTAACATCTTAACATCTGGTCATACAAACGATATAGATAGGTACTTTAAAAAAAAACATTACCCCTTGGCAAATTCAACTTTTCCATGCAGTACGATAATTTGATCGTTTGGGATCTACATGATGTTTGTAGAGTATGAGTGCTATTATTATATCTATACATAATGCATTTAATACTCGATTGTTTGCTGTACTATCTGCACTATGATCATCACTAAACTGCATCCAGCATCCAGCGGGAAACTGGTCGTGGCGGGGGGCTGGTCTAAGCCTCCACCATCTGAATATGTTGTCTTACAGTCGTCATGTATGGGTTTAATATAAATAAAATGTATAAAGAAAGAATTCCTGCATCCAGCATCCAGCATCCGCAGCTGTCTGTCACAACTGTCTGTCAGTTGAGTTGACTTTGACAAATAGTCACTGACAGATAAATAAGTAAATAGTACATTTAATTGCATATAATATTTTTTTTGTAAATTGTTTTGTAATGGTTAGTCACAGAGAACAATGAAATGATTTATATTTAGTTCGGCTAGTGAGGAACCATTTCTAAATTGTTAAATGCTCAAAACGTTTGTAATATTTTTCAGGTCAGATGTTATTGAACTGGTTCATATCATCAATAACAGAGAACAGCCACTTGAAGACCTTGCTAAGTGTTCAAGATCTGAGAAATCTTGGTATACAATACTGTACCCACCTTCTGGCCGCTGGAGTGCTCAGACAAATATCTGACAAAGATGCACCCACAGAAAATATATTCAAGGTAAACACTTTCATATTAATATACAGTGCATGATCTCTTGGTGAACCAAATAATATATTCCTACTACTACATAGGGACTATTGTGCTTTACAGTTTTTTACTTGTTTGTTTTTTAGTTTTATCAAAAATAGTTAACTATAGTTAAAAATATCAAACAAAAATCTTATAAATATGAAAATGTGTTAATCATTTAAAATCAAACTTAAACGTAGCAAACAAATTATACAATAGGTCTTTTCAGGTAGAATACAGTGTAAACTGGATATATTGTATTTATCAGTTTAGTATTTTATCATTCACTAGATAAACCTGGCCATGCTCTGCTGTGCCTATCTTTATAAACATTTAGAAGAAAATGTTGTTAAGAAATTTCAAGTTAATCTATCAACAAATTTTCATGTTTATATATGGTACTCCAACAACAGGTTCGCAAATAATTCATTCATTGACACAAATTAATAACATTAATGTGAACTTCTCACTTGGTACCTAATCCATGCAATGTTTTTCAAACAGCTCAGAATATAGTATTCAACATCCTGAAAATTATTGAGGCTCATTTGTAATAAAAAATGTTATATTTCCAGCCTAATTTGATGTACTACTGGGCTCATATGGAGGTTCCGGTGCTACAGCCAGTCACACCAGGCAGACTGCACACATCTGTGTGGCCTCCTGACAAGGAGGCACCCTACTCACAGGACAACCAACGGGACATAGAGAACAACAAGTTCTTTAGCCACAATAATAATGAAGAAATAAGTGACATTGAAGAAGCTAAAGTAGTCATATCTGAATTAAAAAAAAAACTCCAGCAGTTGGAATATCAATTAGAAAAATATGGAATAACCAATCAAATTGAATCACTAAATAAGGATTTGGAAAAACATCTTGAGTCTTTTAATGAACATAGTTTAGTAAAAAACAGAACAGAATTAACAAGCAAAGAAGTACAGACTACAAATTTTGCCAATGAATTAAATAAACTATCAAATGTACCTGTGATAAACATACCTGAATATGACCCTCTAAGAACAAATGTAAATATTGATAAAACATTAGATTTAAGTAGTTTAGAACATAAAAGTGAGATGGCTATTGCAAGTAAGCCTGATGCAAGATCTGAAAAAATTGTAAATTATTGTAAGTTGAATAAAAGTAGAGATTGTAATAAAAGTTACCGTAAAGATGAACTGTCAGAAATCAACAGTACAGAAGATATAAAGAAAAATATCAATCAATATATTCCAAACTCTGACCAAACCAGTGCTTGTTCATCGGAAGCTTCATTTCTCAGCACAAAAAGTTCCTTAGAGTTAGATAAACAAGGTGATTCCACTGTTGAGAACATTGAAGGTGTTATTAATGTTGCCCCTACACAAGTTTTGTATACAACAGTTATTAAAAAGCAAGAATTACCGACTAAAACTAGTCAATCGTTATTGGAACATTCAAATGTGATCAGTGCAACTGAAACAGATTATAAAACATGTTCCGGAGACAGGTCTCCAGAGCTGACCATATCTGTTGACACTATGCCACAAGTTACTGTGCTGGACAATTTTTCCCCAGTAGAAAGACTAGTTAGTCAAATCATTCCTTTCCAGCCTCCTCCTTTGCCAGGAATGCCTCCTCCTCCGCCTCCGATGCCAGGAACGCCACCTGCTTCACCTGGGTTACAGTCACCCCATACTCAAATGTCTGAAAAAGATTATGTGTCATCGTTGTCAAAGTCACCTACTGCTCACCCAGAGCCTGCTCTCGCACAGTTTATATCTGACAAGGGCCCATCATCACTTCAAACACCTGACGTTTTCCCATCTCCGGCACCAGCGCCAAGTATGAGGCCTTCTCCGCCAACAACGCCTCTTGGTACGGGCTCATTACCACTTGCGATGCCCGAAAAAGCCGTCTCACTCCAACCAATGCCCGACCAGGGCCCACCTCCTCCTTCGATGTCAGAAATGGCGCCATCGCCTCCTCCGATGCTCGGTATGGGTCCACCACCTCTTCAAATGCCTGGAATGGGTCCAACTCCACCACCAATGGCTGGCATGGGGCCACCACCTCCTCCAATGCCTGGAATGGGGCCACCACCTCCTCCAATGCCCGGAATGGGTCCACCTCCACCACCAATGCCTGGTATGGGGCCACCACCTCCTCCAATGCCCGGAATGGGTCCACCTCCACCATCAATGCCTGGTATGGGTCCACCACCTCCTCCAATGCCCGGAATGGGTCCACCTCCACCACCAATGCCTGAGATGGGTCCACCCCCACCTCCAATGCCAGGAATGGGCCCACCTCCGCCGCCTATGCCCGGAATGGGTCCACCCCCCCCACCTCTACCAGGAATGGGCCCGCCCCCGCCTCCCTTGCCTGGAATAGATGCACCCCCTGCTCCAAGTATGCCTGGCGGAGGTCCCCCTCCGCCTCCACCACCGCTGTCTAGCGGCCCTGTTCCTTTCCCAGCACCCCCAGCAGGAGGATGGAATGTTCAGAGAGCAAGTAAGTAATTTTTTTTTTAAATGTTTTATTTAAAATGTATTTACTAATGTGTTTAACATTCTTCACACTCATTTATTCTTCTTGTTATAGCTTTAAGAAAAACTCCAGTGAAACCTGCTGCACCAATGAAACCTTTGTATTGGACGCGAATTCTGGCAGTACCACCAGCACCTACCAGTCAAGGAGAATCTTTAGCAGGCAATTTGAAGCCCTTGTGGTTGGAAATAGAAGAAACCAAACTCGACAATATTGATGAATTTACTGATCTGTTTTCAAGACAAGTTGTGAAAGCTCCTGTCAAGAAAAAAGTAGAGGTTAAAACAAAGATTCAACCAATTAAGATATTGGATAGCAAGAGATCACAGAATGTAGGCATACTTGCACAAAGTTTACATGTTGAGTTCTCAGAGATTGAGAATGCTATTTATAATTTCGATACGTCGGTAGTTAGCTTAGAAGCACTACATCAGATTTACGAATTGGTTAGTATGTTTTATTAATGATGCTTACTTTTATTAATAATAATTGCATCATTGATTCTACTACTCGGTCTGGCAAGACAATGGCAACTGATGTTTTTTCATGGATATTATTGTGTACAAAAGCTCTAATTGCCTCTATGGTGTTAATACTGCTCGAGCAATCAGTTTTCGAGGTTTCTTGTTTCATAGAAGTTCTTTGTGTGTAAACATTTTCGTTCTTCCAGCGAGCCACTGAGGAGGAGTTGTCTATGATTAAAGAACACCTAAGGAACAAACCTGATGTACCTCTGGATAGACCTGAAGCTTTCCTACATGATTTATCTAGCATCCCAAACTTTGCCGAGCGAATATCCTGCTTTATGTTCCAAGCGGAGTTCGAAGATTCTATTAGCACAACAATGCACAAATTAGATAATCTGAAACATACTTGTGAGGTAAGACATTTAAAATTGTTCTCGTTATTTGCATGTCATTCAATATTACATAACATACATCACGCCTGTATTCCTTGAAGTTTTAGCAGATGTGTACCATTGTACACCCACAATTCGCCGGTATATTTAGGTGCCATGTAATAGAGGGCGATGTGATTGCCATTAACCGGGCACAAATCCAAACTTCGAGTGGATTCTGAAAATTTCATAGAAACAATGATTTAAATCTTTGGAAACAACCACACTTTGCTCAACATAGAAATCTAACCCATGACCTCTAGCGTAGCAGTTGCGCTAGACTAACGAGGCAGTTAAACAAGTAATTTAAAATTTGCATACAGCATATTAATAGATTTTACCATAAATGATATAAAATTCAAATCAAAGCTACTAAAGAGTAATGATAGCCTAGAGACCATATGGTCACTATGGTCAAATGGCCATATGGTCCAATGGTTATACATATGTATAACCATTGGACTGCCAAGTCAAAGGTCTCGAGTTCGAATCCAAGGCACGCATTTCTGACTTTTTTTAAACGTGTGTATTAATTATAACTCGTTTAAATGGTGAAGGAAAACATTGTGAGGAAAACTGCATGCCTGAGAGAAGCCAAAGCCAAGTTTTAAGTTTTATATGGAAAGAGTTTTAATTGATTTCTCTCCTGATTAATAAAGATTTTATTTTACAGTTTCTGACAACTAGTGAATCTCTGAAGAAATTGTTTGCTGTAATTCTGACTCTCGGCAACTATATGAACGGTGGGAATGGTCAGAGAGGTCAAGCTGATGGATTCGGTTTGGAAATACTTTCCAAACTAAAAGATGTGAAGGTAAGGTAGGGTTCACATTTTTACTAATTTACTAAATATTCATATAGAACTTTGAATGTGTGTCAATATAATAATAGACAAAATCCATAATTTTTATCTTCCTAGATGGATAAGCAAAATGGAGTATATAGCTTGGTTTTCAAAAAAACTTTTCTATGGTAGGCAACTGTGTGACCCGACAATAATCATCGCCGCTCTATCTCGAGATTTGCATGTTAACATATACGTTGAATAATTATTACTCTCAATCTGAGAAAAAGATCGTACCGCAGTGGGACAGTACTGCGCTGAATTACTGTACTGAATCGACTACAATTGTTTATAGTCGAAGCAATCGAACGTGACGCTGCTGCACTTCATAGTGCGCACGTACATGCGGCAGTGTGGCGGCGCACTGTCAGGCGCATGCGCGCTGGCCGTCCCCGAGCCCGGTGACGTCACCCGCGCCGCCACGCTCGACTTCGCCGACGTGGCCGCGCACCTCACCACGCTCCGGAACCAACTCGATGGTGAGGATTTAATGGCGCCTCTTGGTTCATGATGTTCAGCTAAACGATTATTTTGGGTAGGAAGTACAGAAAATGCTACCATGGGTGTCTACTAGGACCCTAAGCCACAAAATATATAATAAAACTGATGCCTAAGCTTTCAAATAATGTGATAACTTCATATCAATTACAGCATGTAAAGATAAAATGAAGAAAGTGATAGAGGACGACGCTCATAGATGTAATCTCAACGAAGAGTCCCCGACCGACGAGGGCAAGAGAAGGCTAGAGGTCTTCAAAGATAAAATGACCGCGTTCGTGAACGCTGCTGAAGAGAAACTAAAGACTGAAAACGAAAACTTAGACGAATGTCGTACTAAATTCATTGCAACTGTTAAGTTTTACCAATACACGCCCAAGGGCAGCAAACTGGAAGACTGTGAACCGAAAGAATTTTTCTCACTGTGGACTTCATTTTGTAGCGATTTCAAAGATATTTATAAAAAAGAAGAGCAAATAGCCATAAAAGAAAAGTAAGTGTTAAATAATTTGTTATTTTCTGACATTTTTGTCTTCCTTCAGTAGCGACCGCCAAAACCCGACCACTCGATAGAAACTGTCTGAAACTTCCTACCACAATCATATTTAGCTACCCCACTTTCTGTGACTCAAACAAAAAACACTACAAGGATGTGTAGGGAACAGTGAACAATATGCAATTAGATGTGGAGATAACAATTTTTTCTTACTTTGTACCAAATACCAATAACTTTAATTAAGATATTCGATAAAGGCAGTCTACCTAATACAAAAACTCATTGTTACAGGTTAAAAGAAGCAAAAAAGCTTCAAGAAGAAAGGAAACCCCTGACTCAGCCTAAGAAAGAGGGTGGCTTGAAGGCGCGATTGCAAAAGTTATCTAGTACAAGGAAATAATATCTATATGAATATTGTTAGAGCTGATTTTGCCCAACTAATTTGTTTCTACTGCACAAATAATGTATTATTGTTTGTATTCCAAATGTAACATTCCAAACATACTTAAAGAAACTAACTTAAATATGTAGGCACACTCCATTTATATCCGCCTGGCCTTTTCCCAATTATGTTGGGGTTGGCTTCCAGCCTAACAGGAAGTGGCTGAATATTAGTATTTCATATGAAGTGGCCGCCATCCATCAGACTTCCTCAACCCAATTTCTGGGTACATGTTTGTATGTTTTTTTTTTCTGTTTTTGTGATGGAATGAGTCTCGAATAGTTGTGAACATAGGCCTAACCAAGTCGAGGTGATGTTAACTCTCGGAAGATTTGTTAACAATTATATTTTTTTAAGCTCCTTAACATTAAGATTTTATGCTGATCACTTTTATACTTGTTAAGAAGCTAATGTATTTGCTTCCAGCCAGCTTACCGAGCCGTAATTGGTTGAATAAGATTGCAGGAATATACTTAGACAAATATCAATGTAAGATTATCATACAAAGTGAATGTTAGTACTTCAAAAGTAAATTGGCTAACCTAAAGGGCAATACAATGTGCTGTTGTATATAGATACAAAAAATATATTAGTATTTTGAGGGAACCACCTCAAAATAAGGGTTTTAGCCAAAAAGGCTTCTCATTAAAAATCATTACTGGTACATATTTGAAAATTGTATCATCCAAAATATCATTAAATATTCTTGCACATATATCATTGTACCTGATAAACTTTTGAATGCATTATGTGGATAGATATTCATCTAAAAATGGTGCTGTAATATTTGTTGTATCTGTAAATATTATTATTTAAACAATATAAAACTCAAATATTATTAATAAAAGCTTTTATTACAAATAATCCAAACATTTTTCTTTCCATATTTTTTGTAATTTCTTATCTATCCTCCTGTTTGTGAGGGTGTCACAAAGTTTGAGCAGAGAATTTTTCAGGGCATGCCATTGCATGAGGCTTAAATGTCTAGTTAGTGATTTACTATCAGATTCATTTCTAAAAATTTCTTCTGCATTAATAAATTTATTTAAAGAGGTAGAATTAGTAATTTTCTCAGGGGAGTGTTCAACTACTTCTTTGGCAGGTGGAGCTGTGATTTCTTTTGTAATATTTTTATTAGAGTTTAAAAGAACTTTAAAACTTTCTCTGGATATTGCTACACCATGGTCTATTTTTGTAACAGATGATATTGGTAATAATTGTTCCACTTTACTTTTATCCAATAGTGGTTTTATATCTTCCTCTTCTTGGCCTGATTCAGCTTCAACTTTATTGATTTGCGTTATGAAGCCCAGTACATTCTCAAGCAGGTCATTTTCATCATCATCTATCAAGGTACTATCAATGTCAATAAATTTCTTTTGAGCCCAATCAAATCTACCAAAGTTGTCAACATTCTTCAAGTCTAACCATTGATCCAAATCATTTGGTAAATTATAATTGTCAGGCAGGAAACTTAAACCTTTCAGTTCTAACTTACATAAATAGGGATACATATTTGAGTACCAAGAAGTGGAATGTTGTAGAAGAACCATGGTCATTGACCACAATCTACTCAAAAGAGCATAAGGTAATAAGCTCATCCAGTGACTCTCGCCTCTCTTTATTCTGTGTAAATACAACACTGCTGCTTGTTTTGAGCACACACATATTCTCAACATTATCTTAGCAAATGCCATAATTCTTAACATTACATATTCCAGCATTTGTCTTGTTGGTAAATAAAGTTCATCATCACTCTCAGATGGTAGGGCCAACACAAAGTTTTCAATATCTTTCAGCAGGTTTAGAGCCAAGTATTTCTTTAAAGCTGTGTTAACTTTTCTTAAATTCCTGTATCCTATGTCATTTCGGAACTTTTTATCATATTTGTATATAAATCTTGAACAAATAGCACTTTCTTTGTGTAGAGGTGACTGCTTTGATAATACTTTGACAATGTTATTAAATACATGTTTTAGTGTTGATACATCTGGAAAAATGTGCAAGACATATTTTTTTATCACCCTACTTTAAGTACTGTATGACATACATATACCTACCTAATTATACTGTTATAGCAAAACAGTTATATGATAACGCAGACGAGATGTATGTTAAAGCGGTGTGGTGATCAGAATAACTACTGTTTAAGTAATGTTAACAAACCACTGAATCATGTTTCGTGTTATGTATCTTACCAAATTTCTTTTGACATAAAAACATGTTAACTGGCGGTGGTAAAATAGTTGCATCGTTCCATGGCTCTGACATTATGGTTACAGTGTAACAGTGATATGTATTATTCAGAAAAGTACATTTATGGTTATTATACAAACTATATCATAACCTCAAATAAAATTATTCCAATTACATTTACTTAGTGTCTTAGTGATGTTGATAATCGATTATCAATACTCGATTAATTGATAATTAAATTAATCGACCATAATCAATGCTGATTTATGAAATCGATTACGTAACCGATTACAATAAATATTGTCAAAATTACTAAGATCAAAAATTTATTTTTTATTTACACTATTGTTAGTAAATAGTGCCAAATAATATATTTAAGGGTTTTTATTAATAGTAGCCAAGTGTCTTTTTGCACTTACGACACCATTATTGGTTAATAGTGTTACTATTTACTGCAAAGTTTTGCAACCAGTGTGTTACGTTGTAGTGTTTCCTTATAAGTAGTGAAGTATTAACTGTCTGTATCTAAGTTTATTAATTTTCATGTTGATGGACGGATAGATTTTTGAAAATAGCATTACTTAATGAAACTTGAAAGTGATTGAGGAAATATTTGTATTTAATTTTGGTTGCTATTGTTGTTTAATTTTGTTATAGTTTTAGTATTTTTTCATAATAAAACATTGATTATAAAATGTATTAACCTAGTTATTACTTATTACTTAGTAAATTCGGCCCATTTTGAATGTAATTACATAACTATTTAGGTAATCGATTTATGCTTTTGACTCATAATGGATTAATTGGCTAAGAAAAAAAAACAAAACAACATCACTAACTACACTATTCACATTTATTCAAAATTTCAGTGTCAAGTGTCAACCAAAGACTACAAAGAGATACTTGGTGTCAATGTCAACTAGCGATATCGATTAATACTAAAATTTGTCGAATGACAGTTAAAATTAACTGAATATAATGGTCTATTAAAATTATATTATTTAATTAATATTATTTTTAACTCATCGGCGAGCGTTTATGTCTAAAGGTGGTGTAGGGCGCGTTTTTTACTCAGTTTTACTGATTAGGAATCTAGTAATTCTGCCACACCGCATTATACGAATTTAAATCTTATCTATTGCAATTTTGTGTCTCTCAGTCTCTCATCGCCGTCGATTGTTAATTATATTATTTTAGTAATTAATTCGAATATATACAGCGCAGATGTTTTTATATTGTAAAAATTGGAAAACACCATTACTTTTCATTGAGTCGAATTAAATTGACAATCGAAATGTGTAATTTTAATTTAATGGTCGATTCATGTTTTTTTTAAATAATTGTGTATCGCTATAGTGAACGAGAACTTTATATGATTGAATAAGGCATATTATTAAAGATCTTTAGACTTAAAAACAATTTTATTGACATTGTCAAATTGTGTAACTCTAACAAAAGAAAGGCGAGGACTGGCAAAGGATCCATGCACTGACCTCTATGTATAGTGTACTTGTATTATAAAGGTCAGTGGATCCATGTAAAAAATATCATAGAAAAATAATTTAGCATTTCTTTCTTACCTTTAAGAAAGATTCTGTATGTATTTTCTTTCTTTCTAATAAGAGAGGTAGGGCATAGTGGGGAGTAATTCCACTCAAATTGGAGCTGCGGGCTGCCCGACTGGGGAAGTACATACCTTCGCCTTGCAGAAAATCGAAGTGAATTAATAACACTTTAAACAGTTTGAGCTATGTTGTGTTCCTTACGGTGAGCAAAATTGCCAGTGCTCCGCGAGGAAACGTTGTGTTGGAAGTGGGGGGACTTGGACCCATATTTAAACTGCCAACCCAACTATTTCTCTTTCATTTTATAGGGTCGGGGTTTGTCATTTTACAACGCGCAAATGAAGGGCTATCATTTGCGCGTTTCCTTTTAACACAATGTTACAAACGTCTATAGGCTACGGTAACCGCTTACCATCAGTTGGGCCGTATGCTTGTTTGCCACCCTAGTGTTATAAATGTCTAATTATTTATTGTGTACATCCTACACAGTAGGGATGTACGGACTCGGAAAAAATACGACTCGACTTAACTCTAGTTACGTAACTCAGGTTAACGGGGTGAAATTGAGTGCATGATTAGTGATGTTTTTATCAATTTAATTACACTATCAAAAAAAACGAAAAAGATTCGTAAGAAATATAATAATGGGATGTAATTATAATTATTTGAAATAGAAAGTCGTGAATTTAAATAAAAAGTAAAATTATTAATGTACATAAATACATACACTCACGCCTTTTTCCCATGGGGTAGGCAGAAACTAAAGAACTCCACTTGCTACGATTCTTGCATACTTCTTTTGCTTCGACCACATTCATACATCTTGTCATACATACACGCCGGTTGCGAGCACTACGCACCTGACCTTTTTGAAAAACCTCACCAATAAGGTCGGCGTAAGTTTTTCTAGGGCGTCCCCTCTCGGCGGTTCCACTGACATTCGCCATATAAATCCCTTTTGTTAGTCGCCTCTCATCCATTCTCTCGACAATGTATTAATGTATTATTGGCTTAAATCTTCTTAAAAAAAATTAACAACAATCGGCAATAATTTACACCCCAAAGGTTACCTCAAAATTTATATTTGACGGTATTAGTAGTTAATGAACATAGTCACAAATGAATGAGAGATCGCCAAACGCGTACTGTTCGCTGATTCGTTAATTTACCGCGCTAATTCAAATTCGAGCAGAGCGAATTCAACTCACGTTAAGCCTAACTCGATTTGACTTGAGTTAGTAAATCGAGTTGACCATCTCTACTACACAGAGACAATCAGTGTGTCTGTAGTCAGAAACAAACTCCTCGCTCTGCTAGTTTTTCGTGATAATCTATAGAGTACTTCTTGATAAGACTTTTCTTTTTGTTCTACAAAAATATCGTCTAAGTCGCTTTTCTTCAATTTTCCCTTTTAGGTCTAGTTGTCGTGTCGTATCAAGTGACCAATCATCTTTCACTCCTGTTCTATAGGGTTCTTAACAACTGCCTTTTCTCGTTCACAATTTTTAATACTTTATTATGTTCTCATTTCAGTAATTTGTGTTCAACTGATCTTCTCCATCCATCCTCGAGTACCACAAGTCGTATCAAGAGGTCAAACATAAGGCAGAGGATAGAGAACAGTGGCGATTGCTCCACCGACAAGAGCTCAGCTCTTAAATTAAAGTAGAAGTTTATAATACGCGATGCTGTTTAGGCAATACATTCTTGGTTAATCATGATATATTACTTTCCTCTATGGCTAATCGTCACTTGTTTCTGTTTGTCTTTGTTCGCTCCGCTCCTTATACAGAGGAAACTATAGACTGCTGGATACATCTATCTCTCTTCAGCAAAAAAAAAGGATAAATACATACCAGATGCCCGAGAAGAAAAGAGATAACGATATGCTATTTTTTGTCCCTTATCGCGTGGCCGTTTTTTTCAAGGTCAGCGCTATAATTGCTAAACAAACTTTGACGTAGAGATGAGATATACCTGCCATTCTCCATACCCGGCCTTTAAGGTATGGGTATCACTAAATACCTGGTACAAATACCACGTATCAAAATACTTCTAAGTATTTGGGTGTGGTAGGATTTCGATAAGTAAACGTATGCGATAAGTATGGTATGCCTCCAATATAATGTAGGTACGACGTTTCAAGTACCTATAGAGAAAACAGCTTTACACATTTTACACTCTGCTTTAAAATCACCTTTATCGGTAAAGTGATCCCATGCCACACTTTTTTTAGGAGCCAGTATTACTAATTTATAAATTATAAGTCCTCTAATATACCTACTAAGAAGAATACCTAACCTAAGTACTATCCAACTAATATTTACACTTTCTTGAATATATTTACACCACAAAGTTGTTACACATAAATAAAAGCTATTATTATTCAATAATTATACGTGTCTACTATACTCTTTTCTAGATAAAAACAAACAGGTGTAACGAAAATTAACGAAATCGCAATCACAACTGACGCAAAAAATCAAAACATTGTCGACCTAAGAAGTACCACTAGACAACGTAAACATTCAAACACGTAATAATATTCCCTAACATAAACAAACTAATGAACTCTTTCACGTCGTGACAAAAAATGTAATTATGCTATTATGTTCCTTATGCACGTAAAAATAAGTACCCAGTTTGTCTCACTAAATTAAATCAACCGAATGTTCATAAAGCACGAATGACGTTTCGGGTCCCTTCGTAAGCTGTCGGGTAGCTTCGGGTTGCTTTGGCGTACCGAAGTACCGATAAAACTGGGCGCTACCTTGTGGTAGCGGTTCGTATCGTACTATGCGTCTGACGTCATACCTTCAAGGTATTTACCCAGTATTTCGGTCCGTACCCGGTCTATGTACTGGGAAGCACATACTTGGTATATATACCTCTACCAGTATATACGTCTCATCTCTACTTTGACGTTTTGATTGAGCATTGGTGACAGATTGTGTTATACATTGAATTTTTTAATGATTATTTCATCAATTTTATATTATTATGTGTTCGCTGTTGAGCAGGATCTTTATCTAATACTGCAAAATGGTACGGTGCAGTGTTCTTGGTTGCAAAAGTGATAGTGAGAAGAAAATTCCCGGTTTACCTTTTCATTCGTAAGTATCACATTTTTTTGTTTATTTGCTAAAAGTTTTTCAATTTAACACTATTGTTGTGATGCTTTATTATCTAGTATAGATCAGATACTGCTATTTCAAAGTGAATTAAGCGGCTAATTTATTATTTTTACATAATTATAAAAACATAACCTAAAAGTTCAGTGTTGCCACTTTGTGCTGGGAAATTACCCCAGTTTTTAATGGAAAATGTAAGGAAATGAACATAGAATTTAATAATTTCGTTCAATATTTTTTGGATGAATGATTATTTGTCGTTTAACCTTAACGCCTTCTGGTTTTTCAGATATCCCGAAAAACCAGAATCATGTAAATTATGGATTAAAGGAACAAGAAGAAACGTCAAGCTCTAAAATATGCAGCAAACACTTTCATAATAGTTCTTTAGTGAAGATAGAAAAGGAAGAAAATAGGAACTAAAATATGTTTTGAACCAAAGGAAAGAATAATAAATGTTCATAATAAATTGGTACTATTTCAAAGACAATAAAAGAAATATAATTTGGCTTTGATGTTTTATTTCTGGTTATAAATAACTTAGGGCTAAATAAGCCCTGTAGGTAGATAGAGAACATAATTCTCTTCTGGCGCTGTCTGGTAAAAACTAAGATTTGGGGTAAAATAATTTAAATGGTAACCCTAAAGTTACAAGTACCTTTATTTTTATCCCGCTTAGCGGCACACTAACATAGAGTCTATACCTTTTCTCTGTCTACGCTCTGTCCGCTCCGTCTGTACTGTAACTGTCAGTCGCTTCTGTCAGTAGTGACACTGTCTCAGACTCAGACGTCAGTTGAGTCGACCGGTAAATTCGGGTAAATTAATCTGTGCGTGCACAGATCTGCACTATAAAATTTAATTTTTATATGGTTGTAGTTGTATGTGTCTTTATTTAAAATTTAGTTTGGGGATGTTAGTAATATAATTACCCAATTATAATTTATATTTTCAGAATAGTTATACCCATAAAAATGCCCAAAAACAAGAAGCAAGCGAGCTCCAGTTCCAGCAGTTCTGATAGTGATGATGGACCAGTCGACGTAAGTTTTCATATTATGTTATGATATTCCATGTCTTGAATAAATTTGCGAATCTCATAACAAGATCTAATTACCAATAGCAGCGTTAGTACTTAAATAAAATAATACACGTGGAAATAAAAATGGCCAACATTATTGGGTTAGCATGCGTTTCAAGCTCTTTTTTTTGCTGTTTTGGTATCAGAATTCGTTACTTTTTCCTCAATAATCGACGATTGCTACCGAGTAGTTATAAATTTAAAATAATAATTATTATTCGAATTATTAGAGTACCTACTTTGGTTGATAAAACTTCTGTTTTATAATATTTGCAATTGCATTCTTATGCAAAAAACAATATATTTGTAAATAAATTGGTTGAAAATGATTGTAAACTATGTTTAAAATACTTTTTTATATTTTGCAGAGAAACCCACCACCAGAAAAGAAAGCTAAAATGGGCAGCCGAACACAAGACAAAGAGCCAACATGGGTTCTACAAGGAAAAAAGTTAGTTAAAATCAGGGAGTTCAAAGGCAAGGTGTATGTAGATATAAGAGAGTTCTATGAAAAGAATGGTGATCTGTTACCAGGTAAGAAAGGCATCAGTATGACACCAGAGCAATGGAGAAAACTTATGTCATTGGGTGATGAGATAAATGAGACACTTGGTACTATGTGTTGAGAGTTAAATGTTTATTGTTATTCCAAGTAATAAATGTGTGAGTTTTCCTAAATCAATAGCTTGTTGTCATTTCTGCATAGTTGCCTGTTCATTTAATTTATAGTATAATTCCCTTGAAGTTTAAACAATGCCTAACATTGATTAGTTTTCTATGTTAATTTGAATTTGGTCAGTGCAAGTTAGGTAATAAAACTTTAACCATTCTAGCTATTAAGATATGATTGACAATAATCATCTGCTCTAGTAGATATTCACTTTCTTGAACAGTTCTCTTTACAGAATGATTCTTTGACTCAGTAGTCAAAGAATCAGTCAACCATAATATCCCCTTACTTATAAATACTGACCAAGAGTCAGTATTTATAAGTAAGGGAATATTATGGTTCTTAGTACTGATTGTTTAGTGCATATTCTATGTTATTAGTAAGCATTAAGTGGGCAAGGTTTGTATTGTGTTATTGAGTAGTTAAGTATTCAAGTAGACTAAAGTAGTGGCTTTCATTGTTATCAACACAACAGTACAATTTGCAGTAAACATAGTGGAACCATCATCATCATCATTCTGTTGGTAACATTTTATAGGGATTTAAACAATTGGTTTCAGATTAGACTAGTGATTGATGTGGATTAATCTATATTCTAACACAACAGTATTTACCTAACTATATAAAGCTTAGGTTGAAAAGTAAGGTCCAAAATAAATTAAACAAAACATTAAATAAAGTCCTTTATTAACAATACAAGACTTGAAAGGTAGATGAGGCAGAGTCACTTTACAGTTTACCCTTTGGTTTAGATCCTCTGGGTGTACATAAAATAAGTATTTAAAATAAATAGGTACAACATTGAGCAACCCTCATGTTTTAACAGAATTGAGGGGAAATCATTATCAGCAACTATTTGAATTATAAATTTGAAAACAGGTTTTTTGTAAAGTATTTCAAATGCTCGAGTTCTGATGCTGATACCCAAAAATACACGAATATCTGGCAAATTTTCAGCTACTTCGTAATAATAATTCTTTCACTTGTAATTGAAGATTTACAGTACATTCATACAGATGAAATAGTATAAATTATCTAGTAAAAACTAGCGAGAAGGAAATATTGGAATATACTCATACCTTCTCCCACAGTTAATTTAAAACTATCAACTATTTATATGAAGAACGCACATATCAACCTGAGATTTGGTTTTCAGATCATTTTTAAGCATACCTAATAATATAACATTACATGCTATTATAATAACATCAAGTTTATAATGAAGACAAAGATCAGTTTATAAAAATACATTTACACTAGACAACTAACACTTATACAAGGTATATAATTTGATAAAATTGACTAAATTTTAACCTAAATGGAAACATTTGGCATGAAATTACACATCTATCATATGACATATTATATGGCATGAGTAACAATTTACTAATTAATAAACATGACTAGCGTTACTAGTAACATTCTAATTTAGTCTTAGTCTATGAGGACACTACAATAGATTAACAAATGCCTGCACAATATTATGAAAAACATATTAACGTAAATATGAATCTTTACCCTGGACTAAAATTATATTTACAAGACTTACTAAATTAGAGCAAGAAAATCCATAGCAACAAATTGCAATTGTAAATGCATTAAAAATCAATTTGTTTCGTATATTTGTTGGTCCTCAGTTTATAAAACTCATATTGTTGAAAATATCACTCAGAAAATAGTTTCAGATAAATAAGTATTAATAGTAAGATAAATGCACACTGAAGGGCTAACATTTGATTTTATAAATCAAAGGTATAAAATTACTTAGGGATTAAATTTTGGCTACTCTACACGCTAAAAAGCTGCTAGTACCTGCTACAAGGCAGTAAAATTCTTAAAGGCATGCATGCATGATCTCAAAAAAATACGTATAATATCATCACATTTGATTTAGGTAAATAACTTTTATCTGCAGTTTAGTCAAATAAATTACGGGCCATTTTAGTGCAAAAAAAAAATAATTACAATTCCATTAAAAATAAATACTTAACTAAATATAACCTGCTTAGTTTGAATTTTTCAACAATTAATTAACCATTGGGTCCTGACGAAAACAATAGATTTTCTAGGGTTTTTGATGTGGAAATTTTAGCATAAAATTATTTGGAATATGATAGGTACATGATCATAGCATACCTTTGTTTTTATTACAATCACAATACCCGAGTATTACACAATTTTAACCATTCACAATTTTCGGTCTGAATCGATCCAGAAAAATAAACTATTTTATCTTTGGTTTGATATGGAAACATTCGATATTAAAATGCTCACACATTTCTTGTACCTGAAAATACAAAAATATAATTAGGTAGTTGATATAAACAAGTAATAAAAACTACATTTTATAAATCAGCATGTTTTAAGGTAATTATTCGTACTCGCTCGTTTATGTAGAGTTATTGTATGTGATATGCCACAAAAGCCCAATCCATGTTTAGGTCTAAGAGAATTCACATATGTAAACATCGATTGATTGATATGAATCAGAATGACAAAGAAACAAATTCATTCATCCTAGATAAATGTGTTTCTTTGTTTTATTGTCATTCTAAAATAATAATTAGATCGCAGACAAGTGTTTCGTTAGTTCGTGTTTACCATAGGGCTGTCAGAATCATGTAATAGCCTTAATATCTAATAATACCATAATATAAGGGTGTCAAATAAGAATAGGAACGTCAATGACCTACAATGACCGCAATCTGTCAAAAAAATACAGCTTGCAAAGAAAATTTATTTTGTTCTTTTGAAATTTTAAAACTTTTATAAGCAGTAATACCAAATCCAGGGCTTTGCGAGTTAATAAAAAGTTACAAACCGCCAAAAAACTACATTAAAGACAATATTTTAAACTCCATGACTTAGAAGTTTTGAATGAAGCTGCCACCCTAGAATTGTGACTTAAATCCAATTGAATATATCTGGCACTTGATTAGCATAGGGTGGCTGACAATAATGTTCAACAATAAGAAAGCCAAATTGAGAATCTAACACTGGAAACTATTGATATCTAATTTTCTTCTAAATAACAGTCAGTGGAATATTTGAAATAACTATAAATTATTTTAAGAAATATCTGTTTTGCTCACCCTACCTACCTGGTTTGAATTGACAGCTATGACGTCACAAGATGGCTGGAGGTCAGAACTATTCTTATTTGAAACGCATAGTATACGGTCCGAGATTGTTTTTGGGTGTCTAAATCGACTAATAAAATATAAGATAATATTATGCCTTTAAAGTTTTTGGTGGGGTTTGAGACATGCTCCGTCTGTTTACCGCAAAACGAGTGTTAGTATAGAATTTATTGGCGCACAGAACAATGTTACGTCACTCTGTCTAGCTTAAAATAAAAATAATTATATCTTAATTTTTTAACCGATTTTAATTTTAATGTTGTTTATTCGCCCTATTTATGTTTTTTTTTTCATGGGAACAAAAAATAGTCAGTCCACTTAACAACTGTGGTCAGCGTTTAAATCTCATTAAAATCCAGAGCATAAGGTCAATAATGTATGTGATGGTACTTACCACTTTGGTACCGTAGTAGATATGTGCAATGGAGCTGGCGACGCAGAGCGCGGCAAGCAACATGAGCTCTGTGTTGGGCGACACTGTGCAGCCGAACACGACGGCCATCACGAGCGCGTACGGCAACAGCAGCCCGTTGAACACCTCGCATCGTGTGTCGCTCATTTGTGATACTATTAGTCGACACTGGAAAATGAGGCAACACGATTCAAATAATTCATTTTCATATTCATTGTAATAGAAAGTTATTCGTCACCTTCACATATTTACGTTAGATAAAAAGTTGTTTTTGTAAATTTTTGCCAATATTTATTTAAATTGTGTATGTATGACAAGATGTATGAATGTGGTCGAAGCGAAAGAAGTATGCAAGAATCGTAGCAAGTGGCGTTCTTTAGTTTCTGCCTACCCCTATGGGAAAAAGGCGTGTGTATGTATGTATCTATATTTATTTAAATTTGTATTTTATGAAGTAGGTAATTGTTTGAAAAATAATTAGATTTTCGCCTTACTCTTCACCTCATTCAAACTTGGCAATATTGACGCTTCTGACAACTGACAACTGAAACCGATATTATTTTGCTTCCTGTGTTGTTAGAAATTGAATACCGGAGCAGTCCGAAAGACATGTAAATGTTGCTACATTTCTATAAAATCTTAAATATGAGTACTCACGTTAATATTCGAGAAAATAGTTCCTGTGAGTATGTAGAAGATTCTGGGCGCTCTGTTGATGATGTCGGTGGGCGAGTAGATAGCCCACAGCGAGCTCAGCGCGAAGAATATGAACAGAGGGACCAGGGGCCGCACCGCTTCACTCAACGAACGCATCTTGCCAGTTTTGTCGCGGTAAGACCTATACAATATAATCATATAATAACGTCACCATAAAGACTTAAATTCAGAAAGCGAAGGTAAAATTCGACATGACGGGTAGGTATCGCGGTGGCTTAGTGGTCATAGCGTCTGGTTACCTAACCAGAAGACGCTGGTTCGAATCCTGCCCGCGGTCGAATTTTTTCTTTGCTTAATAACTTTAAAATCATATAATAAGACAAATTAAAAGGGCTCATTAACCTGATATAGGTACACACCTTTTTAAACATTATATTTTTAGATAAAAAGAAAAACCTAAATAATCGCAGCACTTCCTGTACAATATAGGTCGTTTATAAAATCTTAATAGCTTAATAACGCATATCATGGCCAAGTTAACCAATCTTGAGTAGGTTGACTTCAGATTCAAACACCACTATCACAAAAATTGACTGATAATTGTTGGGCTAGGCAAAAGCGAAAGCATGCACGTTTGCAAGCAAAGAAAAATTACACGTTACTAGGCTCATATTCAGAGACCATTCTAATCCTAAACTTACGCTAAGAAACGTCTGAATATGAAACCTTACACTATATCGCAAGTAGTTTCGTCACTCACTTGTAAATGTTCCACAAGATGACAGTCTGGCTGGTGAGCATGGCAGAGAAGTAGAGCACGAGCTCGAACACCACGCCCGGCGTGATGCCGCCCGGCAGCGGGACGTGCCACGCCTTGGGCCCGAATACCGACGTCACCAGCAGCAAAATACACGAACCCTGCGGTATACATTGCCATTGATTTTCCCATTCTAACAAAACGTAAAGCTATTCCATTCAGAAGTATCTTAAGTCAAAATCGTAATTTATTCAAGATACGACGACTAGGTAGTACTTTTAGAGCGTAATTTTTACATTTAAGACAACCCCAAAAACGCAAACCCTTTACCGCCTCCTAGTTTTTTAGCTGGGAAGAAGAAACGACGCAACTACTCCCCAGCGACACATTTCTGTCGTATTAATTTCTGACATTTACGCGAATATTATACATTGAAATAAAACTACTTTTTACGGATTTTATCGCGTTATATTGATATTATTAATCCCGACGTTTCGACTCTTTACAGCGTCCATGGTCACGGGTAGACTGAGTGAGTCGCGAGTCTCATATACTTACTTACAATATCTTAATGTTGCTTAGATTTACTTATTCATTGCTAATATGTCAGTCAGTGCAACTATGCTTTAACTTTCGCTTCCATGTGTTACATTTGTCAAAAAAGCGTAGGTAAGTTTACGCTCAGAATCGTCTCTGAATATAATAAACCGTGCCAGGGTGCTTGAAATTAGCTAAAAAAGCTAGCAAGGATAACCTTATTTATCTAATTTCAGAGATTAGTCTTCATCATGTGTATATTATGCGTATCGCGTGTTTGTTTACTTGTGAGAGGCCTGCCATCACTGAAAGTATTTATATTTTAAGCAAAATGCTTGTCAGTGATCGGCTTAGGCCCTGCTCATGGCCCCGGTGACACCCCACCTGGATTGTCCTTGCCTTTGAGACTGAATAACACTAATATAAATTTAAAAGATACCTTTTAGTTTATATAGGCGTTTCTTAACGTTAGGAATTCCTGCGAAAATAGTTGAAATACCAAAAACATTACCTATCTTGAGTTTGTAAAGTTGACACACAACAATAAATATTTCAGTTTAAATATTTTGATGGGTTGTGAATGGGATTGATCTATACTGCTAACACTAAGATTGCGTGTGAAGAACGGTGCAGACATAATTAGTGCGTGACATTTACGTGCATAGTCGACTCAGTTATTTAAATTTCTAAACATGCTTGGTTAAAGTTAAGCTGTATAATGGTGCATCCACACAGCAGTTACTTTTTGTGGAGCAACAGAATGCAACGCGATAACATTAGGTAACATTCTTCAACTTTCACGGCAACATATACTAATAATTATCAAATAACTTTTGTTATCGGATAACACTTGGAAACGTTGCTCCAAAAAAGTAACTGCGGTGTGGATGCACCTTTACATTAATCAATGTATCATCATCATCATCATCATTAACCCATATACTGTCCCACTGCTGGGCACGGGTCTCCTCTAATATTGAGAGGGATTAGGCTATAGTCCACCACGCTGGCCTAGTGCGGGTTGGCAGACTTCACAAACCGTCGAGAAAAATCTCAAAGGTATGCAGGTTTTCTCACGATGTTTTCCTTCACCGTTTTTTAAGCGAGTGATAATTAATTATTAAAACGCACATGAATTCGAAAAGCCAGAGGTGCGTGCCTTGGTTTCGAACCCGAGACCTTCGACTTGGCAGCCCAATGGTCATACCACTAGGCTATGACCATTGGACTGCCATGTATGATCAATGTATGATCATACATGATCATACATTCATATAATCAATGTATGATCCGTATTGATTCGAAAAGTTATGTCTAAAAAATGTGTGCTCAGAAATGGAACCTGGACAACCGGGTACGGCGCGCGGCGGTAGAGCGCTTAAACCATTAGCCAGTGACTACCAGCGATTTGTTTGATTAAATGATATTTATTTCTGTAAATAGATCTTTTAAAGACACTTTTACAAGTCAATATTTTACATATTTTTTTTAAGCTAGATGGCTCCGGCATTTCCTAGCTGACGACCTCTGAGAAGATACGCCGAAACAAACTCAGAGAATCATAGGCTCTTTTGAAGTTCAGACAATGTATAGTAACAAATATGTGTCTTACAATGTAGGGCAAAGTCTGAAATGGCCTTTTGAAGAAAGAGCCATAGCGGCTTTGAGTAGACCAGTCCCAATTGACGGCACGCATGCATCAGTCATTGTGTAGCTCAACCATAATTTAGGGAGCTCAACTTGGTTAACTATTTTTAAACTATCCAATCCGTTTGAACAATGTACGCAGAATAACTATGTACCTACGTTATGTATGCTTCCACTTAGTTATAGTAGGCAATTATGCATCTAAACTGAAAGTATCGTTTGTTTGGAGTATCAGGTGTAGTGTAGAGCAAGCGCACAGATATTATTATATCAGCCATATACTCACAATCATAGTGAAGTCGTACCCCCACGGCAGGAACATGACGCCAGTGTTGTACTTCTCCCAGTGCGTGAGGTAAAAGTTGAAGAATATGTTCCAGATAAGAAACAGGAACCTGAGCGTGCTCACTTCATCCCTGAAAATAAATAATAGCTTTGCTTTAAAATTGCACCCTAATAGTGAATTGTAATCAAACGTTTTTTTTTTTTTTTAGTTTTTACTTTCTGTGTACGCACATGGGAGGCTTTCCTAGATGAAATGTTTAAAATTGGATATTATGAACTCAACTGTTACTATCAACATCATGAATGGTAAAAAAAAAGTTTCTGAATGGAGGTATAATAAAATAATAGTCTTCCGTTCTTTGTAGTTTTCCGCCGGTCTGTAAATCGGGTTCAGCATAGAGAGAATAGCAGCTGAGCTGTCCGTCCCCCTTTATTCGGGCTTGTCGAGTTAGTAAGTCGTTAGTAATCCTTGTACTCCAGTTTAGATGAATCATTTAAAAAAAATGACTTTCAGCGTCGTCCGTAGAAAAGTTAATAAGCAGAGGTCTGAATTAGGTAGAGTTATTTATGTACTTACACTGATTTCATACAGCGAAAGAATAAAGTGGATATGCCTCAAATCCCGAGATTAATTTTAAAGAGCAGAAAAAATCCTGTGATTTATTAAATAAAAAAGTTATTTACTTTTACACAATTTAAACCACTGCACGCGCGACGTTGTCAAACTTACGTCAACGACATCGGATGTCCAAAGATGCAAAATTCCGAAGTTATAAATACTAACAGGTATAAATTGTATGTTAATTATCTTTGTTTTATTTTTCTTATCTATCTCTGAGGTTTTTATTATTATTTATTTGTAATATTGTTGGCCACACGGGATTGTCCATTAGAAATCCCGGAAGGATCCATATTAATATCAAGATTTCGATGCAAGTACATAAATAACTCTACCTAATTCCGACCTCCAATAATAAGTAAATAGTAGAACGGGATCGATAGAAAATCCCGTTCCAGTCGAGATAACAAGTCGAGCTGAGTGCAGGATATTCTATCGGATAGCTCTGGCCCTTTAGCGATACCTTATCTTAATTTTTTAGATAGTCTAATAAAAAAAAATATTCAACTCTAACTAAAAGTATGAATCTGGTACCTATATGTAAACCATATTTATAATCTTCATCGTAGTACTTCATAGTAAATATTATCTTTATCTTTTTATTTAAAATAAAATTAACATTAAATAGGGAAACTATTGAATGTTAATTTTTAACAGGATGTCTTTAAACGGATGAATCGAGTTTATCGAATCCATCCCGGTGAATACTATAATATAATTTAACGACCATAAGACATTTATTGTAAATTTATAATTATATTTAAAAAACAAATTTGCTGTGCTCTACAGGGTCTATAATTGTTTCTAGCTTTTAAGCAAATATGTATAACATCTAATACGACATTGTGGAATGCAAATAAATGATATGAATATGAATAAAAACAGCTTTCAAGCAAAAAAGTCGCGTTGAATCCGGGGATCAACATTGCCGCAAACAGACAAATGTTCCAAACTTTAACAACTTATACCTGTTGGCGTCGGGGTTAATCTTCCTTAGGTATGTACCTATAGATTTTTAACACTGTTATACACTACACGAGAGTGATCTCATGTAGTGTATACACAAGAACATCATCATAATACACTGATGTCATGAAAGGTCACAATTAAATGTAATTGGCTAGCGGAGACTTTGTGAGTTGTGACCTGTAGCCCGTATTCTTTATCTAATACATGTTTTACTAACTATTATTAAGCGTCAGCGACCAGAAATTGCATGGTATAGGTACTTTTATGATGTTGCGTAACTGGTAAACATTATGGTGTCTACAATTAAACCAGTTGTTAATGCTCTCTGGTTTAGAAAAAACATGAGATCCATGACAATCTTAACATAGAACTCGGGATCCATTATTGCAAAGTGAAAGTACCAACATGAAATAGTGCTAATAGGTACACTGCTACAACTTATGTATTTTCCGTGAAATATATTTTACAATATCTTTCTCTAATTTCTTAATCTATTTTTTAATATTTCGTAGTTTCTAGGTTTATAAGAAAATTTGAAAACGAAATTGTTTTTTTTTTTATATAAAAAGACGGATTTTCTCCTGTATCGTACCGTTAGCAAACACAAATTCTCACACACAATCACCCAGGCCCAATTATGTACTTAGTAGGCAACAATTATGTACTTAGTATATATGTAGTAGATATGTCTGATATGTAGGCCATACAAATATTTATGCCGTGCGGGAATCGAACCCGCGACCAGTGGTACATAATGTGATCACTCAGCCGCTTCAGCAACGGTGTCGTCTAGATCTAGTCCTGAAAGTTGGTCATGTAAAATTGGATACGGAACCCTTCGATGAGCAAGCAGTTATCTTGCAGACGTTGTGTTAACCTTCAATCCATTGTTATGGATGTCGCGTGTAATATTATGTTTCTTCCGCGAGTACTTTGTACACTTCTAATGAGTACGAAAAGTCAACGGTCAAGAACCATTAAGCGATTTTAATATATAAATGACATATTTTTTATAAAACCGTATGACGTATGTCAGTAGGTACCTATTGTTTGTGTTTTTCTAAGAATCTCGTATGCTCTTGTCGGTGCAGCACCTTTCACAGCTCCATTGAGAGCTAATTCTTAGAACTTCTTAAAATTCGCAACAAATTTTCAATATCTCCTTGATTTGTGTAAAATTGCTCCATCTGAGCCGACCCTACAAAGAGACGGAAGTCTCTTTCCGGTTTTATGAATTCATTGTGGCCTCATTTTACCCTTTCTAGTCTCGTATGTTATGTAGTAACTGTTTTCCTGTATTCTTTATGAATCTCTTCGTTTGTTAATCTTTCTGTCCTTTCACAATTTCATTCTCTGCCTTCCATCCTTCTCCAGAACCACATTTCAAAGGAGTCTTTTTACATGTAGCTCACTCAAACATATAAAGCAGGCTCTCCAGATGTATATAGGTTTTGGTAGTGTTTTTACAATGATATTATTTGCTATACTTACTTACAATTTTTGTTTGGCCATCGATGATACGACATTTAATATCGCCAGTTAAAAGGTCCGTGATCATTAACAGAACATAAGAATTGATTTTTTATGGTGGAAATGTAGAACAACCCAAATTCTTTTAATTAGGAATCCCTATAATTGCGTGCAGGGCTTAGCTAATATGCCGTGAGTAATTCTAAAACTTTGCTTATCGCCATCATAACGACCAAGAATATTCCGGACCTTGTATATTTTAATTTATCAACATCTAATTAATATAAAAGTAAAGTACCTATGTATTTTATACATGTAATCATGAAATCTAAAGCTAACAACTTAAAATTGATTGGGTAGATCGTTATCGTGTGTAGGCATACGCTAAGAAAGGCACATAGAAAGCTCCCAGGGACGCAGACTCTACATTTTATATGAATTAATTTGTAATATTGTGGTAGCAAATGGTTCGTAGTTGTCCCATTGGCGAAATGTATTAAAGAACGGAGGTCCCCCAGAGGCTTGTAATACCTAATTGCTCCTTGATGGGTAATAGAATAAGTACTTAAGTAATATACCTGCCAAAAATGCTGTAGAGGAAAGTGGGTATGAGGACTGCGGAGTACGAGTCCAGGCCGTGATCGAACAGTTCGCCTAGAGGCCCGCTGGTGCCCGTGCGGCGGGCCTGCTTGCCGTCGATGCCATCTGGAACAGTTGGTCGTTTATTATAATGTATTATAATGAAGTTTTTGAGGTGGTTAGAACTCTGCTTCCGAGTTCGTCTGTACGACCGTAATGCCAATATTCGCTATGCAATAATGTGATAACATTGTGTCTCGGTTTGATGGGTATTTCAGCGAGTAATTAGTCTAGTTGTCCTAAGACTGCCTCATTAGTCTAGTGGTCCTAAGCGCGACTGCTACGCTAGAGGTCCTGGGTTCGATCCCCAGGTCGAGCAGTGTTATTGAGTTTTTCTATGAAATTCTCAGTAGCAGCTCGGAGTCTGGATTTGTGCCCGGTTAATATCAATAGGCGCGCCCCCTATTACATGGGACCTAAACATACCGGCGAAATGTGGGTGTACATTAGTACACCTCTGCCTAACCCTTCGGGGAATACAGGCGTGATGGTATGTGGAATTACTAGGCACACGAGACGTAAGACCACGTCTCAAGATGTCAACGCGCGTAGCGCTTTGCCACAGTACTGTTGTGCCTACTGGCGTGAGTTCGATACCCACCCGAGACAAATATTAGTGTAGTCCACAAGTTTCTTGTGTATTTTGTGCCGGTTTGTAAAGCCCTGCCCTATACACGGCTAGTGCGGAAGCAGCATTAAAAAAAGAGATGATCGAAATAATTCTATGTAGTCAAAGTAACAGTAATAAGAATGGAATAACCTCGACTCTAAGCCTTTAATTTGATTTAAACGCGTACCTACTTAATAGCTAATGATTAGCAAACCTGTTGTACTCCGGCGATGTTTACGCGAACGTGAACTAATACTTAATATGTACATAATATAGATAAAGACTAACTTAGTAATTATGTAAGTAAATGTTAACATGTTATCAAAGAAATCGGGGTCTAAAAGGGTCACTAATTGACTATTGTTATTCATTAGAATAACATAAAATTAAAAATACAGGAACGTGTTTGCATCTATTTACCTAATTATTATCAGTTGTTTGTTTATAAAGCTGAGTGTATGGGATAGCCATAGATGTAGACCGGAAATATTTTAACCATTTAGTACAATGAAGACGCACATGAAGACCTAAATAGTAGAAAATCATAAGATAAAGCTAAAACGGTATCGGATATTAGGTAGGGTACAATACTATACAGCCAGGTATACTCAAATAACACTCTGAACGCAGTTAGTGGTGTGAAGATGGAAGGAGTAATCGTGGCTTGAAAACCATTTCAACAATCCATCATTCCCAATTTGTTAGTTGATGTGTTCTTCTATTGCATAAAATACTAATTCCAAAATTAAATGTTAACCTACTTAGTTGAATTAGTAGGCATCATTTGCTCTACGTTAATTGGATCATACATGATTTCAATCGCAAGGTCGTCTTTTACGGTTAAAACGCCTAATGTGCCACGCATGTTTGATGTCGGCCATTGTCGGCTATCGTCTGCGATGCGTCCGCGCCACCACGCCACGTGTTGAGCACGCCCACTCAGATAAGTCTTTTGTACTTTTGAACTCATCGCGCCACTTTCCATTCAGGATTTACTGAATTGATTAATAGTAAGAATAGTATTGCTCTCAAGTCCATCATACGTCATTACAACGTTACTGGCGTGTAAAAGTTGATTTCGAACTCGGTCTTGTACTATGGGTAAGTACTTTTTTTTTAGGTAAATACATATACTTAAAAAATGTTATATCAATGTATAAATAGTAAAGTATTGTACAAGCTAGTTAGTATCACGTTCACAAAACCTGTTTGTAACGGCCGATATAATATATATACAGAAATAAATAACCGGACGCATATTTTCCTCTCATTACCTATAGGTACTTGCCCCATGGCATAACTTTAATTTGGTTGTGTGTTCAGTTACGATTTTTTAATTTAGATTTTATTGTGTAGATCTTCACCAGTATATATTTTGAGATTGGGAGAATAAGAACTCAATAATCATTATTATAATCAATACAAATGCAAACGTATTTATTTAAAACTTATAAGTGCGGTGATAGACCAGGGCTGAAGCCTTTGAAAATGGTAAAAAGTGAAAAAAAAAGAAAAGTAGGATGAAACCCATTGGAAAAGGAAAATAATTTACGGGCGATCTGAGTGGATGGGGTGAGATTTTAAGGGTAAAAAACGGTTTATCTCGATTTCCGGCAAAACTACAAAACTTATGGGAAATAGTGAAATGGTAAAGTTGTAGGGAATAAAAAGATTTACAACTATTATTATTTTTTTTTCAAAAATTATCGACCCTGGTATATGAATGGGACTTTCTGAAGATGAAGTCGACTCACCTTTCACTCTGGGTCAAACAGGAGGACTTTTCTGATCTCTGTTATGTTTAGAAGGGGGCCGAGTCCAGCAGTGGGCATGATACTGGGCTGTATAAAGTTTTATTACCAGAAGAATATGATCAGCTAATATTTAGTAGTAGCTTCTGTAGTGTGTCATTAAAACCTAAAGTTTTTTATAACAAAACTATCAAAAGCGTCAAGATAAGAAAATATTAAATTTAATTCTATTTCATTAGCATTTTGTCAATTACGTGTTTGTATTACAAAATTACTTAAATTACGTCTAATTAATTTTGTGCACATGGTTCATACATGAAAATGTTAATGAGCGTTAATTTTATGTGCAGAGATCACGGTAGCTTAGTTGGCTAAAGGGTTCAGTATATTTTCCTAAAAAAAAAAAAGAAAATGGTTCGTGCACGTAAATGCGTAATACTAGATATCAAAATTGTTGCTCTTAGCATAATTCTTATACGTATAGGTATAAGAATTATGATTAGATAGCTCTTCTGTTAAGATTTCATCATCCACCGAGCCTTTTCCCAACCATGTCGGCTTCTGGAGCTGCTAAATATCAGTATTTAACACAAAGCAACAGCCATTAGACCTGCACAACCGGGCAATACCGATATCCTAAGCCGGGTGTCGGGCTTTTTGGGCTTCTGTCTACCACTAATAATTGTCATAGGTATGTCAACCAGTATACGGACAGCCTGAGGTGCACTCTGAGGAACAAAATACGACGTTGTCGATGTCTTAAGAATGGTCACCCATAAACAGAAAATGAAAATTATAAATATTAATACAAGGTACTAAAACAGCTAACCTAACATAATTATATTTGTTTGAAAGCTGGTACTTAGTTAACAATAAAAAGGTACTTAATGGTAAATGTTTGGTGGTCTCAGAAAGTCAGAATGGTGTGATTCACTATAGCTTTCTCGGTCAAGCAATAACGGCAGATGTCTAGCAGTGAAACAGCCCCGACTCATGAATCGAAATTCACCATTATTGCTCCATGATAACGCGAGACCTCATACAGCACGAGAAACCGTTTTAACTCTACAGAACTGCAGAAACCATTCGTCACCCTCCGTATTCGACAGACCTTGCTCCAACGGACTACTTACCATTTTTTTCGTGATTTAAACAATTTTCTACGTGATAAAAAGTTTCCTTCCCTTTTCTTCTACAAAATGCTTTCACACAGCTTGTCGAATTTAGATCACCAGAGTTCTATCGCAAAGGCATAAATGACCTATTAGATGGTATCAATGTAAGTATAGATAACAATGGTAATTATTTTGATTAAATAAATATGTTAAATTAAATAAAAAACTAATTTCAATTTTTCAGTACAAATCGGCAATTTCATACGTTAACCCCTAAGAATTAGAATATCAAGCATATAGTTACTTACCTATGTTAACTATTAATTCGACAAATTATTTTATACACTAGTCTTCCACCTACCGCAAGTTATACAATAAATACTTATTTATATTTGTCTAATAACATATTAATGCATATTTGAACTTTAATAAGGGACTAGGATGTGATGAAACGTCTAGTTTTATCGTACGACACATTAAATTTAACATTAGATAACAAAGGGCAACGAGAAGAATGAGAGATCAAGCGACAACCAACACAATCGCACTTAGTTACTGTTTATCAACTGTTTTTAGAGATTTGATTTAGTTCATTACTAGGTATATCACGCCTTTCTGAAATATGAGGAAATTATCCGATATCCTTCTTAGGGCTTCAGTCTGTCTCTGTGGCAAGTATTATAAAAAAACACATCCGCATAGAAAACAAAATATCCGAACTCGATTCGTTTGAATCCGATATCTGCGTAACATGCGCCTACTTAGAAGGAGTAAGCGAAACTTCAGTTTACACTTATCTACTGTGTTACCAAAACATAAACGTAACAAGCAAGCTACATTTTGATGTGCATGATTTGAACTTGGCGTCGTTGAGACGGTTTCTAAGCCGATATTTTTTCTTAAAGTACTCGTACCTTTGTTATAGATTCATTTGTATTTCCGTACGACCCACTCACGGTTTGATCTTATAAAATAATGTCAATCAGTAAGGACCTAAAATTGGCTGTATGTTGCAAAATGTTTATTGAATTATTCAAATTGTTATGCTTTTGGTCTTCCAATAAATAATAAAAAAAAAACAGTTTCCACTAGGAATTCTTATAGTATTTAATACCATTGAGGTCACCAGACGCCGTGTACCTACCTAAATTTTCGTAATGCATGGTTACTATCGCATAATCGCATGACACATTAGTGACGGAGAAATACGCAATTTTACAACATAACAATAACATAGATACACTGTACTATCGCTCAATCATGACAGTTAGGATGTTTCGTCAAGTCGTGTTCTTAGGACAAAATTTCTCTACATTTAAAACGATACAATTATCTCGCATAAAAGGATATAGGTAAATACTCATGAACTCTATCGGCTAGCCATTGAGTCTGTTGTGGATAAACGAGAGATATTTGTAATGATAACAATAAAACTTGCTAATTTTAACATGATCACTGTATTTTAGCACCCACTGCGTCATACAGACAACGGTGGTGCCCGTTTGTTAAGGCTATAGTTACAGTGTTAAAATGACGTCAACATTATAAATTCAGATAAAGCGCGTGCGCTGCCTATAACTGTTTTATTACTCGATAAAATTTGTATTTTCGTTTACTTTACGTACCTAAATGAAAATAATAAAGTATTAGATATGGTGGTGGGAAAAGCCAGCGATATTGTTCGGTTTTTCTTGTAAATACCTTTTATTGAATTCCTAATTCCTACGCAATGGTACATTAGTTGTACAAATCGGTAGAATGCGGTCGACTCGTAACTATAAGAATTTGAATATTTATATTGAAAAGTAGGTATGCCAATTCCTTAGTGTTTCTTTTATTAAAAATAACAATTACCCTTGTACTATAAGCATACTACAAGGGTAATTTTCTTTTTAATAAAAATCTCTCAATCAAATCTGTTTCAAGCGAATCAAGCGCAGTACCTAAGTCATTGGTGAAAAATCTATTTCACCTAATTGTGTTAACAAAGGTCAAGTTAAATAAGCATGTTAGTATAATAACGATACACTACACTTTACCCCGAATCAACTGCACGTATGGCGTAGCGGTGGTCACTTGCCAAGTTGCCACTATTGTTGCACCGGTTGACCGGATGTCGATGATTCGCTTCCCACTTGAGACAAATCTTTGTATGATCAACAGATATTTGTTTCGAGTCTGGTTGTACTTTGTGTCCGTTATTTGTATGTTTGTAAAATCCAGCACCCTTTAAAGTACAATGACAATGCTTGTTCCATAGGCTTCATGTAAAATACTGGCATCTGGTTTGACTGGAAGCCGACCCCACATAGTTGGAGGAGGATGATGAATAAAATAACACATGAAAGATTATTTTTAATAAATTATTTAAAATAAATTTCTAACTAATAGGTGCTCAAATGAAATCGCCGTCTGACACGTCTGTTCCCATTATTTCTCGTATACAAGAGAAAAGTAACTTTTAATTCTATGATAACTACACACTACTTATGACAAGTGCCGGTAGCAGTAATAGCCTAAACGCCTGTCAAGGTATGAGTCTCGAGATCGAATAAGTACTTTCGAACCGTTGATTTTTATAAATCACGTGCATATTCATAATCAATTATCACTTGCTTAAACAGAGAACGAAAACATCGTGAGGAAATCTGTTTATACGGTACCTGTGTTGAGTCTGCCAACCCGCACTAGACCAGCTTTCATTCTAAGAGGAGACCCGTCAAGCAGTGGGACTTAAAAGTGTTGTTAATGATGAAGAAATAACAAAAAATCTCTTTTCCGATTAAACCTTGTCTCTATAGTGTAATGTCGTTAGATACAATATCTGGTGCGTTGTTTATCAACTTTTATTCCGTAGTACGCACGAACCATTTCTTATCATAAACGGATTTATTTCAGTCATTAGATTGATAAAATAATTTTAAAATATGATATGTATCTTAGAGGATAGGTAGGTACCTATTAAATGTAACATTAACTAACAGTAGCGGTAGGTACACTAAAAATATTTTTTCATCACAGGGATACTTTTGGGTCAACTTGCGAAAATCGTAAATGTAAATTCTGCGTTTTGTACTTTCTCCAAGTCGATCGTCTATTCAATAGTCCTCGTTAAATAAAATATTTTTGACTTGGTCTATGAAAAATGACAGGATGGTGAATTTATCCTGGAGGAAATCTCCCGATATCTGCCGAGCTATTTTTAATTCCTTATCATATCATAAAATGACCTAAAGACTATGCAGTCATAAGGTCATTTTAGATGATACTATATTACCTACTTACGTTATTAATGCGAGTGAAGTAGGTTACTTAAAAATAACTTAAATTTTTATGTCTGGTTATGCATTGTACTTTGGAAATATTGAAATTTATTCAAGGGTTCAAGTAAAAGCTACAACCTTGGTGATTGTCATTCTAAATATGTATTATGACTACCAAAGACAATGTATTCTTCAGATTTCATAAACGATCGACGCATTTTTTATTCGCAAGCATCGCTCGCAAGATTTGAACCGAATAGTCCGACCTAGAGACCGAGGTCGTGGCTTCGATTCCCACAGGACACAAATATTTCTGTGATGAACATAAGTGTTTGTTACATAAGTAAGCATCGAGACAAATGTTTCCGATGTATTTATTATGAGTTATTTAAGTTATTTACAAAAAAAAAAATATAAGTATTATATCCATTGTCTAGTACCCAAATTACAAGCTCTGCTTAGTTTTTGACTAGATGGTGCTGCGTAAAAGATCATCTTATAATATTATATTAAATTGTGATTGAGAAATAGTGTGATAAGAGAATGCTGCGGCTTGATGTAGTGACGAGGATTGAGAAGAATATGCTGAGACGGTTTGGGCATGTCGAAAAAATGAATGAAAGGCGAATAACAAAAGGGATTTATATGGCGAATGTCAGTGGAACCGCCGAGAGGGGACGCCCTAGAAAAAACTTACGCCGACCTTATTGGTGAGGTTCTTCAAAAAGGTCAGGTGCGTAGTACTCGCAACCGGCGTGTATGTATGACAAGATGTATGAATGTGATCGAAGCAAAAGAAGTATGCAAGAATCGTACCGAGTGACGTTCTTTAGTTTCTACCTACGCCCATGGGAAAAAGGCGTGACTGTATGTATGTAATATATTAAATATCAGATGACTGCCAATACTCAGGAGCATTGGACAAAACTTTTGAGAACATGTATTCTGTCACCCTGGTGGGTGGCAATTTCATAAATTTACTAAATTCTTAAAATTTATTTTAGTATCTATTAAATTGACTACATTTAAGCAGGCTTCACACCAGAACTTACTGTGTTTATGGATGTTAAAATCTAATCATGTTATGGTGTTTTACGAATTACCTCACCTAAGATAATTCAGCAAATAACATAAAACAAAAGATTTTGGTGCCCAAAAACTATAGATTTTGGTTACTTGACAGGTTACAATAAATACACAAGAGGTTACACAAAAACAAAAAATTGACTCCAAGTCATATTTGTGCCCTTTTACTTTTAAACCATTAAATAAATAGTGGGACCACAATTTCTCCAGAGGATCAGGGGAATTAATTTTTTATTGAGTCTGTTGTAATTAATAATTTATTGATCTCTCACTTACACAATGAAGGAAAACATTGTCAGGAAACTTACATTAATTTTAGCCTAATCCAGTGGTTCCTAACCTTTTCAATAATGTTATCCATATGACCTATTAGGAAAACCGATTTTACCCCAGCCTTAAAATGTTATCAATACAAGCAAATATCATTTCTTTATCAATCACAAATTGGACATCAGTCTTACAATTAATTAAGCAAAAATAGACAATTATTAGTATTAAAATTAAAAGGTTTTAATTATTAGGCTCTTTGTTACCCCCACAAAAAAGCTGAATTACCCTCGCGGGGGTAACTACCCCTCCAGGTTCGGAACCACTGGCCTAATCCATCTTATTCTGAGACAGTAGCCGCAATGCAGTAATAATGAGCTGATAGCAAAAAAAAGAACAAATGCTTACCCAGTGTATATGCCACAAACAGATTAACTGCCGACACACCCCACACCCATGAGGGTATATTATCTTGAGAAACATTTTCTTCAGTCATGGCATGGAAGCCATAGTCATAGTATGAGAATACAAAGAAGTTGAGCACTGTGAGCAGGAAGCCCGCAAATGTCAATAGGTTTGGTGCCACCCACACAGGACAAAACTGAAAATATTTTAAGCATTTAGTCTCTACTACCCAATTTTATCTCTAGGTACAGGGAAAGTTTTTTTAAATGTTATTTAAGTATTTAAGTTAAGTAGTTGTGAATTTTTTTATCAAAAAAACATACTGAATATATCATTCATATATTATTTATTGTTATTTTTATATTTTCTGAAGGTAAGGTTGTTGCTTGTTGTGCTGTTTTTATATATTAAATTAAAATGGTTTCTGACTGGAACCTTACCTGAACACACCAGTTCCAAAAAGGGTGCATAACATAATTACTGAGGACGCTGGTATCCACCGAATTATACTGTAACAACACAAATATGAAAATTTGTAATATGTACATGCATAAAAATCACAGAACTTAATTAATATTTTAATTAGAATATTATCGTTTAAGTATGTATTATGTAGGTAGTAATAATGGTTCATGTTTTCATTAGTCAGCGTATTTTATGATATTTTCATAATAGGGAACACTTACTTTGTATTTTTCGAAGCCTTTTAATTTATCCTCCGACAGGAAACGAGCCATGACGATGTTGAATTATTTTTGTTATTTGAAAGCAATATAAATTAACTTCATTCTCTTACGATTTCATATTTTAAAAGTATTGTTAAGTTAGTTAATATTTTGTTATTCCATCCAAAGTATGCGGTATTCTTTCAATAAAACAGCGTAATTTCCAATTTTATTACAAGCAAAACCTCACTCCCACAATTCAAAATGACAACTAAAAGAAATTTACACTATCTTTCATTTCAATTCAACATTGAGATTGACAGATCACGGAAATAATGACGTAAAATCATACGGCTGTCAAAGGTTTGTAAAAGCACAGACTAAAAAGCACTGTCGAGGAAAATCTTGTCTATGAAAACGATTCCGTCCAAAAGCATTTAATTGGTGGCGCTACTGTAGCCAGAGAGCAAAGAAAGCGCTTCGCTGATTTTTAAGATTATAAATATTTTGAACCACCGAAGTAGTAAAAATTATTTATACTGTGATTTTATTAATTAACTGTTCTAGTCACCAAAGGTATTCAATCTTTCATTCCCTCTACCTATACTAGCGCCATTCTAGTTTTTCATAAACTATTTCTTGAATTATTATTTTTACTGCTTCTAACGGAAGAATTTTTCTATTTAACCTCCTTAGAAGATGGTACTCTTTACCTCTACCCTCCACACACCATAACTATACATATGTAACGAATGGCTCGAGAATGGTGAAAGATAACCACCGATGGCAAGAACGAAGGTGTTAACTTGAGATCCCACCTACGAAAACAACGGATGAAGATGAGAAAATACATAAGTAGATGGAATATAAAAATATAATTATGATCCTTCTTTCTACCTAAATTTATTATGGTGCCACTTGTCCTAATTACCTACCGAAAAAGCTCGCACACTATCTTCTTTTAATAGGTAGATACTTCAGGCATAGGTACTATCATGTTTCTATATATGTATGTATTCTTTTTCCACTCATCGTCATTGTATTTTATTTTTTATTACATTAGCCTGCAGAAGAATTGCAAGCAGCAGCATGCAGGTTCTTACAAAAAAATACGTGTGTTTTCTGATACAACTTTAATTTTATTATTAGAAACAAATCTTTGAGATACCTTTTAAGTAGCTTTGATTTCACAATTTTATCGTGGAGAATTTGAACATAGTTCTGACCTGATCAGGATTTATTTTTCCGCCCTGTATTTTCACAAACCCTCTAGATAAAACCACTACAACTCATGTACGAACAAAATAGTATAAAAAAAGGCTAGGCGCCACTCTCCAAAATAGCTAGTATGTAAATAGTACCTACTAACTTATTTTCCTAGTTTGATTCTAAGATCATCTGAGATTCACCTGTTTACTGTCCGACTCTGCTATTTACTTATAGTGGATATACCTGAGGCTACGATTGCCCGCGAAGTCGGCGCTCTGCAACTAATTTTAAATAGATTTTTTATTCTATTCATCGTTAAATACCTTCATATCGTACACAACTGTTATCAACTACTATGGTGTATTCTACCAGTTCTATTAATTTAGAAACAATTTTATATGAATTCGAGGCTGAGTCAGTAAGTCCAAAAAACAGTCGGTCTGGATTTCAGCACATCGTCGTAGGCTTTTATTATATTGTTTTTAGTGTCGTGAAAATTCGTAAAATTGAATACTTAGATACGTAGGTACGGTAGGTAGGGTACGGTAGGTAGGGTACGGTATATTCAGATACTTAACTTTAGGCATTAGGGTACCCCGAAAAAACTGCAGGAGAATGGGATACCTGTGAAAGCTTTGTTCTCACGCTTTTTTCGCAAGTCTTGACAAGACGAGCAGTTATTTTAAGTAGGTAGTCCTGATCTCTAAAAGCATACGGTCGTACCTGCTCATTAGGTGAACGCTCCGAGTTCTCCTATGAACTGGGAATAAACTAGGAGCTTTCAAAAAAAAAAACTGGGACACTCGTGTGTCATGAAACGTAGGTAGGTTAGGTTAGGTAGGTAGGTTCTTCTTCTTTCGTGTCGATGGTAAATACATTATTTATATTACTTGAGCCCAGTAGGTGGTCACGTTAATTGCGGCATCAGTGGCATTCTTTATTATTATTTTTATTTATTTATTTAATTCAGGCTACAAGGCCCATATATAATATAAAATACTATAATACAATACAATATAACTTAAACCAATAACAATTAAAATACTATACATAAACAATAAACTAAGCACTAATTCACACGAAGAGTCGGCGTTGTGTGTCGCGCGGTGTCCGGTAGCCGGCCTCGGAAACGCCGGAACACTACTCCTTTTGGCCAAAATTCCTCTTTCATGAAGGTCGACAGATGTCGGCACTCTCACCACAAAGGAATTAAAATCCACATTGTGACGAGACTTCAACTGTTCGACCCTCAAAGTAAATTTGGTCTTGATGCGGATGTACTCTACAATCTCCTCGGCCTTTGTAGAGTAATGCAGTCGAGACACGTAAAGCTGCGTCGCTGGTACAGCAGGTCGCAGCAGGTGGTTCGGTCCGGTAGTTGCGCTACCGCACTGATTTCGACACTTGGGCTTTCTATTCTTCTTCACAACTTTAGTAAAGCCCTCAGTATCATTCTGTGGCAGATCTCTGTGAATGGGTTCAAGGTTGTTCTGCTTATCCCCTTCTCGCTTCGGGGTCGAAGTACTCACGCGTGACGAGGCCTCTACCAGAGTCGAGGGACGGGCGGCGGCGGCGGGACATAATGCATCAACGGCAACTCACAGTCGGTGACGTATCTGCATTCGCCACCTCGAAACTGCTGGTGGACGCATTTTTCACCCCGCGACGAGTGTTCACCTTAGACGCGTCAAGTGACCTACTTGCAGGAACAGTGTTTCGTAACAACACCACTTCGGCACGTAGTTCACTTATGGTGTTATTTGAAACCTCTAACTTGGATTGCACCTCAGCCAGGCTTGTTTTTAGGAAATTGATGTCCTTTAACAGCCTGGTAACGTCAACGTGGTCGAATGTGACTGGAGGAAGCCTATGTAACTCCTTCGCCACAAAACTCGGCACGTCGTCTGGATCGGTCACCTTCAGCAAGGTGATAATATCTTGGATGCTCTTCTCAGTTCCATCCCTCCTGCGGGATGGCACCTGGCGGACTTTTCCAAGCATTTGGAATAGGAGCATCTTGCCACTACTTATCTCATCTTCCTTGAAGTTCGACTTGCAGATCTGCAAAATGCTGACCTAGTCCATGGTGTCGATGGCATGCTGTATGAATGCCAGCAGCTCGTTGGCTATAAGTTGTTGCGAACTCATAGAGACGATGACGTGCAGCGGCTATAGCCGCGCAAATCGCGAATTAATAATAATCGTGCCTTGGAAACACGTCCGTATCCGAGCGCGCATCGCACTGCACTGATCTTTAGATCTTCAAAGGTGCAAGTGTACGGCCATTTTGGGCACTCCAGCAGCTATGGTCTGGTCAGGGGCACCGCATTCGCACTCTGTGACGCCCGGATCTATGATCCCCCATTTCGCCAAGTTGTGTTTGCAGCGGCTAACTTGAGAGCGCATCCGGTTAAGTGCTCTCCATATAATCCACTGCAGATCACGTCCGGGTGGCAGGTGTTCTTTGGGTTGAACATAGTCGCGTGGTGGAGGATACTGTACTTTCCACAATTTACTCCTCACATTAGGTGGCTGGTCCTGAATGGCTTTTGTACAGCGAAGAAAACTCTTCCGGTTCTTAAGTCTACCTGGGGCTGTGGTATAGTTGTAGAATAATTAATATCAGGCTGACTAAGAAACACGTTGATCATACATAAATCACGTCTGTCTCCCAGAAGGATTTCCACTTGCTGCAATCCGGTTTTACCTCTTTTCATATTTCATGCATGCTCGTTTTACACTTCATCATCATCATGTGCTCATTCTTCACTGTTAGCAGCTATCATTCACATGTAGATATGCAGTAAAAATATTTGCTTACTTTTACTAAGTAAAACTATTTTACTTACGTATCTTATATGTGCTACGAAATAAATAGTGAGTTCGAGTACCTAGTCATTAGAATTACTTACATAATAATTATCTTCGAGCACCTAAGTTTATCAAAGAAGTAGGAAGCATAATTACTATTATGCTGTGTACAAAAACAATCTGGGATCATGGTACGCAAGCTACAATCAAATAACAAATGTGGTATGACTATCACTAGTGATAAAACGTCACACCGATTGTAATGTTTTCTCAAAGGAGCTTCATTATTTGGTACGGAGCACAAAATAGATTACCGACACGCCTCGTAAGCAACAGAACGCTTTAATTGTGGACACATATCGTTTATTTTATTAAATTAATAACGTACAAGTTCTCCGTTTGTGATATTTGAATATGTTACACAAATCGGCGGCTCTTCGCTCGAGGAGCAACTACTTAAAACATGTTGTTTATTATTCTTCTGCTAAGGTAAGTGTTTTAAGTTAATAAAATATTTAGGTCAGTGATTAATAGTCGTAATAATTTGAATCAGTGCCCATAGTAGGTAGATCATAATTATTATTAATAAATACTTATTAAAAATATCCTCATGCATTATAATAAGTTCATAAAAACGTACGAGTTTGATTATAAATATTTTTTACTGGTATATACCGGTTTCATCATCATTATCAACCCATATACAGTCCCACTGCTGGGCACGGGTCTCCTCTCACAGCACGAGAGGGACTAGGCTATAGTCCACCACGCTGGCCTAATGCGGGTTGGCAGACTTCACACGCCGTCGAGAAAATCTCTCAAGCATGCAGGTTTCCTCACGATGTTTTCCTTCACCGTTTAAGCGAGTGATAATTAATACGCACATGATTTCGAAAAGTCAGAGGTGCGTGCCTTGGGTTCGAACTCGAGACCTTCGACTTGGCAGTCCAACGGTCATACCACTAGGCTATCACTGCTTACTACCGGTTATATACCAGTTTAGCAGCATTATAATAAATAATTAAGATACTCTTTTTTTGTTTTATTAATTGCATGTAATAAACTAAATAAATAACTAGGCAAGAAAATTAAGACCTAACCTTACTTAAGTACATTATTATTGAACACTAAATACTTAACTAATGTTGAAGTTAAATGAAATTGTAGCTATATTCTAGTAAAGACAAACATATATTAATAATAACGGTCCGGTAGCTTGGAACCTGTTCCCGATATCGGTGGTCTGACTATTTTTAAATGTTTTTTTATGTATTCTTTGTAAAGATATTTAAAAATATAATGTAAATAAGAAAATAAATAAATACGAGAATAATAATAATAGCATTTAATAACAGTCTTATAAGTTACATTCCTACATCTTATTTTTACTTAGTACTACAAAAAAAGGTTTAGATTATAATTATGTTTAAGTATATAAAAAAAATATTGATTGTCTTGCTTCCAGCAAAACCTGCCCAAATGATTCTAGTTTTAGCTTTCCTTGTCCAAGTACTTAGTTCCTGCCATCTTTTTAATATCATCTCAACATCTACGTTACTGTCTACGTTTACATCTCTTTTTATATCTAGGGCACTGAATTTTTCTTGAACCTTTGCTTACTGGCAAATAATATACCTAATAAAGGTGCACGTTATTGCTAAACATATTAACATTATCCGATAGCTTACAGCTTACAGGATTTGATTTTTCTATACTCGAGAATGTATTAAAGTTAATTAGATTACGAATCTGCGTATCCAACTTTTTTCCGGCTTTCACAATCTCGTCGAGACTAAAATAAGTATCATACTACCTACTGAGTAAAAAAGTATACATTTTCAAAAACTTTAGTTTTCACGTTTGGGTATGTACATGAAATACTTTAACTTACTAAGAAGAACGATAACGAAAGTAATATTTAGAGCCAATATAGTACCTTATTTTTTTTATTTATGCAAATGGCAACAGTAACAGTGGTTTCGCACCACGTCCGTTCCGATTCCATGAAATTTTCATGGAATCGGAACTCTCTCTCTCCCTTTTTTTCTCTCTCTCTGTATTTTCATGATGAAAATACAGAGAGAGAGAGATTCAACGGATGACGTAGAGAAATCGAATGACGGAAATCGGATCTAGTGTGTAAACTACCACACAAATAGTTGCATAGACTAAAATATAATACTGAAATAGTTGTACAACTACTCCGGACCGTATTTTCACGGATTCTGATCGGATTCGTATCGGACGTAGTGCGAAACCGCTCTTATTGTTTTGGTGCTCGACACAAGATTTTACCTACGTTTAATGTTAGTTATAAGATAATATTATCTGAATGCAAATACATAAATATCTGCTAGGTGTGCTGATCACGCAATTATGTTTGATTGTTAATTTACTTATCTTGGTATTTTATGGACATTGCTCTGTAGGGTTTATTTCTCTCATTCCTCGTTATTCTCTATGAAGGAAATACTTAGAACTTCAGTACCTATGCCTAATAAGGCTAGATACACCTAAGATATAAATAAGTATTGAAATACTGGTTCGCACACGACTCAATTTAGCCTTTTTAGGTTCCCCACGAGGCTGCGTCTGCAAATTCCTTTGCAAAAACATCATTTTTATGGCGGCGTATCATTAAAATGTACGTATACTTATATGTGTTTAAAGTATGTTATCTGTTCTTAGGATGCAGAAGAAAAGTTTAGTGACGATACTACTAATTTACAAAGTTAGGTAACTTAAAATTTAGTAGTGCTACGAAGTGCTACGAGGTGCTACGCAGAATTAAAAATTCATTATTGTTCTGATAGACTACGCCAGTAATGATCGTTGTACATATTAAAAACATGTACCTAATTCCTTAAAAATCCAAAATACAAACTACATCAAATAAATGTTACATGTAATATTGTAGGTAAGATTGCTCTTACAGTTTACAGCTCTTATCTCTCATTCGTAATATTTGTAATACTTACCTAAAAAGATAAAAAAACCATTATTATGGAATATTTTTAGTGCTGTATGATGAATAGCAGTCATTTGTTTAAATTTATCTGTTTGTTACCTTAAACTTGTTGACATCCGCTATCTTAAGGGTGTGTCAAGAACTTACTCTCGATTTATTTAGAATCATAAGCCGCTGTAATAACATACGGTCTATAAATATTTACACCAGGGTTGTAATCATAAGATAATATTTAGATTGGTATCTCTACTCTTGTGCTCAATGAAGACTGACACGTATTTTCCATTTTGTAAAATGTAATTAGGTACCTACACTACAAAATTGCGCGTAGTTTTAATTCTTCTTCCTAGCGTGTGGATGGCAAAGGAATCCAGTTCGCATGTAATAGTAAGACAAGGGTATGCGAGACAAGTTTTAATTTATTTGTGTCTTGTCTTTATCAAGTTTAGATAACTACATGCAATTTTTTACAGTATATAAACTATACTGTAAAGAATTGCATTGCCAACATATTATAATTGCTAGCCTAAACTAAGAACTTTTATTTAAAAAAGGCACTGAAGCAGTCGGTAAGTAATTTCCTACAGAATGTGTTTAAAAAGTTGATCAATATCATTAAATAAAAATGACTACCTAATTTTGCGACAAGTTTAAGGTTTCAAATTTTAAAAATTAATCAAATTTTTTGGACAGTTTTACACAGCACCATCTAGTTCAAAATTTAGAGGAGCTTGTAATTACTATGGGTACTAGACAATGGATATAATACTTGAATACTGTTTTGTTTTAAATACATACTTATAATACCTATATAAAAAAACATCCAAACAAACACAAACACTTAGTTCATCACATAAATATTTGTGTCTTGTGGGAATGAAACCCACGACTTTCTGATCACCGGTCCGACACGCGAACCACTAGACCATAATATAGACGAGATATAGACGTCTATACTTTTATGATGCCGCAATTTTATTAGCAAATTAGATATAGGGTATACCTACCCTTAGGGAAGACCTATTGTTTAATTGGCTCTTTCTTCAAAAGGTCCAGTTCAGATTTGCCTACAATGTAAATCATCTAATAGACATTGAATACTGTTACTGTCTGGCCTTTAAAAGACCATGACCACGATTATCCGAGTTTGTTTCGGCGTTTCTTCTCAGAGGTCGTCAACTAGGAAATGCCGGCGCCATCTAGTATTACTTAATTAAATATTGACTTGTAAAAGTGTCTTTAAAAATATCTATTTGCAGAATTAAATATCATTTTCATTATCATTTAATTATAATGAAATAATCGTCACTTATTAAATCGTCAAATATCTATTACGTGTTCTAAAATCTTGTTACTGTGACCTCTTCTTTAATTAGCTAGAATCAATAATAATCAATACTGTCTTTTCCGGATTCAAACGATGACAAATGCTGGAGCTGAAACAAGTTCGTCGTATTACATGCAATGTGTTTACATTCATGATAAATTGATAAAAGACGATAAAAATATACAAAGAAGAAAGTAATTGTTTCAATGGTACCTATGCGCAAATATTATTCTTGTGTCATTATTGCATTTAAGATTCCGAGATCGACAGTAGGTATTTTACTTTTGAAAATAGGTATTATCGCAGAATTTAAGAAAGTATCTATGAATTTAAGAAAGTTTATAGGAAGGTCCTGCTCATGCTGCTGTATTCGTCTGGGGTGGTACAGTCACCAACGAAAGTCGCTGAACACAGCTAAATTTTGAAAACGTGACAGCTCCAAAACTTGTCGAGGGATTTTTTTATTATAAAGGTAAACTATAGTACATTATGGTACAAGTGTGTAATGTTGATGATTACCACTGAGGCGCACTTGAAACCCGAGCTTCAATAGGTAGCCGAGGACGGTAATCATCAATACACACGTGTATCATACGACGTTTTTCAACACACTTGTGAAGAAAATAACTACATATAATTTCAACTGTGAAAACGAATTGTGAAAAATTTTTCGCAATTGCGGGTAAATTAATCAGCTGTTTTCCTAAACAATGGGGAATAATGCGATCGGTCATAGGCTAAAAGAATAAAATTTCTTTTTTTCTGGCTTTTCGCGGATAGCGTTTAGCCACATACCAAATGGGGAATTCAAAGTTTTCTTTATTACAGAGAAAACAAAAGTTATATTTGAGTGCATGAAATGAAATAGGTAGGTACATTAATTTATTTGTACTATTTATTGAACACGATCTTTTTTGTATCGAAACTTTTTTAAGAACAAAACATAAACATTTTTTAACAATAAAAAAAACCCCTATAACTCACTTGTGAATAATAGCAATGAAAAAGTTACAGTTTGATTATAGGTGTCATTAAGTGCCTAATTGCGGTGAAATAAGAGCCATTTTATGAGCAAGTGTGTTGAAAAATATATAATGGTCATCTATGCAATGATTTCGCACAGCCTTCACAGGTCTTCTAAAGTTCTAACTAACTTCTTGTTAAAAATCGTATTGAAGATTGCAAAATATTCAGCGACTTTCGTTGCTGACTGTACCACTGCATTGCCAAATATTTAAAAGCGGTGGACTATAATTATATGAAAATAGGTGTAATGCTTTCTATATCACAATAACAGTATATTTGTCGTGAGTTACAAAAGTATTGCCCGTGCTGTACGCGGCGATCAGCTGAGTGCTGAGCGGCACGGCGCACGCGCTGCCGATCGTCTGTTACCTGACACTGGTATTGTGCAGGTTGGCAGACCTCACACGCCCGCCGTCAAAAAAATCTCTAAGTCATGCAGGTTTCCTCACGTTGTTTACCTTCAGCGTTTAAAGAGTGATTAATCTCATAATATAAATAGTGCATCTACTGTAATCTTATTCTCTCTGCGTCACCCTAAGGTTGTCTGGCAGAAAATGCCTAATGGCATTAAGACCGCCATTGTACCATCATTGTATTTATTTATATAATATATTTTTACTGATGGTACAATGGCGGTCTTAATGCCATTAGGCATTTTCTGCCAGACAACCTTAGGGTGACGCAGAGAGATCATTGTATTTATTTATATAATATATTTTTACTGATGGTACAATGGCGGTCTTAATGCCATTAGGCATTTTCTGCCAGACAACCTTAGGGTGACGCAGAGAGAATAAGATTACAGTAGATGCACTATTTATATTATGAGATTTTTGGTGACTAAATTTAGGTTATAAATACACAAATACAAAAAAAAAAACTACATTCTATATAATATATAACTAATAAATACTTAAAAATACATATATACCTACAAATATATAAAAAAAAATCCAGATAGGTCAACGTCGAGATGATGAAACAGCCAACGAACTATCCTGGAGGTATTTCCGTACCTTGTATTTAAAGGAAAACCGACTGTTTGCCATCCTGATTTCAGATGGAAGAGCATTCTATAACAAGATTGACTGGGCAAAGAAAGTAGAATGAACAAAGTCAGAGCGGTGAGATATTGAAGGAGACGATTATTAGTAGATCGCAAATATTTAGTATGATTCGCAAATAAATAAAATAATAATAATAAATTGAGAATTTAGATAAGAAGGGGAAGTCGAAGAGAAAAGTACAGAGAAAAGCGTAGTCAGTGCTCTCGAGTCTCTACGTTGCCGAATAGGCAACCATTTGAGCACAGAACGACACTCAGACACATGATCATATTTACGAAGGTTAAAGACGAATCGATTGCAGTTATTAAGAAGACGATCAAGTTTGTTGAGTAGGTCAGCATTCAGGTCAAAGTAGCACATCACCATAGTCGATTATAGAGAATTGGTGGAAGTAGATTTTTTAGGCGATATAGAGTCCGTGGCGATCCCATAACTTTCTGACTAACACTTGCCACTTGGTCTCGCCAGCTAAGGGTAGTGTCAAGATGCAAACCAAGATCTTTGACACTAGGACTGATAGGTATAACCAAGCCATCAAACATAACTGAATATACCATTATAATAACAATTGAGGTCTCAAGTAGCCAAGATGACGACACGCTAGTGGCTAAGACTGCCGCTTACCACCATCAAGTGACCCGTATTAACGTTGATCATATCATAACAATAAAACAAAGTTGAGGAAAGAATTTAAATATGTACCTAATAGTTGTAGACTTCATCTAACGTATAAATCTACAATTTCCAATAGAAAACCAGCCGTACAATAGCAATACGCAGAGAAGACCAGTCAGTATGGGAGCGAAGGGCACCATTCGCGCCATCCAACATCAATCGCCTGGTGCGGCAGGGCGTCAGGGTGATTGTGCAGCCCTCCAATCGTCGAGCTTACCCGATGCAGGTAAGGAGGCACGTTAGGAAGTTTACACACTCTCTATTGACTTCGCATCGATGCTTCTTCGATCACGGTCATAAGACGTATCAATTTCAATAAAATCGACCTGTAACAACGACGAAATCTTAAACGGAAATCTTCTTTATCTGTAAAGAATCTAGCACCTAAATACACATCGTTCCATATTCAAGAAATTAAATGGGCGGGATTAGTATTATTCTTTAATGCAGATTTTGTGCAGTTTATACTTATTTCTTCCAATAGAGGGCGTTTTTTAAGTCTGAGATCAGTGTGAGCTTGTGACCTTGTGAAACCATGTAGTTTTTGACCTACCTTATGAAATCTCTTCTTATTTAGTAACTAATCGTCTAATTTGCTCTCATATTGTATCAGACCATAAGGTCTACAAACTATGTATCAATTTTTTCAGTCATACATAAACGCTGGAGCTATAGTCCAAGAAGACATAAGCGAGGCAAGTGTCATATTCGGCGTGAAACAGACTCCCATCGACCTCCTGATACCGAACAAGACGTACTGCTTCTTCTCACACACCATCAAGGCTCAAGAGGCTAATATGCCAATGCTGGACGCCATTTTGAAAAAGGTGACATTTTTTACCACATTCTAGGGATTTGGAATACCTGATACTCACTAGTTAAATTATCTCTGATTTCTTACTTGCTAATGTCTTATTCTTTAATGATAATTAAACTACTGTGCAAAAAAAGATAATTCAAGGATTAAATTCTGAGAAAAAAAGCCTTATTCTAAGATTGAATTACAGTTCTCTGCGTATAAAAAGTCCTGGTACCTAGTTAATGTGACAAAAATATGTTTTTCATCAGAATATCCGATTGATAGACTACGAGAAACTCATGGACGGTGCCGGGAACCGCGTGGTGGCGTTTGGTAAATACGCGGGAGTGGCCGGCATGGTCAACATACTGCACGGAATCGGTCTGAGGCTACTTGCGCTAGGACATCATACACCCTTCATGGTAATGGATCTCCTTTATTAATAATTGCAACTTTTGTTCTCCCTCCAATATTTTATATTTAAGCGGCTCAATACTCAGAATTTGGCAAAACAGAACTTTTTACTTTTTAATATAATAATGAAAGGGACGACGACAGCAATAGTGAAATATTTTATCTTATTTTAATTGGTTGTGTGATCATAAAAATTATCTTGTTGAACGGGTGTGTTGTATTGCTTACTTTATCAGGTAGGTTTCTCAGTATAGTAACAAGATAATGTAATATATTGTATTTAATTCAAAACACTTTCGGTGGGGTCGATCATTTTGTAATTCATGAGAAATTCGGATAGTTAAAAAGAACAAGTTTCAATTGGGCACAAAATTATAAGTTAGATTCCCTTAATAATTCCCTTACTCTTATTAGACATTGGTGGGACTGAGTATGCTCAGTTGATATGAATTTTCCTTATGCAGCACATAGGACCGTCACACAACTACCGCAACTCCAGCATGGCACGGCAAGCGATTAGGGACGCTGGCTACGAAGTGGCGTTGGGCATGATGCCAAAGTCCTTAGGCCCTCTCACTTTTGTTTTCACTGGATCTGGAAATGTGTCGCAGGTGAGATTTTTTTGTTAAAAAACGACTGCAGGAAATATTTTATTTTCTTTACAACGTAGGTATAAACCCGGACTCGAGACAAATTAAAAAAAGGTTTATAATAAAACAAAAAGACACAGGGCGAAATTGAGTTGTATGTATTCTCCCTCTTTTTAATTCAGTCTGCCATTTCATCCGGGAAAATATTTACAATAAATTATTAATTAAATATACTACTTAATACTTGTACTTGCCAGTTTTCATTTAAGAATCTTAAGTAGTTACATGAGTGATAGTTTTATAATAAATAGCACCTAATTTTACTCTAGGGAAGTCAAGAAATATTTCAGGAGTTGCCTCACGAATATGTTCCTCCGGAGATGTTAAGGAAAGTAGCTGAACATGGAAGTAAGTTTTGATCGATACTAAGTATAATCAATACCGATTGTAATACCGATCTATTAAAATATCGATTGTATTTCATAAGGTCCAAACAAAATCTATGGCTGCGAAGTGCGCCGAAGACATCATCTGGAAAGGAAGAATGGAGGAGGTTACGATCCTGAGGAGTATGATGAGTTCCCTGAACGCTACATATCTACCTTTGCGCAGAAGGTTATATTTTTATTAAAAAATAAAGTTCTCCCGACGATTCTCTAAGATTATCTTCCGTAGAATGAGTGGCCCAAAGTGTATTTAGTACAAATGTACGAATACACTAACATCCGTATAAATATTTTATGGCTTACACAATTTCGGCACGGTGTTTACGCGGTTCATCATCTTATTCGTATGGGCCGTTCATCAAAAGTTGCTGTTTTAACCCCCGTGTTATTTGTTATTGAATGATATCTTATATGATCTTATATGAAAACATATCATAACATATTGCAATCTAATCTTATTAATTAGAAAAACAAGCAACCGATTGCAACTTTTATCGGTCATATCCATTCGGTTATACCCGTAACAGACGGGAGATACCTACAAGTAGTAGCAACGTAAGTTGTTAAACATTTTAATCGAAATATTAGTACCATTTTGATAAAGATCGATGTCGTCGCAAAGGTCGCAATAGATTGATTATCATGAAGCCGGTGCGCCAAAGTCAAAGTCAAACGTTTGTTTTTTTTTTTTCAATTAGACCATTAAGAAAGCACTTTTGGAAAGGCAAAACTAGTTGCACGGTTCACACTCGTTAAAAAAAAAAACATTACAATGTTAATCTTGGTTTACAATTTTTGTTATGAATATTTAATGAGAACAATTCTGTTTGATGTGTACCAATAAATTAATTCAGTATAATAAACAGAAAAAAAAAAGATTGCCATTGACAGTGAGAGCTGACCAGCCCCGACAGACTAGGTAGACTAGCTCTAGGTAGACTGCTGTCTGTTACTAACCAGACTTCAATAATAATTTTTAACTATTTTTTTGTATATTTTTGGCATTTTCCATGCTAAGATTTTAAAGTTATTTAGAAAAGGAAAAATTGGACCCGGGCAGGATTCGAACCTGCGTCTTCTGGTTAGGTACACCAGACGCTATGACCACTAAGCCACCGCGATACCTACCCGTCATGTCGAATTTTTCCTTCATATACTGAATTTACGTCTTTATGGTGACGTCAGTAACACCTATTGAAATGCAAGTTTTTTTGCTTTTCAACCGACACAACTTACTTTACAGTTAGTTCAATGTCGAACGATGCCACCTTACCTTGTAACTATCTTTTTGTATATTTTTGGCATTTTCCATGCTAAGATTTTAAAGTTATTTAGAAAAGGAAAAATTGGACCGCGGGCAAGATTCGAACCTGCGTCTTCTGGTTAGGTACACCAGACGCTATGACCACTAAGCCACCGCGATACCTACCCGTCATGTCGAGTTTTTCCTTCACATACTGAATTTACGTCTTTATGGTGACGTCAGTAACACCTATTGAAATGCAAGATATTTTGCTTTTCAACCGACACAACTTACTTTACAGTTAGTTCAATGTCGAACGATGCCACCTTTCCTTGTAACTATCTTTTTGTATATTTTTGGCATTTTCCATACTAAGATTTTAAAGTTATTTAGAAAAAGAAAAATTGGACCGCGGGCAGGATTCGAACCTTCGTCTTCTGGTTAGGTACACCATAATTATATGGTATTTATTCTGTAACTATAATATATTTAAAAAAAGCAGGAAATGATTATCATGTTGTTTTATGTATTTTTTAATTTTCTGAGATATTCATTTGGTGGACTTCCGGCTATCGTTTCTGAAGATAAAGCGCACATTTTGGCGTGTACCTTCAGAACCGATACAGTCAGTTTTCTTTTCCTAATAACTTTATAATGGCGACATCGAACCAGAGCTTCAGCATCTGTTGCTGCCGTCACACACTCCATGGCTTCCCAAGAGTGTTGGAGCACCAGCATTGCCTCACAGGTTATTAATAGTTCTTAGATAAATACATTTATGTAAGTACTTACAGTTAACTGGACGTCAGTTGAAAGTTGACGTTTTATCAACAAATATTTATATGAAAATACTATCACGACTTTAAAGGTTAATTTGAGCATCGAATAATATAAATGAGTTCATCATCATCAACCCATACCTGTGTTGTCTGAGTGCTGGGCTCGGGTCTCCCCTCAGATTGTAAGGGATTAGGTTAGGTAGGCAGACTTCATACATCGTCATTCCTTCCTTCCTTATATTCTATATCTTTATCCATAGATTTCCTTCACCGTGCGAGTAACATGAATTCGAAAAGTCCGAAGTGCGTGCCTTGGGATTCGAGATCATTGACTTGGCAGTCCAATGGTCATATCCCTAGGCTCACTGCTTAAATTAATTAATTAAAACATAGAAATAAAAAATATGACAGAAAAATTTAAAGGGAACCGTTTGGCATGATATGGGCATGTGATGAGGAGAGAGGAAACGCAATTTACTAAAAGAGTGATGAATATGAATGTGGAGGGATGGAGGGATAGAGGAAGGCCAAACAAAAGGTGGATGGAGTGTGTTAAAGCGGACATGATAGAAAAGAGAGTGACTGATGATGTGACGGCTGACAGAAATAAATGGACGAAAAGGACATACGGCGCCGACCCCAACTAATTGGGATAAGGGCAGGAAGATGATGATGATATAAATAAAATATATAATTATGTTTGGTTAGAGACAAACTATCGATTACGTAAACATTGTAGAAGTACACTGCAGATTCTAGACTAGACAGGCACAGAGAAAGATAAATGGATTGTACAAACTGAGTGGATATTTACTTAGCAGGTGATGTGGCTTGCAGTTGAGAATACCTAATGAATGGGAATTAAAATTTAATGATCGAATTTATGGAAACAAACTGCACCATAACTCTTTTTTAATTTATTTTCACGTAGAAATACTTTATCAACTTCAATAGGTACATAAACTAGATTTGACCGTTAGTTTAGACAGTTTCTATAAATTCCTTATTTTTATAATTTATGTTATAGTTACCCCAATTCCGTTTAGGGCACTGAAAGAGTGCTGATGTTATGTCATTTAATTTCTTTACAGAATGCTAGCTATCTGCGACATTTCTGCAGACCCCGGTGGCTCCATCGAGTTCATGAACGAGTGTACAACTATCGACACGCCTTTCTGTTTGTACGATGCGGATAGAAACAAGGATACAAAGAGGTTAGTGTATCTAAACAAACCTTATGAATTAAATATGAATATTTTATAGTTACTCAAATTTGCTGGCTGTTAAATTTTTTTGATGTTATTGAAGTGTTTGTGCGGGAGTTAAAGTTTAAACTGATTTTAACGGAGTCAACGGCAGTAAGAGATTGAGATATGAGATTGAGATTCACCATCAGAAAAGGTGTGCTGGTCTTAGTAGTCACATATCAGTCCAGTAGAATTCAGGAATTATTCCCATCTGTCAAAGTGTCAAATTCTTGCTCATCAGTTCAAGGAGAAAATATCTAACTCATTACATTAATTATAAATACAATATGTTTAATGTTCTGCCTCTTTCCTAAAAGTGTTTTAAGCGCTAGTGTGAGTTTAATGGTATTTTAAATATTTTATTCGATTTCCATCTGTTACAAAGATAATAAATATACTTGGGTCTTATTTATAAATATACTAGCGACCCGCCCCCACTTCGCTCGGGTGCAATGTACAGAGGCCAGCACATCAAGCTACCACAAACTGTCAAATTTCTTTGATAGATTTTCAACTTTAATGCAACGTTAAAAGGTTACCACAAACTGTCAAGTTTTCCCAATAGAAAATGAATTTTCTATTGCAAAACTTGACAGTTTTGGATAGCTTGACCTGCGCCAGCAGGTCAAGCTACTACTATTTTATCAGTACAGACCCCAGTCTGTACTAATAAAATACATGTATTATACATATAAACCTTCCTCTTCAATCACTCTAGCTATTAAAAAAAAACCGCATCAAAATCCGTTGCGTAGTTTTAAAGATTTAAGCATACATAGGGATATAGGAACAGAGAAAGCGACTTTGTTTTATACTGTTGAGTATGTGAAAATTAATTAATTTATAAAAAATATAATAAATACCAAAAGTTATTTCCCGTACCGGGAATCGAACCCGAGCCTCCTGGGTGAAAGCCAGGTATCCTAGCCACTAGACCATACGGGAGCATGCGTAATAATGACAATTTTTTCTTCAGCTTCAAGGGGCCCGGCGTGTTAGTGTGTTCTATAGATAACATGCCAACACAGCTGCCTCGGGAATCCACTGACTTCTTCGGTGACTTACTGTACCCGTATGCAGAGGATATCATGAAGTCTGATGCAACAAAACCTTTGGAGGAACACGATTTTTCACCTGTTGTTCAAGGAGTAAGTTTATTGATTAAGGCTAATAATCTAGAAAGATGAATTAATAAAAGTACCTAATATATTTAAAGACTACTGAAACGGTGAAGGACGAAGCGTTGAGGGGCGTAGCGGCGAGAAATATTATGTATATTTTGCAAGCAGTTTTACCATATTTTGTCACAGACTCACAGAAGTGTTTGTGATACGCTGTATCATTTATTAATATAATATCAACGGTAACGTGTATCTTATGATAAGGCAGAGCTACTGGAACTGGCAGCGATACTAGACGTAAATTGTACTATAGGTACATAGTACCTAACCTACTTATCATACTTACTTAATTATTATAAGTTACATTAGTTGAAAGCATTGTGAAGAGCCAGGTTTGATTAAATATAACAAACAAGTCTGTCAATGTCAAAAAACAAATTGTAAGTATGATTTACTCTATATCGACACTCGACCTTCTTGTAATTTATTAATTTTTAATCTCGCAGGCAATAATAACAAGCAACGGCAAATTGACACCAGCTTTCGAATATATCAACGAACTCAGAATGGCTAACACGTAAGTTTTTGTAGAATATTATTATAAAACTGCCTCAGTAGCCATTAGCCATTAGGTCATAAGAACTGCGGAATAAACTGTCGCCTGCAGTATTTCCGGACCAATATGACCTTCAAACCTTCAAGAAAAGAGCGTACTCCCTTTTAAAGGCCGGTAACGCGCTTGTGACTCCTCTGGTGATCATCAGGCAATCCGTCTGCTCGTTTGCCCCCTATCCCATAAAAAAAGAGCGACTGCTACCCTAGAAGTCTTGCAATTGATTCTCAGCTCGTGCAAAGTTTAAGTAATGGGTACTTCTGAATTCTCAGTACAGGTTGCATTTGCACCCGGTTAACTGACAATAAGCTTGCCCAATATAATTTAGTTCAGTAGTGCCTATTATTTAAAAAAAATGCATTTTAAGGAAGCTTAAGTTTACGCTTTGAATCGTCTCTATCAGCCTTAAATGATAAATGTTTTTAAAGTCGTAGGAAGAAGCAATAATTTTTAAATTCATATTACTTTTCGCAGTCGTTCCCGTCATAAGGTGGAAGGGAATGATCAACAGACCCCGATTCTGATTCTCGGCAGTGGACTGGTAGCAGCTCCTGTTGTGGAATACTTAGCTAGAGACAAGAATATTGCCGTTACAATAGGTTTGTAATAAAGGGATAAATTGTTTTATGAGCAGAATTACTGGATATTTTTTTGTTTAACTTCATTAAACAAAAGATTATTGGATGATGAAATTAAAACTACTTTTTACGAATTTAATCGCTTTATATTGATATTTCGGACTCTTTATAGCATTTCCGGGATTAATAATATCAATATAAAATCCGTAATAAGTAGTTTCAGAAATATACATTATTGGTAATTCCCTTGTATTCACTTATATGCTCATATCTGCGTCGTGAGATAAAAATTATTAAAAATCTGCATTTTTGCAACAATAGAAGAAATACTGGGATGTCCTTTATATATCAATGGTTACACAATTCGAGCAATATAAGGTACCTCAATAGCGTTAGGAGTGGCCGGGCCAATACCAATAAGTGTAACACAGTTTCCTCAGGACCGCCGCAGTCACATTGAACAAGGTTAGGTAAGTTAACTCTGAACGGGGATTTGTACATGTTGGTTCTGCATCTTCCAGTCGGGGAACAGGCTATAGCTACTTATGTATATTAATGATTCTATTGCCTCACATTCATCAATCGATGCCTTGCTATCCTACTATATGTGAAAGTTTGTGAGGATGGATGGATGGATGTTTGTTACTCTTTCACGCTAAAACTACTGAACGGATTTTGTTGAAACTTTACAGTATAATTATTTGTACATCAGAATAACATATAGTCTATAATTAATAACGGTTTTGAGTTAATTAGCCAAATTACAACGATAATTAAAAGTAACTTTTCCACGCGGATGAATTGGCGGGCAAAAGCTAGTCTACAATTTTTTTTAAATGTATCCATGGAACGATCCACAAGAACCCTGTAGCTAATGTGAGTGCGTTCAATTGGGCAGTCGATTGCCCCGTCTAATTTAGCTACATATTTTCATTGATGCATCAAATGACAATAGCCTATTCTGTTACAGCATCAGCAGTAAAAGAGGAGGCGGACGCTTTAGCCGAGCGCTACGGAGTGTCTTCTGAGTATTTGGACGCTAAAAATGAGTCAGCTCTTCGATCCCTCGCAGCCCGAGCTCGTGTGGTAGTATCGCTACTGCCGTATGATCTTCACGGAGACGTGGCGAAGGCTTGCCTGAGTACTGGAGCGCACATGGTCACCGCGTCATACGTGAGGCCTGAAGTGCAGGAGTTGCATCAGGCGTAAGTTAAAACTACACTTGCTAAACTTTGCAGATTAAAATTGGACCCTCAGTATTAACGGTTTAATCGGACGTATACGACAGCAGCCGAAATTCTAACGTTGTGTAATGATGTGACATGAACATTTTACGTGTCGTTTTTTTGTCCGTGTTATCTAAATATCGTAAACGCCTAGGCATTTGAAAATCATGTCTTATTTAAATGGATGGTTTTAGGGAAAAGCAAACACAACAGATAACATTTGGTCGAATTGTTGCTGGCCATGCCAGCCCCCACAGCTAAGATTAAGAATATTAGGGAAAAGCAGGGAAAGCCATTCTAGCTAAACCAACTAAATAGCTAATGGCTGATATGAATGAATATGAATACAAAACATATTTATAATTTATTTCAGAGCAAAGGATGCTGGTATTACATTTCTAAATGAGGTTGGTTTGGATCCTGGCATTGACCACCTGCTTGCTCTTGAATGTATTCACGACATACAGAACCATGGCGGAAGAATCGATTCATTTGTTTCATATTGTGGAGGTAAGGATCGCAGTTGTCATGATTGGTCAGCATTATGGGTGGCCTACGGAATAGCGACTAAATTACTTTTGATTTTTGTAACACCATGAATTGTACAAGTTTTATACCGAAAAAGATCCTACTTATATTTATAGCAGCCTAAGACTTACCAGTAGGTACCTAGAATAGTCTCACGTAGCTAGAATATTTCACGGTCATTGACTTGACCCTAATTTGCTGTTTTACAGGTTTACCAGCTCCAGAGTTCAGTGACAATGCACTTAGGTATAAGTTCTCATGGAATCCTCGTGGAGTGCTACTAAATACGATATCAGCTGCCAAGTATCTTAGTAAAGGACAGGTAAGGCCCCTTCTCTGTTCTATCATGTTTAACGATCCAGAAGAGAGTACCTTCTGTAACAGTTGTGATTATTTCCCAGATCGTAGAAGTATTAAGTGGAGGAGAGTTGATGTCAGTGGCTCGTGATCTGAATTTCTTGCCTGGCTTCGCTTTCGAGGGTTTCCCTAACCGAGATAGCACGATATACTCCTCGCTTTATGGTATCGAAGATGCCCATACCATGTTCAGAGGAACTATTAGATACAAAGGTACGTATGACGTACGTTTTACCAGCTGCTTATTGGGATTTATGGGAATTTTATGACCAATGAGGACATGCTTTATTGCCTCTTCTATATTTACGTATAGTTAACAAAAGAGTTTGGTATACAGGTAGCGAACGAAATCTGCATCTTTTCACAGATTGTGATTTAAATAATTACCCGTCAAAGGGTTTGATGTGTAGCAGCTTACAATACCTGCGTTTTGACACATATTGCGTGATATATAATTATACAATCTTTAAAAAAACACGATGTTTAATTTTATTAGCTGCCTGTATACTTAACTCTTTTTTCGACCGTACTTAGTGGTTCTAAAATAATAATTTGATTAAGAATTTACAAAAATTCTTGGCGTTGATTTTAATATCGCATTTCTGAACAGGTTTCGCAGAAAATATGATAGCAATGCAATTGTTTGGTTTGGTGGACCCCAGTCCGCATCCGTCCTTGCATCCTGATGGACCTAGGATCACATGGGTAACTAGCACAATATTAAATATTTTATTATAGAACTTGCCAAGATGCTACCATTATTTACGACTACTTTCAGCAATCTGAGTGGAAGCTCAACAGCAAAAAAATATTTAACTAACTATTATTATGATTATTTTTATAACAAACTGCTAACTCCTCGTAGGTAATTGCTAGTATAACTGGATCAATCTCCAAAACGAGCGTATTCGTATGATCGCTCTGGTGCTTTTCAGATATTGATATTTAATGGTAATTATGTATCACATTAAAAATAATGATATTCAAATAGTACATTTTTACTATTGGCCTTCAATTTACACAAACAGTTACGGAAATATTTAAAATCAAAATTTTTCGCAACCAGAGCAATCATAATCGGTGCCAGAGCGATCATAAATGGTGAAATCAGTGAAACAAAAAAATTAATATTGATAAAATATTATTTATTTAGCTGTTTTCAGTCATATTCAGTGTACGTGTAACGAGATTATAATTATGTAAGAGAAATATATTATTTTAGAAAAAGGTCAAGGCATATTATCAGTCATACAAATATTATAAAAAATACGGAATATTTTATATAAAATAATTGCTAAAATAACAAATTAACATAACTATAAAAATCAACTTTTGCCTTATATTTTATCTTTCTTAATAAGCCTCTTCATGGAGAGGTTTTTTTTGTAACTGACGATATTTTATGTTTAGGGAATATATCTAGACTTTTTTGAGACGTATGTGATATGTTGCAAATTGAGCTTTGTACTATCAGGACAGATGCTGGAGGAAGCACTACCAATGCATGTTGCAAGGCTCATCCGTTCGTTCAGTATCTTGCGATAGCCGCTGAGATCTTGCTATTCTTCTTAGTCTACTAACCGGTGACGCGGGTGAATCACAATAAGACAAATTTTCGTATTCTTTAAAGGTCTCTGGAAGACAGGAACTTGTCTGAGAATGAACTTTTGGTAACTCTCTCTTGACTTTACAAGCCATTGTGCGTATAGATCTGGATCATTTTTTATCTTGGCCATTGTACGACGCTCAGCCAATTTCTTCCTAAGACGATTTTCTTCAATATATAATTTATTTCGAGGCATGATTTCAATCTGCAATCAATAGTTGCCATTAAATTTTAGAGAAGAGAGGGTTACAGTTGTGGTTAGCTAAACGCCAATATAATAATATCATCAAGGTAAAATATGTCAAAATCTGTTTATGGGTTTAGGTTAAGTACCCAAAAAAACCCAGGAAAGGTTATAAATTAAAGGTTATATGCATAGTTCTTCGTTAGTCATTGTTACAGGCCAGTACTACTACTTAAAATAGACTTATAACGTACAATTAATGCAAAATATCATCGCTCTGGTCTTTTTGGACAGAGCAATCACAGCCATAGCGATCAGAAAAAGTCACAAAATCATAAATATAGCCGAATTTAAAAGCAGTAGAAAGTTGTGATTACGTCTCATAAAAAACATCATAACGATCACTTAATTCACATAACAAATACATTCACAAGCTTACTATTTAATTTAAATAACGTGCCATAGCAATTATAAAATTCGAGAACCAAATCCAGAGCAATCATAAACTTACCTTCGTAATGTAGGAGCGCGGGGACGTGGCACAAAGGTATCCTTCTCGGCGGTTAGACCACTACTGGCGTTACCCCGAGGGAGAGGAATAGAGTGTCTATAATGCGTAACTAGGGATGAGCGCGATGTTTTACCTCAGCGCAGAGCGATGAGATAAAATGCCCGGTCACAATTTTAAATTCAAATTGTGGCAAAAGTATTGTTAGTATAACTAAAAATATTTTATTACTATGAAGATTAACTATTTGTTATGTAATCTAAATAAGTTGTTTTATGTGAACCTTCTCATTAAAAAAGTTAAAAAATATTTTTTCATTCAATCGGGAGTTGGGTCAACCCAGAGCGATCAGGATTTTAGGGTTTAAGATTTTTTTTAAAGCATTTAAAATAAACTTATTCATACTATTAGCCTTGTATCACGTAGATTAGACACGGAACTGTATATAAAAAAATATTTTTAAAACGTTTTTCGATTTTGAAATGGGTTTATCCAGCCCGACACGAAAAAAAATGCCCCTGGAGATCGACCCAACTACAGTTTCTTTAACCCTTTTAACAAACAAAGAAAACTTTACAAACGATAGACATAGATAACTATGACTCAGTCAGACTAAAAAAAAAAGTCGTATAAATATAAAATATGTAAATTATACGTTTTTCTATATAACTATATATATAGAATAACTTTATATATAATTCTATATACAAAAAAATTATAGAAAAACGTAGATATAATTTACATAACAATTCTTTCTTCAGCGTCAATTTGCCTGTGAACTCCTTGGGCTCATGGATTCATCGATCTTCTACGAGAACTTGAGGACTAGGTTATCAGAGCGCATCGGACCCTCAGGCGCGCAGTCACTGGAGTCTCTCGGCCTACTAGATGACGTAGAGATCGTCAAGTGCGGGACGCCGCTTGACACTGTCAGCCACTACCTTAGCAAGCGGTTACAATTACGTAAGTAGAAATTTTGATTTTGTATTGTCTGAACGGTGAAGGAAAACATCGTGAGGAAACCTGCATACCTTAGAGATTTTTCTCGACGGTTTGTGAAGTCTGCCAACCCGCACTAGGCCAGCGTGGTGGACTATAGCCTAATCCCTCTCAATATGATAGGAGACCCGTGCCCAGCAGTGGGACAGTATATGGGTTGATGATGATGATGATAATTGTCTGTCGTTGTAATGATCTATTTAATTATTTTTTTAAGTTTATTCCCTTTAGATAGTAAAACATTTAAAAATATAAAAAATAGAGGCCCACCGGTATCGGGAACAGAGTCCAAATTACAAGGTCAGGGCTCTAGAGAGAGGAACCTCCTAACAATACGAGCCGTGCCCAGCAGTAGGTACTGCTTTCTGGATCAGGCCCTAGATAAATTTTATTTATTATTAAGGCACGTCAATAACATAAACACAAACATTTAAAATTTATTTAACATCGTGATATAAGTTCCACCAAAAAAAGTTTTTTATAATAATAATAATAATATGTATGTTCGAGGCGTAAGGCAGATGCCGTTTTCCTCCGGCAGTAGAGGTTATCAGTCCACCAAACCCCCACATCCATAATCCCAGTAATTTATAGTTCCATATTCTACAATAGTCCTGCACCCGCCCGGGATACTCCATGACTGTACTTTTATAGTGCAGGTATGGAGTAACCTGGGTTGGTGCCCCATCCAATATTTAGATAAAAGCTCTCCAAAGGGCCTCTACGCGTTGGACCTGTGTCCCCGCGCAAGCCTGCCAAAGGTCCGGATGTCTTCCTCACGGGAGATATGCCGAGATATCCAAAAAGGAGATACAAATAATCATATTAAACTTACTTACAGAAAAAGACGAGACAGATCTTGTGGTACTCCGGCATGAGCTCGGAGTGACGTGGAGCGACGGCAAGCGCGAGCGACGAGAAGTCACCATGACAGTGCGAGGAGACCCCGCCAAACACACCGCTATGGCGTGGACCGTAGGCCTGCCCACTGGAATTGCCGCCAAAATGGTACTAGACGGTAAGTGTATAGCCATACCATACTAGTCAAGACCGTTTGTGGAGAGTTACCTCAGTGAGTGTAATGCTTTGTAGAAAAAACTGGGATCCTCTTTGTTCTTTCGCCCCGCCCACGTTCACTCCCACAATTCATGAACGCAATATGAAATTTTCGCTAAACATAGGCCTTTACGCGGCAGTAAGACAGGAATGAAAATGAATTGACAAAGAAGTACTATATTGTTACTTAATAGCCGGAAATTTACTAATTTACAAAATATAAGTAACTAAGCATTGTATAGAAAGGTTAAATTTTCAAATGCAGCTTGATTAATTTGCAAGACCGTCTAAGTAGTTATGAACTAAATAGTTCGTATACCTAGGGACAGCAAACTATGCACTGCGGTAATGTCCCTTTAAAAGCCTTTGGGAGACTATTTAGTTAATCTCCCAAAGACTGTATTTCTGCACTGTAGAAAAAAGAAAATAGAGATTGCAATATTAATTTTATTTTCAGGTGAAATTCAAGAGCGTGGCGTGGTACTGCCATTCGCTCCTGTAGTTTACAAATCACTGTTGTCGCGACTCAGAGCCGACGGTATCCACGCTAAGGAGACCACCACGCCTCTCAACTGAACCACACTACCATAAAATTAATAGACAAAGAAGTACTGTATTTTTACTTAGTAGACGGAAATTTACTGGAGTTTATACAATGAGTACGTCTATTTGTGCGAGAAGTACCGAAATGTGTTCATTCAAGTCCTGTATTGCCACGAATTATTGTAAATAATGTCTGTAGGTATAATTTTAAGCTTAGAAATCTTTACCAAGTAAGACTATGTAGTGTTTGAGCTATTGTACTAAAATATTCTGTTATAAATTGTGTTGTAAGTACGTTGCTGAGAATGTGACAGCATTGTGAGAGCATTTTATGATCTTAATAAAAACAAAATAATCATTTGTTTTTCATTTATTGATGCAAGCTGAAAACTAACAAGCGTTATTAACCTCAAACTTGACGACTCTATGAGTAACACGGACGCCTTTATCTAATGAAAAAGTAACGTTATAAACGTTTTTGATTTCAGCAAGACACCGCTGAAAATGAAAATACTATTGTCCAGTAATGTCATCTGGAAAAAAAAGGTGTGACATGATTGTCATTCTTATATCATTTTTTTGCTAACCTAAAATGTTTTATCAAATGACTTGATTCTGCTATTTTGAGTTATTTTTTACGGTTATTTTTATAAATTTATTGAGCTAAATCTCGATTGTGTCGTGACACGTCCACTTTGCACTTAAGGTTTTTTTAATGCGTGACTATTTAAAAATGATGACTTTGCGTTAAAGTCACACTGAAATGGAAAACGACCCGAATAACACAGTAAGTACTGACGTAGTAGAATCCGGGAGACACAGCAAGCTCGCCTGCAGGCGTAAGCGCGGGAATCGACCAAATCTATGGAAAATTATGAAGAGATGCCCTAATTTTCTGATTCGCATAGCTTCGTTTCTTCCTACTCGTATCTAAGTAATTTAAGTAATAATACAACCTGTTTATGATTTCTCGAACCTTCACACGAATTCGGGACTTTAGGCTACAAGATCTATTAGCAATGCGCAAAATTATAACTAGCCTACGCGGCGAAATCGCTCTCTTGTATCCAAGGAAATATGCTGACATATTTTCTTTACCAAATCTTTAGAAATACGCAAATAAATATGAAAACTAAACCTCACGCAAGAAATCGCACCGATTAGCCATAATTGAGTTGCTGATTAAGAAGGGTATTTTCGATTTGCTAAACTGCCTTGAAACTATTAGTCTACCTGCTCCCTATAGGCAAATAAAATAGAATTTTCAACTCAGATACCTCTAATAGGAGTGTACAAGAACGATCGAAATGCAAATCTATAATGTAATTACTATTTAGTTGACCGTGAGAGTTGTTTCCATTACCTACTAGAGACGCTAACGTCTATCGTTCACTAAACTCCTTAGGCTGAGGCGATGTGTTGCCTTTGCTTTTCCAATTCCGCGGTGATACCTGTGGAGAGACGACCCTAACTTGGTTCTTGGTTGTGGCAATTAGACGGCGGGTCGCGAGACTGGACGGTGCATGTCGGTGGCGGCGATGCAGGCGCTGCACCGACTGCGCGAGTGCCGGCTGCTCTGCGACGCGATAGTGCGCGCGGACGACGGCACCGCCTTTCCCGTGCACCGAGCCATACTCTCAGCCTGCAGCCCATACTTCCTGTACGAACATTTATGTAGTCTTATTTATTTGAGTTCCAAAAAGTAGCGGGATGTCATATTATAGCAACATCAACTGCTCTTTCTGAATGGTCGGCCAACGACACTAAATAACACATGGACTGACAAAATGTAGTAAACAGAACCTTCAAAAATCAACCAGATATTGACACGATAAAATAGCAGGTCCAGTAGTAAATTGTGATTCATTTCGACGATTTTTTATTTTGTCATTCACCCACTGCTTAAACTAGGAGCTACAAAATTTTGCATGGAATCATCTATCAGGCCCTAACTATAAATAAGGTACTTACTTAATATTTAAACGAGCGAATATAAATACTGAATATGACTAAGTGGGTGAAAGACTGTGAGGATCAGATTTATAACAGCCAGTGTTTGCCAGGGCACTATTTACAACAACACTGCACTCTCGTGAACAAAGCGACGTGTTGATATCGGGCGTGCGCTCCGAGATCCTGTTGCTATTGATCGAGTATGCGTACCTGCGCCGCATCGAGGTCACCGACACCAACGTGCACGAACTGCTCATGACTGCCGACTACCTCGCCTTCCTCGGCGTGCTGCAGCTGTGCTGCGACCACCTGAGAGCCTCTCTAAACCCAAAAAACTGTCTCGGTATCATGATGTTTGCGAGGTTAGTATTAATAAACAGTAGATAATAGCGTTTTGGAGAGATAATGAAATGCAAACTCAAAGGCATGCAGACTTTTCGAAATCATATTACTTATGCACATTAATGTAGATCACCCTTTAACGGTGAAGGAAAACGTCGTGAGGAAACCTGCATGCCTGAGAGAATTTATCGACGTTCCGTCGGGCTGCTAACCCGCACTAGGCCAGTTTGGTAGATTATATCTGTAGAAATTACTTAGTAGCTTATCCTACACTGAGCTGCCTAGCTTCTATTCAATTTCAATTCTATTCAATAAGATTTTTAATTATGTCTTTATTGTCTATATCCAAACAAAAGAAATATCTGATAACTAACAAAAACGAACGAAAATAAAGTAAACACAAACTGTTACGAATGGCGTCTGGTTACCCGACTTAGGTGTAATATCGATTAATATATTTTGCAGCGCTTCTTCGCAGTACTACTTATCAGTTTTTTCAGAGTTATCAAAAGTCTACTACGTGGAAAAATGTTTTGAATATCTGTCTTTTTAGGTTCTTCTTAGTAGGCACATTGCAATTCTTTATGACATCATTATAAATTTTAATATAATTAATAGTTCGCAAGCTTAAGAATTAATAATTACCATTTAATATTAAACAAAGTAGTTAAATATACTAGTATATACAAATCAAAGTGATTTTAAATGATTAAATAATTTATTTTGGTTACGTTTTATTTCGAAACGAGAAATGGCCCTGTAAAAGAACTTTTTTTATGATTTGTTTACCTTTAGTTATGTACATAACCAAATGGAGTATAGGTATTCTTAAATAATTTTGATAAATTTGTGCAGAGCTTTTTAGTATTTTTGTCTATAAATAGATACTAAGTACATTAGTTATAATAAGTCTTATCACCGATAAACTCTATTAAAAAAGCATATTTTTTCTTGTGTCCATTTTTTCTAATTGCAATGTTTGAACTTTGGTCCTTTGATCTTGCTGGCTATATTTCAGGCGCGTGTTTTGCTACAAGCTCGAGGCGGACGCTAGACGCTATCTGTTGCGTTATTTCGTGACCGTTGCGACTCAAAGTGATGAATTCCTACACCTGCCTCTCGAGGAACTCAATTCTATTATACTGGAGGACGAACTGAATGTGAAGAGTGAAGAAGTAGTCTGGGAAGCGGTGCTCCGCTGGGTTAACTACGACCCTGACAGTCGCTGGCAGCATACCGTCAAACTGATGGGAAGCATACGACTCGGACTCCTTGATACACAAGTAATGATTAGTTTCAATTGTTTGGTAATATAGAAAGGAGTATGTAAGCAAAATCTAAATACAGGGCGTGATTAAAACTTCTGATTCAACCACTGATGTGGATGTCAGGCTTCCTTAAAATAAAATACTTAACGACTACACTACTACAGCTACTTACTAAGAACTACACAAACGTATTTTCCTCTATTGCATTTGTGACATTTCAATCACAATTTTCTAATATCTATTGGTTTGTTTCCTAGTTTTTCTTAGAGAACGTAAAGGACCATCCATACGTTACCGGCAATGAAGGTTCTCGGCCCATTATTATTGAAACCTTGAAGTTCCTGTATGACTTGGAGATGATTGCTCAGAGAGACGGTGAAGTCGCAACGCCGGAGATTGCCCGGCCTAGAGTTCCGCACGAAGTAACGCTATTCTTCCTTAATATTTTCATAACCTAATTTAGTCGAGTAGTTATTCTATTTTTTTTTAATAATGTTCCTCCACACTGAAATCTCCTGTATAGTGGGTGCGTTTAGAAACGCAAATTTTTACATACACGAACACCCAGACCCGGAACAACTACCTGTAAGTCATGCAAATAGATTTGTTCCGTTTGGGGATCGAACCTCAACCCGTGGAGCAGTAGCCGATTGCTCAGCCGCTGCGCAAACGTGTCCTGTTGAAGGCTGTGCATCACTAAATTTGGTCCTAAGAACCGGAACCTAGGAAGCTTGTGAAAATTATGATTCTTGCTATAAACATTTCCTGTATGTCAATAATACAGAACTAAATAACAGGTTATGTTTCCTGTATTTTTTTTTTTCTGAGAATAAAAAGCTACTTTCAAGCCTTGGAGTGGTGTTTAAGGACTCCGTTTTACTGTTTAGTCTATAGAACCAGTAATGTTGACCGTCACACTAATTTTATTACTTTTTTAAAAGAACTAATTGCCTTATTTGCTCTGTACTCAGGTACTTTTCGCAATAGGAGGATGGAGCGGTGGTTCACCAACAGCTTTCATTGAAACGTATGATACGAGAGCTGATCGCTGGATAAAGGTTGTTACATAGAAACTAATTTTGAACATAAAATGATTAAGTACTTTAAATATGATGTAAATAAATTAATATGAATATTAAGTTAGGGATACGCCTGTAGTCATAATATTAACATGAAATTTGCGTTATTCTCATTCTCCGTTATCATATGTATTGCGCAGGTAGAGGAAGTAGACCCTGCAGGTCCTCGAGCTTACCACGGCACCGCAGTTCTGGGATATTGCATTTACGTGATCGGTGGCTTCGATGGCATGGACTACTTCAACTCGTGTCGCTGTTTTGACGCCGTTTCCAAGTCTTGGCGTGAGGTAACACTAACTTATGATTCACACTGTCCAATTAAGTTTTGTTATAGTGTCGGGATCGAACAGTCAAACATGAAAGTGTTCGGAGAGCATCAAGAGTTGAGTGCATCAAAAGACTCTCCTGCTCGCTGACTCCTGTTATTACAGCATTAACTATATAGCATTGGCACAAGCTTTATGCAGCAATAATTATAACATGCTAAATTATTTCGTTTCCGTGCTATAATTCACTTTTATTCATAACCTTCATTCTTTGGCGCATCGCATCAGTGTACTTTAAGGGCACTTTTTATACAATTATACCCTTATCTTTGGATAAAAGTAGACTGTCTATCATCATCATCATCCACAGCCTGAATCTACCCACTGCTGAGTATAGGCCTCCCTTGGCTTATGTCATCTTTTTCGATCCTGTGCTAATCTTATCCATTTGTGACCAATAAATTTCTGAAAGTCATCGACCAATCTTGCTACCGGCCGCGACACTCCTTCTGGCTGTCATTGGTCTCCAATCTGTTATTGTGCGACTCCATCTACTATCACCACTTTTAGCCATGTGTCCCACCCAACTCCACTTGAGTCCCATTATCCGGTCTCCCACATCATGTACTCTTGACCGACGCGACGCCGGATATCGACCTTTGGAACTCGATCTTGTAATTAGATTCCGAGCATGATACGCTCCATGGCTCTCTGTGCAACTCTCATTTCAACCACAGCCTCCGTAAGTAAGCGTCCATGTCTCGGAACGGAATACATGTCATGGTGGGTAAAACACATTGATTGTAGAGATGGGTCTTCAAGCATTGTGGAACCTCTTTTGCTAACTGCAGAGGATAAATTCTATACTGAACCAATTTTTATTATTCTATCTTGTCATCATATGAATTCCGTTGACTCATGGTGATTCTTCTGCAGGTACAAAAGAAAGAAGTTTATTGACTAACAACTTTATTTACAGAAAGAAGGACCTCCTCTTTTAACCCTTTAAGCACCAGACCTACATCATCCTAACTCGAATCCTAATATGCAGGTGGCACCAATGAATGCACGACGTTGCTACGTGTCAGTGGCAGTCCTGGGAGAGACAATTTACGCGATGGGCGGGTACGATGGCCATCATCGACAGAATACCGCGGAGCGGTTCAACCACCGCACCAACCAGTGGTCACTCGTCGCGCCCATGAACGCGCAGCGCTCAGACGCAAGCGCTGCTGCGCTGGACAGTGAGTGTGCTTGTTATTGTTTCATAAACTTAGTAGCATACAACATGTATAATAATAAATGTATGCTACGCTACTAGCGTAGCACGCTTAAATGAACAAATTTAAATAAATAAATAAAAAAAATGCTGTTGACTGAATAACTACAGTCTTTTAATTTGGTTTACATACATAAATTGTATTTTTATTTAAGCAATTTGGAAGGCCATTATGCTGCCATTAGTTTTCTATCGATCTATTATAAGTATAACTATGTTTATTATCTATGACTACCGTATTAACTTGAAAATGGTTAAGTACAACTTGTTGAATGTAAAATAAGTGCTATTGCGAATGGTTTTAAGCAACAATTAATAATCTCATGTCATCTCTTTCGTTCAGTACACAATACAGATTATAGTTCTTTGAGAGAGATAGATAGCACGATGTCGGTAGTTGTTGCATGATACCATTCTGTGTAAGGGCATGCGTCATAATTATGTAGGAGTACAATATTCGTTAAAATCCAATTACCATATTACATAAATTGGATAACCATGCCTTAATTAATCTGAACTTTGTTTCTTTTTAGATAAGATATACATAACGGGTGGTTTCAATGGTCAGGAGTGCATGAACAGCGTGGAAGTGTACGACCCCGACACCAACCAATGGACGAATCTCGCGCCTATGCGCTCGCGCCGCTCCGGCGTTTCTTGCATCGCTTACCACAACAAGGTATTTAGGTATTATTGCTTAAAATGTAATTGCCCGCATTTACCGATAAATAAAAAAATTGATAAAACTTGCATATTTTCACGAAAATCAGCTGAAATATAATATAAATTGTAAAATAAAAGGACAGTCTTCAAACACATACAGATGAATGAATGCTTGGTAAAGCATTCATTCTGTTGTATAAAGTATTTATTGTTTTGGGTTCTCCCAAATATCCAGTCACAGACAATTTTCATATAAAGAACCTTTATTACTGTTAAAACCTTATCGTTTCAGGATCTGACACTTTTATCACAGGTCAAACTATCAACATTAAATTCGAACATATTTATCTCTTTGCAAAGTCCAGTATTGTGTAGAAAATCAACACCGGTTATATCTAGTTTATTCGCAATATTGGAATAGGCCTCTACTAGGTCCCTCTGAAGGGAACTAATGTAGGGTAGACAGCACACAGCCGGTCACGATTTCTATGGCCGTGGCTTTGGGGCAAGGGAAGGCGAGTGCGGTTTTTAGTCGGTACAGCATGAGATGTCCTCAGGTGGGAGACGACGCTGACTGTAAAACAACGGCTGATAGTAAGTATATTTATTAAAATAAACTGACTGAAACTGCTAGTAAAATAAAAGTTGAATACAAAGTCCTTTATTCAAAAGAGACTGGGTAACAAGCGGACTAGCCGAATACTTTTTGAATGTAAATTTTACATTTTAGACAGCCAAAGTGCTTTACTAGAAAGAAGAGGTTAACAGTATAGTCCCTCGTGAGGGAAAGTAAAAAAAGCAAATACAAAATAACTTAACTATAATCCTTTTTGTTTCCAGATCTACGTTATCGGTGGTTTCAACGGTATTTCTCGAATGTGTAGCGGAGAGGTATACGACCCCGCTGCCAACACGTGGGCGCCTGTGCCTGATATGTATAACCCTCGCAGCAACTTCGCCATAGAGGTCATCGACGACATGATCTTCGCGATCGGAGGGTTCAACGGAGTCACCACCATATACCACGTGGAATGCTATGACGAGAGGACCAATGAGTGGTAAGTACGGGCGGTTGTAACACATTTGAGGTATATCCAGGGACTCAAAATAATATCGGTGCGTTTTAATGAGGTTGTTCACACACGTCCGACCTCCGTGTCCGGGCCGGCGACAGATTTTTTCTGTTCTGTTGGCGACCCTGATAGAACTTAAAATATGCTTAGTTTATTTATTAGAATGATACTTATTATTCATTGAAGCAAATGTTTAACTGGATCGCTATCATCGTGTATAATTCTGTTGATGTAATCTGAAGCAGCATAATTTCCTACTATTATCTACTCGTGGTAGAATGATTTTGTGAGTGGTACACTCACAAAATCATCAGCAATCAAAGTAAACTTTATTTTTGCTAGGTATTACTGCTACATTAATGGGAGCGCGCTTTCGAAATGCAGTTATTCGGGTTTCTAGTTTTATTTTGCGTACATCTAGGTATGTACGCAAAACAAAACTTGAAACTCTTGGTACTCATAATGTAAGAATATCTCCCGAATAATTTAAGATTTCTACTGGTCTATCTGAATTTCCTCATCGCAAATCTTTAATAGGCATGAACTTTAATAAGACATTAATTACAGTAGGTATATAAATATCCATTTAGTCACGTTAAGTATTTAAACTACCCACAGTATATATTTACTTCTGTTTTCTGATACCTATACTAACTAATTTATAGTATACTTATAATATATATATGTATATATATACTTATAATAATAACAACACGTGGAATGTGCTAGATAAAATGATCTGTCATGTTATCATATTACCAACAACGCTCAGAGGCTTGTTCAGATTATGTTAGCAGTCACATTAATGATATTAGAATTAGGTAGGTATATAAGTTTGCTTCGGTGTTTCTTCTCAGAGGCCGTGTGCTAGTAATAGGAGAGCTGGCAGCAAAAAAAAAAGAAAAATGTAGGGGTTGATTTAGCCCCGCTACTCACCAGCCAGGTCTGCAGCTCCGTGTTGGGGTATAATAGGAGAGGTATGGGACAAGTTTTCAGCTTGCCTCAAATACCGATCCATAAATTGGTGACAGTTCTCGGACTATAGGAAATACCGGCGCCATCTAAAACTAATAGGGAAACATAAATATTTACTTGTAAAAAATTTTTTAAAGAACTTGTTAGATACAGAAGTAAATATAATTTATCTTTTAGGCTTCGCACGGGTGCCATGTACTAATAACACATAGGTATGTATCGTGTAAACCTTCCGGAAGAAAATAAATGATAGTGATAAACGTATCAAAATTTTACGGATTTTGATACGTATTTCACTATCATGGTTTAAAAGAAGCAAGCGTAGGAATAGAAAGACAAATACGCGAACAGTGACTTTGTTTCATACAAAGAGTATAACATCATTGTATCACTTTTTTATTACTCAGGGGTGCTTCACAATGTTGTATTGTCAATTCAATTAATACATATACCATGAATAATAGGTAAGCTATAAAACATACACTAAAAAACTTAATTACTTACATTGGTTTACTCTTAGATACGGAGATTGTTCGGCTGGTCCTGTTTACGGACATGACAATCTAATTCTACATGATATATTGCAGGCGCATCATCTATTACGCATTCAAATTTATTTACTAATATACTTAAAACTTATCATAATTATAAGTAACGTGTTGGTTCTTCAGTACAAATAAGTACAAAAGTAAAAATAAGTTGGACTTGGAGAGTAAGTTCGGCCACGGGTTAGTTAGATTCGGCTTACAATAAGCTCTCGTTGATTAGGTATGTAATTAGGTTTAAATGTGTCTTTTCAGTTGTTCATTAACTCCTACGAGTGACAATACATAAAGATGATCTCTGACCAACCTTACGCAGATAGCTTCGCTTTTAATCTGCCGACTGGCTAATCTATATAAAAAATCACAACATATACCTACTAAATTATTGTGCTGTTCTATTTTTTGTATGTATTTTTATTGCGGTTTTGGTATCACTGCAACCGTAGTTGGTCTATTGTGATCTCCACTGATTGAGTTCACCACTAAAAGCTGCGGCTATTATGAACTTAAAGAGTTGCTTAGAGGTGAGCTCTTTTATTTCATCTGGGCATAAGGTTTCTCTAGATGAGCACTGCGCTTGTGTATTAGCAATCCGCTTTCCCTTATAAGGTAAAGTAGCGTTTCATCAACCTCCCTAAAACACTGGCAGCCAGTACTGTCTTTACCATAAGGGCACGCGGGGCTCGTGCTCAGGGCTCCCATCGTCACGGGGCCCCCGATCGACCATATTTATTTATTCGTTATGCACAAAATAGTGTACAAAGGCGGGCTTAATGCCATTAGGCATTTTCTACCGGACAACCTTTGGGTTATGCAGAGACGATCAAAGCCTAACTTATAGCCTGGTATTTTTTGTTAATTTTTGGCAAATCTGTGTTTAATTTATATAATTACAGTTAAAAAATATAGTTGGTCAAATTGATAACAGGATAAGTAATGAAGATAAATAGTAGCTTAGCGAATTTTAATTGAAAACCAAAACAATTTTGGAGTTTGACTGAATCAATGATGGAATTGAAGATTTTTTGTAGCTTCTGAACAAAAGGGGCTCCTCCTATCTTCAGGAGTTCTGAAGTAATTCCATCTTCACTGGGAGCTTTTCCATTCTTTAGCTGTCTCAGAGCAAACAGATTCTCGTCGTGGCTTATATCTGGCAGTTCGTCGGTTTATTGGCTCTAGAATCGCAGTTGTCCAGTTGCGGACGTGGAACATGGGGGGCATAAAATCGGCCATAAAAATCTTCAATCTCGACAAAAATCTCCGGCTTTAACAAGACGGTCCTGCCATCCTGTGGTAGTGAGCTTCGTCAGGTGGCTCCTTCCAAGCTGCTGAGTGAATACTTTGGACCTCGCTTTCGCTCTATCGCTTATAGAAAGAGATATCCTTAAAAAAAATAGGTGATTTGGCACATCAGAAATCCCGAAAGAAATCGCTGTCGTAATTGTGATCAATTCAAACCACCAAAATATCTTATTGATAACATAATATTTGATTTGTACCAATTACCTAACCATAATAAATATAAGATAAGCAGAATATTTTTTGTCATTAATTTTTTTTACTTTCCTACGGGGCACCAAATTCTTGTGTGCCCTAGGGCCCCAGCATAGCTTAAGAAGGTCCTGCTGGCAGCAGGTACGCGTGTCGCTCAGTTGAACATGTGCTTGTTTAAGCAGCAGTGTCTTGTTAAGGCTCTCGTCACAATGCGCAAAGTTGCTACTCAGTGCTAGGATAAGGCATGTGTTACTCAACACAAAGAAGAAAATAAGCAATTGATAATTAGGGTAACATAAATGCGATAAAACAATACGTGTACAGATTTTATCGTGTCAAATTTATTTCCTGATTTTTCCTTTACAGCATTCAAGGTCACATGAGTAGCCGTAAAAGTTTTATTATCTTATATTTCTTACAGTTATTTAAGTCAATTAAATCCAAAAAAGTTTTCACCCAAATTTCTTTAAAACTGTCCGATTAAGATCACCCTATGATGAAATTGCCGCTGCTCATGTTCGTCATCGCAAATTAATGAGGGATCAGCATGTGGGTTATCTATGTACAGTAAATCGTGATGGCTGCGTGAACATGTTATTCTATTTCACGGTACTGTATAAATATATAGAGTATTTTATAAAACATAGATACCTACCCGACAATTTTTGCTGGATTTTAAGACAAAATTTACAACTAACAAAAGACATTCGCCAATTTGGTGCATTGATGTAGGCCATTGAACCTGTAATTAAAGATTTTCGAATTTTAAATAACAAGTTTTGAGTAACATCTTTGATCTTATTAATGCGATTCATTTCACGCAATTGGTCCATTTATTTTCATAGATCATTCAATATGATCACAAAATTTGTACTAGAGTTCGTCTAGGATTTTTCTTTGTCATCAAAGGTACTTATTTCGTTCTTATTCTTAACTAAATGATCATAAAAAATCATAACCTCAATTTTGCTGGAGATCACATTTGATATAGGTAATAATCTAAGGGAGATTATTGTACCGGTGGAAAATGTGGATGCCAACCTCTAAAGTTATCAGTGCGTTTATAGTGATCGTAATAAGTCATGTGGCCTCACACAATTTACCTTTTAATTGTACGTCTCAAATATTGTTATGACAACATATTTTAAGTTTATTTAAAAGCATATTATAAAATAACAGGTGTACTAAAGTATACCCACATTTGGACGGTCTGTTTTAGGTTCCATGTAATAGGGGCGAGTCTAATATTGCCATTAACAATTCAGAAAATTAGCAAACCTCACCAATACTTTTCTTGACCTGCGACTCGAACCCAGGACTGTAGCAGTCAGGTGCGTAGCAGTCACGCTTACGACCACTGTGCTAATAACGCAGGTAAAGGGATATTATGTAGAAAATTTAAAAAAAACTGTGGTGATAAAATTAGCCACAGACATAAAATTCCGGTTAAATCCAAACGGATATTTTGATAAGACGTATCGGTATCATTTTTAATATAATTTAAGAAATGTGTACCTACCCACTTTGTATATATTATATATTCGCTTTTATATAAATTCGTATTTGCTTCTTTTCACACAGTTGTCCTACATTTCTTAGATTTTTTTAATTATCCTCTCGCAGGTCTGCTGGACGATGTTTCTTTATAAATAAGCAGTACCTTTGTACTAAATAGTCCTAAGCTGGCTACTTTTTACTTTCTAAGTGTGTACATAAATTAATAAATACATAAAATAATAATAAATAAATAATACAGTATACAAACATTAGTAAATAAGTACTTTCATCTGGATACACGACAAGTAATACCGCGCTCGATGTATCCATACCATTGGACGATTTGAAATACTGGATACAAAATGACTGATTTCAAAATCACGAAATAATTAAAATAATTATCATCAAACAAATTTTAATCGCGTATTGAGGTGCTCAGAGTTCAGCAAAATACATGATATCCATTATTATCCGCATTACATATAAAAGCTCCCATTATAAAAGTTTCAGAGAATGTCGAACACATCCCGTAGTCGTATCTTAGTCATATGGCAAAGGAATAAAAGTCCTTCTCCTTAGCGGGTATCGATTGAGGTTCTGGACCAAAAAAGTTATTGTGTATTAATAAGTATGATTTCCTAGGTATGAAGCAACAGACATGAACATCTACCGGTCGGCGCTGTCTGCGTGCGTGATCATGGGCCTGCCCAACGTGTATGACTATATCCACAAACACCGCGAGCGACTCATGGAGGAAAAGCGCCAGAAGATCCTGCTCTCGGAGACCGCGCGGCATGGACAGCACCGCACGGCGTTACCTGATGTTAGAATTCACACCATTATTTTAAGATAAAACATAGGCGGGGCAAATAAACCCGCAAAACTAATTTTGATTTTTAGGGTCCCTCCGCATTATCACGTAAGAACAGCGCATCACAATCAGACGGACGTACAGAATAACTAGTACCAACTACGCCACAGGCAGTGTAACACCGCGTAGGCACCTCGTAGGCGTCGCGTAGTCACATCGTAGGCTGGCGTAGGCACCTCGTAGGTATCGCGTAGGCACTGCGTAGGCGCCGCGTAGGTCTCGCGTAGACCGCTTGATACGTTAGGCGCCCTCTGTGTAGATATCGCATGGTAGATACTTAAGTATCATCATCATCAACCCATATACTGTCCCACTGCTGGGCACGGGTCTCCTCTCATATTGAGAGGGATTAGGCTGTAGGGGCTTATACTTAAGTATAAGATTCGTTTTTTTTAAATAATATATAAGACAACGAATATTCAAAGAGGAGTCGACTACATCATAATTATTTATTTATATGGAAGTATGTTAAAACATCTGAAGCTATATGAGTATGCTAAGCTGTGTGTCTTTAGTTTTCTATACTAATTAGCTTATCACCTAAATAATAAAATTGTTTATTTATAGATAAATATAATCATTAGACCGTTTCATCATACGAGTCAAGTAAAAAATTGCGATAAGCTAATAGGTCAATGGTCAGTAAAATAATAGCAAAGTCATTACCATAAAGGTTTAAACTAGGATTTAGCCCCGACCGTGCCTGGACAGCACTGCGTTCATTGTTATTGTGAATGTGTTGTGCTATCAGTAACCTTTATTATTGCATAGGTATTTTAACAATAAAAAAACAAGTCGCACTTATTTTTCCACGCCTTGGTCGAAAGAATTAGTCATATAGTTAGGTATATCTATATAATATGCTATAAATAAACCGTGTTTATTTTATCTAATTATTTTATAATATCAAGGTGTCCTACATGACCTAAATTCGATACAACATGTCTGTTATGAAAACAAGATTTTTTGGGGCTCGTCAAGTTTAACAGCAAGTTCCACTTATCTCAAAAGAGATTTCGTTTTTTTTTATTTTTGTGGAAGAGCAAACAATTCCAGGCGCTAATTCTTTATGATAAATTCGCAATTACATTACATTTTCCCATGGATAAATGATCATGAATCATGATTTCAGTAAGGGATTGCAAAATTGTTAGAGAATGTCAAAGTCAGCCGATATACCAATGCCCACTTTTTATGAAGCCAGGCGGCACGAAAACTAACTACTAGACTTTTAAGAATTGCCCAAAATAAAAGAATGTCAATACCTATCGTCCACAAACTGCTAGTGTCAATAGTATTTTGCAATACATGAATACTCCGCAATATTCTAAACAATCTATGGATCAATTAAGCTTAAAGCCAAAAATAATTCCTTAATCCCACTGTAAAGTATTCTTGGTCGGTGGCAACCCACCGACACGACGTTTTTCCGTCTTGGATATTCAAATTGTTCTTTGCAGAGTAACCGGCCATGGTTGGTGCAGGTCCATCTGATGGAAGACAACGATGACATGCTGGAGCAGCTCGGGCTGATGGAGAACCAGGCTGTCAACAACGACGCGCCGGCGCCTCCCCCGCCACCGCCGCCCCCACTCCCGCCGCAGCCCATGGAGCAGGACTAGTGCACTCCAAGGTTACATATTCATTGCTAAAGTAACCCCTTACCAAATTTCTCGTATAACCTCTATGTAGTCACACGTAATTTATTTTTAACTAGTTTTCCGCCCGCGGCTTCGCCCGCGTCGAGTTCGGTTATATCGCGTTTCCAAGAGAACTCTTCAAAAGTCCGAGATAAAAACTATCCTATGTTCTTTCTCAAGGTCAACTCTATCTCTGTACCAAATTTCATTAAAATCAGTTCAGTGATTTAGACGTGAAAGCGTAACAGACAGACAGACAGAGTTACTTTCGCATTTATAATATTAGTAGGGACGGGTTCTCTAGTCCGGTACAAAATGACGTATGTATAATTGTACCTTTAAGGTAACTAGCATTCTGTCATTTTACTTAGTTTATAATACTGACAGTCAGTATAAGTATATTTTGTTTATCAACAAACCATATACGTAATACCAGGATGCTATATACCCTATACGCGTTATATCTAATTGCGTTAGGTAGATAACTATACTAGACACTAAATATACCTACGGTTCACGACTGTGGGTGATGCTGTTTTGCATTTTTTTGTAGTATCGAACTATCATCGTTACTACTCGTACTCTAAAAAAAATCACTTATACTTCGTGAAAGATTATCGTTTTCGATTGGTACAGACCAATTTAAATAATAGAAGCTAGTTTTTTAGTATTATTAGTATGTGTATATTGTACAAGCGGGCAAAGTACATCTGATAACAAAGTACTTGTGACAAAAATATTATACAATCTCTGTAATTGTAATTTGCGATTCATTACTAAATTATATTATATTACTTACGTTAGATACGCAATAATCATAACACAATTTAATTCTTACAGGTTTCACTGAAACTTTTCTGTTATTCGAAAAGCCTAACCAACTAATAGTAAACTACCTAATCAATAAGATGAAGAAATAAAGTCTTAGGAAAAAGTATAGTGAAGTTAATTTTATGTAAAATTATTATGTAACCGTCCTTTATTTTTAAAAATATTTACATTTATTATAGCAATTTTGGCATATTTATAATGTTGTGATATTTTCATAATGTGAATCATTCCTGTATTTTTGGAATATTTTTGAAAATTGTATCAAATTTTTCAGACAAGTATATGATACTTAATAAGAAAGAATAACTGGTATTTTTATTTCTTTTAAATATGTCGTAATTAAGTATACGTCCTAACTAAATAGCCTTTAAAATACTACAGCCAAGAAGAACTCACGTTTTGCAATGGATTCAATTTTTTTTTTCGTATTTTTCATAGCAGGCGTAGCTATTTCGTAGTTGAGTCTGTGTGTAATCCTTTACTTCTTTGAATTGATGTTTTAACAAGACCAATTTATCTTTGTTTGTAATTTCCCATTCTATATAGTTTTTCTTTTTATGTAGCATCTTTTGTATCCACTGCAGGGGACACAAAAGAGGCTACATTCTATATAGTTACTTAAGATAATATAATAGTGATACCAGGATACAGATAAAACTCAGTAAGGATACAGGATTGTATTACAAAACAAATATAAATAAACAATTTTTATCTTAGTCTCCTGCAAGTCATGTACAAAAAAGTTTTTGTAAGTTAAATAAAACTCTATTCAAACCTTCGTTATGTATCATATTGTCGGTCGTTGTTCTCGCACACCGCTTCACTGATGGCGCTAGCCTGCGCTAAAGATTTAACACCAGAGTCGGCAGCCATGCGCTGCCACACGCGATCCGTCCACGCCACCGCCGTGAAACACGCACCGTTACTGATGAAAGCTCGCAGAGTGACCGCACCCAACCCGCGACCCATGCACCGCCATCCATCCGTCCGAACAGACTGCACGAAACAGTCCCAAGCACCCGTATACCTTCCCACCATGTCACCTTGTATCCTCGATTTTACCACATCAATAGGATATAATATCACCCACGACAAAGCTCCTGCCAGACCTCCTGCCATAAACACTTTCATCACAGATTGGTCCCCTCGAGTCATTGCCTCGTATGAGGTGAAGTAAATCGCGAACGCAGGGCTGTCGCGAGCCATTGTCACACAAAGTCCACGGAAAAGCGCTTTGAAACCTCCGGTACGTATGATGTGGCGGGCTCCGGCCCATGCCCCCGACGGCATGCCATCTCCGGGCTTTGACAACTGCTGTCGTGTCTTGACTAATTCCACAGGAGCACACGCGAAGCTTTGGAGCATACCTGCGGAGGCGCCTGCCGTCGCGTGCGTGCTTAGAGAATTTGGATTGGGCAAAGCTCGTCTTGTGTTTCCATATGCACCAAAAACAATAGCGTTTACTGCCGCTATACCGCCCAAGGGAGCACCTACTCCACGGTACGCAGTTGACAGCGTTCCTCCTTTCAAAAGAGCCTTTGTACATTGCAGCGCACTACCTCTGCCCGACTGTATATGCACTTTCAAAGTATCTAAAGGATGACCAGCAATGATTCCCGCACAACCTGAAAACACACAAATAGGTCAGCTTTGAATAATCTAACCTAGGGTTAGTCTAAATCAATCAATTTGTTGTATATTTATTACTATCTTACCCCCTATACATCCAGCTACGAAATCTAGCGCCATTTTTGTAAGCGTACAAAATTTCTTTAACTAGATGTGCCTGCAAGGAAAATGAAATAACTGTTAACCGTATACTTAATTAGTGTTTTACAAAAAAAAAGTAGTTAATGCTGTACCTACGCAATTAAAAAAATATGCGACATGATTACTTTATATAAACATAAAATCATAATTTACATGAATCTTCGGCGGGGTCTGTACGATGAATAGCAACTCTATAGATTATATTATATCGGCCTATCGGTAATCACTTATTTACATAAACTTTAGGGTGACCTTCAGTAAGTTCAACATCTGAAAACGGTTGTCTTACCTCCGGTGTTCAAATTAAGTAGTCGTAATGAGAATTCACGTTGTCTCCACTTGAGGTAACGCCAATGAACATATTGGTAGAGACTAGAACAGCGGTGAATCGTCCTCCGGCGATCCAGCCTCTTCGGGGAGTAGCTTAAGTATGCGATGTGCAGGCGCCGCGCTCGCGATCCCGCCTCCTGCACACTCGCTAGCGATACTTCTACACGCATTATCTTCTACTTTGGGTCACTCTTATCACAGGGGTCAATATACGTCTTTGAAACAAAATAATTACACATACGCCAATAATTTATGCAGCAAATTTTTCCATTTAGTTATGATTATGACACCTATAATATTTAATTAATTCATTGAATACAATGATTGCATATGTTATAACAAACTGACTGGATAATCTAAATTTAACATCACAGGGAACATAATATATCTCGCTCTATTTGCACAAATAATAACAGTAATTGTTTATGAGCATAATACTCAAGCAGGACAAAGAAGAAGGATGATAATGAAGACTCAGTTGCGGAAGTTACGTTCAGATAGTACAGTACGTTTATATTTGCCTGGTATACTCTTTTAAATGTACTCATTCCGCCTCTACCTCAATCTTCTATTTTGCAACCCCCTGCCGGTGAGTGCTGTTCAAGTTACGGTGCAACTAAAGCCTGTATTATTGTACTATTATTATCCACTCCATAGACTCATTTGAATATATTTTATGGACCTTCCTTCTGTGGATATTAGGTAAAGGATGGGTTTTGAGATTCTATCATATAAGTTGGGTTAGATACTAATTAAAATGTACAACAAATCATAATAAAACTCACGAGCTAGTTTGAGATCACAATAGGAGTACAGAACATACCTATACCTATAGATATGTATTTATATTATGTAACAGCAATATGCGCACACAGGCACTCATTCATAAATAAATAATTATCTTCTAGAATAGGGGAGACCTTTCACCCCCGAATAGATGTTGTTGACCGCGATGAATAACAACGCCCATTATTATCAACTGTGAAATTGTATATGAACCTACTTACTTCACAGTTTTCATTTGTATTTACATAATTATCGTGAGTGTATTGAACATCCAATACCACAGCAAGTTCGTTGCCTTCCTTCTACCCGCCCTTTTTAACCCGCTGAATACCCGCTGCTTAGGCATAGCGACAGTGTCGGAAACCAGCATACATTTGTGCATGTTTCCTGCAAGATCTAAACCATCATCGTAGCCTCTTCTCAGGTAACTTAGTTCTATTATGAACTTATTGGTCTCTGTCACGGAGTACCTACGTAGAAGAACAGAAGCGTCTGTGCTCAGATTCACACACTTGTTGATTAAACTACAAAACGAAAGTTAAACCTCCCAGGTATACCTATATTTTTCAACTTACAGAGATAAATTCAAGCAAGTGCAACGAACAATAATATTTAGTCTATCTAGACAGATGTATAAACAGAACGACGGCGCCTCATAATAATCTAGCTAGCATCGCACCACGCCCATATTTCCACAAAATTGATAAGCTGCTTACTGCTGCCTACAGTTTTATATTTAAAACTGTAGGCTTTTGCAACAGTATTTGAAAAAAAGTAGGTACCTACCTAATGATTTAATTAACTTATTTATTGTTTATAAATAGGTAGGTACTATTTTTTTGGCACGTCTTGGAATATGACAGAGTAGTCGAATCCTGTACAAGTAACCTACCGACTGCTACCGACTAAAACCAAACGATTTTTCGTCTCACCACTTCAACAGCTAACCTACCTATCTATTTATGTTGGAATATATTATCTCCCAACATAAATAAGTAATAACTTTCTAAGAATACTAACATTCCAGTAATTAGATTGGCTAATTAATACTTATAATAATTAGACAAACATGTTCTTTTGTGCAATAATATACGTTATAAGATAAACAGTTAAAGTTACAGGATATGTAGTAACATAAATCCTGTAACTTTAACTCTTTGATGAGACTGAAAATAATCTGTACAACGATAATAAATAACCAATGTAGCTATGTTGAAAAATCGGATTTAGAAAATGATTCTGCTATCTGCTCAAGCCAGGATGTAAACATAACTAGAGGAGATTAAAAAATAAAAATATTGAAAAATGCTTGATCCTTTAATTTTCCAACCTGCTAGGCTTGAATTTCATACATTTTAATACCATAACCGTGACCCCCAGTTCAAAACTATTATTTACGTTATATAAATTATATATTTCATAAGGGCAGCCATGGATAAGTCTCGACCTAGTTAACTTTTTAGGAAAAAATAAGACAACCAATTACGAGCATTTTATGGTGTATCTTCAGCACAATCAAAATTTAGATATTGGAACCAACTAAAATGTAGTATATCCTATCAGATAAAAACAAACGATCAGGAATATTGAAAACGGTACACATACTAAAAAATTACAAGCAGTTTTGCAAGCAGAATTTTTTGAAGTTGGTTAAGTTTATCAATTATATAAAAATTGAGTCCTAGTTTATCGAGTTGCTCACTTGCCACCCGTGCTTTAAAGGTGCCATCAATTATTTCAGCAGAGTTGCTCACTTGCCACCCGTGCTATATAGGTGCCATCAATTATTTCAGCAGACTTTTGGCTAAACTATACCTACATAAGGATAATGTTGAACAGAATGATGTCAATCATATAACCATTTACCGTTGTTCAAGTGATTTCAGAAATGAAAACACCAGTCGCTTTTAAATGGATTCTTTTTCCCGTTTCGACTTTCTAATACTAGACTAATTAATTATTAGTAATTTATATAGATTTTCAGATAAAAAGGAATAAAATTGTGGTGTGAAAAATAATGTGGTTTATGTTTAGATAGTGTAGGTACCCTTAGGTAAAACCATCGGACAAATTGAAAATTTTGGAAAATGAAGTGTCCAGCTAAGAATAGTTCCAGAACCTACCAGAATAGCGCTAGTGTGGATAGAGGGTGTGAAAAAATTACCCACTGGCTACAGTAGCGTCACTGTAATTTAATATCTTGTCAAAAACACAGATTATTAATTTGTTATCCATAATTTTAGAGAGTAGAGCTTGAGCCTCTACCTTCCATAACTAGCAAGTAATATTTTTTTAGGTCACTATGTTTTTTTACTTTTATGACAATGACGTTGACACTACTATTGACGGAATAAGGCAACTGGCAAATGTCAATAATTTATTTGGGCCTTGGCACAAAGCTTGCAAATGTCAAACAAAATACTAGTGATGTTGATTATCGATCTTTTTCATTATCGATTAATAGATTGTGAGTCAAAAGCGTAAATCGATTATTCCATTCATAATCGATTATCTAATGAGTTTTGTAAGTACATTCAAAATAAGCCGATATTACGAAATTATATAATCAATGTTGTATTATGAAAAAATACCAAAACTATAACAACATTAGACAAATAGCAAGCAACATTAACTAGAAATATTTCCTCCATCACTTTCAAGTTTCACTAAGTAATGCTTGCTATTCTCAATAATCTATCCGTCCACCAACATTATGAAAATTAATTGAAACTTACACGTTTACCTACCTACTTAGCGGATATCTTTAAACAAAAGGTAAAGGTCTTCACAATGTGCTGACCATCTGTGTGGATGTAAACACGATGTAACAAGATAAAAAATGTTTGTGAAAGACAGAAATTTTTGTGTCCATGGCGGCCGACTCCGGTCGCAATATCTGCATGGGATTTCTAGGAATTTGTTACAAATGATTCATTAAAAACAGTCGCTACACCCGAACTCGGCGTTACATTCAAAGTCGCTATAACCACATGAATTTTGTACTAAAGTATGCTTTAAATTCAAGGGACTTAGATTTAACGTCGCTATAGCTAAATGGTCGCTACAACCAAATGAAATCCACTGTATGTTGAAATAAAACCTTTACGCCGTCCACCCGTGACCATGGACGCTTTAAAACGTCGGGATTAATAATATCAATATAACCCGATAAAATCCGTAAAAAGTAGTTTTATTTCAATGTATAATATTCGCGTAAATGTTAGAAATCAAAACCTAAATATGTTTTTAATTATTTCATACTAGCTGTGTCCCGCAAGTGGCACAGCTAGTATAGAATAGAACCTAGACTAGTGCGTTTAAACATGGCTGGCATGGCATAGGCTGATCTTCGGCAATGCTAAGCGGGGTTAGTAATTGTATTTCCGCAAAGTTTTATTGTCTTTTTACCCAACTTGCACAGCACTTGAGACGAATCGCCACAATTTGAAAAATAGTTCCAAACAAATCAACACCCTTTAGTATACTTCATTTATTTTTATTGCTAATATATGTATAATCTAAAAATTCTAACATACGAACTATGAACAACACAAGTTAAATATAAAACATTCGTTATATCTTGCAGTGACAATGACATTATGACGGTAACATTATAACAGTTAATACTTCGCTGCTCGTTAGGAAACACCACAAGTCACAATGTAACACATTGGTTGCAAAACTTTGCAGTAAATAATATCACTATATACTAATACTGGCGTCGTATTGTGCAAAAAGAGACTTGGCTATTAATAAACACCTCTTATAATATATTTATTGCTTAGTATAATCTGCTGTAGTTAGTAAATAGTATAAAAAATAAATTTCTGATCTTAGTAATTTTGACGAGTATTTATTACAATCGATTACGTATACGTAATCGATTTCATACGTCCACCAATCAATTATGGTGGTTTATTTAGATATTCCATTATCAACATCACTACAAAATATGTTAATTTTGTTTGCATTTTTGCGAAAAAATAATAAAATAATCGAAATCTGTTATGGTCTTACAGGCCGCCAAATTGTATATTAAACAAACAGTATGATTACTAATTTACTAATATATTAGCCAATAATATAAACATAGTCCAATATAGTTGTTAAGTATCTTTAAAAAATCTCTGGCTACCTAAAATGGATGAGGAAATTATATTAGAAGATATGACGAAAAAAGAAGAGGTGAAAAGAGAAGATTACATTGAATTAGAAATACCATACAACTTGTATCAATATCTGAATTCAGAACAATGCAATGTACAGAGCATGTGCCGAATATGTCTTGCAACAGAAAATGAGTTTCTGTACCCCATAGTGGCTACCAAAGAAAACAATATTCTAGCTCATATGTTTACGGCATTAACGAATATTCAAGTAAGTTTGGGAACATCTCATATACATAATCAAACTAATCTTGTCAATGTTTCAATTTAAAAAATTTGATACATATTTAAGCATACTTTAAATCTATTAAGCTGACTGGGACAAAGCTGAAGTAATCAGGTCAACTTGATTTGGTTAATGCTCCTACCTGATTAGCTGAGTTTTTATTAGGCGAAGGCAGAGTGCAAGTCGGCTATATAGATTTCAGCCTTAATGTTAATTCTGTTTCAAAATAATCATTGATGACAATTTACAATATTACTGCATAATACGATAATAATATTATGTAAAATCTATTATCATTCAACATTTTTGTAGGTATTTTATTCAGTTCATAATAACTTATATTAAATCATAACAATAGAAATCCTTGTGTAAAATGGCTGTTAAGTTTTTGTATTTGTTCAAATTTTATAAAATATTACTACTACTACTAATTGAACTGAATATAATTTTACCCTCTATGTCCATCCAGCTATTATCAGAGGATGGGTTACCCTCAAGTATATGTGAGACGTGTCAGACTCAAGTTGTGCAGTGCTATGAGTTCAAGATCAAGTGTGAGAAGTCAGACTGCATGCTCAAGTCAATACTGAATGGGGAATTCATTGCCAAAGAGGAACTACCTGATCATAGCATGTTAGTATTTGTACTATGTTATCCAGCCTATCCGAATTTTAACAGGCCTATTAAAAAAACATTGCTTATTGTGCTAATATATTATTGTGGTTTATGCATAAATCAATGGTCCCACTGCATTTCACATCTGTATTTTAATTAACCCGATTTGTGTGATGACATTGATGCCAATTCAAAATAAGAACCTCTTGTGACCTAAATGTTGTCTCTAAATTTCAGGACCGTGAAAAACGGAAATACAGAGAATAATAATTTTATTGAAAATGATAGTATTAATGAGAGCCTACAGTTAAATGAAAATACTGAAGATAGAGATGAAACTGAAATACTGGAAGGTATTTAACTTTTATGTTCTGAATTCTTATTGTGACCTGGCGGGTGGGACTAATGGTGGCTTAGTGGGTCATAGCATCTGGTGTGTTGAACCAGAAGACGCAAATTTGATCCTACCTGCAGTTGAAGTTTTGATTCGCTAAAATAACTTTTAATATTTAATTTATAACTAAAATAAAATATATTGAGATTTAACATATACCCCTTTAATATGAAAATGTGTGCAACCAAATTATATTAATCATTACTGAAACTTTATTGAATTTTGTGTTAAGTGTGGTCAATATATATGCAGTTGAACATAAAATTCTGTCTCCAAAAAAGCAATTTCCGAAATTTACATTGCTATAAACATTAACCAAAAATTTTCTTCCACAGATGTGCAATATTTAGAAGATCTCAATGATAATGATATCACTAGCAACAGTAATAATAACCTTTGTATAGTACAAAAAACAGGCAGAAAGAAAAAGTAAATATATTCTTTTTACATTTTTATTATAATACATAGATACATTGACTATTAAAATATTCAATCTTCTTTTCAGAAAAAAGATAAAGGATACTGAAGAAGGTCAGTTAGTTGTATAATGGTTTGTATTTAGGTACATTTGTAAAATTTCTTATCATTCCAAAGGTGTTAGAACAGAAGTGAAGATACAAAATATTATACCATATTCAATAATAAAATTATTCCATACAGTTTTTAAGTATAAGTTAAGGCTACAAAAGGTACATTTTAATGAGAATAATATTTATAACAATAAATTTAAAAGGTTATGAATTGTTTTTATTTTTCAATGTTTTAGTATCTAAAAGCCAGCTAGAAACTCCTAAAAAGAAACATGGAAAGAAGGGTGGCAAGAAAGAAACTTCATTTTCCTGCAACATTTGTTCTAAGGTACCTACAATTCTAAAAAAAGTTTCATAATATAATTAATAAAATTGTAGTCCACCCATAGGACAGAACCAGTTTGATACTAAGCCATGCAGTCTCCTCGCATTAGCAAACAATTACATTTAAAAAAAGTTACTTCTTCAGGGTTTTTAAGGCTCTATGGGGCGGATACCTACTTGGCCATAGGTTGATCTGGCCAAACAAAGATTTTTTGTCTGTAATTATTATTTGACATGTTAAATTAAAAAGCTGAAATTGCGGCTTCCTTTATACACCGTGTTTTTTTTGTCGTCGTAAAGCCGAAAGGAAATAATTTCTACTAGTTATGGGACTAACTCTGAAATCTTGAGAAAAGAGCTGGTTCTTAGAAAAAACTTCAGGTCTCTCGATAAAATGCAGGATGTAGGTACTTAGCTGTTTTTTTTTGCACTTCATGGTTGATCACATACAAGAAATTGTTGATCATGATGAGTAGAAGTAAGTATATCCTTTCGGCTGTAAGACGACAAAAAAAAACACGATGTATATAAAATAGCCTGGAGTGTTCTTTGATTCAAGTTACATGAGACACATGCAATAATCCTTTGCTTACGAATGCTCAGCTTATAGGCTATTTCCTCGATTAACAGTAGTGCAGAGTCTGCACAATTTCTGGAATGAATATTTTATCTTTATCTTTTCAGATATTCCAAAATGCAAAATCATTTCATGCACATGTAAAGAGCAAACATCCTACTGAAAAGTGTCCCTACGCTTGCACACAATGCACAGATTCATTCAATTCTGAGCATGATCTCAAAGTACATGCGTCTTTACATACCAAAGGGAATACTTGGAAGTGCAACCAATGTCTAAAGGAATTCAATGGTAAGTTCATCAGTTATTTTTTTGTTAAATTACTACATTGGATCTGTAAATCTAATATATAAAATTCTCGTGTCACAGTTTTCGTTGCCATACTCCTCCGAAACGGCTTGACCGATTTTGATGAAATTTTTTGTGCTTATCGGGGAGGTCTGAGAATAGGCCAACATCTATTTTTCATACCCCTAAATTTTTTTTTATGGCAAAACAACGTTTGCGGGGTCAGCTAGTTACTAAAAACCCCTTCCCTTTTAGTAGCTTGTTAACAATGTTTCAGAACGGGAGTTTTCAGATGGTTGATAAATCATTATTTGCATGTCAAAGCCTTGATATCTTTTATTTTATAGTACATATCGTTCATGGACCGTGACGCTCTTCCGACTAAAAAAACGATAGTTTCGGCTCCAATAAAAACAATTACGGTATTAATATATTGTATAATAATAAATATATTAGTGCAGTGGTCCAACAATCGGGGACTGTGCTAGGGGTCACAGTTTCGAAACAAATATTTTTCGGCTCTATTTAAAACGCACTCATGATACAGGAGAAAATCCTAGTAGGGGGCAACGTATCATTAAAAAAATAGTTTACTACTCTCTATTTCTATTCAATACACATCATAGTGTTAAGCCATCTATAGGCGTTAAGACTAAACTATAGGAGTGAGACGAGGAGAGTATATACTGGAATATTTTTTTGGAATAGGTTTTTAGCTGGACGCGTAAAGAGTTATTCCGTGCTCACCACATAAACGCGTCTTAAGTATTTAGGCGTACGGCGACTTTGCGACTCACAAGCTCGGTCAGTCTGTTCTGGTGACATTCGTCGGCACTCGGAGACGTTCGGTTCGACACTCGATATTTGCGAGTCGATATATTTGTTTTGCGTTTCTAAACCTAATGTCCATACTGTTAGAATCACTATTACTTTGGTAAACCTTCTAAATACGCCAGCTTTTGTGGTGGTACGTATATATCAAATACGTACTTAACAAAATTTTTTTTATTTCCATGTTTCTATTAATATCATATTTATAAAATAAGCTGACAGTCCTAAGCCTGTAAAGTATGAAGGGAAGTTTTCAATAAGATTTAATTTAAAGTATTTTAAAATGAAAAAAGGTACGAACTAGTTCACGTATCTAGTCTAATAGACGTTAATAATCCATAAATTGCAAATACTCCATTACTCGATCTCGATGTTACGAGGACACGCTAGTTTTGGAAACGTCATTAAACTTGAGACGCCTAAATACTCGTAGACCTAGTTTTTGGAATAAGTCTTTAGACGGACGCATTTTACCTAGTACATCTCATCTTTACTAAACTACCAATGAATCAATATGTACTTATTTTTCTATGAGCAGCTCGATTTTCGAGAAACACAGTTTGGTATAGCGTGTTCTGATTTGACGCTAAATCACATCGGGGTCACCATTATTATACGCAGTGCTGTTTTGCCAACAATTCTATAGAGCGACATCTAGTGGTATTTAAAGAAAACCAAGTACATATTGATTCATTGGTAGTTTAGAATTAACGCCTATAGATGGCGGTACAGGTTTCAAATATCATTTTATATTATTAACACAGCAAAATCGATGCTACGCCGCCACATATTGCGGCACATGGAGTCGAAGCGGTACTCGTGCGAGTCGTGCGACAAGGCGTTCACTGAGCTGTTCGCGCTGCGGAGACATGCGCGGGTCCACACCGGCGAGCTGCTCGAGAAGAAACATGCCTGCACTATTTGTGATAAGAGGTGACATTTTATCGACAGTAGATTGACCTCTAAATAGGTGTTATTTTGTAGTTTTGTACTTATTAGCATCCGCCAGAAGTACGGCTTATTGAGTTATTGTTATTGGATTTTTCTACGAAATACTCAGCGGCAACTCGGTGTTGCGATTTGTGCTCAGTTAATGCATTATGGAATTGCCTAAGGGGTGCCTATTCCATATATTACACGAGACCTAAATATATCTACAAACGCACTGGGCACACCCAGAATTTACCCTTGGGTAAATTCAAATTAGAAAATATTCGGGAATACCCCGTTAGTTTTGCAATATTGCCAACTTGCGTGTAGTGCAGTGCAAAACATATCTAATTTTTGGTATGACTAGCAGATAAAAGTTTAAATTATAATTGGACATTTTGATGTAACTATTTTCTTTGATGTAAGTAGGTATTGTGGCTACATTGATTGGAAAAATATTTTCACACTCCAATCTAATCTAAATACTTTTTTATAGTCATAAAACATTGGTGTGCCCCCAAAATGCGCGGGGCTCGTAGCATTTGCTTCTCCTACTACGTGGATAATCAGCACTGTGGTTGTCCTATGGTCATATCACTAGGGTATCACTGCTTTCAAATTGCATTTTTTATAGATAACAATCTATAAAAAAAGCATTTTGGTGGTGTTATGGGTATGGTTATGTGTATGGGTATGGGTATCAGGTACAGCGAGAGCGGGCTGCTAGCGGCGCATGTATCGCGTCACGCGGGGCTGCGGCCGTGCGAGTGCGGCGCGTGCGGCAAGCGCTTCCCGTCCGCGCGCCTGCTGGCCTCGCACCGCCTCGTGCACTCCGACCGCAAGCAATACGCCTGCCGATACTGCGACAAACGGTAATATGTAGATACAGATTATAGGTACTAACATTTCGGATCTGGATACAGATATTAATACCGGTTTTAGTTACGGATATGAAATTACTTTTACGATTATCCGATAGTATCGGATAGTTTCAGTTACGGATACTAGATTTTTTATTAGTGAACAATGCAAGCCCCGCGGCTAGTGTCATAATAGTAAAATATCTAAGTAAAATTCTTAGATATCTAAAACCTGACTTAACGTGTCTGATTTAGACCCCTATCCGAAACTTTTATATAGGATTCGGTTACGGATAGATTTTTATTTCGGATATTATCCGATAGTTTCGGTTACGGTTAGGTAGATACGGAGATTCATAACATCCCTATAAAAAAACAGAAAATATAACCCATGTTTCTCGCTGATAATTAAGCTAAGCGTGAAAACATACCTAACGGACAAACGAATAGACAGTCAGTTACTTCCCAACTAGCAAATCAACCTTGTAACGCTAAGACTATATGGCTAGAAATCTTATAATTGTTTTATAACTGCAGTCAATAATTCAATGCACCTTATAATGGTTTATTATAAGATGGTTTGGCTTATCTTGCTTTTATTCTTATAAATCTGTTGTATAAACCTTTTTGAATCCAAATAATATGACCACAATAAAGGTTCAAATTATATTTCCCTTATAATGGTTATTTTTATTGCTTATTTGCCATATAATATTTAAAGCTGTACAATGGTCATCGCAAAGACTAATTTACCTTATAAAAGCGGTGGTCAAAGTACTTATAAAGCTAGGGGTCTTGTAGATGTATTTTATAAGACGTCTATACAGCTAATGAGTCTTGCTAGTAATATGGTTTTTAAAAGAATTTATGCAATTTATAATCCTTTTGACATGAATAATAAGGGTATTATTCTTGGGGTTGTTATATTACTATGCTTTACATAACCAAGTAAGCCATTTTGACAATAAAACATGGTTGGACTATCTGCGCACATTTTGCTATTCAAAATGAATGTACAGGATTGGAAAATATTTAAGAGAAGTGGTGGTTTTAGGAGAAGGGTTGCCAAAAAATATGAGGCCATGGCAACAAACATAGCACCGGCCACTTCTTCTTGTGTGGAGTTATTTATTGGGAGCGAGACTAACGAAAGTTCTGGTGGTTCCGAACAAAATAATTTAATCGAGATACAGTGTGAGGAATAACTGTAACTGCGTTTTCTTGACTTCTATCTTCTAATATTTCATTTCCCGTTTCTGCTGGCACGTCATCCTGTAAGAGAAAATAATTGTATTCTAACTCAAATCTCTTTTCTCGACGGCGTGTGAAGTCTGCCAACCCGCACTAGGCCAGCGTGGTGGACTATAGCCTAATCCCTCTCATTCTGTGAGAGGAGACCCGTGCCCAGCAGTGGGACAGTATATGGGTTGATGAAAAACTCAAATCTGTAAGGATTGAACATACATACGAACAATATTGCTAAAATTGGATAATCACAATTTAAATCCTTCTGCGTAAATGCAAAAATATGTTTGGATAAGTAATCTACAAAGTAGATAGTAAAAATAGTAAATTTTAATAAGTATGTGGGTTGTAGTAAAATAGTAATTTTAATATGTCGTGTGTGTGTGTGTGTGTGTGTGTGTGTGTGTGTGTTTGTACTTGTGTGAGTGGTGTGGGTGTGTGTGTGCGCGGGCGTGTCGTGTGTATTAATACGGGTGATATCCCTTTGCCATCCCAAAATCCCCATTTTGTGGAAACTCATATAAGTATTAAGTACCTACTTGGACTTACCGTTAGGTAATTTTGTATAATGCTATCAAATGTCGGCTCCTTTTGGTTATTTGGTACTTTTTAAAAAAAAATGTCTTCGCTATCCGTCTCCGTCACTGATTTTTTGCACATCTTTTCTAATTCTTGTTCTGCTCCATAAAAATAACCATATCAGATCTCGACTGCAAATATTTGGTTTTAGTTTACAAAGTAAGGAACCCTAAAATAAGTAAAATAACAATCAATATGGAGGCAGTATAGCAAGAAGTATTGCTAATATAAGAGTATAATCTTTTTAGACCCCTTATATACGCTTTGTTATTTACTTTTGTTCTTGTAGTAACTATATTAAAAACAATACGAAAAAATTAAACAGTTTTTCAGCATAAAACAGCTAAAATTCAGCGGCGCGTTGGTAAATACAATAGAAACCATACCTAACTTTCTCATAATTTTAAATTCCCATACAGATTTTACTTAAATTAAGCACAAAACACATAAATAAGTTAGTACTTACCGTTTAACGAAAATGGTTGACAGGAAATAATACATATAATATGTACTAAACACAACTCACAAAGGTAAAACACTTTTAGATCTAACACACCAGCTAAAAGAATAATTACACTTATTAACGTAGTAACACAATGCATTTACAAGAGAAATTACCGTTTTATATGACGTCTATATATCTCTTATAAGGGTAGTGCCCTTGTAAACACCTTGTATATGGCAACAATAAGAGTATTACTCTTGTTGCTAGCGACTATAAAACTTCTACAAGAAAAAAATGCATGCAATAAAGCTTTAATATGGTAATTGTAAGGTTTAAACACTTATAATTTGTGCCCAAACCCGCTCTTATTAACGTTAATATGGTTTCTATAAGGATAATTTATTTGGCTTTATAAACTTTAATAAGACAAATTTTTGCTAGTTGGGTTTCGCATTTATGATATTAGTATGGATTTTTCACTTTACTACTTTACTCAATGGGAAGATATACTTATAGATCTCCCAATGAGTCATAACTTACTAGTCCATCACTACAGTTTTTGTTCGACAGTCGTTTTTGATAGTCGGAATTTAGCATATTCCCCGAAGGGATATATTAAATTACAACTTCGTCCTGTGTTCGCCCACTGATGTACATCGTATGCCTACTGATTACCCCCTGATATGTGCCTGCATAGTATTCGGCAGCTGTTTTTTATATAAGTTCGTATATTTTCCCGACATCAGGAAAGGCCGCTGCCCAACAGTCCCCTGACGAACACCAACTTAAACTACATGGTGTTACTTTACGTTACGTATTGTCCTAACCTACAGATAAGAATATAGGTACTTCAAGTAAAGCTTTAATTTTTAATTAATTAATATTATTAAAAGTAAATCCCTAAAATATTTGTTGAACAGTTTCCGTCACAAGTCGACGCGCAATACGCACCACCGCACGCACACTGGCGAGAAGCCGTACGTGTGCTCTGTGTGCGGGAAGAACTTCATACAGAACTCCAACCTCACGCTGCACATGCGTACTCACACCGGTAATGTTGTTATGGATGCTTTTAACTGTAAATTATATTTATTTCTGTAAATAGATCTTTTAAAGTTTTTTAAGCTGCCGGAGCCATCCTCCGGCATTTCCTAGCTGACGTCCTCTGAGAAGAAACAAACTCGGAGAATCATAGTCTCTTTTAAAGTCCAGACATACTGATGTAATAAATATAATGTAAAATTCCTCATTAGGTTTACGGTTTCGATTCCCAGATCTAGAAAAGCTAGGAGTTAGGATTTGTGAACGATGAAGAATATATAACACCTCTTCTTGAAAAGAGTATCCTTTAAGTTTAAGTTTCTTTTCAAATTCTTCTACAATCAACTTTTTGGAACCATTCACTGCAGTCTTAAATGCTCATCTAATCTATTATAAATGCGGCTTATTTGGAATAAATATTTGATCTTGAAAAGTGGATCCTCAGGGTTAGTCATGAAATTGAGGACGTAATGATTACTTTTACACATTTCATAACATACTGCCAGGACTATACCTTCGAAATTTTAAATAGAGATATACTGCTATAATAAAAAATATTTACAGTATGAATTTATTGACATTTCATCATTATAGCTGATAGATATAAAAAAATGCTGAATCCGCTTCCACAATACATAAATCCCATCATATCTATTATATACACCGTGACTTTATAGTCGTTTTGGAACCAAAACGTGGTAACTTAGGATAATTAGTAGTACAAAAAAAAAATATTAAGTTGACTGTACAGCTAATAATAAAAAAGTTGGCATTTCAAAAAAAAAATTCACTTGTTCGAGTTTGTTCATAGTAGTGCACGAATATTTCATTCTAAAACCGCCGCAGTCTCAAGCTTGCCATTTATCATTTGACGCGGCAGGCGGCGCGGGCGCGGGGCGCGGTGGCTCGATCGCGCGGTACGAGTCAGCTCATCAGCTGGTTACCTACCTACAGCAACGCGAGCGACGGACGACGGTCGGATGATCCGTCCGAGTACCTACTACGCGTGATTTAATAGCTAGTAGCTAGACAAATACATTGTATTATTAAAATAAATTGCATTACGATGCAGATAGCGACGTAATTTGATGTTAGGTTAGTACCTAGATCGCAGTTCAAATACTACAAGTATGGCGCCCAGCGAATCAGCTGATGATACGGGACACGAACGTAATACCTACATTCTTACTAAAAAAATTAGAATAAGACTGTGTGTAGGTAGGTTTTATCGTAGTTTTTATTTAAGAAAAAAAACCTTGCCTCACACTAGGATTTTCTCCTGTGTCATGGGTGCATTTACAAACATAAATTTTTACATACACAAACACGCAAGCCCAGAACAATCACCTACAGATCATACAAATTGGTTCCGAGCGAGGATCGAACCCGCGATGGCGCAGCAGTCGCTCGCACAGCCGCTGCGCATTGTTGACGATACGATTGCGTGTCGTCAACATTTTCACGCCAACTACGTAAATTGTACCTACTCCAATTTCTCGTTCATACTTTACACGGGATTAGGACCTGCAGAAATACTTTATTTGAATTGAAATTATCTTTATTTACTGTAGGTATCAATAATTAAAAACAGAGAGCCAATGAACTGAGTAGGTACTTAAGGCGTTTGGATTTTTGGAATTTGAGCTATTTACAAAATAAAAAACTTATGTAGGTACATAGCTAAGTACTTACCTATTAACAGTTTATTTACAAATTGTTTACACTTCCCTGTACTGCAACTGCTCGAAAGAAGTCTGCCGCGTTCAATACACAAACGTGCCCGTTTTATGCTAGATATTGTCTTTTAGCCTATCACTTTTCACTTTATCAAAGACGTCCATTATCGCACTGCGTAACTCGTTAAGACTTTCATGTTCACGGGTATTTAACGAGTCTTTTTATTTCCGACCACAAGAAAAAATCCAGGGGCGTTAAGTCCGGGATCGGTGGTGGGCAAGCCACGGGACGCGCCGCTCCCCGTTAACCACCCCGCACGGCCGCACCCGCCAGTTCTGTTGCAACTCGCGCGCGATAAAGGTTGCATTTTTTACGTTTTACGTAGCCACGCGATACAAACCCACGAAAATGAGTCTTCAGTATAAATACTTGAACGCGGAGTAGGTACTTGACAATGGTTCAGCTGTACGCTGTTGCCAGTTACAATTTGGAAGAGGCCAGGCGGTTGTATTCCCGGCCAGAACATTTAAAGGCGCTGCGGCTACGAGGGATTGAAAGTCCTCAAGTACCTTCAAGCCCTACCAACTTGGCTGCAACCCAGCGCCTTCTCGATCATGGACAATTCCGTGTGCCGGCTCACGCGCAAGGTCGAGGGCGCCTGAATGACTCGCAGTAGAACGAAGACGCTATTCTGGAGTAGGTACTTCGAGCGGGCTCCGCGGCGAAGCAATGCGATTATAATGGCGGTAATAATGGCTTAACATCCCTATAAGTTCCGTCGAGCTCACGTCATCAACAACAATGATGCACCGGCAAGAATTGCCCTATGTCAGCTGCCCGGCTCATTATGCAAGTGTTGTGCGTGCTTACCCAAACAATCAGTTCCGTGATCGATGGATATGCCACGGCGCGCGGCGGCGCCACGCAGCCTGCTACTAGGGGTAGGTACGTAATACATTACAGCTGTGTGCGTGGATTGTAGGCAGCGGGCGGGCGCCGCGCCACATCCAATGGGCGGATAACGTGTCTAGGCATGTTTTACCGCTTAGTGTTGTGTGTGTAACATTGAATGACATCGATCGTAGTGATCGTAGTACGTAACATTGAGTGGAGTTATCATGAGTTCTCATTTTTTGTTCGAATATGACATCATTTTTCATAATCAATAAAATATTTTTATTTAAATTATATTATAATAGGTTCCATTACTGATATAGAGTCTAAAATTTTCGGTTCCAAAACGACTACAAAATCATCGTGTATACTAGTACAGCTTTTAAACTTTTTTAAAATAATTATTATAAACTTAGACAAAAATTTTTGACGGATTGTGGATCGGCTAGAATGGACTATAATTCCCCCACGTTCATTAAATTTATCTGACGTCTGCGGTCTAGTGGTTCGAGTGCCGGAGCGCTGATCATGGGGTCGTGGGTTCGATTCTCACAGGACACAAATATTTGTGTAGGTAAAACACGAGTATTTGTCTTTGTCTGTTTTTTGTAAATATATACATATATTATATGTATATATTTACAAAAAAAAAACTATGTAAGTACCCATAATACAAGTTCTGTTTAGTTTGGAACTAGATCGTGCTGTGTAAATGTCTCAAAATATTTATTTTTATTTAAGTATCTTAAATTATTTTATAAACACATCTCTTTTATTTTTACTTCTGGCACACTCCATTATCAAATGTTGCACATCTTCAACTTTATTGCAGATATTCCACAACTTATTTGTGTAGTACAGACGCCAGCACATCAAGCTACCACAATCTGTCAACATTTGATTAATATTCAAGATTAATGCAAAGCAATAAGGTTCATATTCAATTGGGAAATTTTGACAGTTTTGGATAGCTTGACCTGACCTGTCTGTACATACTGTTCTCATTGGAAGAAGGTAAATTTTAGTATGCAACATAATCGATTTCTTGTCTCAGGTGAACGGCCGTATGCATGTTCGGTGTGTGATCGCAAGTTCACGTCCGGCTCGTCACTCAAAAGTCACGAACGTATACACTCTGGGGAGCGACCATACAGCTGCAACATTTGTGGAAAAAAGTAATATAATTTATATCTGCGTCTTGGACATGAGTGCATTATAAATAATTATCCGACAAAGGGTTTAGTATGTAGGTAGGCAACACTTGCGTTCTGAGTCTGACACATTGCGTGATACGTTATAACACAAAGGTAAAGGACGCTGGGAGTCGATGGATACAGGCATATAACCGGTCCTTTTGGAAGTCGCCTTTAATCAGTGGACCTCCCGTGGCGGATAATAAGATGACGTTATCACAAAGTATTTGTCAAAAGTGAAAACACATGTGACCCACAAATTATTACTTTATGCTTATTTGTACTGATTTTTATGTGTCGCAATGGGTACGCTAAATAAACTATTTTTCTTTCTCTTTCCTGTACGCCATAATATTTTGTCGACTTTATATACCTACATTTCTTTCTGTTTGTGGCAAATATGTTTTTTATAATTTGTGCGAATGTCCGGTTCTTTCGTCCTAGCTTTTCCTTATGTTCTTTTCTTTTCCTGTGTTCAGAACCAAAGTAATAATAATAATTCCTCTTATGCACAGATTCACGCGCAAGAACTTAAACGCGCATATGCGGAATCACACTGGGGAGCGTCCGTTTGAATGTAGCGTGTGTTCCAAAAAGTTTCTCAACTCGACGCGACTGCGAGACCACCAGCGAGTACATACTGGTAAATATACCTACTAATATAAATTCTAAATAATTTACTCCGTTATTAATGTTATATCTAGTCATATACTCACGCCTTTTTCCAACTAGGGTAGGCAAAAAGCACTGAACGCCACTAGTTTTTTTACCCGACTGCCGAAGGAGGGTAATATTTTTTATAAGAGACTTCCGATCGAATATGTTATATTTTTTTTTTCTGCTTGCAGGTGAAAAGCCATTCGATTGTTCAATGTGCAGTTTAAAATTTGCTACGAAATCTCAACAATTAAAACACTCTAAAACACACCAAAAAAAGAAGAAAAAATCAGAAAATCGTCGTGGAATATTCATAGTACAACATATAGAACCTGTTCCTGTCATTACTGACAGAGTTATGTTTAATAGGGAGCACGGCGAACTGATAAAAGTCAATGAAAACATTACTAATGTCGACAACGAGCAATCCAAAGATCTGACACTTGACATCGTACAAGAACCGTTGGAAGTGTCCGGCGAGCTAGTACTACAGGACGACAGTAACATGAAAACTGATCTTTTAGTTGTTGATAACAGTCAAAATAATAACTACCAAACAGATAGTAACATATGCTTGAATACTAGCAACCTGAATATTATAGACGACGCTAACTACGCCGGCGACGTGAACTTGGTGACGGTGAACGAAGGCGGAGTTAGTATATCGACATCAAACTTGGAAGGCACCACCGTGAAGTTGTACCAGTTAGACCAAAGTTTAGTGCAAATACACAGCTCAAGTGGACAAGTCACTATTAGTCAAATAACTAGTAAAATGACAGCTAACTTTTAATTTTAACACAGATATTATCACCTCTATGTAAGAAAGTCTTGTAAGTTAAATTGTACCCACTTCCCGGTTTCCAATTGAGCTGCGGTTTTACGTTTAGTTTGAATGACAATGCATGGTTGGCTACGTGACGTCATTGTAAATCCAATATGGCGGATCCAATAGTTAATATTCTCTATGGTTTGAAAGAAGTATACCAGTATTTAAGTATTGATGTTATAATTTAGACATGGAACTCGTTTTTTATAACCATTGTATTCTGCATTATAGTTGCCTCAACTTGTTTCGTAGGTAGAATCAGTCTAAAGATTTTTTTTTAGGAAATTGTTTCTGCACAGTTTATGTTAAATCTTAAATGTTAAATAAATTTAAAAAATCTTAAGTATCAATAGTTTTATTTTACTTAAATAAAAATACTTTGGAACTTTAATATTCTATCTCACTACATAATAACGTAAATGCGTGTTTAAAACCACGAACTTTTCTTTGAATCTTCGTATTTCTTAATGTTGATAAGCATTGAGCTATGTATTTCCTTGGCATTCCTGTTCTGGCCATAGTAATCAACAAATTCACCATCAGGATTCACAAGGTAAATAATAATAGTGTGGTCCACCTGCAAAATATACATAATTAAAGTTGGTATCAGAGTTATCATTCTCATAGCTGTTTCCCAACTATGTTGGGATGGGCTTTCAGTGTACTAGATGCAGCTGAATGGGCTGACACATTGGGAAGGCAGATGATGATATCATCTGCCTTCCCAATGTGTTGGGGTCGGCACGGGTACGGCTGAATATCAGTATTTTATATGACTACAAGCAACTGCCATCAGACCTCTGCAACCCAATTTCTGGGCAATACTGAGGAAAGACTGGTTGTCAGGCTCTTCTGACTATCACAAACGATTGCCATACAAGGAATACAGGCAGTCAAATAGACAAACTAATCAGTTGGGATTGCTATTGACTATTCTTGCCACTAGCACAATATAAGAAGAATGTCCATGAACAAGTAGTCTTACTTCTGCTTGAATAAAAGTAAGTCATGATAGGAATATCTGACCTGTGCACCTAGACCTGCCTCATAAGTGCTTGTATATGGTTTATATGAAAATAAAACCATTTTGAGTAATTTCAATATTTTAGTAGAATATAACACATTCTCTTCCTCTCCATTTCCTATGTGGCTCAATTTAAGCTGCCGTACATTACTACAATTTAGTGATGAACACAGTAGCTATTTTAAAAAAAGACCCCTATAATAAGAAGGTTCCTGAACGTGAGCTGTTATGTGGAGTGCATTATATTATACTCACAATGTAATCATTGTCAACATCCTGTGGGCCAGCACTAAAATACACTCTGTATGACTTGCATGCTTGCTGAACTTGCTCATTGGTTCCTGTCAAACCCAAGAAACGTGGGGAAAACTCTTTGCAGTACCTGTAAAGGTAGAGATTGTATTAAGAGATTGCATTATTATGCAATTTTCAAAATTGAAAATCAAATAAGGTTTTGTCATTGTTTGTAGTCTCAAAATTGTATATGATATTTAAACTATACTTACTTTCCAACTATTTCTGGTGTATCTCTCTGGGGGTCTACAGATATGAAGATAGGCTGTACAGGTGGCAACTTGGGATTGCTGTCTGAAAGATGAAAGTTACTATGTAATTATAGTCAATAGATGATGAATAAAATTTGTATTATTCATATCTTGCCATTCAAGTTGAAATGAACTTTATTTTAATATAGTTTTAGTTCCATTTACATTGCCAAGGTTATGTGTATGAGGAAAATTAAAAAAGAGGTAATTAATACATACCATGCATATCAACAACTTCAGCTAACTTTTCTAATTCATCTGGGCAAACATCAGGACAATGAGTAAATCCAAAATATATTAGAAGCCATTTCCCTAAGAAATCTGTGCTTTTCACTAATTTACCCTGAAAAATAGAAAATGTAAAAATATTTCTACACTAAAAGTAAAAATATGACTACTTTCTATAGGTTCTAGGACTTCCAAAATCATGGTTGAATAAAGGAGGAACTGTGAATAAAGATACAATTACATTAAATTCATATAGAACTCATATTCAGTAACAAATTATGGAAATGCCAAAAGCAATATGGCATTTCCATAATTTGAACAGAGGTAATCTCACTACTAAGATTAGATAAACAAAATAAAATAAATAAACCAAGATTTCAATTTTAATCCAATGGAACTCACAAAACTACATCTCACAGCAATGAAATTCATAAATCAAAGTTAAATGTTTCAATTAGACCAACAAAAAGTCAAAACTAAATGCATAGTTCCAAAAAGTGGGTCTTATGGAGAAGAACCAACAAGAAACTCCATAGACACTCCTAACATTTGGTACATTACAATTCATTACATTCTTACTTAACAATTTTGTTCTAAATATTTTTTGAGAACAATGCAGTTTGATGTGTACATTTAATCTGCTTTAATAAATAAACAGAAAAAGCTTTCCATAATTAGTAAGAGCTAATACTACTCTACATAAATACAATACATTTTTATTTTACCTCAGTGTTGACCAATTCAAAGGTACCCCCTATTTTAGCCTTCCCAAGTTGCCGCTTCCTTTCGCGATCCAGGGCTTCTTGTTTTTCGTGTCTAACATACATCATGAAGGCAGTTAAACCTCCACCGATTAGCGCAGTGGCTGTCATAGACTTCCATGTTATAGCCGATGCAATCTTCTTAAATTTTTTAGGTGGAGCTGGAGGCACTGCACATTTTTTCACAGCCGATGTACTAAGTGTACGAAATAGCACGCCGCACCTATTTCTCAAAACCGAGTTCATTATAAGGGATAATATTTATCTATTCAATGATGAATTAAGAATCTTAGCCTATCAGATAAGAATTTCATAATAATTATCAGCAAAACACTTCAAGATTCAGCGTGTTCTCGGATTTGTTGATTGAATTGAAGTGAACTTAAGTGAAGTACTGCTACTGTCATTTGTCAGGCTGTCAACTCAGTGTCACAAGTGACATTGATAGTTACTTGTCACAGATTAGTAATATCAATAACTATCATTAATCTGTGGCTAGGTACTAATATAGATTCGGGAACACAATAATTATGTGTAATGGTATTAGTAAGTAGCGTAGGTAGACTACCTACTAATGTTAGGAATTGTAGGTACACTACCTACTAAATCCTCCGTATGTTTAGGTCCTGTATCATTTGGAGAGCCTTTTACCAGGCGCATTGCCATTTAACCGGCCACAAATGCAAACTGAACTGCTACTGTGAATTTCATTGAAACACTGCTCGACCTGGGAATCGAACCCAGAACCTCAAGCGTAGCCGCGCGTCCACTTCAAGACGCCTTTTTTAGTGATCACTTGTGAACCCGATCTTCAGCTCTACCTATTCATCCAGTCGGTGCCAACTGCCCTCCACAAGTCGTAATTCCACTGTGAATCCACCTTTTTTGGGGAAATGCGCCTTAAGCATACTGTCCCGCTCGAGGACGCGGGACGGTTATGTCAGGCTTTCCGGCCAGGTGGCCAGCATACCGACTAAAACCACCACCACTACCACCTTCCGCTTAGTGATGGAATCACGGGAATCGCTCTCGCGTGATCCGCGATCCCACCACGGAGTCCAGTGTAGGACCCTCCTGGAGGGCCAAGTTCAATGGGCGACTTAAGACCCCGATTCCGCCGCCCAAGGCAGTCTTTGCGGCGGGACAGATGTCCGTAGCCCCGCTGTCCACACTTCCGCCGCAGAGAGTAGGGAGAGCGGCGTATCGTAATACCAACACTCCTCTCCCCCTGAGGCCCCACCGTGTCCGCAGTCCTGCGGTTGCGATCCCGCCGAGCTCGCGGACGGCAGGGAGCTCGGCCGCGGCCCCGTAAACCTCCAGCCGCAGTGTTGCCCATACAACACCGCGGCCTGCCTCAGTCGCGGTGCCTCCCATACGACATCGCAACCTACATTGGCCGCTCAAATGCAGACTTCGGTCAAGCCCGCAGAAGCAGCCCTTCCCTGAAGTTCTACTTCGCTTCACCGTGGGCGTCCAATCCACGGTTACTAAGCTCCCCCGCCACACTACATTGGCCTAGACGCCTGACCGTTGTATATTGTTAAAAAAAATAATTAAATAACAAACATCGAACAGGAATTAAATTGTGTACATTGCGATAAAATGTCACAAATATTTTGTTTATTTAAAAAATAATGTGTCTGATATATTTATTTATTTCTTACTTTTTCTACCATGATTTAATGTAAATAAGTATTTTTTATGCCATAATTTATATAAAACTAATGTTGTTTATCAAAAACAACTATTATTTTGGAAAGAGTAACTCAGCTGCCGTAGTGAAATCTTTCAGCTAAATAAATAAAGTAGGTATTATGTAATGTATTGTGAAGCGTTATTATAAATATTACCAAGATCAGTAGCAGCCCGAGCGGGGTTACCGCCCAGGGCACTACTGTATTGGTATCCCCTAACAACTAATACCGGATAAAAAAAATCTACTAGAGTAGATTTTTTTTATCCGGTATTAGTGAAAACAATAAAAAAAATTTGGTATAACGTTTTATGTAAGTACCTTACAAAAGTTGACGATGTTTTCTTTTTTCAATTCACATAGGTACTTTACGCTAAAGAAAAGGGTCTTGGGTGCGATTTCCAGGTCGAGCAAAATGATTGTGTTGTGTCATTGGCTCTTGCATTACAGGTCGCAGGTTCGATAAAAATTAAGGAATATTGTGTATCAACTTCCTTAGCTGTGTCTGTATGCATGGACGCCTATGCATACAATAGCTAAGCATTTTGGGTACGCACCTATGGTGGGAAAATTTGGTCTCGGGTCCCTGATACTGAGCTATAATAGAAATGTTATTAACAATCTCTATCAAGATCTCGCCGATTATTATTGAAATTAAGTCAGTAAATATAAAGCATTTTTAAATTCCTACCACTTATCGCGTTTATTTACTTGTCTCCCCCTTAAAAATTCTGTATGTAGGTAGTAGGAATAGTAACTAACTTTACTTACAACAAATAATGACACAAGAAACGTGCAATATCTTACCACTATGTATTTTAAATCTTATTGTGTAGGATGCAATGATTTACTTTCTTCACCTAACTGCGTAAAGAGCTACCGCAGACCTTCGCAAGTTCGCAACCGCGAGTAGGTACTTGGGCAAGGAAGGAAGATGTCTCTGTTCTCTAAAAGATAATGGTTATGGATATCGTTTACTTCCTTCCGTAACAGTTAGGTACTTTCTATTTCAATAAAGATTAGGCGATAATTAGCCGTATCAGATTGAACATTGCTAAATGAAATAAAACAAATCTAAATCTGACTCGACCAGATGCAATTCATACATGATTATCAGCTAATCGGTACACGGAACACCTACCAAAGCCCTATTTCCTATCTCAAGGCAAATAATTCTATTGAAGATCACACAAAGTAGGTACATAAATTAATCATGACTTTGTATTACTCACAGCAAAGGCTGAACTCATTACCAGCGTGAACTAAGTCATTTAAATTAATTTCGACATTTTCGTAGATCGTGCACTTTGCTAATGCAAAAATGCCGGGGGCGGAGCTGCCACAACCGCAGCCCCACTGCTTTATAAACATCGTACTTTTGCTCGAATCTCCCAAAACTACCCAGTATCCAGTAGAAGGAACACGAGCGTTATTTAAAAATGTGGCGTATTATTTGTGTGAGTGATTTCTTTAACAGTAAAAAGACTAAAATATCTCTGTGCATTTCAAATCGGCAATTTTTGGACTTTCTTGCGGAAACTATAAAAGTATTACTTTCAGGTAACTTTGGTGGTTTCGTTATGGTCAAATGCGTATGCTCAAGAGTATTTGCCACCAAAGATCGGTGGTCCCAAAAAACCTGTTCAGGAACCTACGGTAAAAAAATATGTCATACGTACTGTGCTTATACTTAACATTCTTGGAAATGTTCTTATCTTTTTGAGTTCCTTGCTTCCAGTTGCCAGCAAACTACGACTTCTCTTATGACGTCCAAGACAATGGAGTTAGCCTAGACTTTGGGCACAACGAGAAGAGGAAGGAGGACCACGCGACTGGATCCTACCACGTGCTGTTGCCTGATGGCAGGATGCAACTCGTCGAGTACGAAGCCGGCCCTGATGGGTACAAGCCTCAGGTATGAAGTGTTTGATATTTCTGCTGTGCCTCAAACATTTACCTACTACTATATAATCATGTAACTTTCGTTGTCTACAAGCAATCAAAACCGGCAGATTTGAAGGAAAAACTGCTACCGTATTTGGCTGATCTTATCTTACGTTCTAAATCTCTTAGATCTTTATCTTCTATAGATCCTAATGAAAAACACTATCAACATGTATCTATATTACCTACTTAATATTTTATTGCATCCATTCAAAACATTCCGCCCAATACTAATAGTGTACCTATATCTTTGCATTTCCAATTGAGTTATATGGCTTTGGCTCTTATTCAGACCTCGAGGGTTTAGACGAGATAGCAGGGATGATTATTATTATTATTTATGGGATAATTATGTTATGCAGGCCATTAATGCTTAATTAAGATGGCAGGTACATTAAACCGATAAACCACCTCATAATACAGACATTGACACAAGTGTCGTTGTAGGTGATGTACATGGGCACGGCGACGTTCCCGCCGGCGGGCTCGTCGGACAAGTTCGACGGGTACCACTACAACGCGGCGTCCAACCGACAGAGCGTGCGGCAGGCGGCGCCCCGCGGTGGCTCGCGCCAGGCGCCTGCGCCCGCGCCGCTCTCTGCGCCACCGCCGCACTCGGCTCCGCCTAACGCCACCCAGTGAAAAACTACGCCCTACATTGCCGAACTAGACGAATAGCAAAATAATTAGTTAACCTCTTAGTAATTATCACGTGTTATAACAATATTGTGTACATTACGCCACTGCTGGGCACTGTGCACACTTTGCTAATTATTTTGAGATGAATACGAATCTGAATACATTGCATCGATAAAAGTGTTGTAATGAAATTAATATTTTGCAGCATTCCTTATTTTTATTATTAGAGAGTAAAGTATACATAATGCTTTTGCAAATTGTGTGAACAAGACTCAAGAAATTTCTTCAATGCGAATTAAAAATGTAAAAAAAATGAACACGTCAAATGTAAATAAAGAGAGACAGTTTGAAATACCTAAAATCTTTATTTTTTAATTTATTCCTTCAGTCGTTAAATCATGAAAATGTACTCACCTATTATGTTTTCAGCTGATTGATCATCCGATTGAAATCCATAAAAAGTGTCAAAACCTTTGATTATATACTTGTCTATAATCAAAGGTCAAAACCAATACTATCATGATTGTCAGTTAATAAATGGTACCTAATAGTTATGTTAACCGTGGCTGAAAAAGAAAATAAACCTATAAAACTTTTTAATAATATATTTACACTTAAGTATATATTACATTGGCATGCTATTTGGTATTTACTTACTACAATTAATTTCTATTTACATTCTAACTGAAGAAATTACACACTTATTCTTCATACACAGTAAACTAGTACCTATGTATTTCTTGTGTAGGCAAATAAACGACTTCTCTTTTTAGTTTTAAGTGGTATGCAGTATGTCGATGTTCTGGTCGGGCCAGTGAACGCGGCGGTGCGTGGATACTGTATCGAAGCCTACGTTGTCGAACGAGTGGTAGTCTTTCTGCATGCTCAGCTCCGCCAAGTTACGGTACCTGTGTATTACGTCAATATATACTCTTAGGTACAGCACATTAAGCTACCACAATCTGCCAAATTCCTTTGATTGATTTTCAACTTTAATACAAAGTCATAAGGTCCATATTCAATTGGAAAAAATTGACAGTTTTAGTTAGCTTATTTTATAGGATAGGGGCAAAGGAGCAGACGGATCGCCTGATAGTAAGTGAATACCGCCGCCCATGGACACCCGCAACACCAGAGGAGTTACAAGCGCGTTGCCGGCCATTTTTTTTATACTATAAAAAAGTGATGTCCAAGAAAAACTAAATTGTGACAAGTAGTGTACCTCTTGACGAGCACGCAGCAGCCGAGCAGCAGCAACACCTGCACGGCGAGCCAGGCCAGCGCCAGCGAAACCAGCAGCAACTCGTGTACGCAAACCATGGGACTATCGTTTACATTACTGTCCTCCGCTGCGAATATAAATCTGTTTGTTAATTTTCTTTAAAAACAACTACACAAGTGCAAGTCTTTAACAACATAAAAAATATGGAATTGTCACAAAATTACAAATTAGTGTTACTTAAACCTTAACTTTAACTGTAAGTATACAAATTAAGGCGATTTAGGAATGACAAAATATTATGTAAAAACATGTATCACTAATTAAAATTAATTAATCTAGTACAAATGGCTACATATCAAGCTGCATTTCCAGCGGTCAAGCCAATGGGAGCTCCCATTGGCTTGACCTCGGCGAGTAAAATAAAAATGCAGTAAAAAAAGTATAGTCTCCGGTAGTGATTATTAGGTAATGTTTCTTTATTTTTCTACTTACGCAACGTAGACCGATGGTCAGCTCGCACAAGCGTATCTGCTGACAGAATATCCCTGGAATCAACGAAAAAGACTAGCTCCAACGCCTGTTCATCATCAGTGGCGGGTGCGCAAGGGGCGGCACCGCCCTGCGCCACGACGCCGGCGCCATACGTCGGGCGGCCGGACTCCGGACGGCCGGACGTCGGACGGCCGGACTCCGGACGCTGGCGCCGGACCTCGGCCGGCACCTCGTCGCCCCACTGGTAGAATGTATCGTTCGTTTGTCGAGCACTACGGATCTGTTTGCTGTTGCACTCCACCTAATATCAAATTAATTGAAAATTGGTAATAGGTACTTTTAATGTCTAGTAATTTTGTACTTATCGAAAAAGTTACCAGACACGTGTCTGGTAACTTTTTGTCACACTAAACTACAATTATAATCCAACGTACTGGGTGAGAATAGCTGAAGACCGGGCTCTGTGGCTTTCACTGGGAGCGACCTACATCCAACAGTGAACGACTACGGGCTAATAATGGTAATGCGTACCCGTTAAAAGAAAAGTTAAAGATCTCAGTGTTTCTGTACCTGTCGTGTCCGTTTCCCATTAATAATAATAATTTATTTATTTCTCACCACAATATAAAATACAGTTTTACATTGCTAGCACTGTGATACGGTATATTGTGGGAGACTGGTGGACCTAATCCAGTAGATATTTCAGGTCACCAGGATTCCACATCGTGATAAAATATTAAAACTAAAACGATGTTATTCAGAGAATTAAAATGCATTGGGGAGTTTTGAAAACTAACAACTAAAAAATAAATTCATAAGCTTCGTTTAAAAATAATGCTATCGAAACTCAATGGGAATTCGAAACTGCAGTGATTTATTATATTATAACTCGAATACTTGTACAGAGGCCAGCACATCAAGCTACCACAATCTATCAAATTTCTTTGATGGATTTTCAACTTTAACACGTAATAGTAAGGTTCATATTCAATCGGAAAAATTTATCAGTTTTGGATAGCTTGACGTGCTGGCGTCTGTACCTACTATATAAAGTATCTATCAGGATCAGCTAGAAACACTTACAGGTGGACATTTGTTGTCACAGAAGCGCACCATGAGCGCGAACCGCACCACGTGTGAAGTGGGGAAGCGGAACGCCTTGAACCGCGCCCACAGACGCTGTGTGCCGCCCAGCCACGACCGGGAGAACGCGGGGAAATCCACCTGGGAATCATTATACGAATAATCTTCTAGATAAAGGTCCTCGTTTCAATCTACAGGACGAGCAAAGTTATTAGGTTTTTCTATGAAATGGTCAGTAGCAGCTCGGAGTTTGGATTTGTGCCCGTTTAATGGCAAGAGATAGCGCATAGTGGGAGTAATTCCACTCAAATTGGAATTTTAGACTGGGGAAGTACCTCCGCCGGACAGAAAAACGAAATGAAATAATACTGCTTTGAGCTGTGTTGTGTTCCTAAGGGAGAGCAAGGTTGCCAGTGCTCCGCGAGGAAACGTTGTGTTGGCAGTGGAGGGACTTTGACCATTATATTGCTTACCCAACTATTCCTCTTTCATTTTACAGGGTCGGTAACGCGCAAGTGATATCTACCCTTGGTGTTGCAAGCGTCTATAGTAACCCCTACCATCAGGTGTGCCGTATGCTTGTTTGCCACTTTAGGCTCGCTAAATAGGCTCGCCCTCTATTACATGGGACCTAAACATACCTACCGGAGAACTGTGGGTGTGCATTAGTATAACTCTGCTTAACCCTTCGGCGAACACAGGCGTGCTGGTATGCTATGTTGTTTCACTCACCTGCCCTGTAGGACAGCCTCTACTATCGAGTAGCAGTACAGAGCTGTCGCCGAGCCTCGAAGAAGCCACCAGATGATACGCCCTTATCTCCGACGCGTCTGCGATCAAGCGTAACGATTATTTAATCTGTAGTATAATGAGACATGAAATTACTCTTAATAAGGTAGGTACTATTGACTGTGTTTATGTGATCGAGCTCGAGCGTGACTGATGATCAATCATTAACATCGCAAATCATTCAAACAATTGTTTATTGTTAAAGGTAATTATCACTTGAGGTTGAATGATTTAAATCTGATTTTTAATCTTTGTCCCACAATAGGGGTATTATTTTCTCCTATATCGTGGGCTACACATATAAATTTCCTAATAAATAAACATCCAGGCCCGGAACATCTACTTGTAGGTTATAGAAATATTTGTTCCGCGTGGGGATCCAACTACAACCCTTGACGCAGAAGCCGATCACTTCGCTTTAGGCACAGGTAAGTATTCTGTAGTTTCTGCCTAACGAATGAAATATGTACTTAGGTACGAAATGTATTCTATTTCAATCTTATGTCTCGGAGACAACTAACTGAGATATTTACGGGGTTTGTTTAAAAAAAACATCTTCTAGATTGTTTTGCACAAAAATGATGTCTAAAAATGTTCTACTATAGTTACCAGTGGTCTCAATGCGCAGTTCGAGCGGTTCACCGAGCGACACAGCGCCGGCGCCGCTGTCGTCGAGCGCTCGCACCACGTACATAGTGATGGGAGTCGTACTGGCGCCATACACTGCGCTCGCGGCCGCGGGAGTCACAGGACTTGGAGATTCACTTTCGCTCACCGCTGTTGGTTTTTTGTATCCGCTGCTGAAGCGATAAAAACGGAAGTTGATTCAATAAAGAAACTGTGAACCTTCAGAGGGTCGAAACAATTGTTTTTCTATTTTATTTGCTAATTGTTCCTTGATAAGTTAAAGATCCAAAGAATACCTGTCGCTTATTATTAGCTAGGATGGATCCAGATGGGTAGGCTATAGGCCAGCCAAATCCCCTCCCACTATAAATGCCATATTATGAATAATATTGTAATGAAGATAAATTACAATATATTAAAACTTTGATTACCTACAGTAAGTGAAAGCGAGATAATCACAAAAAGCAACCAAGCAAGGCGATCTGACGATGGAATCAGATCAGAGTCAGCCGTTCATGTCTAAGTATCTATAATTATGTCCCCGTGGAAAAGCCTAGTTTGCCCAACAAAAAGTCTAGGATGGGATTGGTAAGCACAAAGATTGGGGTAAACTCTAGGTTATATCCTATCTAGAGGTACTGGTGTTCCTGGACTGATGTTTTAATTTTTCTTGTAACGTCAATAACTCTCCATAGATATTAGATGGTAGGTAAACCCTAATGTTACATAGGCAACTGTGTTGCGGAAGGTATTATAATATTGTTCGGCATCAACCTAACCTTTGAAACGAATTAAGCTCTAAATTTTGCGATTGATGAGGCTAATTCTGATTTATATTGCATATTTACCCGATGTCCCTGACGGCGACAGTGGCGTCGACGTGCGTGGCGGCGCGAGCGCCGGGCGAACAACCCACGCGCACCCAGCGGTCGCCCGCCGTCTGGATGATGGGGTTGTTCTGGATCATAACCATCACGTACGCCATTGTCCTGCGCCAACATAAGATCGAGGTGTGGTATATAAACATAAAATTATATTATCATAAACCAATATCCAGGAGGATAATTTTTGAATAAATCTTTATGCTATCGTGGCGTGGAGGATCTCGTCAAAAGTAAATAATACCATTTGTATTAATGATTTTGTCTTGGACTTGGCAGCCCTATTCATTGTTCATAAAAATGTCACCACATTAGAAATGGGGCACCAAGCTATACGCAACTTACCTATTAATGAGTCCAGTAGGTCCGTTGGAGATGCCGTACGCGAAGTTAACATCGCAGTCTCCCCTTAGCGGCAGCGCCAGGCGCACGTGGCGGGCGCGGCCGGCCCCGCTGGCGCCGCACCGCTCGCCGCGCCCCGGCACGTACACGCGCCCGCGGAACTCGCCGCGCGGACGGTACGTCACTATCATGTCCGTACCCTCGCACTCCACACTGACTGGGGTACACCACCAAATGTCACTCATGCTGAAGCCACCCTACACACAATACTGTCCTGACACGGTCGTAGCAAATGTCACAAATCCCATATAACATACTCAGAGCAAGAGAAGTCTCTTGCTCTGAGTATGTTATGTTACATAGAGCAAGCTCTGCTCTGATATGTCATGGCCGTGTTTTTAGTCGGTAGGACTCCGACGTACTCTACCAGCTCCCCAAGTGGACGGATCCATGAGGATTTAAAAATAATAGGCTTATACGTGCCAAGCTGAGACCTAAGCTAAGAGCAATGCATATTAGTTCTTACCTTTAAGCGCAGGTCTAGTAGTGTGGTCTAACCCTTATAGTTGCTATAACTTATTTTAAATCTTTGGATATTTTTTTCTAGGACAGTGTATAAGGTTCAAATTCAAATGACTTACACGGTTCCCTAAAATGCCACAACTAAGCATAATAGCTTTGCGACTTTGCCCAGATTCTCAAGCTGCCGACGTGCGACGTTGCCTTAATTACAGAGTCCTCAAATTTGAATTTAGACTCAAATCGACCAACCAAACTTGGTCGAGATTTTTTCTTTCGTTGTTTAATACTTACTGTTGAGGCAGATGACTCTGCGGTAGTAAATAGCAGCTGAAGTCCGTCTCAGCAGCCAAGAACCGGTGGTGATGAGGTCCTCACTATGCAGGTCACATAGCCCGCGCCCACCGCCACCCTTCACTTGTTCCTGTGCTATCCACGTAAATCCTCGGCAGTTGAAGCGCTCCGCTTGTTCACATGATGTCTTGCACTGGGAAATTAATGAACATTAATTACGCTTATACAATTCAACACACCGTTGGCAATATATCACCACGCAATACATCTTCGAGTTCGAATCAAGTCACGACCCGCGGTTTTCACGATTTTAATAACGGAATCTGCACACCAGAAATACCCTATGTATTTCTGGTTGGCAGATTCCCTCTCATTTTGAGAGGAGAACCTCCCGTGTCCAACAATCGTGTCAGTAAATGGTTTTTTTTTTTTTTTCAGAAAAACAGAGATGCAGTCCATTCGTGATTATGATCATATCACTATCACAGTATCACCAATTATACAGTTACTCAAATAACACCATTTTTTCTTGTTTGTACTGTAAACAACCCTAGTTTTTTCCAGTGTCCAAGGCAGTTGTGTCCATCCAATGCTTGCCTGGAAGAAATCGCATACCGCGATAGGCCGCCCATTGTATGTCTTCAAATACAAAATATATGTGTCTGTTTATTAGTCAATTACTTGGTGTACAATAAAGTATTATATATAAATAAAAAAATAGTCATTGTTATTACCTCGTTACGTACTTAGGTACGATACTTAGGTAGATTAATAATAGTTTTTTGCCTTGTTCGCGTAACAAGGTCTATTTACATAATTAAAATAAGTATACAATATTTGCATTTTCATAATCAAACTAACTAATTCTTCGTATTGTGTGGGTAGTTGTTCCCATGATTAAAACGAATTAATTATTTGCACGACAAAAGCTAATAAAACCAACTGTTGACTTGAAAATTACTTTTATATCGCATGAAACTTTTGAGTCCACACTCTTAGGAGTGGAATTTCCAAAAATCCCAAGGGTCGTCGTGGAGGAATGCCAAACTGCTACCGCACAAAGCGTAGAGGCGAAACACCGTCGTGGGTTTATTAGTAGGTCGCTAACTAATTATGGGGTAGTTACCAATTTTGCTTTTGATTTATCATGGTCGATTCGTAAAAAAAATCTGTCAGTTCTACATAAAATCTATATGTAATGTTTTGCTCATCACCCTGTAAAATTTTTCAGACTTAATGTGTGTGGTAGTTGCGTAATATTCTCATACCCATATTACGAGCTATTTGACGAACGTTATGTAGGTACACGTATTACATAAGTCGTGGCTACAACTAGAGATAACAGCATACAATTTTCTGAGTCAATTTCAACTACTGGATTTTTTCCCTAATTTCCGTGGACATTTTCATTTTCAGGTTTTTTGACAAGCTTTAATATTAAAGCGCAATACATCCACATTTTATATACATTTTATAAAAGAAGATTATATAATTATATTACTTAGAGTGTTATTTTGGCCACCGAAATTACCGTTCCACAGAAATTTTATTTTTGTCACCGAAATTGTATTAGTGCCATAGAAATTGTATATGCCCACTGAAATTGGCAGAATTACATGCTATTTTTTTTAAATTATTATTATGTCATGAAAAGAACTGATATTACATGAATAATTCTAATAAGCATTTATAAAAATTACTTACAACGGTGTGTACACTTATAAATCAGTCTTCAATCAAAGAACTGATGTTCATTTACTCCTATGATAGAATAAAAATTACTAATAATTAAACTTAATTATGGAAAAAAAATTACAACGAATCTAAAAAAAATAATTATTATCTCTGCTGAAATAGTACAGTTTTATCTTAATAATATCAATAACAGAACTTCAGAAAACTAATCCAAAAAAACTAGATAAATCTTTGTAGACATAATAAAGTTTACTTATTATCAAAAATCAAACGTAACACTTAGCAATAATTACCTAGGTACTTTAATCCATTGGCATTTTAGTAAGTTTCAAGTTTATTGATTATCAATACCTGTATTATCAAAATAAGAAATTAACAACGTATTTAATAACAATCATCAATAATCGAGCAGCCCAATAAAATTGCTCTGAAACTTTAGAATACTGATGTTATACATCAGTCAACTTTTAGGTAACAAAGATATTGAAAATTTATTGATTTCTGACATTTACCCGAATATTATACATTGAAATAAAACTACTTTTTACGGATTTTATCGCGTATGTTGATATTATGAATCCCGACGTTTCGGACCCTTTACAGCGTCCGTACATGGCCACGGGTAGACTGAGGTGGTGGGCGTCTTGATAATATAATTACTGACAGCTACCCTAAATTTTTTTATTGTTACATGATCAATGACATTTATTACTTAATTAAAACTAGATGGAGCCGGCATTTCCTAGCTGACGACCTCTGAGAAGAAACGCCGAAACAAACTCGGAGAATCATGGTCTCTTTTAAGTAACAATATTCAATGATCATGTTTTAGCTATTAATTATTGGCAATCCGATTCACGCAGAACGAGCTCACAGTATCCTTTGGTCTTGCAGTTGTAGGCCTGGATTTTGGTTTAATAGAATCTATAACAGGATTCCAAGCAGGTGGTAAGACCCAGCCATCTTCTCTATTGAAATTTGGATGTTTTTTAATTTCAATAGCCTCAGGAATCATCCTGGGTAGGTATCGACTTTTCTTCGCAAGGATTTGTGGTTTATCAAATCTGATATAATGCTGGGCCTTGTCAAGTGCATGTTCACAAACTGCTGACTTCTTGGAACGGCGGTGTTTGACATCGGCGATGTGTTCTTTTACGCGGAACGTCGGGATTAATAATATCAATATATCAATATATCAATAATATCAATATGTTGTTTGCAGACCTTGCACTAGAGAATCTATATCGGTTATATCTTTGCCAAAGGCAACCAGACGGTTTGCAGATCTTTTAAGAACACCTCCTACACCATCAGGTGCTCCCTTTCCATGCCCACATTCGCAGTAATGCCATATCCCACTAGACAAATCTGGCAAGTATAGTTAAAGCCGCGATATAATATTTTTTTTTGTTTCTATAATGTGATGAGGGAGAATTGGATATGAGATGGAGAACCGATATATATGAGGTGCAACAGCTTCAATTTCTTGCAAAATTGGTATCAAAAAACGGGAAAAAACTGCAGACGCATCGTGACGCAAAGATTCACTCCCAGTACAGAATGACTGGGATTTGATTTCATTCTGTACACGATAGTAAATTACTGCAGTGTGTAATGTTAATTGAGACCGACTGGCACCGAAATGGACTGTCTGAATTTCTGAACTATATTTGATTGCTGAAATATAAAAAATATTGAAATTAATCTTATGTCCATTTAAATTCTTACACTTGATTGTCAAAGGAGGCACACAATAGGATTAATAAATTAATAAATTTTGTGTAAGCTATAAAATAAGTTCTTGCACAGAATTGAGATATTAACAATTTTTTTACAAATAGATAGCTACATTATTCTTGAGTAACATGGGCTATACGCTACGACACACGAGAGCAGAGCAGTAACCAAAGACGTAACTTGCGGGTGACATACGGAAGAAGTGGAGGGCAGTTCGCTAGTTTCTTAATATAATAATTGATTGGTACAATTTCTGTGGAATCGTACAATTTCCGTGGACACCCAGAAGCCACGGAAACCACAGAAATTGGCCCACAGAAATTGGAAACATGGCGTTTTTTGTCTATATTACAAAAATATATTAAGTTTATAACTATTTTTCTCTATTATCTTAAACATGTAGCAAAGGTTCATTAACATGCATAAAAGTCATATTTTTATTTAAAAATAAAAAGGGTTTAAACCTGCCCACAGAAATTGCAAAATTTCGTTCCGAGTAACCTGAAATCGCGTACTTACATTTTTGGCTGGAAGAAATAGCGAGATGGTGTACAACTGTTCCCACTGGGCGTCAGCGCATCACTGATCCTTGCCGAGCAGGAATTAACTGTCCGTATATACTCATCAGTGGAACGTATAAACGGCGAAACAAAATGACCATAGAAATTGCTACTTTCGCTCGGACAAAACTAACTTGACATGTATTTATTTAACTATGGGTCTAAAAATTCAAATTTAATTATCTTCTTGTGGGCTAACTAATACTCAACATATTTTTTTAATTTTTTTATTTATTTATTGGGAATTATTCTTCTGAGAGGTGAATATTGTGGATCAAAGTAATTGTGGACAAGACACAGAAATTGACAATTCGTCATATATTGATTTTTCTCTTAAAAACTAATAGTCTTACATATGTAATTTAATTGACTTCATTTAGACATATGAATCCTGAATTTAAAGAAAAAAAATCGTGGTTCTATGTGTAAAGCAGTACTGCATTTTCACCCTAGACGCGTAGAATTATCGCCTGAGAAATTCACTCTTCTATTCAAATGCACCTCATACACAGCACAAGTATCATTAATGTAGAAAAACTACGCGAAGCAGGAAAACTGAACAGTGTTATAACTTACTTCGTCCTTTGTGTAATTCTTGACAATGTACTCGACGTGTCTCAATGTCTGATTGTAGTATTCCTCATAAGAACATCTATCTATCTTCTTTGGATCTAGAAATAAAGTTTATATATTGACTTCTGACACTTACCCGAATATTATGTATGTATACATTGAAATACAAATACTTTTTACGGTTTTTATCGCGTTATATTGATATTATTAATCCGGAAGTTTCTAACCCTACACAGCGTCACACGGGTAGGCTGATGATTTAATAACGGGTGACTTAAACTTAATACTTATCAATATAACGCGATAAAAACCGTAAAAAGTAGTTTTATTTCAATGAATAAAGTTTATACTTAAATACCTCAAAAACTGGGAACCCCGTTTTTAGAATTCTCGCAATTACCTCGCGGGATTCTCTCTCAAATGGTAATTTTAGAAGTTTATGAAACTTTACGGTTCTTTGCTAGACACCTTCATTTAATACCCATCTAGCTTAGACTTTCATGTAGGTGTACGTACGTGCCGCTCCATATTCCATATTATTATTAATTTCCTTGATAATAGCAGACGGTCCATCTCTACACCGTAAGACATTGCTCATTTCAGTCCTAGTAAAAGTAAGCTCCCATTGAGTTCTTGTGAATGAGGGGCAGCAAAGACATTGCGAACAGTTGAAGACCACCCATATTTCCGTACACAACAATTTCATAAATAAAAAGTACTTTCTCCATACCAAGAATGAAATTGAATGTTTAGATATAAGCAGGGTCGTTTTGTAATCGATGTAACTTGTGTGGCCTACATCAGACGGAAAAACATCGTTTTCGTCATAAATAAATGCTGAAATAAATACTATAGGACAGTCACGAGCATAAATATGTACCTATGCATTTACTAACAAGCGATCGATAGGGATTTGTTCGTGAAATAGCGATTACAACTATGAAATAACATCAATATTATTATACTCTGTCCGTAACTTCATGAAATTCAATCATTATAAGTACCTATTTTAAGAGAAAACTGACTCATTAGCCTAGTTATCCTAAGCGCGACTGTTAGTTGCTACGCTACAGTTCCTGGGTTCCATTCTCAGGTCAAGCAGTGCTTTTGGGTTTTTCTATGAAATTCTCAGTAGCAGCTCGGAGTTTGGATTTGTTCCCAGTTAATAGCAGTGTTCTGCGAGGAAACTTTGTGTTGGCAGTGAGGGGACTTTGACCCTTATACTGCCAACCCAATTATTCCTCTATCGTTTTACAGGGTCGGCAACGCCCAAATGATACCCCTGGTGTTGCAAGCGTCTATAAGCTACGGTAACTGCTTACCATCAGGTGGGCCGTATGCTTGATTGCCTTACCTTAGAGGTATAAAAAATTTTTTTATACCTCTAAGGTATGCTTAGGTCTCCCATGTAATCATGGGGAACCTAAGCATACCGACGAAAGGTGGATGTACATTGGTACCCTGACCTTTCGGGGATTGTTTCTGTTATTTTAGTGTCTGAAGTAATCTTTGAGTTTTCTCTTAAAGTAATAACTACATATTATGGTCGTGACTGTACGCACAGTGCGAGCAATGGATCGTCCATATCCATATTAATGCGATCTAGTCCCGTATAGTTACGGAATACTCGTCCAATGCGGGATGATAACAGGAACAAGTTATGTACCTTACATATCACATAACATCGTTTTATTCAATTAACTAGTTATTACAATGGCGGGTTTTAGTTTTGCATGACTTGTTTGTTGTTTTTTTGTTGCTTGTTTTTCTCTTGTTGAAGGAACTGTTTGTCGAGTGGTCAATCGTCATGTTTTTCAGTTATATGTAGATATACATATAGGTAGGTACTTATATGTTGTTCAAAAAATTAATTCGCCTGATGTTAAGCGACACTGCGATCTACGGTGGAGCGCGCTTGCCTAGAAGAAACCGATTCAATGACGTAATGACGAAAGCGTCTTGAGGTACGGTCCGCCTCTGGTTCGATTTAATAATAATAATAATTTATTGTCATAAAAAATACACACTGGAAAAAACAAATATATTGCCGATATTATGACAATGGAGTTAGCGACCTATATCCATAGGTATATGATAATTAAGAATATAGGTATATATTTAATATTTTGTTGTGTAGGAAAAACTGACCTCTGACCTCAAGTAGTAATGACGCGGAATAGAATCAGAAATCCTAAAAACTGCACTTGCCTGCCCTCATCCTGATTACCTTTATGACTGAGATCGATATTTTCTTTTATCTTTCAAAAATAACTAGCTAGTACCTACTTATAACACTTTTTAATTATTTATCGTAAAAAAATTAAGGAGCCACTGTACCAGATAATCATTATGAACAATTTTGATTATGGGACCAACCCTTAAATTTCGAAACAGCACACCCTGCTGATATTTCAGCTGTTTCATACCGTATTTATTTTCACTAACCTCGAGAATATATGAAATAGCTGTATTTTTTGCCCTCTTAAATTTTTTACGATAGTTAAAAAATAAAGGGCCACTTATACATACCTAAATATATTTAAAAATTAAATGTGATAAATATTTACTAAAGAAATTGTAACCCTTCATCCAGAGGATATAATAACATATGTTAGACAAGCCCTTAGACAAGCTTTTATTGCTGACTGTACCAATAATTCTCATGGACCCGTTGGGAAAGGAAATAATTCATATTTTAGATGCCGTGGACCCATTGGGAAGTAAAGTATGAATTTTCATTTTTCGAGAACAACAGACTCGTGGGCCTTTTGGGAATAAACCATTGTAACGATTGTTTTACTATCGTGTCTGCCAAATGAGCCTTGATAGAGTTAAAGAAACCTAAAATGCGAAATAGAATACTTACAGTCATGAGTGCACTGGCTCTCTATATAAAACGTATAGTAGTTGGACACCCGATACGACTCCGGTTCAGTGAATTTGTTCTCCGCATTGAGTATACAGTTGCCGACCATGGAGTCTGCAGTGTACACTACTTCTGCGTCGAACGCACCTTCGGGCACTATCCACTGCGCAGACCTGGGAAAGAGAGCACGTATGATTAAATTAGTAACCATGGAGTTTCTTGCCGGTTCTTCTCCATAGGAAACGACTAATTTGGAACCGTGCACCTAGACTCGACATTTCATAAGTGCCTGTTTAAGGTTTATATGAAAATAAAACTATTTTGATTTTGACATACTCGTACATACCTACGCTTGTATTCCTTAAAATGAATAATTTGACCTCAGGCAGGTGCAGTCCTCTGGTTCAGTACCTACACTAGACCTAGACTAGTTTATTTTGTAAGCACAATGATATTGTGACTAGGCCAGGGAGATACATTCATAAACTGCTAATACCTAAGCAAAGTCTAAATGTATTTAGTCAGAATGTATACTGCATGGCGATACGTATTTATAATAAATTACCAAAAAGGTTGATGGAAATGAACACTGTAAATGTTTTTAAGCGAAATTTATTAATTTTGTTACTGGACAAATGTTATTACAGCATAAAAGATTTCTTAAACGATAAAATATTGTGATTATCTTCTAATGCATGCATTATGTATATTAATGATAGAATTTTGAACAATACCTATTTGTACGCCAGACAATGGTAGAATATGGCTAGTGCCCGAAATGAAACCTACAACTTTGTATACCCATATTCTGACAAATAAATCTTTCTTTCTTTCTTATAGCCAATTGAACTACCGAGGCCGCTGCCTGTCATGTCCATGATTGCAGCAACTAAACGTACCTATAATGCAGGTACCAACAATGAACATGAATCATGAAAAACAATAACCAGACGCAAGCTTGTACGTACCTACTTATTTGTCAGACAGGGGGGCGACCCCAAGTATGTCCATATCTACGTATTTAGGAAAACACTGGAATATAATTATGAATGAACCTGATGTAAAAATAACCATGGGTTGTTCTTGTATACAAACAGTAGATTATACGGATGGAGAGGAAAACAGTGTTTGTAGATTTGGATTTTGCAAAAGGGAGTACCTGATTGCAAAAACAATACAGGTAATTGGAATTTTTCCTTAAAATTAGGCACTTCCTCAAAAATATCCTGGTTTGCGGTGAGTACCAACGTCTAATTATTATAATCGTTTCTGAAATAATTTTATATACTTAATTGAAACCTGGTTTAAAAATCATGACAATGTATTTTAGTTCAAACAGAAAAACGGAAAACAGAAGCTAAGTATATATTTGGATTGTTAGTAGGTATGTATTATATATTTATACGAAATACTCATAATAAGCAATAAGTACTCACGGGAATCCCCTTAACTGTGGTGAAAAGTTTAGTGTGTCTACAACCGAGACTATAATTATGTGGGGACTAATAACAAAGTAGAAATGTAGGCTTCCTATTTTTGAATTACGTTAACAGTTTGAATTGTATGAAGAATACTTATAGGAAATAAGAAAGAAAGAAAACAGATTTATTGCCACAACATGGACGTACAAACTAATATTATTCGAATTAAAAAAACATCGACCATACAAGCGGAAGTAGTACGAAAATAAAAACAAATAAATAAAAAACATAGAGTTGCAAGTCGCAGATGTGACAAATGGGTCCCCACTCAGCATGATGCCGTGTTAAGGCAAGCCTCAAGAGAGCGCTGCCGCTGGTTTTCAGTGAGAACCATAAAAATATATAGTTACTTAGGCAAAAGCTTTAATATAATATAATATTTTTTTGTCAACTACACACAGACACTTTAGCTATAGCCTGAGCTGGCTATATTTAGGTACCTACTTTGGTGTATATGTATAATGTATATGTCATCATCAACCCATATACTCTGTCCCACTGCTGGGCACGGGGATTAGGCTATAGTCCATCACGCTGGCCTAGTGCGGGTTGGCAGACTTCACAAACCGTCGAGAAAAATCTCTAAGGTATGCAGGTTTCCTCACGATGTTTTCCTTCACCGTTTAAGCGAGTGATAATTAATTAATGAATTCGAAAAGTCGGGGGTGCGTGCCTTGGGTTCGAACTCGAGATCTTCGACTTGGCAGTCCAATGGTCATACCACGAGGCTATCACTGCTTAATGTATATGTATAATGTATATATACCAACCTATGTAGATAATCCCTACTAATATTATAAGTAAATGCGAAAGTAAGTCTATCTGTTTGTTTCAGGCCTAAACTGCTGACCTGATTTTGATAAATTTTGGTACAGGGATAGATAAGACCTCGGAGAAGGACATAAATGCTACCTTTTGTCTCAAAAAATCTTATGGGATGCAAGTGAAACCGGGGGCAAGAGCTAGTAAAATATACGTAGAAATAACAAGAATCAAAAATAAATTATATACCTCCGCATAACGTATCTTTAATTAGAAGGAAGTCACGATAATAAGTACAAGCAGATCGGTACAAATTGATCAAAATATATCAAATGTAAAATGACGTTGTGAAGTGTGAATTGCCATACAAATACAAGCACTTGTTGAATACCGCTTTACCCACGGCAGTACAATCATGTTTTATTGAAAGTTACACGTAAAGACAAACAATACAACGTAGGCATTTTGTTTTTTGACCTAAGTAACTTGTGACAATAAAGAGTAATGCAGCTTCATAACACACGTTTTTCGGTGTAAGTAAACAACTAAAAGTCGCTGGCTTTGCTCGCCGCGTACCACGCACTTAGTAGTACTTAATGGAACATTGTGGATCTGAATTTAGTGGTTTTAAAAAAATATATGCAAAGTGCCTCATTAGATAATCTAATATGGTGTTGAGTTCGATTTCCATATAGAGCAGGGTTATTGAGTTTTTCTATGAAATTCTCAGTAGCAGCTCGAAATTTGAATTTATGCCCAGTTAATGGCAATAAGCTCACCCTGTATTACATGGGACCTAAAACATACCGGCGAACTGTGGCTGAACTAACCCACACCTCTGCCTATCCCTTTGGGTAGACAGGCGTGATGGTAAATTACGTTAAATTATTAGATCGGAGATTTTAATTTTTAATGGACATAAATGATAAGTTTGTAACATGCCCGCTTATTTTTTCACCATAAAATTGAAAGTTGTAACAAACACAAGCGAGTGGAGCGGCTCATAAACCATTAATACGTTTGTAATTCAAGTACATAATTACTTAAAGCAGGCATGTTATTACATAGGTAATAATTACTGATTGGCTGCACACAACTGCATATTGTCAATGAATTAGTGAATCCAATTAAGTAGGTCCAATCTATCTACTTATGGATTTAAATCCTATGAGCTGGCGACCACAGCCCACAGCTACAAAAAAATATTACCTAATGTGATCACTATTTTATTAACTTTCAAACCACATTCATACCTACATTTTGGTTTTTGCCAAAAGTGAATCATTACATATTTTAGTAGCTATCTTAAGAGTTCTGAAATGATGAATCAACTTAGCACTCTCCCAAGGATAATGTCAATTTCTTAATTTTGCTTAGGTACCGAAACATCCGGTCCCCGGTGGACGTGAACATGGCGTCATAGCACTCGTAGACAGTCGTGTTGAGAATGATCTTGAGATGAGTCCCCTCTGAGTGCAGGTGGTAGCCAGGAGTGTTCTCCAGTGCCCACCACCGCGTGCTGCATTCTTCTGGTACTGTCAACAAACAAGTTTTTTAAACATTGTCCCCACATTGTATAAAATTTCCTATCTGTGGCAGTGCTACGCTCTTTCTAACTAGATTTGGGTCTTAAGTTGGGCGAAGTAGTCTTTAAAATTATACTGTAATCGTCTAAGTTATGTAGGAACATCAGCTTCAGTACTTAGGGACCTATAAATTAATAATTATATGCCAAATATTCTGGCTCTTAGCAATGATATGCTAACGTTTGAAAGGCAATGTGATATTAGGTAGATACTTTATAGACATATGAGACTTAACAAATAAGGTCTCAAGATAACCAAGCGCGAGTGATATCACTGGTTTTCTGGTCTTCTAGCGTCTCGCTGCGGTTGTCACTTATCATCAGGCGGCCGATGCTTTCTTATCATCTTATCCCCAAAAAAAAAACAAATCATATAATACTGATCTTACTTACATGCCAAACAAACTTTTTTGAAGTAAGCAACGTCGTTGTCGACCTTGAGTTGTGCTGTGGTAGCGTCAGCTATGCCTTGGCAATTTCCCCTGCCGTACGACACGACCACCGCGGCACAGTCCTGCAGCTCCCGACATCTGGCAAGGCAGGCGCCGGCAAGGGACTCTTCCTCGCCGCTTGCAGAATACACGAACACTGGAGTAGCAGTCTCAGGGGCCACCCCCGACCATCGTGTGAACGTCACCGAGCGACCATCCTCACATTGAGCTTTGGATGCTAAAATATGAATAATAATTAATTTCTCCGCAAGTGATGATTTGCACCTATCGCCGGGCGAATTCTTCAAGGGTTAATGGCTATCCACTAGATGCAGGTAGTACCTATTCAACTGACGTCCAGACGTCAGTCGTATATTAAATCAATGGGCTTTCTCTATGTTAAATTAAGTATCTAACTTGATTATCTACTTACCTAATTTAATCTTTACCTACATACATAACTATATCTATTATAAACGCGAAAGTAACTCCACCCATAGACTCCACCTGACTGTTTGTTTGTTACGTTTTCCCTATTCCAATAATTTGGACTGGGTGGACCAGAAGCGTCTTTACCTATAGTGCATGATGTGCATTGCACACGAGTGCAGCAGTCCTAGGTGGCGCCGAGCACTACTCCACCATCCACAGAATTCTAAATACAGTCAACAGCACATCATAAAACTATCAAAGTTTTTCAATCAATTTTCAATTTAAACTCCAAACTATGGACTTTATTATCCATTGAATTGGGGAAATTTGACAGTTTGTGCTAATGTGCTGTTATTTGTACCCATTCCATTTTGACAGCGCGCTGGAGTAGTAGGTAAAGTTGAGAGGGTGCTAGGGTAATGATTGCACACGGGAGCTACATGGGCTAATAGAGACGCCCCAGGGGTAGACTGCGGCTGACCTTTCAGTCTATATAGCGAAGAAAATATCAGTAGGTACCTATTTAAGGGAAGCGAAAAAAGCGTGTACCCGTGTGTAGTACCTAGGTAAGAGCACATTTTTTTATTTCAAAGTATGGTAAACGAATCGTAAATCTTCATAATAATCGTCAAGATTCATTATTGGACTGCACTCCCACAGTCGATAACAACGCTGTCAAAAATAATGAAAGTGATATGATACGGATGTATCTGAATACATTCGAAATGCGTTACTATGTAGGTAACATAGGTGTTATGTAATACAAAAACATAAACATTAACAATTATGTATATTTATAGCTTAATTATAAGCTTGCGGTCAAGCGTTTAACCAACTTATTCAATGGTCGATATCTAACACCCACGCAATATTATGATGAGTAAAAATTACGTCGTCGTCATCCTATACCAAACAAGTTTTTAAAAACACGGGGCATGCAGGGGCATATATAAGTTTAGTGCACAGGAGATTCCCCGCAATATCCAGTCGAACTGCCGCAGACTCAGTGTTTAAATAAGTGACTTCTCATGTTGTGTTTATAAAGTAAATTGGACCTTATTATTTAGCACTTCAAAATCAAAATTGAAAAATAGGAGCTAAAAACTTAAGAACGTAAGTGCTTACACAAACATTATACCTACCTAATAAATTTTAACAAATGTAATGCAGTGCTGTTGCTATTTTAACTTTTTATATAAGTAATATATAAGTAACTTACCTAATCTTTAAGTAATGACTTTATTGTCATTTGGAGTTATTTTTTAAGATATCGATTGAAGGCAAAATGAAGCTACAAAGTCAAGTAAGACATCCTGCTACGATCGAACAACTTTATTTTTGATTTTCATCATAATCTCTACTCAATAAGCTCCATAGAGATGTATTTTAGCCTTATGTTCTTAACTTAAATAATTATTTAATATGTTTGTATGTCTAAGTAAAGCAAAAACGGTTAGCATTTTTGGTTTTTGTATTATTTAATAGGTTTTACGATTTAAATAGGCACATACTTATGGGTACCAATGGGTATCTATGTAATAAACCATTCCCAGTTACTGTCGAATGCACTACTAATGCGCTAATTAACTTACTAAAGGGCCGTTGGGCCGCATCATTCCTTAATATGCGTAATTTCTTCAATCCCTACTAATTTCTATCCCAATTTCCAACTAATATTATACATGTGAACGTTATTCTGTCTGTCTGTAACGCTTTCACGCGACTAAACCGCTGAACAGATTTTGATGAAATTTGCTTCAGTACAGGTCTCTGCACTATACTCTAGGTAGCCTATGTCTCAACAAGTCTACCTAGGCTAGGCTACCTTTTGTCTCAAAAAGATATTTGGGATGCAGGTAAAATCGAGGGAAACCGCTAGTAAAAAATAAAAATCCTGGCGCTATTACATATTTGAAAGTGTACCTATGTATATCAAGCTCAATGTACCTTTTTATCGGAATATTTCGGATAACCAGTAGGACACATTTTCAATACTTCTATACAATTCTCGTGTCACAGTGTTAGTTGCCATACTCCTCGGAAACGGCTTGGCTTGAATATTCGGTAGGTCTGAGAATCGGTCATAATCTATTTATCATACCCTTACCACTGGGTGGTTCCCCCCAAACATTTTTATTTCTATTTTTTATGATATGGCATTAAAAATACATACAACCCTAAATGTTCACCCTTCTATCACCAACCCCCATTATTATATGGCAAAACAACGTTTGCTGGGTCACGTAGTACCTAATTTATAAAAATAATATATGTATACAAATTCTTGTTTCAGATGGACATTCTACGCTTTTTCTGCGTACTGTTGACATTGCTAACGATTTTGTTCACAACGGCCACACACGCATTGAGCGACTCCCCCCTATGTCGTATTGGATCGAAACTTGTTATCATCAGAAATCGTCGAACCTGCGTGCCGATAGACCACTTCAATGTCCGAAATAAATTTACCAGTACACTTTACGAATGAAATACCAATATGTACTTATAAACCAATAGATATAATCATATAGCTAGGCAGGTTTCAGTTTGCAAGACTTTAAAAAAAAATACTGGACTATCGTCTTTTATGTAGCAAATCTCGCTATAGAACCTATTTTTGTTGTATCACTGCGATTGTAGTTGGTCTATTTAAAGAACCTGGCTATTCTAGAACTTTGCAATTGCTTTAAACGTGAATATAACCTCACAATCAAATGATCTACGACTGTATGTACCTATTCTAATTATCTACGAACTATCTACGATTTTGTAGATAGGTACCTTACTCAATTAGTTTTGGGTTAGGTACATAACTCCAAAATTGTAAAAGTACCTACTTAGGTACTACTACGATACTATCAAAGGATGCTGTTTTGATTAAATTTTTGGGTATCTGCGTTTTTGCCAACGCGAATTTCATGTTTTACATAAGTAGATACTCTTGTTCAATCGATTAATAAGGTTCTTGGCTAACCGTAAGAAAAGTAGGTATTATCACTGTGTAAATAACAATTTGTTTAGAATTTGTTGACTGATCAGTTCGCTGCTGGCGGAGGACTGCTTAAGTACCATACAATACATTCATATTAAATTTATGATATTTATTTATATTTTTTATTCTTCGATTTTACTTAAAAATAAAGTTTCATTTAGGGTAGACGACGCTATCATAAACTGAAATAGAAATTCTGTGCAGTTTGGTTTGCACTGTGTAGGGTATATATGTATTGTAATTTATTTTACAAAATATTATTGTTAATCATTAAAAATATTCAATAAATTAATAACGAATCTTTTTATACTATCTTTTTGTATATTTTTGGCATTTTCCATGCTAAGATTTTAAAGTTATTTAGAAAAGGAAAAATAAAGACGTAAATTCAATATGTGAAGGAAAAATTCGACATAACGGGTAGGTATCGCGGTGGCTTAGTGGTCATAGCGTCTGGTGTACCGAACCAGAAGACGCAGGTTCGAATCCTGCCCGCGGTCGTATTTTTCCTTTTCTAAATAACTTTAAAATCTTAGCATGGAAAATGCCAAAAATATACAAAAAGATAGTTAGAAGGTAAGGTGGCATCGTTCGGCATTTAACTAACTGTAAAGTAAGTTGTGTCGGTTGAAAAGCAAAAACTTGCATTTCAATAGGTGTTACTGACGTCACCATAAAGACGTAAATTCAATATGTGAAGGAAAAATTCGACATAACGGGTAGGTATCGCGGTGGCTTAGTGGTCATAGCGTCTGGTGTACCGAACCAGAAGACGCAGGTTCGAATCCTGCCCGCGGTCGTATTTTTCCTTTTCTAAATAACTTTAGAATCTTTTTATGTTTAAAGTGTTACTTAAATGGCGGTGGTAATGCCATATTTTTTTTAAAATTTCCAATCACGAAGGCAAAGTTACCTTTAGACAGTAGATATAGATTCTACACCGTCGATTTTTTTAACCGTTGATAAATAAAGAAAATAAATCATTAAGTATTTAAATATCTTCTATAAATACTTTAGTTCACTATAACCACTAGGATAGTTAGTTCGTAGAAACGGGAATCAATTAGATAAAGATATCTAAATTTTATGTTAAAACTAGCTGATCCGACAGAGACGTTGTGCTGTCAAAATTACTTAGGTATAAGTAATAAACTTCACACGTCCTGACTTTTTCCTTTTTCCTCGACTCCTAAGGGTCCTAGCGTGGTGTTAAATACCCTATAACTTTCCTCAAGAATTAGGCTATCAAATACAAAAAGATTCATTCAAATCTTACTGGCAGTTTCAGAGAATAGCGCGTTCAAACAAACAAAAAACTCTTCAGCTATATTATATTAGAATATATTTTGTGAGTATTCCCTTTATTATTAGTTACTAATTATGATGAATCACTTACTATGAAAGAATGCGAGCGACGACAGGACAATAACAACTCCATATGGCTTCATACTATTTGATTGATTCCGGACACGTTCAAATACACATAATATGACTCATTAAATTATTATAAAATATACCAAACAATTTACGATCGTTAACATCACTTCACATGCTATGAGATAATGTTCCTCGACTTGCTAGTATACTGATAAGCATTGTTGAAATCGTTACGTTCAAACTGGTAATATTTATTATGTAAGGAGCTGTCGTGACCAAGGTGGTGTTACCACTGCACTGTGCTATATGGACGAGCCCAGTCCACCAGGGTGATGAACCAATTGCGCAATTCGATACGGAACGCTTTACACCAACTCGGATCGCACCTGAACAAACATACTACTCAAACTTCTTCTGATTGGAAACAAAGTTACTTCCACTATAATTATATTTTAAGAAAGTTTATTTGGACAAAAGAAAGCGCAGAATACGATCTTATTTTACGAGTACAAAATTTGGCGCGAAACAGTTTGAAATATTATAGTGGAGGGTATGAATTGCTGCTAGATATCAAGTAAGTTGTTCACGAACTTGTGCGCCGGCGCAGTCCGAGCGCTGGTACCGGTCGTCAGTCACACGGCGGTTAGATACTGAAACTGTATGAAGTGCAGGCGTCATGTGTCGGCCCCCACTATAGCAGGTATTCGTCGCCGGCACGACCTTGCAGTTTATTATTATGGGTTTACAGACTACAATTTACAATAGAGTGACGAGTCAACATCAAACGATAGTGAAAACGATAATAATGACGTTAGACGCCCAGAACGACGTGTTTTGTAACGGTGGACTATGCGGGCTAGATTAATACATAGCATCGGCGGGTTAACCTCATAGCATCGGCGGGTTAACCTCATAGCATATGTTATTTCCCGAAGCAATATCTAATTTTCGTAAATTGACGGAAGTCGTCAAAGTTTCAAAACATCCGTCGAAAGGATGTCGTCTTAATACGTAGATACCTACTCGTAGCTCGACCCATACCTACATCCTCCTCAAAGGTACTCACTCAGTCAGGATTTACCTGTATTGTGTGTGACACAGTAAATACCTACGTGCATACCTACCACATAATTATGTATACATACTGCTCACAACGCGTTGTGGTTAATAATTTTTATATTATTTGAGCTTGAAAATGCAAGGAATCATAAAAACTAATTAATAAACAAATCCTACTTAGGCTAGAATAGGTTGTTAGGTATTTTTATTTAAATAAATACAAAAACTCGATGTCAGATTAAATTAAAACAAAGCTACCAACTGCCTAATTGACTGAACTGAGCGTTTTCAATGTTTGAGCATAACATATAATAAACAAATGCGACTAATTTTATTATATTTTATCCTTTGATATTTTATCGCAGTCAAGAAGTTTCCTTTAAGGTGTTCCATGAAAAGTACTTACTTACCTAATATTCAAGCAGGGAGGGTATTCTAACAACAATCGATTGTTTCTTATGAGAATACTTATTTAATTGTTGACATTATTTATATTAAAGAGTAAGTTGAGTGGACAATCCCATGTCCGATCCCGACCTAGTAAAGCAATCTGTTATGTTAATTCAGTTACATTCATTCTATTGTTATGTAAATGTTGTTTGGACGAGTCGCAGTATCGAGGTAACTTGATAATAAGCCAAATACATTACGTAGGTAGGTACATAATGCTGCTAGTACATACAACACCATAGCCCTTGTAAAATAAAAATTATCTTTTTAAAAAAATTTCAACGATGACAACGATTAAATGAACAATCGGTTGTATAATTCTTTAAACGTTGCAATTTTCCTTTACGTTGCTACACTATGCAATTTTCCGAGATATCTACATATACATACATATATACCTAATACATAATCTATGTATATGTAAATAGAATACTTACCTGTTAAGTCACCTGTGTCAAGCTGTTATCATCTTCGTTATCAGTAGGTGATATTTAGCATGATATTTAGCTGAATCTGGACGCCTATAGTCCAGAGTCAGCTAAATATCAACGTTACCAGTCGATTTCCAGTACGAGCATGATAACTGTATTAATCTTGGTTTACAATTTTATTCTGAATAATTCATGAGAACAGTGCAGTTTGACGTGTACAATAATTAATCCAGTATAATAATTAAACAGAAGAAAAGATTGTCATTGACAGTAAGAGCCGACCAGCCCGAAAGACGGCACTCGTTCACGAGCATGACGTGCGTATCGGCGTCGTTGGACTCAACCATGTTGCAGGGAATAAAACGACCTGACACACAACGCCACCATCAGCAGATTTTAGGGAGCATGACAAGCTCAGACCGCTATCGCTAGACAATCGAAGAGCACAATGTAATTATAGCAATATATTTTGCTTCCAACATCTTCATCCAGTTCACAATAATCTGAATCTAAGGATCTCCTCATCAGACTTCCTTTACCATCTGTAATTAATATATTTATGTTAGTAATTAATTTTTCGAAGAAGCTCCCATTCCTAAACGAGCAGGAGATGAAGGAATATTTACACTAGAAACTGGACCTATATGAAACTACAGGAGGAAATAGTAAGACAAAACATAAGCTGGGTAGGATCGTTCACGCTTAATCATATAGGTACATTTCTGGGCCCAGGACATATTTTTGGCCAAGTCACAGGCGACATACGATATTCAAGAATATGAAAAGTATTTTTCAAATATCCTTAACTAAAGAGAGAGTTTACTCTCGCTACGCAAAACGTGCAGTCAAATTGTTTGTTCCGTGCGCGGATCGAACTCACAACCCATGGCGCTTAAGCCAATCGTTCAGCTTATATGCCAAACGAGCAGTCTTTTACCCTTTTATAATAAATAACAGTCTAAGCCTTTATAAATCTGAGGTGCAAAGATTGTCTTAACATATGTTTCTTTTTATGCTATGCTGATTACCAACACGACATCACTATGATAAATTACAGCGTTCCTCAAAGTCAAGCTATTTTTTATACATTTAGTTTTTTATGTACTTATGTATCTACACTCAACAAAAGAACTCGTCTACTATGATCTCATAAATTGTTGGATTGAATTAACGATTTTGAACTCTATCCCACTTCGCTAAGGTGCAATATTTCATCGTGCAACTATTCATTCGAATATAAGAATAGTTGACACATGCAATTCACACATGTATGTTTTCTTCCTAGTTACAGTGTGTGTTTTCTGAACGAAGCTATGTGTAATTTAGAACATTTATGTAGATACCTAAATAATGCAGTCTGTTTCAGATGTGGGAAGTATTTAAGGTTTATAAAAATAATGTTGTTGGTCTATGGTTGGCATCGTGTTCACCCCGATGCTTAATATCGGATTTCGTTCGTAATAAAGGCAAAGCAATGGCCCTCTCTCACGGGGAGAATTCGCCTGTTACAAATCATGTTATTACAGGTTGCGCCAGTAATACTGGGTCCTCCTCACTCGACTAATCCTGTGTGTAATAGGCAATAGCTCCCTGTGAGAAAGAACCTACAGAATTCGTATGCACACATATAACACGTATCGACGCAACGGCAACGCTACCTACCCGAAAGTTTTAATGGAGAAAAATACAATAAAAAAGGCGAGCCTCTTATTACAAATTATGGTTTAAACAGTTGTAAGCTAAACTCAGATTAAAAATATATACCTACATGAACTGCTTTAAAAACGTGTGGTCCGCTTAAACCTTTTGTAATAGGAGGGTCGGTATTTTGGGAGACTAGGCAATTAAATCAGGCCTATCATCCATACTTATACACAGTCCTTACCTCCAAACCTTTGTGTAATCCTCTTAAATGTCCTTCACAATAATATGAGAAGCAATTAATAATGACATCAGTAAATTAAATAACAAAAACAAATATTTTTAAAGCATATATTTCATGATCACGTGATATGCTCATAGATTTTCAATTTTTATAATATTGTGCTCGTGAATTTTCATCAAACTTGTGCTTTTTGTTTTATTATTATAATACTTTCATGCACTCAAGCTGCCAACATAAAAGGCTGTGTATATTATAAAAAAATAAACTTCAGGTACTTGTAACAATACTTTGGTTGAATTTCAAACAACTTGTAAGTAGATAAGATTCCTTAATTTTAAATTTCTGGTTATATGACTTAACATGGTTAGAATAATTTTTTAGAACATTTCTAGTATCTTAGAATTACTTACTTCATATTTTGCTATTGTCAAACTAGAATATAAAAGTCGCAGCAAAAAACGCTTTATAATATTAGAGCCTCTGGTAAAACATAAGACTACTGCATTGCATTTGCAATGTAACTAAAACCAATGTATCCAAAAATATCAAATTACATTTGGCAAATATCATACTGAACACTTTTCAGTCAACCTATTGTAAATACTTGTCGTTATGTACAAGAATTAAATAGAATTTTAATGATATTTTATGACATACTGAATATCTTCACAACCCATTATTCTCTAAGACATTATTAATCGATATCAACTATATTAGTAGCATAATTTAATAACAATTGTATTTAAATGAACAACAAAAACAAAATAAAATAATAACCAAAACTTTAACGATAATAAATAATGAAAAAAGCCGTATAAGATTTACCATCAGGTACGCGAAAAAATTGTAAATATTTGGCTTCGGTAAGCTGAATGCGTTTTGTATGGCAACACTGTTGACTTGGCATCCTGCAGACTGACCGTGAGAGTCCGCTAAATTACAATACACAATATATTTTCTCCATTATAATGCTAAAAACCTAGCTGTAAGGAACATGAATTAACGTAATTTTTTATATAAAAATGCAAACTGACAAACATGTTTGAGATTTTAGAGAATTTTGTATTTCTACTTTTGGTATTTTAATAATTTAGGGAACTTACACGATCGTCTTTAGTACGCTATGCCGTGTAAGGCCATAAAATCGACTAAAACTAATTGGTGGGTATGCGGTCTCTCAGGTATGAGAGTATGGAGGCAGTGCCCTTAGCAAGGATAGCGTGACGCGGCTGACGGAAACAGTTGCCCATCAACTCCAAGGTCCTGGAACAATGGAATTGTTCTAGAATGCTAACCATTGTTGCTTATTTAAATATATTCACATTTCAATAGATAATGGAAAAAATGGAATTTGTAAACTTCTATTAATCAACAGTTTATTATTTACATTAACTTAACGATGGGGTTTAGAATGACCGTCGTCTTTTAACTAACCTATGATAATTTTAATAACAATAGGTATACAAAGTGGTCATTCTGTCAAAACATAATGACAGCCGCAGCTACCGGTTTGAATATCGTCGTTAATATACTGCACATTAATATTTTGTTTAAAAAAATACTGTTTTTGAAAATATCGAACTCGAAACGGGCAACACCAGAATTTTCACGATCTGTCGGACTGTACAGAGGCCAGCACATCAAGATACTCCAATCTATCAAATCGCTTTGATCGATTTTCAAGTTTAATACACATCAATAAGGGTCATTTTCAATTAGGAAAACATGACAGTTTTGTATAGCTTGAACTGCTGGCGTCTCTACTTTTGGTAAGCCATTAGACATTAAATTCAGTAACATATTTTGTTTATTAAAAAACGTTATACCGCACACTAGGATGGTCTCGTGACACCGTACAACAACATGTCAACGCGATCATTTTCAGGTTGTGAGAAAGGGATGGCGCTCTATAATGTGTAGAGCGGTATCCTGCCCTCATAATTGCAAAACGATCGCAATAACAGATTGTGGTAAGGCATTAGTGCAGTAGTTGCATTTACAAACACCATTACTTACATCAGGGAATGCCCTGATGTAAGTAATGGTGACTGCACTAATGTGTGTTTGCCTACTGCTAATGAGCAGTAGGCAAACACACATTAGTGCAGTATAATCATGCAAATATTAGCGGCAGTATATCACTGACTCCCAAGTCACAGAATTACCTAGTTCAGGAGCCAGGGTTTTCTTTATTTGTGTAACTGAATTTGTGTTTTATGCAATATTTTGTAGTTTTTTTTCGTATCAATTAAGATTATTATAATAATAATACTATGGCCTGAATCTTCAATTACCCATGCACTTTTTCGTCACGATGTAAGGACGTAATACAGATGGTACTCACCGCAGATGTGTGAAGTTCCCCAGCTCCGGGGGCACGGTGAAGATGCTGTTGTTGGCGAGGTCCAACACGGCCAGCTTCTTCAACTTCGCCAGAGAATCCGACGACACGTTGATCTCGTCTATCTTATTTTCTGCAGCTAGCAGTATTTCCAAGTCTTCTAGCTCGTACACACACCGCGGAAGTTTGGTGAACCTAGATGAGATAAAAAATATGAATAATTCTTAATATATAAAAACACATCAACCTCCGTTGCGTCGCGGAGTCGGATAAAAAGCTTCCGTATGTTTATGTCAGCAAAAATCAAAAAGTAGTTGATGGATTGAATTTAAAATTTTAAACAATATTCTATATTAGAATGTTTTTAGGTACTTTTCATTGCAATGGTTAGATAAAACCAATGATATCTGTTAAACAATTTTTTGATAGTTTGTGATTTTTTGTCTGAGCCATAACGAAGCATAGTCTAAAAAACATAACCCTTCCTTCGCAGTCGGGTAAAAACATCATGTGATTAATGCACATTGGACAACCCATTATTTTCAAGTAAAAATCTTTATTGCGTTTAATACTTACTTGTTATTAGAAATGACTAGCTCCCTTAAGCGCTTCAAATCGCCCACTTCGAGTGGGAGATCACTGAGACAGTTCTTGCCCAAATCGAGGTATTGCAAGCGGTAACAGCGACTTATTTCAGGCGGAATGGTCATCAGGTTGTTGGACGAAAGAACCAACTGCGTTAATGTTTCCGTTAAACGCAGAATGCTGCAAAGAAATTGAATGTAAGCCATGTGGGAAGACACAACAATGTTCGCTAACATGATAACTGCATTATACAATATACCCAAATAATTATTTAGGTTTAAACGTTGCCCCACACTAGGAATTTCAACGCCTGTGTCGTGGAAACCTTTACAAACATGAAAGTTCACGTACACATATTATATACTATTAACATTATTTTGAAAGGAATCGGACGCCCTGGCCGCAAACTGTTCAAAAGTTAGTTTACTTATCCCATCAAGCAGGAAATTGTATAAGAATCGCACAGTTCAGATTGTAACCGTCTGCACGAATTAACCTTCCCAACAATTAATATTACAAGCCATAGAAACGTTGTTAGTGATGGTAAATATAGCATAAAGTATTATAAAGTAGCTTGCTTATTTTATATAGCATAAAGCAAATAATATCGCGGTTCGCACTTTATGCTATAATGTTATAAAGCTATTTTGCTTTATATCGCATAGCACTCTCTCTCTCTCTCTATCAATCAATTGTCCGTCGGGCGTCGCGTATAGCTTTAGTAACAAGTAGGCATATAAATTAAACATGCTATAATAAAGCACATAAAATTGCTCGCTTGCTTAAAACATTAAGCATATAGCATTAAGCAAGTTATTGATTTATAGCAACTTTGAACACCACTAATCGTTATCGTCGAATATATAGCATGACGATCAACTGTTAATAATTGGAATGCTTTCGAATAGAACAAACGAGTGAATACTAACGCAGATAACTATAGTGGGGTTCCTTCAAGGATTTTTTATACTTATACTTAATACAGGTAATATAATTATATTTAATACTCACCCCAGTGGTAAAGCAGTCAGTTTGTTTTTGGAAAAGTCGACGATGTGCACCTCGGCGTCCGCCGCCGCAATGAACACGTGCTCAGGAACATGCGCCAGCTCGCGGGATGGTAACATCAACGCCTGACTCTTCTTTAGCGTGTACCTACAAGTAACATAATTATTACTAACTTTTTTTGTATATTTTTGGCATTCCATGCTAAGATTTTTAGAAGGTAAGGTGGCATCGTTCGACATTGAAATAACTGTAAAGTAAGTCGTGTCGGTTGAAAAGCAAAACTTGCTCTTCAATAGGTGTTACTGACGTCACCATAAGGACGTAAATTCAGTATGTGAAGGACATGACGGGACATGACGGGTAGGTATCGCGGTGGCTTAGTGGTCATAGCGTCTGGTGTACCTAACCAGAAGACGCAGGTTCGAATCCTGCCCGCGATCGATTTTTTTCTATTCTAAATAACTATAATTATTACTAATTTCAGATGCATTTCACATATTATATCTTACTAGAGCTGCTGCACGCGCTCCACTCGCGTAACAAAAGGTCTTTTTTTTTTCTTTGAGACAATGTAGCCCATTTTCTTCCCCAAAATTAATTTTTTATCAATATTTGTTAAGCGGTTTAGGCGTAGGTAACCAACAAATAGTCGTATTAGTATGGATTCAAGGAAACCGCACAAAATAGTAGATAAATAGCTACATTATAAATTACAATCTTTATTGTCTGTGTCGTGTAATATACCAATATTTTTACATGTATCTATCTAGATAGGTCTACCTGATGGTAAGCGATTACCGTAGCCTATAAACACATGCTACATCAGGGGTATCACTTGCGCGTTGCCGACCTTGTAAAACGAAAAAGTAACTATGCCCTACCTCTCTTCTCAAGGAATCTCAAGGAATAATTTGATGTAAATAATGATACTCACTTATCAGGCCAGTCGTCAGCCGTTAACCTGGTCTCACTGACCACCTCCTCGGTGATGCGGTCGCGGAGGAACTTCATCATACGCTCAGTGCCACCTCTGATCACATCCTGTCTTACAAATGACAACTTGTTGCCCTCCATGTTGATGCTTTGCAGTTGGGAAAGCAGGCCTAGGTTCCTTGGCAACCTAGACAGATTACAAAAAAAATATTTGTAATCTTTTAAAATTATAATGCAACAAGGCATTTACAGGTTGTTTGCTATAGCAGTAATTACTTATAGACGGAAAAATCAGAGATTTTTCGCCAGAATGTTTGATCTACTATTACTATTTTACATTTTTATTTCATTCATTCGAATATAATTAAACTAGCGACCCGCCCCCGCTTCTCACGGGTTCAATATACTAATAACATACATGTATTATACATATAAACCTTCCTCTTGAATCACTCTATCTATTAAAAAAAAATCCATTGCGTAGTTTTAAAGATTTAAGCATACATAGGGATATAGGGACAGAGATAGCGACTTTGTTTTATACTATGTAGTGATAGTGATGATAAAAAATAGTAATGATTTTGTTTCTGCTGTATTTGAGTTATAGTGAATTATCGATAGTACGTAAGTACGACGTGATTGTGACGTATGTTGGCGGTTGACTACTTTCGAACTTATGCTCTTAATAAGGGTGTTAAGTGCTTAGCTGCAAATATTGTCTGTTCTATGTACTATAACTCACTTATTCAAATTGTTGTTGGTAAGATCAAGCCTCTTCAATTTCTGCAGCAGCGATATATTTTCCGGTAACACTTCCACTTTGTTGTCTCTTATATTCAACACACTCAAGTGCTGCATCTGATCGCAGAACTCGTCTGTGATTTCCTGAAACAAATATAATACATATTTAATTTTTTATGTTGAAATTATGCGATGAGTATCGGTGACTGATTATCTGCTGGCTATGCAAAGGTCATTAAATAAATAAATAATAAATAAAATAGTTTATTTGTTTTCACTGGTACAATATAGTGGATTAGTGTTTGGAGTCTCCTTTTAGGCAAATAATGCCTGTGTTAGGAGACCCCACTCTTCCTTAACAAAACTATAACAAGTATGACCAGTTGTAATACATTTCTTATAGAATTTAACTTATTAACTAAATCTAAGTAACGAAACAGTGTGTTAGCTTGTGTGTGTGTGGTTGTGAGTGTGGCTGTGTGTGTGTTTGTGTTTGTGTGTGTGTGTGTGTGTGTGTGTGGTGTGTGTGCATTATGGTTGTATTTTTTATTTTATTTTCACATAGTTAACACTTATAAAACATAATGATATTATATAGTTTAAAAGAGAAAGATGGTAGTACCTAGTAGTAGTATTCGTCATCAGCACTGATATTTGTGGCATACAGTGGCATTTTTGCATAATGTTGGCGACCAGGACAATTTGACAACATGTAGTGGTTCAAACTACCAACATTTAATTAATATTTATTTTGAATCTCGTAAATAGATTACGTAAATATTCAGTGTTAACATCGCAAGAGATAAGTGGTTTATCTCAAAATAAGAGTCCCATGTAAGACCGAGGGCGAGCCTATTGCATTCACCACTAAACCAATCCGAGCGGGCTGCTATTGAGATTTTCTAAAAGAAATACCCAAAAAAGGTAAAACACTTGCTAGACCTGCGGGCTTCTATACAATTTACTGATTGGACGACATTTCGTTGCAATGGATATTCAACTTGAATTATTACCTTAATAAAATTGTTAGCCAAATACAGTTCTTTCATGGCAGTACATCCATAAAAGTCTGGTAGTTGTTCGAGGTCGTTATGATTCAAGTCCAATATTTCCATCTTTCTCAGCTCTCCGAGTGGTGGCAATTTCTTTAAGCTATTATTGCATATATTCATTTTCTTTAGATCTGAAAAACATACAAGTTATAGAAAATATAGTTTTCAACGATACTCACCACATTAGAATCAAGACTGTTTTGTAGTTAAACAAACATTACAGTACATACCATGATGACTATAGGTAATCCCAATCACATAATTTTAATCACAATTTAATTAAAATTATTATTTTATATTATTTTTTAATTTTTTAATGTATACTCGACAATAATGTAAGTTGTGGTTGCCTATAATTGAAGGTACATTTCGTCTTATTTTATTTGTTAAATATTTGCAGTATTAAATGTATCTTTGTTGGCGATCCTTAATTAAATAAATAAATAAATAAATCCCCGAAAGGTGATGCAGAAGTAGCACACTACAACGTAGGTACAGACGCCAGCAGGTCAAGCTATGCAAAACTGACAATTTTTTCCAATGAATTCAATCCAATTGAACCTTATTATTTTATAATTAAAATGAAAATCTATTGAAGAAATTTGACAGATTGGGGTAGCTTGATGTGCTGACCTCTGTACATGTATGTCAGGTGACCAGGTCCCATGGCATGCTATGTATAAAGCAGGAGTCTAGACTCATAAATCTGAGCTGGTACTAAGAATTTCATAGAAAATCCTAGCAACAAACAAACACTTCCAGGTTATTATGCTCAGCAGTCGCAGCCACAGTCGTCGTCGGTAGCAGTTTGAGAGCAGGGGCTCAAGTCTGCTCTTTTATTGTATCATAATCGTCATTCAATGACTTCACAATTGTTGATTTTTGTCAGTAATATCTACAAAATTGTGACCCTTATACTGCCAACCCAACTATTCCTTTCGTTTTACAGGGTCGGCAACGTGCAAGTGATACCCCTGGTGTTGCAAGCGTCTATAGGCTACGGTAACCGCTTACCATCAAGTGGGCCGTATGTTTGTTTGCCACCTTAGTAGTATAAAAAAAGTCCTTCGTTTCCTCACGATGTTTTCCTTCACCATTTAAGGAAGTCATTATTAATTATTAATATACACATGATTTCGAAAAGTCAGAGACCTTAATCTTAATCTTAGCAGTGGGGGCTGGCATGGCCAGCAGCACTTCGACCAAATGTGATCTGTTGTGTTGTCCCCAGCATGGTACATTCCTTACTCTTCAAAGACGTGGTTCATGAAGGCGGCTAGCCCACTAAGAGGAAGGAACCTGTAGTCCTCTGGCTTCGGGTATCCGTTGCCGAGATGACTCATCCGTTTCGTCGCTAGGACGTCACAATCACACAAGATGTGCTGCATTGTTTCCCTGAATTCACCACAAGATCTACAATCATTGTTCAAGGTCAGCTTCATTTTATGGAGCATGTCATTGGTTGTAAAATGCCCTGTGAGGGCTCCGATGACAGCTCGGGCTTTGTCCCTTCTATTGTTAAGTATGAATTTGGAGATGCGTGTGGTGCTGCTGCCGAAAAATCTTCGTGAGTGCTCTAGCCCTAAGCTATTGCACCACTCCTCTTTGTGTTTTGTATCGGCATATTCCTGTAAGGCCTTCTTGATGGCGCATGTTGGTAGTCCCATACATGGTTCTGGTCCAATCATGGCATTTGCCGATCCGGTTCTAGCTAACTCATCGGCCTTCTCATTTCCTTCAATGCCTGCATGCCCTGGGACCCAAACCAGTCGTAATCTGTTCCTGCGGCCAGAGACCTTAGATTCGAACTCGGGACCTATAACTTGGCAGTCCAATGGTGATATCACTCAGCTGTCACTACTCTGAATCTTACATAAAAACAAATACACTAAATAAGCTGAGATTATTCGAAAACAACAGCTGCCTCGTTAGTCTAGTTGTCCTAAGTCTGGAAGTCCTGGGTTCCAATCCCAGGTCGAGCAGTGTTATTGGATTTTTCTATAAAATCCTTAGTAGGCTCGGAGTTAGGATTTGTGCCTAATTAATGGCAATAGGCTCGCCCCATATTACATGGAACCTAAACATACCGGCGAACTATGGGTGCACATTGGTGCACCTCTGCCTAACCCTCGGAGCGTGATAGCCTGATGGTAGCTAATTCGAAAACAAAACTGTTTCCAGGCGACAGTATACAATTTAAGATAAAGTAAATAGTTAAAGCTAAGATCAAAACAATTAGTCACGTCTCAATAAGGAAACCCATAAAAAATGCATTTTCTTAGTTGACTTACAATAATAACAATGGATGAAGTGATAACATTGACTTCTTAGTAGTCAATGGTTACAACTCAGGTTTCTAAGAAACACAAAAATAAAACTTAAACATTAAATGCTTACTTAAAAGAAGTGAAAGTCATTTTAGCTGTTTGTTATTATTATAAATGCACCACAATATGGACGGAATGCTGAAGATTATTCAATCTTTCAATAGTATATTCACTTTTCTACATAATATAAGTAGGTACTATTCAGACGAATATTTAGGTGGGTGTGACTTGTCTGATATTTGCATATTGAATAAGCTGGTGGGCATTTAAAGAGGTCAGTCATGTGTAAGTCATGGGTCACCAGCCACAATCACTACATAGATCATACAACAAAAGAAAACTATACAATGGGCTGCTACACAATTATCATCTTTAACTTCATGACAATTAAATTCATTTCAAAATGCCAAAAAATATTTATATTGTGATGGAAACTGAATTCTATTTAATGGAATTAAGGTTTCAAATTCCAAAGCATAATTATTATAAATATAATATAAAGTAGATGATATACTTTCCCACACAATATGTATATTATTATTACATAATTAGTGTTTATCTGTTGCACAACAAGACTGCAAAATTCTTCAACATTAATTTATCAAAACAGTAATAAAGATAGGAAATGATGACTGTTATTAGTATTTCTTTTATAAATGTTGATAAAAAAATATTGGTACCTCGAAGGTTTACAATGTCAGGAGGTAGTTCTTGAAGATCATTGTGAGACAGGTTCAGTTCCACTAAGCGTACTAAATACCCCATTCCTGGAGGTAACATGGTCAATTTGTTGTGTGATAAGTCCTGGAAACAAACACATTATTTTTTTTCAGCCACTAGGGACCATAAATTTTAATATGAAGAAAAATCGGCTGTTTCATAAATTTGTTCACTCAACTCAACAAGTAGTATATAGAACAGCTGGAACAGTTGGCTTTTTGTGATTTCAGGGTTGATCCTATGGTAAAAGTTATTCATAATGTTGAGTACCAGGGCCCCTTAAATTTCTTACAGTATATAAAAATAAGGTAATTTAAGGAGAAATGTCCTTCTTACTTACCAAAAAGTTCAGCATAACAAGATCTCCAAAGTCTGGTGCAATTTTGGTGAGTTGATTGTGAGATATATTTAGACAGCGCAACTCTGTCAACCTGTAGAATTCCTTTGGAAGTGTTGTAAGTCTGTTGTGAGATAAACTCAGATTCATAAGGCTTTTCAGCTCTCCAAATTCTGGTGGTAGAGTTTCTATAGCATTATCATGGAGCTGAAAGCAGAAAAACTAGTTTAATTTGATATGCAAGAATTTACAAGTGGTTGAAACTTATTTAATTATAAACTTAATAGAAGTATGAAATAACTAGTAATATTCATTATTGTAAAACAATACTTAACATTACAATAGTGAATTAAGATTAGAGTATAACTATAATTATATACTTACTATATGAATAATAAATAACAAAGTAGGTTCTAATAAATTACTTTAGAAATCTATGATGTAAGTACCTCCATCTACGTCTTACTGTTATTACAGCAAATAAGAAATAGATTGTTTATGGATATTAAATTCAAAATTATTTTGATATAGCTAATACAATACTTTTTACAATAAATACATCAATAATTAATCATTTAAATTAAAATACAGTATAAAATGCAATAAAGTCATTGTCAGTAAGCTGTCCCGCTCACCTTGAGGTTGACAAGGTGTTGCAAAAACTTGACATCACTTGATATAACTTTAATAACATTGGAACTTAGGTCAAGGGTCTTCAGTGGTTCTGCATTCCACCACCTATGAGAATCACACCTTGAGAAGTCAACCTCTTTAGTTTCTTCCAACACCAACTCGTCAATTTTCCAAACATTTTCTGGCACTAAAACAACAATTAAGTACAATATAAGTACTATGAAACTGTTAATATAAAAAGATTTAGAAATATTGATTTCACAAAAACATAATTATGTTTGTATACAATAGATTCAAGATTTTGTTGTAAATACCCAAGCATGACTCATATTTCTGTTTATGAATACTGTTCAATCCCAAAGTTAATAAGTTTGTGATTAAACTTGTTATTTTAAATACACACCAAAGCTATATTAATATGACAGAACTCAAATACTTCTGTGATTGATGAATGTAAACAATCACCTTATTTTTGAAGTAACAGTTTTACGTAACTGCGGTATAAAATTGTATTAAATAAATTATTCCGCCTCACCTGTACCCAGTCCCCTGTTGCATATACTCAGTTGTCCGGTCCTTTTCGCTGATTTAATCAAACCAATTGATAATTCGTTTTCGTCTGCCTTTTTGTCTTGAAGGTGAAACACAGATTTATTACAAACTTTAATACGTGATTTAGAATTTGGTCTATGAGACATTTTATTTATTAAAGAACTAAGTAGTTGTGCTGTATTTTATTGCTGAAATAGGTACTGAAGTGATATCACATTGTTTTTGTCGAGTCGAAACGCAATGCACAGTGCACACTGTTCAAGTTCAACTGTTTGACAGACTGACTGACTGACCCACAGACAGAGTACTTCACTGACGAGGACGACGACCGACGACAGAACAGACCCAATAATTCCTTTTTAATTTAACAAATGGTGTACCTAGTAGTAATTATTTACTGTCCCCTTCTTTCCTACTTTGAAATATCATAACAGCTAAATGTTTATAATTATTATAAGTATTGATGTAATAGGTACTAATAATAATAACAGTATACACTATGTTACTGTTTAAAACTAAAACATGTGTAAAGTCTTTGATTATATACTTGTCTAGATGCCACATTGACACGTACAGAACGGCCCAAATAAAGTGTACTAAAATTGGTAGACTCTCTTCTCACTTACGTCAGTGTCATTTGGATCACTTCAGGGTGTGGAGTTCTCGAAAAATAATTAATTACGTCGGTATGTGCTGTCAAATTGTGTCGCAATTATGTGGGAAAACCTTATAATTACACTAAGGTCACATTACATCGGTAAGTTTTGTTATTTAACCTCTATTATTTTATGAAAACATGATTTTTCAATTCGTTAATTTGTAGGTTCTACAGATTAGCCGGTGTTGTCAATTTATTACAAGGGAGATTTGGCGAAACTATGGGAGATAAAATGCAAATATCAGTCATCATCTTTCGATCAGGAGAAAATTTTATTATTTTAATACTTACATAATTTATTTGATCAGTAAATGATAAAAAATTGAAATGTGAAGTGAATGCCTTCACAAAATAAATGAAGTCATTCACTAAATAGTATTTTTGTTAGTTCTTTCTAATATTTTGGGTTTCAGATTTCTTAAGACTGGAGAGACATTATACAGCGGACACGCAATGAAATATAAAAAAAATAACTATTTCGAAAACAAATACAAAGAGATGGATTTTGATCTAGAAATTGCTGTATACAGGATGTATCAAAAACCCTGTCCGATCCTTAAGGGTCGTATAAGGTGTCGTATTACGTACACAAACACGTAAACGATAATTAGATACGAGATATTTTTTTTTCCCCGATTAATTTAAATATAATTTTAAAAAAAACTAAACCTTTTACATGTCAACACTCAATCCACGAAATAAAGTTTATTCAATTCGATCTACACTAGTGTCAAAGAAACCGCCCGAGCAATTTGCCGCTTTTTGATCCTTTGTCATGTGCCGCCAGCCCGCTCTGTCGCGTGCCGCCAAACAAATTTAATGCGAATGAATCTTACCTACTGGGCCTACACGTAGATATTAGCTGATATCGATTAGGCATAGTTATGTTTACCTAATAATTGACGTTCTTTTGTGTTTTTCATAAGTATCAGCTGTTACGTATTAGTCATAGGGATGATTACCTCCTACCGGGCCTACGCGTAGGTATCTGCTGGTATCGTAAAAGCATCGTGATACCCAATACTTCCGCTTACGCGTAGGTATCAGGAATAGTGTTGCTTACCTAATAGGTACCTAAATAATTATTGACGTTGTTTTTCAAGAAACAATGAACTAAATGTATTGCTTTGTTAAAATTATTTTGTAAAACATGAACTTGATATCTACAAAATTCTGCGATCGTGTTCCTTAAGTGAACTTCCAATAGGTACTTACTGATATTCCACGTCGTGTTTTCGTGGTCTTTCGGCATTAGGGTAATGAGTCTTGTACTCATTCATGGACACTGCTTGACACGTGTTCGTACACGTGTACACGTGAACTTCAAGTTCATGGAGATGTTGGATACACGCTCCGACGGCACTGGCATACCTTGCCTAGCAAACGCACCCCATACTCTCACTCACTCGTAGTCTTTTCGAACATCTGCATAATTGCAGCATAAGCACATTGGAACACGACATTGACAACAGATTGGAATACGACATTACTCACGATACGATAGGTAATCGAGGTGATAAGAGATTCACGGACGTCCGATCGGAAGCGAACTCTACGCGAGACTGACATGTCAAGGACAACAATTGGCTTACACGTGCCGCTCTGTAGGTAGTTAGGTACAGTCTGTCGGCGACGACAAAGCGCGCACGGAGCGGGGCCGCTTGGCGGCATCCTTTGAGGTAAAAATGAAAAATAAATTGGTAAATATTAAAAGATTTCGCCGCTGGCTGGAGTATTGTCAACTTATGAAATTTTCCCATATTTAGTGGAGAATTGTGTAAGTTTATTAGAAGAAAAAAAATCGATACTTTCTGGTTTCTTTAATATCGTATTTTTATTTATGTTTATTAGTAAGTATATAAGAAAAGGAATACGCCTCTTTCGGATCGGACAGGGTTTTTGATACATCCTGTATATTTTTTCATTGTATTTATTGTTTTTATTAAAATAAACAAAACACTAATCTACGAAATAATTACTTTATTCAGCCTATTTCGTTTAACTGTCATCCCATTAAATAATGGAGAAAGGGTAAGTTAATAATTTGGAGCAGGCATCCCTAAACACGCACACCTTGACAGTTTGACTACAATAAGTACACAAGCGGTACTCACACGTATCACGCAATTTGGCCCCAGTTTTCGCGTGTCGTTTGTTTGCATTGCTCCATCTAGACAAGTATACAATAATCAAAGTGTAAAGTAAAGATTGTATCATTTTATGTACACACATCTTTAGAGTATAAAACATGACATTTCTAAGGACAGATTAAATAAAAAATGCACAGTCTATCAACAAGGAGAATCAATAGTCTTAACTTTTTGTTAGACTAGATCTTCTCCATGTCTTCTCTCAATCACGAACCCCAACTATTGTCTGAGTTCTTCGAGAGTTGTGTCCGGCCCATTACTATTTAATATTACTGATCCTTCAAGCTGTTTACCGATATAGCTTATAATTTCACTTCTCTGAATCTGACAAATTATTTTGTGAACAAGCCTCACCGTGAGTGGCGTGAGCACATTTGGGCTCCGTAGGTGACTGATCATTGACTGGTAGAACGCATACCTACTTACTCGTCTTGAGGCACTGTGATATGGAAGATGAAAAGACTTGACAAAACAAACCAATTGCTTATCTGCTCGACACAAACAGATAAGAATAAGTTGGAGTACTCGGTATTGCCTATTTCGAGAAAGATCAGTTAGTTAGGCAGGCCGCCGCAAGGCCTTAGTTCACTTGATACGTATCTTGGCATACGTAGGTTCCAAATTTATGGTGTAGGTACCTCCCTAAATATGGCAGAAGTACCTGCCTACTTACTTACTTACCGTTAAAAGGATTCGGGGGAATTGGCCGCTCCGTAGTCTCATAGTGGTTTTGCTTGTACACATTTTCAACGTTACACATTTTATTTGATCTACATAGAGGCGACATTGAATTTTTAATTTTTCTTTTCGATTCCCCTCTTACTTACTTACCTATATGAGTTAAATCTGTTATTACATATTGAAATTACAATGAGAGTATAAATTCATTGGTTTGAGTCTATTTTCATTAAATATTGACACTGTCTGTAATATTGTAGCTACTGTCCGCTGTCATGTTTTTATTTTTTATTTATACAAATGTACCTACGACCAGTTTCTTTTGGAAAAAACAAAGAAGGAGATTACTCTCCATTGTCAACACAATGTATGACATTTTATTTGTAAAAAATATTTAGGTTTATACCTTTGTTTATACAAATTATTTTTACCCACGGTGCATCAGACAAGTTCTAGGAGACGATTACTTACCTACTAAATTATGACGGCGAGGAGGTTATTGTTTACACTATACTACAACGTTACAAAATACCCCGTAAAAATATTATTGAATAACAAAGTCAAAAAGGAGCATGGGCACTTTTGTATGCATAGTGGGACCACTTTTTAAAGTTGTCCAACAGCGATGAAACCATGTCATATGAAAGCTCGTAAAGTGTACTTTATTTCATTTTATGGCAGCTAAGTTCAATGCCAGCGCGAAATTGGTGTTTTCGTACGTCCTAAAACAATATTGCAAATGAAAAATGACATATTTTATGTAATGCTCATTTTTTCACATAATTCATGCTATGAGACTGCTATCAAGCTCTGGACGGAATCGGCAGGTATGGTACACTCCAAAGCTTTAATTGAAGCCTATAATAAACGGCACACCAACTTTGTCCTAGAGTTAAATAGGAACAACTTGCGTATTGTAACGAGCCTTAACAGGACACTGCTGCTTAAACCAGCACCTATTCAACCTAAGTCTGAGGGACACGTTAACCTACCGGCGTTTTGAGAAGGTTGATGAAACGCTACTTTATCTCCTGGGGAAACGTGGGTTAGTAATATACAGGCGCATTTTTCATCTAGGAAAACACATCTTAAGCCCAGATGAAATAAAAGAGCTCACCCCTAAGCAAATCCTGCAGTTTATAGCAGGTTTAGCAGTGAACTCTAACGCAACTGCAGTCGTAGTGATACTACAGCCGCAAATAAAATAAAAAAAGGAAGTAATCTGTAGTCTTCTGGTTTCGGGTATCCGTTGCCGAGATCAGTTATCGGCTTCGTTACCTAGACGTCACAATCAAATAACATGATCAGTCTTAATATACTCAGTAGATTTTAAAATGCATCTATACAAATATAATGGCGTCTTTGCCTACTTGGTCTCGGTCAATGAAAACGTAGGCCTAACACATTCTCGATCTAACGTGTCGTGACTGCACACGTCTCCTAAGTAGCCATGGGTACATTGTTTTGCTGAATTTTGCGTGGCTCTAAGTCATTTAAATCGTTTTTACTTCTACTATCGTGTACAAACCACCATCCCAAGATTTTTCACTAGCTTTTAACCTAGCAAGTTTATCAAATGAAACTGGCTGCAGAAAATCTTAATGAGGCAGATTAGCTTCCATCGTTATGAACGCTACCATAGACGCCATTTTCTTCCGGCAATAGAAGTTATCGGTCCACCAAACAACAACATCCATAACTTTAATTCCCATTTGTTTTACAATAGTAGGTACTGCACCCGTCCGGGATACTCTAAGGCAGTTCCTACTCCTGTAGTGCAGGTGTGGAGTGTCCCGGGTTGGTGCCCCATCCCATATTAGATCAAATTTCTCCAAGGGGCCTCTATGCTTCGGACCTGTCTCTGCGCAAACCTTCCAAAGGACCGGATGTCTTCTGTACAGGAGGCATGGACATGCAAAAGGAGATACAATACTTAATAATTATAATATTCTACTTTATAATACTTAATGCTATAAATGACCGTAGAAATATAAAATGAATAAATCATTCAAAATCAAAATAACACGTTCCAGGTCAATATATGGCCTATGTGTAGACCTTTTTAGTATATTTTTAGTTAATAGCAAGAGCTATTTATAATCCTAGCTACTGACCGACATCTAATTATAACTTAAAATCAACATAAAACAGATTTTAAAAAACCCGAAAATAAACCACTTTCGCGCTGGATTTGAACTTAGCTGCCATAATATAAATTGAATACTTCTTTTTACAAAGCGGGAATTTCCCTTATATTGAGTACTTCTTATCCCATGAATACAATCCGACGACAATTGTGTTACTAAGTCTAGGCGTACGAAGTCGCGGGTAAAAGCTAGTAATGAAATAAAGTACACTTCAAGAGCTTTCATATGACATACTCAACTCTTAATACTTACTTCAACTCATCATCATCATCATCATCAACCCATATACTGTCCCACTGCTGGGCACGGGTCTCCTCTCATATTGAGAGGGATTAGGCTGTAGTCCACCACGCTGGCCTAGTGCGGGTTGGCAGACTTCACAAACCGTCGAGAAAAATCTCTAAGGTATGCAGGTTTCCTCACGATGTTTTCCTTCACCGTTTAAGCCAGTGATAATTAATTATTAATACGCACATGAATACGAAAAGTCAGAGGTGCGTGCCTTGGGTTCGAACTCGAGACCTTCGACTTGGCAGTCCAATGGTCATACCGCTAGGCTATCACTGCTTCAACTCATCACTGTTGGACAATGTTGAAAAAGGGCCCAAAATTACGCATGGTCCTTTTGTCACCTGTTTGGGAACCAGATTATTTAACCGAAAGGCCTACGTACCTATTTTACCGAATAATAATTGTCTACTTAATAGTTTTTTCTATTTTCATTCATAAATGTTGTTGTTTTACGGGTAGTTTTGTAACATTCTGTATAGATCAAGTGCATTTTCATAAGCATGCACACACAGATAGATATATATCTATTCATGCACCGCTGCTTCTGTGGTTATGTGACCACGACACCTTATTTAGTTTGACGAATAATTTTATAGATTCCTACCTCTACTCGGACGGGCATCGCATCCTGGATTGAATTCACGATTACGACGCAACGGGCTATGCATATAAGATGCTCTACAAATAAATTGATATATTTTACGGGACGGAGATCAGCCCTATCCGCCCAATGGCCAAATGTTATTTTTTTGGTTTCAGGTTCAGTAACTTGTTACATACTTAGTAAGTATAATTATGGCCTGGATGGCCGAAACTAAAGAAATTAGACAGTTCTTTTACGTTTTACGGGGAATGATTAAAGTACCTAGGTATAAAAAGTCAATAACAACACATTTGGGCACTGTAGTAGATTAAAATTCAAGCATCGCATTCATACAGATAGGAACATAAATGTCATTATACAAGTAGGTTGTGATAAGCTTAGGTCTTGGCGTTGGAAAATAGGAAACTTTTAATTAGATTGACAAGAACTTTATAATTTATTTTGTGCGTATATCTAACTTGGTAACTCCAGTAAATTTTATAATAATATCATCTTATATTAACTATGGATCATGTTTTCACTTATAATTAGTCTTTTTATTACGTAGGTACACATGATAAACTTCAATGTTCTTTAATCATAGCATTTCCTTGCTATATTTACCTACCTTAATAATTAAAAGTTACCTATCTACATGCAGTAAACATACCTACTTAGGTACAGAACCATATTAATAGAACCTATCTCGGTAGGTACCTACTTGGAAATTTCAGTAAACTATAGGTAGGACAGATTACTAGATAGTAGTACAAACAATATGTCCTAGGATATTATAATAATCTTAAATCTATCAAAGCCATATACAGAAAGCCGCTAAAAGCACAATAACAATAGTAAATAAGGAACTAATGAGTAATCTGGCTAGATTAGAGTGGACACGGTCTGCTCTTGTGTTTGTTTCTGGTAATGGAGACCGTAGTTTATTGTAGGTCTTCTTGTCTACCAAAGCGCTCTCTTCGTTGCTTCGCCAATAGAGATTTGCGAGAGTTGCTAGACACTGCAACAATAAAAAATCGTAAAGTTTTAAATGTGTGATAGGTATTATGTTTGTCATCCCAGGCGTTTGTTCCCAGTTGTTCTACTAAGCAGGATATAAAGGGATCTTTTTTGTCACTAGTTCTACAATAGGTATGTGTTTATTGAATATTATTTACTTTATTAATCTATATTCCTTCTAACGTTTTTTCCTTGACCTACCGTGATCCTATATTCTATTTCAATCCCTAAATTCCGTTTCCTTTTTCTATTTATCCCAAAATAATGGTTTCCCTACCTTTTACTCTTGTAATGGCAAATGCACAAACCATGCGAGCCAAAACAAAAAATAAATAAAATAGGTATGTGTTACAGAGCAGTAGACTAGTGGGACTTTTTATTTTCATTTATTCTACCTATTCAATTTTATAGTTCTAGGAACTAACGTAGATAAGTACTTGGTTAATTAAGTATGTTTATTCGAAGAAACTAATCTTATAAGTATAAACTTACTTTGACTTTAAGTCCATTCTTCTTAAAATGCTGCTCGGTTAGGTTAAAATCTAAGAACAGGGTGGTAGTTTCGAGCTGGTCTTCATAGCTTTGGTAGATGGGTGGCAGCACTGCAGCTGCTGGTGCCGGCTCACCGTTGATGTACCACGAGAGGTGGTTAGAGGGACGGGACCGACCTGAAGTGCAGTTCACACGCACGCGGTCCCCCAGACGATATCTTGATCGCAACCCTGATAGGACAGGGCCCTGCTCTGGTAGAACTAGAAAATATAGTCACAATAAGACCCTTATGAGGCCATCAAAAATCAAGGCGGATGAAATTTATTACAACTGGGAGGGACAACATCCGTCGGTTATGCTACGTCACTACGTATTTCAACGAAGAGGTCATCACTATGACAGTCAGTCAGTTACTAGGATTCAGGACACCAAATAATAAACTCTCGTCTGTTTGTTACAATAGGCTGATTTTTGTTTGAAAAAATCCTATGGGATACGAAAAAAGAAACCGTAGTAGTAGATAAAGCGTAGGTAAGGTAGCGCATCATGTAAAAATCACTTCTCATTATAAACATATACCTGGGTTTGTGGTTTTATTATTTTGGTTCTAGTTAAGTACCATATCTTATTTTAGAAAAAACAGTGTTATGATATGACTATTGGACTGCCAAGTCAAAGTTTTGTTTGTGTTCGAATCCAATCAACCTATGACTTTTGATAATTGTTCGCGACGACACGTCACCCATCAAATATAGTGCTTACGCGAGTGCCTAAGTCAAAACAATAATAGAAATCGCTAAGTGTTAGAAAAATAGACAAAATAAAACAGTTAAAAAACTAGTGAAAAGTGCTATCTATAAGTGTCATTTTGTGTTAATTCGATGCCAGGGTGAAACGTAAGTACGATCCAGGTCTCAAAATAGTATTCAAATTAGTATTTCGATCATTTAACAGTAATCTAGTGTTTTTGTATGACCTGAGACTCGTATGAATATTTTTCACCCTACCTTCGAACGTTTGTTTTTTGTTAATGCAATATTTAAGTTTTTTCGTAATAGGCTTTGTACCCTAATATTAGGTATTAAATATAAATAGAAATAAATGAATTTAGTATTCCCGGGTAGCTTAGGTAATGACCTAGCTATCGACAGTGTTTTAATTTACCTAACACATATAGAAAAATAATAGGACCTAAGGGAAAAGTTAGGTGCCCTAAAAATTCCTAAAATTTTCAAGTTCATACTAGAATATCTTTGTAACTATAGACATACGGTCGATGGGACCTAGATAGGCATACAGGTTACAAAATAGGCTTTCCATCGACATATGACACATAGACCTAAGTATAATTCTAGACCTAGATTTAAGCCCAGAAATCATTGTTTTGAAAAACAGTTTTAATAAAGTTAGTACTGCGTACGGGAAGCGGCTCCGCGGTTCTCGTCAAGGTAAAGTTTGGGCGTACGTTAGTAAATGCAAAATGTACGCAAATCGTAGACATCGGTGCGACATATTATTTCTTGAAGAAATCTGCTCATCTACCAGGAACCGCTTCCCCCGCATATTTTGAAGACTATTTCTGCGTTCTTATTTCTTCACCACCGCATCTCCCTGAAGACTCGTGACGGCTACAGACACACGCCTACATACAACTTCATCAAACACACGAAGCTCTCCGGAACCTACAGGTGCAGGACGTAAGCGTCTCGCCAGCTATATACCACCCTCCGACATACATACACCGTATATAGCTGGGAGGTTAACGCCCGTCTGGCACATTTGATGGTCCTTCGAGCCGGATCTCTTCGTGAAGATTGAAGATAGAAATACGTAGCCAGCATGCCGGTCACAAGATCGCAAGGGAGATCAGCAGAGGCGTGGGTTGTTGACGTCGGAGCGGAACACAGCGAGGCAACTGTTCGTCATCAGCTACCGCCCCGCTCGCCGTCTACCACCGAGGGAGCAGAGCCGTCACGCCCCCCCCCGGGGCGAGGGGGGTGCCCCCCCTGCAGCGACGTCGACAGAACTAAGTGGATCGACAGCGACGCCGCGTGACAGAAGGGAAGCCCGCTCGATGGAGAACGTCTCTGATCGCACCGTGAAGAATTTGGATGAAACGTACCGTCGTGCCGCACCGATGACTACCCGGGGTGACGCCCGTCAAGAACAGTCTCGACCGCCATCAGCATCGAACAAATCGACAAGGAAAATCAGGAAGGCTCGTGAAGACCTACTGAAGATTAAGCTAGAGCTTGCGCAACTAGCTTTACAGAGGGCCGAGGAAGATTCCGAGGACGAATATTTGGAGGATAGAAATTCGAACGATGACTACGTACGTTCCTGGCTAGAAGAAGCACCGGAACCTACGATGAGGGAAGCCAACACCGCCGAGGGGGGCATTCGAAATACGGACACCATGCCACCGCCCCCCCCTGTGGACTTCGACATATAGGGCATCCAACAGAAATCACCGTTAATCTCCAATATAGATGAACATTTGGAGGATAGAAATTCGAACGATGACTACGCACGTTCCTGGCTAGAAGCACCGGAACCTGCTACGAGGGAGGCCAACACCGCCGAGGGGGGCATTCGAAATACGGACACCGAGCCACCGCCCCCCCCTGTGGACTTCGACATACAGGGCATCCAACAGAAAGCACCGTTAATCTCCAATACAGAACAAGAAATCGCAACAAAGGACATCGCGCCCATACAGATAAAAGAAGATAGTACGACTGATGGCACACTTCGCCCGTTCATCACAGAACTTACCTCTGCTGTAGCTGCGCTCGCCGGGAAGAAAGGCAATGAAGCTGTTACGCCACGCAACGCACCCGCGAAGACCGTGGCGGACCCACCGGCGGGAGTGAGACGTATCGTACAAAGAACACACACAGCTACAGACAGAAACACAGTTAAATGTCACATATGCGACAAAGAAGGTCATTATTCTTCTCAATGTTACAGATTCAAGGACGCTGACAACAACAAAAGATGGGAGCTGGCTAAGAAGCATGGCATGTGTTTTCGCTGCCTCCACAACAGATACCAGGGACACACCTGCAAGGCAAAGAGATGTGGTATCGAAGGATGCATCGCCAAGCACCATCAGCTTCTTCACTATGAAAAGAAGCCTAGAATAGAAGAGGTCAGAGAATCACAGGAAATCGTCACCAGCTCACGCACCGCCAGCACACCGAAGCTACTCATCGGCCAAGAAAACTTGCACCTACTCCTGGCAACAGAAGTACGACGTGGACCGAAGCATCAACCGATAGCGTCGCTCACCGCGCTAGGATGGGTACTGCACGGTGCTCACACGAGAACCCTGGGACAGCAAGTACACTACGTCAACAGACTGACCACGAGTGACGACAACCTGGATGAACAGCTACGAGAATACTTCGCGCTGGAGTCGCTGATGATCAACCCTCGCCGTCCTGCATCCGACCCTGAGAAAATAGCAGAAGATATATTGAACCGGACCACAGTACAGTTAGAAAACGGGCACATAGAAAAATCAATTTTATGGAAAAATGAAAATATAGAAATGCCAGATAGCTATGCAGCGGCCTTGAAAAGGCACGTGTCAATAGAAAGAAAGTTGGACCGCAACCCCGACCTCAAGAAGTGGGTGTCCAACTCAACAGAAGTAATAGAAAATATAGATCCAGATCGACAGAACAATATAGAAATCGTGAACATAGGAAATAAAGAAAATATAGAGAAAATACTCGGACTGATATGGAAACCGAGTACCGACGAGCTGAGCTTCAACTTGAAAATAGCCAGACTTCCAATAGACATACTGGAAAAGGAAGTATCGACCAAGTTGAGCATAGCCGACATAGCAACGCGTGACGTACCGCACTACTTCAACCCCACACACGAGTGGTACAGCGGACCGAACTTCCTGTATGAAGAACCGTCGACTTGGCCTTCAGAAAAAACAGAAATAATAGAAAATACGACAGAGGAAAAAACGCTCGTAGCCACAGAAAAATGCAGCATATCGAAAATTAGAGAAGCCGTCCCTGACCCAGACAGAATTTCACGATGGGAGCGTCTTCTACATGCAACGGCGAGAGTACTACAGTTCATATCGCTATGTCGAAGGCCCAAGGAAACTACGTTATACAAGAGAACAAGAAAAAATAGAGAAAATGATCCCGACTGGAAGAAACAGAAAAACGTCACGCCTACGCCTCAGAAGAAAATTATATGTTCGAATGAAAATCATAGAAAATTCGTCATACTGGAAGCCGAATTCCTCAGAAAAGCGGAAAAAATCCTCGTGCGAGTCGTGCAACAGGATTCGTTCGGACAAGAAATATCCGACCTCAGTAAACAGAAGAGTGTCACCAGCGACAGCCGACTACGCGCCCTGCAAGTACAGCTTGAGGACAAAATAATAGTGCTAAGAAGCCGCATAGCCGCCATCGACGAACGCCGCGAGCCTGAGCGCAGACTCCGCCATACTCGCCCTGCGCAGGTTCGCCGCCCGTCGAGGTTGTCCCACCGAAATACACTCGGACAACGGCACTAACATGCACGTCGCTGACAAGGAACTTCGAGAGGCGACCAGAGAAGAAGCAAGTCGCCGGGGCATCGTGTGGCGCTTCATCACCCCTTCCGCGCCCTTTATGGGAGGGGTGTGGGAGCGTCTGGTGCGCTGCGTGAAGACCGCACTATACACTGTACTGCAAGAAAAACATCCGCACGAAGAGGTACTATCGACGTTACTGTGTGAAGCAGAGTACACAGTAAACAGCAGGCCATTGACCCACGTCTCGGTGGACAGCGAGGACGGGGAGTCAAGCACCCCGAACCACTTCCTGCTGGGGGGCTCCGCAAGGCTGCCCATCCCCGGCACATTCGACGAGCAAGACATAGACAGCAAGAAGCACTGGCGCCGCTCCCAGGCGCTCGCCGACATGTTCTGGCGACGCTGGGTGCGAGAGTACCTTCCCGAGCTCCAAAACCGGCGGGAGCCCTACAGCCGTGGCCCCTGTCTGCAAGTGGGCGACCCTGTGCTCATCGCAGACGGCCAACTGCCGCGCAATACATGGCCGCGCGGCAGAGTAATCGCCGTGTACCCTGGTCCAGACGGCGAGGTCAGGACCGCCGAGGTTCGCACCTCTGGCGGGGTCCTGAAACGTCCCGTGAAGAAGCTCGTTCCCCTGCCGAAGTGATCCTGAGACGTCGCTCACCGAAGAGGATGCAGCTCCGCTACGAGCCGGCGCCACTGCGCTGCGCTGCACGGCGGGAGAGATGTTCGCGACGACACGTCACCCATCAAATATAGTGCTTACGCGAGTGCCTAAGTCAAAACAATAATAGAAATCGCTAAGTGTTAGAAAAATAGACAAAATAAAACAGTTAAAAAACTAGTGAAAAGTGCTATCTATAAGTGTCATTTTGTGTTAATTCGATGCCAGGGTGAAACGTAAGTACGATCCAGGTCTCAAAATAGTATTCAAATTAGTATTTCGATCATTTAACAGTAATCTAGTGTTTTTGTATGACCTGAGACTCGTATGAATATTTTTCACCCTACCTTCGAACGTTTGTTTTTTGTTAATGCAATATTTAAGTTTTTTCGTAATAGGCTTTGTACCCTAATATTAGGTATTAAATATAAATAGAAATAAATGAATTTAGTATTCCCGGGTAGCTTAGGTAATGACCTAGCTATCGACAGTGTTTTAATTTACCTAACACATATAGAAAAATAATAGGACCTAAGGGAAAAGTTAGGTGCCCTAAAAATTCCTAAAATTTTCAAGTTCATACTAGAATATCTTTGTAACTATAGACATACGGTCGATGGGACCTAGATAGGCATACAGGTTACAAAATAGGCTTTCCATCGACATATGACACATAGACCTAAGTATAATTCTAGACCTAGATTTAAGCCCAGAAATCATTGTTTTGAAAAACAGTTTTAATAAAGTTAGTACTGCGTACGGGAAGCGGCTCCGCGGTTCTCGTCAAGGTAAAGTTTGGGCGTACGTTAGTAAATGCAAAATGTACGCAAATCGTAGACATCGGTGCGACATATTATTTCTTGAAGAAATCTGCTCATCTACCAGGAACCGCTTCCCCCGCATATTTTGAAGACTATTTCTGCGTTCTTATTTCTTCACCACCGCATCTCCCTGAAGACTCGTGACGGCTACAGACACACGCCTACATACAACTTCATCAAACACACGAAGCTCTCCGGAACCTACAGGTGCAGGACGTAAGCGTCTCGCCAGCTATATACCACCCTCCGACATACATACACCGTATATAGCTGGGAGGTTAACGCCCGTCTGGCACAATAATCATGTGCGTATTAATAATTAATTAATTGGTGAAGGAAAACATCGCGAGGAAACCTGCATGACTGAGCGATTTTCTTGACGGCGTGTGAAATCCGCCAACCTTCTTAATTATCCCATCTACAATTTGCATTATACCTACATTACATTATTACATTTGTAAGATCGCGTGTACTGACCGACGACATCCATATCCGCATGTCCGGACACGGTGGGGAAGAGGGGTCGTTCACCGGACACCTCACAGCGGTACCGGCCGCCCGTTTCGGACACGGCCTCTGATAGCACTAGGCTCGACCCGGACGAGTCCGATTGCTGTAGGTATTGAACAGTATTAAATTAAATTTAAAATTGGGTACTTTCAATGAACGTTCCCGAACTATTAATAATAGTAAGTATGTACCATACTTAATATCGACACCATAAAATAATATGGTTTGCCTACGTATCATTATGTTTTTAACATACGAGCAATATAATTTTACTGTTGTAAATACCATTAACTACATTAGGTACCTACCATTAATAAATTATTTGGTATTACAAATACTTTATTTTACTTGTTTAAAAATAAAAATTATTGAGCTGTGTGCAGTCACACTATACCTAGGTACATACCTATACCTAAGTACTGTGACGCAGTAACTGTTAAGTATGGTCACAGGTACCTACCTACAATATGTAAGTATTAGTAAGTTTTCATTATTCTTAATTTCTTATTTACAATAAAAATACCTCCTTAAAGCAAGGTTTTACATAGCAGTATGTAGGTAAGTTTAAGTACAGAGGCCAGCACATCAATGTCCATAATCTGTCAAATTTCTTTGATTTATTATCAACTTTAATGTATAAAACAATAAGGTTCTTAATCAATTGGGAAAATTTGACAGTTTTGGATAGTTTGACCTGCTGGCGTCTGTACCTACCAGAATATGACAGCGTCCTATACATATAATAGTCAAATTACTTGTGTATATAGGTTGCATTGTCCCAGTGGGTTCACGAGGGACATTACGTGATCTCTTTTTAACCTTCTTAGTCCCTCTTCAAAAAGACTGACCTCAACGTCGACGCCGGGCAACGGGAACTGCCTGTGCGGCTCGTGGTCGCGCGGCACGTGCCGGAAGAACTCCTTGCCGTCCTTGTACCACTTGACGGAGTACAGCACGTCAGTGGGGCCCAGCGCCCAGCGGCACGACAGCGACGCCCGTGTGCCCAACGCCACGTGCGCCGGCACACGTAACTCCAGAAGCTCCAAGGAGGCTAAAGGTTCTAAATGATACATAGGGCAGGATCGTATAACGAGAAGATTGATAAGTATATCAAGTATTCAGCTACCTATGATGCTGCAACTTGCAAGTAAAGTACAGAAAGACAAAACACATAGAAAAGACGATAAGTAGATACCTATAGATACCACTCACTGAATAATCACAAAATCTGAGACTATAACGCCTAAAATCTTGAAAGGCAGAAAGGTTCCCTAAATGGCAATAATATAGCATTCGCATGGGAAAAGCCCCACGGGATTGGGAGTAACTAGATGATCGCGGGAAACGGCTAGTTAATTGTATCGTTATTTAGGTTATATGTATGCTGATGCTTTAGGTCATACCTAACCCCAAGCACGATAGCGTTATAACTAACAAAACTAAAGTGTTAGCCGCCGGGTGTGAACACAAAGAAAATTAGTTAATTTACATAGGAATGGTGATGCATTTTAACTGGAAATTAGACGGGCGGGTCGATAGTTTGTGTCGGGGCGGTCCCAAAGCGGCTAACTATAGCTTTGATCGTCTCCATCAAACTATTAATTGTAGACGTCAGTCTAATTTATCGAAAAGGCTATGGTACAGACGCCAGCAGGTCAAGCTATGTAAAACTTTCAAATCCCAATCGAACATTAACCTTATTGGTTTGTGTTAAAGTTGAAATCAATCAAAGAAATTTGACAGATTGTGGTAGCTTGATGTGCTGGCCTCTGTACACTAAATTACGATAGGTATATATGCTTACTAAAGTACCTAAGTACCTAAATATACTATACATAGTCATTGGTATCGAGGCAGTCTCAGGATATTACGTATATTGGCACTCATTACTAAAACGGACCATCACCAATAGATCAGCAGTCAGGTCATAGCTCACACACACTGCATCATCATTCTAGCCTTTCCAACAACTTATTTATTTTGGGGTCGCCTTCCAGTATCTCAGATGTCGCTGAATACTCTTATTTTACACCAGCCGTCAGATCTTCGCAATTGATCCAATTGACGGACACTCGGATTCATACCGACTTGAATAATAGGTACCGATATCCTAAGATGGCATGGTTATCAGGCTTTTCGAGTATTTGACTCACATATTCTGTACTCACAGTGTCATACAACTAGCGATTGTTTTGTTTATCACTTATCACAACTTCGGAAAAAGTTCTCCGAGACACGAGGGTTCTTCACATGCTAAAAATTGGTCCCATTAATGTCTGATCGCAAGGGCAGCTCTATTGATCATCGTAGTCATTACTGAACTATGAGCTCCTTAAACATTTATTACTTACCGATAAAAATCAGTAGAGTGAAGCCTATGAATATTGTTTGTCCGCAACAACTAGTCACCATTACTTCAGATGATACCGTCATCCCCGCTCGATGAAATCAATCGAATTCTTGTTCTCGCTCCTGAATCTTGCTATCATTATTGGGCTGCAAAACTATAAATACCAAATTTGATATGGTATAATAATCACACAATTACCTATCTACATAAATGTCAACAAGTTCTGGGCTCTTACGGTGGAGTACGTCGTAGGAAAACATCGTGAGGAAACCTGCATACCTTAGAGAATTTTTTCTCAATCAAAGATTCTTAGGTTACTTTTTGACTTAAGAATCTTTGATTGAATCACATCATCAACCCGTATACTGTCCCACTGCTGGGCACCAGCCTCCTCTCATATTGAGAGGGATTGGCTGGCCTAGTGCGGGTTGGCAGACTTCACAAACCGTCGAGAAAAATCTCTAAGGTATGCAGGTTTTCTCACGATGTTTTCCTTCACCGTTTAAGCGAGTGATAAATAATTATGAATACGCACATGAATTCGAAAAGTCAGAGGTGCGTGCCTTGGGTTCGAACTCGAGACCTTCGACTTGGCAGTCCAATGGTCATACCACTAGGCTATCACTGCTTTGAATTGATTGAATCACGAGCAGTATTTAATATTATTTTTTTTGACTACCCATTAGCCTAGTGGTGGGAAGCACGACTGCGATGCTTGGGTTCAATTCCCAAGTCCAGTCCAGCAGTGTTATTGGGTTTTTCTATGAAGTTCTCAGTAGCTCGGAGTTGTGTCCGGTTAAAGGCAATAGGCTCGCCACAATTACATGGGATCTAAACATATCAGGGGTCTGTGGGTGTACTATTAGTATACCTACCTATAATACGCTCGAGTACCTAATTCTAAAACTTCGACCTAGTAAACGGTTGTATCTAATTAGTTGTTTATACATATAACAACAGACAGGCGGAGCGGAGCTTGCCGTGACCGTGCTCTTGCCTTGTTCCGACAATTTATTATACGGCCTGTTACTCAAATATCACATGACAGCTTTCCAGGAATTTTTTTAATAATTAATACATGGTCGTAACTTCATACCCAATATGTTTCCTCGTCGCTTGAGTCGTTGTAAAAATAAAATGTGATGATATTTTTTTGTCATCACCAAAAAGGTTTCAGATTTAAAAAGTTGAATGATTAATGGCTTTAGGGTTTCTGGCAGTTTTGCTAAAGCTATTTACTATTCATAATATTAATTTTATTTTTCATAATAATTATGTTAATTCAGATGTTATTGTTGTTTGCACTAACACGTGCCGAAAACCATCATTAAAATTTATATATCTAAGTACAGACGCCAGCAGGTCAAGCTATCCAAAACTGTCAAAATTTCCCAATTGAATATGAACCATAGTATAATCTATAAATAAATAAATATAAATATTTTTGGGACATTTTTACACAGCACAATCTAGTCCCAAACTAAGCAGAGCTTGTACTATGGGTACTAGACAATGGATATAATACTTATATACTTTTTTTTTGTAAATACATAAGAAACACCCAAACAAACACAAATTCTCATGTTTTACCCACACACAAATATTTATGTCCTGTGAGAATCTTGTGTTGTTGTGTTTTTATTCCATAATATGGGGCGAGCCTATCATTAACCGGGAACATAGCTATCTTAAATGTGAGCTGCTACTGTGAATTAATTATATAATAATAATTAATTATATAATAATAACAATTGGAGAAATCCCAATAATACTTTGCTCGAACCCAGGAGCTTTACCCTAAAATCAATTGAAGATCTCTCTGGCAAATTAAGTAAATAAAACAACAACATAAACACAGGTAGGTAGCTGCCATTAGACAATAATTATATGTTAATATTAAAATAAATTATATGTTATAGGTACAAACTACCTCTTCCTTATTATTCGATGCTAATAGTTTCCGGCTTGCCTCTAGTGGTAAAATACTCACTGACAAAAAAAATATTCTTCTTAGTCACTGATCATACGATACACCTTGTGTGTTGATAATATATTTTTTTGTAAGTATTATAATTTATTAATAAAACCAGTTACCCACATTATTAAAGAGTCGGTACTTAGATAATTTAAGTAAATGATATCAAAGTTTTTATTAAACACTTTTTTCACAATTATTCAACGTCACTTAACTAAGCGTGTATCTTTAACGAACGATAACATTCAAGTAACGCGGACTTAACGTTGACACCACATTGGAAACCACTACTTACAAATTTATAGCAACGAGCTCGAAAATACAAGAAAGAAAACAAGTTTTTCTTTCAGTTTCAGATTTATGTCAACATGAGCTGCTTCCAAATAATGTGTGTAAATAAATAATGTGTGTAGATAAATTACATGAGATTTTTCGTAAATGTTTTTGCTTATTAAGTATTGACTCGGAAAATGAAAAAGCTATAAGTACTCATTTATTTGATATCTATATTTTTGGCAAATTAAAAAACCTACACGTATTAGGCAGCCCTGATACCTAATTATGTAGACTGAGAATTTCATAGAAAAGCCAAATATTTAACTCTGCTTGACCTAGGATGGAGCCGAAGACCTCTAGCAGTTCACCTAAGAAAATATGTACAGAGGCCGGCAAATCAAGTTACCACAATCTGTAAAATTTCTTTGATAGATTTTCAAGTAACCTATTATTCCGGTAGTGTCATAATTTAAAAGTATGTCATCCAAATAAAAATAATCCTTGTTTATTTAAGAAACATTCTGTTGTTTGAGTAAAATAAGTTATGTTGCCATTTTAAACATTTTATAGAGGTTGAATAATTTTAATCATTATTATTATTAATCTACCTTCGTTTTTGGTGTGAAAATAATATTTGGGAAGGTATTCTATGTAGATACCTACTTATAAACAATATCCACGCGGGTAAAATTTTGGTGTATTAGTAGGTATGTATTTATAGGGGTACAAAGTATTTTGTATTGGGTAGCCTTGGAAACGGGTACTTTCCTACGGTATCATGAATAACTAATGTTCAATTAGTCGACATGACCCACACTAGACATTAGGCGTCTAAAACTTTATTAGTTTACTTTTCAACTGTATTTTTTGAATATTTTTACATCACCCGTTGTACCTTATACCAAGATTTTAAATTTTATTCGGATTAATTATAGAAAAAAACTGACTTATGCCTGAGATCGACTTTTATCTTCTAGATTTGTAATGTATTTACTGTTTTTTACGAGGTGTTTCACGTCCATAATAATTATTATGAAGCTCTGAATTCGCCATGAAGAAATTATCCATCATAATTATGAAGCTCACCAACATTTTTAGCTACCGCATCAATCTTAAGCATAAATTTGTATAATGCTGTTCATTGGCAACAGCTGGACACATTTACACATAGGTAGGAACCTAGTCCGAGCAAGGTTTTAATCGAAAGAAAAACTGAAAAAGTTATACGGAAAGTTGTAAAATTCGTGAAACACTGAAAGTAAAGTACTTTCAATGTGATATAATTGTGTCATCATCAGCCCTATTCTTCCACTGGTTTCTTGTATGGTTTATCGAAATTTGGACGGGCCAACGTCTGTCGGGTCGGCTAGCTTAAAATTAAATATATTAAGATTACGTAATTTATTACATAGGTATGTAAGTACAGAGCTATTAACTCCACCGACAAATTTTAATAGTTGTCCAATTATGGTGTATTTATAAAATTATGGTCTGGATTAGGAAGTTTATGAATCATCAACGACGTCTGTGGTCTTGTGTTTCGAGTGTCGGAATGCTGATCACGAGGACGTGGGTTCGATTCCTATAGGACACAAATATTTATGTGATGTGATGTGATGAACATAAGTGTTCATCTGGGTGTCTCCTATGTATTATAAGTAGGAATGTATTTACAAAAAATATATATTATAAGTATTGTATCCGCTGTCTAGAGGTGCTATGTAAATTGGTAAAATGTATTTATCTTTTACAGTTGTTCAGTTATGGTGTAAGTATCTGGATTAGGAACTTTATGAATCACCGTGCTAATGTCATCGGGAGCTTTCGCGATCGCCATATTACCTGACGATTGTTAGCTAAACTTGGTAACGTTGGGAGTCTGGGAGTGGCGGCACTGGTCGTAATCATACGTTACCATAACGGAATGGACTGAGCAAATTGAACGACTGAAATACGACTTCTGGACCGGACTTGTATTCACCATATTTGTTATCTCTACCATAAATTGATAAGGGAACCCGATGAGGAGGTCGATTAAATACGTGAAAAGGACGCCTATTAAAAAGAGAGTCGATTAAAAAATGCACATCAAAAATTGTTTGTAGTTAGTAGTGGTAGATACCTACGTCATACTTAGGTACATTGCACACGGCTACTGTTTAAGTGTTATTTCCTAATCATCATAATCCATATATACTGTCCCACAGCTTGGCAAGGGTCTCCTCTCAGTTTCAGAGGGATTAGGCTGTAGATAGTGCACCACGCTGGCCTAGTGCGGGTTGGCAGACTTCACACACCGTCGAGAAGAATCTCTAAGGCATGCAGGTTTCTTCACGATGTTTTCCTTCATTTAAGCGGGTGATCATTATGAATTCGAAAAGTCAGAGATGCCTGCCTCGGATTCGAACTCGAGACCTTTAACATGGTATTCCAATGGTCATATCTTCTCATCACAGCTCAATATTTAATTATACAATTAGGTATTATGTAATTTATTTCGTAGTAACAATAAATACTTACATCAAAAGAATCGTTCGTCTACTCTTTTATTACATAAAATAACATTTGATAATATCCCTGTTGAGTATTACCTACACCTGAACCTGAATTATAAAACTGAAAAACCCAAAGATCCACTGAACGTATTTCGGTTACATTTTACCAACTTTTACTAGAAGATCGAAGTCATTGCGCAGTTTACCTACACCATTCATTAATAATGGTTGGCAGTCCACTACTGTGCGTTTCTCTAGAAACTTTCTGCCTCGCACAACTGTAGAACGCACTGTCGCCTGCAGTATTTCCGGACCAATATGACCTTCAAACCTTCAAGATAAGAGCGTACTCCCTTTTAACGAACAGACGGATCGCCTTATGGCCCATAAAAAAAGGTTTGGTGGAGGGTCGTTTAGACTATAAGACTAGGAACTTACATAATTATCTATGAACACAGTCGTCGATCGACACTATTATAAATACCTAAGCATCTAATAGGTACTAATACACAATGTTTTCCCATTGGGTGGGGTAAAAACTACAGAACACCACATTACACACATAGCCGAATACTTACTGTACGAAATCATAACTTTGATAAGTCCAACATTCGAAATTCGCAGTCTGACTATCCGTGCTCAGTTTCCTGTCAACGATAAGTAAGTCCACTTCGTACAAAAGCTTGTAATGCCTCTAAGGACACGGCCGAATATGGTCAAACACAATGCCTTTAAATTACACCAAAATGACAAATGCGTCTCGGGTTGTAATAGCCCCGAGCCTGCAAGTCTGTAGCCGAGTGTGATTCACGCTAAATAAAATTATGTGCCATTGAAAATGTAAATGGGTATAAAAGTTAACCTATAGCATAACATCACGCGCGACTGTAACCCCGCAAGGCTAAGCAGTTGTATGCATCAGCATCAGGGAGTACATCAGTACACCCTAGCATAATTGAATGCATATAGTCTACCATAAAAAATGAACAAGTGACTCTTCGAGTTTGTGTAAATTTGAAAAAACTATCATTAGATAAGGGACCATCACTCAACTCCTTGGATTGGAACCTACCCTTTTCGAATAATCTTTATTGCGAAAATATAAAAGTACCTAATCGCAATATATAGATATATGTATATGGAGCCTCCTATTATATGGGACTTAAACATATCGGCGAACTGTGGGTGTATATTGGTACACCTCTGCCTAAACCTACGGGAAACATAAGCGTGATGGTATGGTTTAGTATAAAGCTAGCTGTTTCAGTTTTGGAAAACCAACTAATTAGTCGTATTAAAAAGATTGATCTGAATTTCAAGACCGCTTGCAACGCATGTTTATTTACGCGCAGCGGTGACTTACTGAGATTTATGTAATCATACGGACGTAGGTATGAGGAACGCGATGCAATTAGTTTGAACTTTAAGTTTGGTCAGGCCGCAGTCACCAGTCGGGAGGCGACAGAAGGAACCTACACAAATGAGCCAATTTGTTCTGCGTCACCGCTTTTAATGACTTTTTTGGGTCGACTTGAAATCTCGTTATTTAGTAAGCTCTGCTTGTATATTTATTAGCCTTATTTTAATCTTGTTAGTGTTTTTTATCTGCGTGAAATTTAAATTTATACACTTCGGTAAACAAAGAGGAAGTTTGTGAAATTACACACATGTCACAAAGTATCCTTAGAGACCACCTGATGTGGTAGACTGTAGGTGTTAGTCCTATACATATATGGCATTTTATAGATACATACCTATGTAATCGCTACCTACATATGCTGACTTGACCGGCTTTAACTTTCAGTGAAGACACTAAATTAGGTATGCAAATTTTATGTATTCAAAACGGCGATTCTTCTCTATTTTTATCCAGCTTAACGACGCATTCGCAAGGCTAATGGTTCGGAGACCATTGTCGTGTGAACTGAAGTGAGAGATATGCTGTGACGTCCACCTCGCTCCTATATATAACACTTTGGAATGGAGAATCGTCAGACAGTTCAGGACTAAGCTTCAGATAAGGTTAGAGATAGAGTACCTACTACATCTAAGTATAACTGGTGCATAGTTTTCGCTTTCATACCAAGACAGTTAGTTCAAGTCAGTTCAATACATAGTCAAGGAAGTATATAATCATCAAATATTATATAATTTCCATTATGTACTTACAAAAGATGTTCTAAAACCCGCCCAAGATTTAAAAGCCCTTTCTGATTATAATATGGCATCAAAAAGGGATTTATATATTTTGTGTCTGGGTATCTTTTGTTTTATAAGTACCTACTTAGTCAAAAAGATATTCCATACTTCACTCCATTGGCCACTATTGGTACGGTCTACAACAAAATTCGGTGTTACAACAGTTTTAGTTTCGGTGTCAAGCAAGTGTTTTTTACCTGTGTATTAATGTGTTCATTTTTTTTTTTTTAATCTAGTGCTCAAAATGGCGAATCGCGTCAGGTTGGGTTTGAGTGCTATAACAGTGACGTTAGTGTTCTGCTGTTGTGCCTTGATTTGCGCGGGCGCATCCATAACCGGTCGCTGTAAGATCAAACGTCACACACATAAGGCGATGCAGACTGACCTGAACGGACGACGGTGCTGGGACGATGTCAAGATCATGGGCTGCGGGGGATATTGTCTGTCTTATGAGGTGAACTTCTAAGAGTTGCTTAGAAGCCCTACTTTTCTCCATAGACATTCTTAGAATAGTCGATTGTGGAGACCATCCATGTCTCGACTTAATTTTTATACTTATTAGATAATAATAATTTGAAGTTCTTAATACATCCAAACAAATTATAGGCAATGGGAGGATACTTAAAAAGAAATATTTTATTTTCAGATATCCGACTGGCAGTTCCCATATAAACAATCTCACCACCCTGTGTGCGTGCATGGGGAGCGTAAGCACGCCTCTGCGAAGCTCCGAAACTGTGACCCTGGAGTGCAGCCAGGCACTGACACTTACCACTACGTCGAGGCCACGTCTTGCAGATGTCAGGTCTGTAACTTTAACCTTGTTTGCGAGAGCAGCACAGACCTAGAAAATAATTGAGAATCGTTAAAATTCGAACGAGGTTGAGACTCGTGGAATTAGGAACCTTTTTTTTTCGTGGTTAGTAATGAAAACTGGTATACAGGTTAGTATTCCACTCTACTGCATTAGGACCTATATAACTGCCCATCTTCAGGCACAGACAGATTAGGTACCCACATAATATAAAACTGAAAACATTAGGTAAGTACCTAATTATTTAGAGCCAAGTCTAATATCGGTAGGTAATAAACTTAGCTACTACTAAAAAGTTTATTAGTATTACAGAGGTCAGCACATCAAGCTAGGTACGCCAATCTGTCAAATTTCTTTGATAGATTTTCAACTTTCATACGATCTAATAAGGTTCATGTTCAATTGGGAAATGTTGACATTTTTGGATAGCTTAACCTTTTTATTTTTTTTTTGGTTACGGGGGGAAACCTTCAAAAGGCTACCGGTCTACGGGGGTGAGACCGGGGAGTGTGGGATTCTTACCCACTAAAACCACCCCGGTGGCCACCATCAGCACATGAGGGGGGCACTGGGTCCTCTTAATAGACCACCCCAGAACCCCCCTGTGCACCGCCTATTAAGGCACATCCAGCTGGCGTCTGTACATATTATAACTAATGTGAAGAACGGAAGTGTAAGTGCTAAGTATCTACTTATACTTGAAATGAAATGAGATTTATTTGCATCAAACATGGTACAAAAATGGTCTTACTTATTATTGTGGCATGACATGTTTCGCCAGCATTTGGCATGCAAAATATTTAATAATATAATTTTAAAAAAAAATGTCCTTGTACAGATAACCAGTACGAACCAATATAATAATAATAAACTTAGGTACCTAAAGCTACAGTTATACCTACCTTTTTTTATAGTAGGTACGGAAAATCCTTATGGATCCTCCGCCACCCGGGGAGGCGGCAGGGTATGTCGGACTCATACCGACTAAAAATACGCACTTGTCTTCACTTGCCCTATAGTCACGGTCATGGGATCCGCGAAATTCGCCACGACCATGACAGGCTGTGGTCCAACAGTCGCTGGACCCCGTCAATTAGCGAGGCGTTTCCTCGCATACTGATACACGCCACAAGCGTGCCACCTACTGGGACCAATGTCTGGTCGGGCGGTGGAATCCCCCAATTCAACCGCCCGCAGGCCACAGCTCATGGAGGCCGGAGGTCTGAGAGAGAGGTGGACAGATCTCTCTCCCTTTCCGCCGCCTCCTTTGCAAGCATGACTTGCTCGCAGTAAGAGGCGGCAGCTTCAGTTTTATAATAGGTCGTATACTGTGTTCCATTATATTAAGGACTTAATAATCATGCATTTTCAGGCGTGTTCGTCAGAAGACACCAGCTGTGAGTGGCTTCCTCCAGATTCTACTCTTCTTGGAGGATTGGTTCTCAGAGAGGAAATTGAAGAAGAACTTGAACAAAATATTCTTTAAATCGCCAATTGCCAGAGCTATGTACTAAACTGAAACCTAACTTACGAACCCATAAAATATAACGTTGTTTTAGTAATGTTGCAAGTTACCTACATTTTAAGAATTTATTGAATTAAATGAAGATTACAATGTGGTTGAACGTAATGTTTCATTTTTATTTCCAAATCAAAGTTATGTGTAAGTCGGTAGCTTTATTTTATTTTAAGGTGAAATGTTCGATTAAGTACAGACGCCAGCTGGTCAAGGTATCCAAAACTATCAAATTTTCCCAATTGAACTTAAACCTTATAATTTTGTTATAAAGTTGAAAATCTATCAAAGAAATTTGACGGATTGGGGTAGTTTGATGTGCTGCCCTCTGTAACTAAATTAAAAAAAAAACCCGTCACTAAGCGTATTTTCACCATAGCTTACTAAAACCCTTTGAATAACTTGTCTAAAACTATTAAAAAAGTATGCGTATTTTGTTCTCTTCAGTGTCCGTTACACCGTACAAAGACCCCTACAACTGTAGCTCTAGATTCTAGTCTATTTCATGGAATACCTACTTTTTATTTAAGAAAAAACGGCTTCCGCACTAGTGGACAAGTCTTCTGACGCGGGGGACTTTACATACTAAATTAACGGAGACAAGGTACAGCCATACTCGAAACAAATATCTATGGATTACACAAAGATTTGTCTCGAGTGGGAATCGAACTCATTCGCAAGGTGAGACCATAACTGCTAAGCCAAAAGTGCAGATAAATGTTATTTGCAGAGTTGAAAGCTCAGGGTGTAGTAAACCATTAATTAATTAAGTCCTCAAATATAGAGCTTCGGGTGAGTAGGCACTCAGTTTTTATTTGTTCTTATCAAAGAGAATCTGAGTAGTACTAAGGTGATTTTCATATTATATTATTAGGTAACTTCGAATAGTGACAATTTTCATTACAACAACAGCTGTCTGAGTGGCAACCCAGAGTATGACGTCATAGTCTGTGGATAGTAACTACAGTCTAGCAATGGCAACACAGACAAACAGTGTCAGTCAATCAGTCTGAATCAGTCAGTCACTGATTATTGGCTGGTGTTATTTTCACTGTCATACGTAACGTAATTAATGTAAATTTAGATTTAAGATGGATTTTGCTGCAATTACGTGACCTAATCATGACATACAGTTAATTGAATGATAATTGTTTTCCCAAGAAAATATATAAGTTGGTGTAAATATACAACTCAAGCGGCTGGTTCAAAATTTGTGATAGGCATCGGTGATATGGGAAGTGTTAGTCATGAAACACTGCAGTATATTTATTGTTTTGTGCCTCTGTTTGTGTGTAATTAAGTCTTCAATCTCCGATAAAATTGAAACTATCTCATTATTGAAGTCGAACTCAACATCGGAACAAAAAGTATGGAATATAAAACTTGACATTTTCTTCTCTAAAACATTACCTGCCGTAATTATTAAATCACCCAAAAGTGATGTACGTTTTAAATGTGAAGCGATTATGAATTATACAAAGGTTGAAAAATATACAAAGAATAAAGAAGGCATTGCCACATTGTTAAAGGAATCCCCCCCTGACCATATACAACAAAAACTGTTAGAAAATGTAAAAGTATATTGGTTAAAAGACAGTAAAATCATAGATGATACCTTAACACAGAGAATTAAAATTACAACTAAGATTGATAAAACCAATGGCACTATAGGTACAAATCTGAGGATTAAAGATATAGCTGTAACTGACAAAGGAAACTACACATGTGTTATCAAACAAAATTATGAGAAAAAACAGACATCACAATTGAAAGTTGAAGAAGGAGTTGAAAACTATGAGATTCCTACATATGCATCATTATTTCCCAATACTGATATTTATAATCAAATGGACATAAACATCCAGTCTACTCCTGGACTATCATCAGAAAATATACAAACACTGAATACTACTGAACCACAAAAATTGGAGCCAATATGCCAGGAGTATGTAGGAAAAGTATGTGCTGAGCATCTAAAAGGACAGTTCGTTTTTATTCCATATAATACAAGCCAAGCAGTTCTTGAAGACAAGCTCTTGAAAGCTTTCCAAGTCACAAGGTATTCCAATGATATAAGCCCCCGCTGTGAAGGCTATGCAGTGCCCAGTCTGTGCTATTCTACATTTCCTATTTGTAGAGATCCTTTTGTCACTAACAGAAAGTTTTATATGGAAGCTAAAAAACTATTCATGGTAGATCCTACTGATTCTGCCAGTAAAAGTAATGAGGAAGACTTTCCAGAAATTGTATTTGAAAACTTACCCTTTGGGAAATTACCAAGTATGTACACCAACTCAAATAGCACATTTGCTGCCATGTTTAACTTCCGATATAATTCCACTGTTCTCAGGCGTGTATGTAAACAAGATTGTGAGATATTAGAGAATGAATTATGCCAGAAAGAGTATGCCATAGCCAAGAGACATCCACACATAGGACAGCAGTTGACACTGGAAGAATGTCAAGACCTGCCTGAAGATGATCCTGACTGTCTAAGAATCAGCATTGGTGCAGTAATGGTATCAGATGATGAATGTTATTGGGAAAATGGCAGTGGGTATTTGGGTAGAGTCAATGTAGCAAACAATGGCATGCCTTGTGTGGAATGGTCTAAACAGTTACATGTGAGACTATCTGATTTTCCTGAACTAGCTGGGACACACAGTTATTGCAGGAACCCTGGTGGAGTCAAAGAGCAACCCTGGTGCATAATAGAGAAAGATGGCAAGACGGACAAGCAACTTTGTGATATTCCAAAATGTGCTCACAAAATCTGGATATACATTGTCGTAGTTTTTCTTGTTTTGACTTTAACAATTATTGGTTTTATTATATGCTTATGTTATAGACATAGAAATAAAAACAATGCAGCTGCTATACGTGATATCAATTTACCAAATGCTGATAAGAACATCTATGGGAACTCTAGACTGAATTCACCAATAGAAATGAGTGAATTACTGACAAACAATATTGCTAATCAGCCTCATCTGACAAGGAATACCCGTGGTAATGGAGTGCTTCGCATACCACAGTATTCTCTTTCACAAATAAAGTTCTTAGAAGAATTAGGTGAAGGGGCCTTTGGTAAAGTTTATAAGGGAGCTCTCAAGAAGAATGGGGATACCCTGTTTGTGGCAGTAAAGGCACTGAAAGAGAATGCTTCAGCTAAAACACAAGCAGACTTCAGAAGAGAAATAGACTTGATATCTGAGTTAACACATGACAACATAGTATGCATTGTTGGTGTGGCATTGAGAGAAGAACCTTTATGTATGTTATTTGAGTTTATGGCTCGTGGGGATCTCCATGAGTTTCTGATGGGACGGGCGCCACCTTCTGGGAAAGGTTTGCCGCCAATGAGATTGCTAAATATAGCTAATAACATTGCATCAGGCATGCAATATCTTGCTTCCCATCATTATGTTCACAGAGATCTGGCAGCCAGGAACTGTCTGGTTTCTGATGATTTCATTGTCAAAATATCAGATTTTGGACTTTCCAGAGATATCTACAGTTCTGATTATTACAGGGTAATTTTATTTTGATTTTTACCTGTTCATAATAAGAAAGCGGATATTCAAGCACATTTTATGCATGAATAAAGAATTTAATGACTACTTACTGATCATGATGAATACTTTGCATGCAACATTACTATGTTCTGTGAGCGTTTCATGCTATCTATTGAAGATCTCAGATTTCCCATTGTTTGCTTTCACTTATTGAAAGTGGTAATAGTATAATTTGAACTGCAGTTACAGTGAAGAATTTAGTATCAGTTTTAATATCATTATCAATGTTACAGGTGCAATCAAAGAGTTTGCTACCTGTAAGATGGATGCCACCAGAATCAATATTGTATGGAAAATTCACTACAGAAAGTGACATCTGGTCATATGGAGTGGTGTTGTGGGAAATATACAGCTATGGTTTGCAGCCATATTATGGGTAAGATTCACTTAACTATCAATCATTGTGATGTAGGGTACTATTGTCCAACTGTTGATAATAATAACCTGAAGATTATGATTCATATCTGAAAATGCATATTTTTTATGGTATTTTATTTTAATGATTGCAACAGGTATAGCAATCAAGAAGTAATATCGATGGTGCGTGGCGGGGAGCTCCTGGCGGCTCCAGCGAGTTGTCCACCACCCATGTACTCGCTCATGAGGGACTGTTGGAAGCACACACCACAGAGGAGACCAAACTTCGAGGAAATCGTTAATAGGTATGTGTACCAGTGTTATAAATTTACAATAACAAGTTTTGGAAATACATACACAAGAATCACAAAATATGTTTATGTTATCTCATAAATATTCGTCTTATGGGAGTCGAACCCGACATCGTGATCAGCAGTCCTACACTCAGACCACTTGGCCACAGTTATGACATTTCAGTAACTTTCTTAGAAGTATATGGTCAATTGCGATACTAAATGTGAAATTTATATGAACCAAAATCATTTCTAGGATCCAAGAATGGATAGCGATGGGTGGGTGTCCGGAAACCGCAGCTTCCGAGGCAGGAAGCAGTGGTTTCGGGAACAGGCCATCTGGTTCCAGCCGTGACTTGCAGGAGAGAGTACCTCTGCTACCTCCACACTGTTCCTCGTCCAACGGTTCCCTCGCCACCGGCAGCCTGAAGAAATTCAGCGCTACTGGATCGAGCTCTAAAGTAACCGAGGATAACTGTTCCACTTGCAGTGAGGTTCCGCCCCTCGCACCGAAAACAAAGAAGCACAGCTCCGGATCGCTCATTGATACCGATAAAATAGGTACGAAAGACACTATTGTTAGGATACTACCAAACACGCAGTTTGGAAATGAAATTTGAAAAGATGGTACAAGTCACGGGGTAGCTAACAAATGGAGTTATTATGTGTGCAGTTGTCACTTGTACTATAAATGATACCTTTTTGCGACTATTTCTTGCCGAGAACACTGTTTCACGCGGCGTTACTATCCTGCCCTCTCCTCGTGAACTTTACAAATTAGATGACAGATATTATTGTAATATGAATGCTCCATTTGTTTTTTACTTCTTGGTAAAATAGATAGCCAATATTTGACGTTTTCTTTGATGCTTTATGCATTTTTACTTGTAAGAAGTGTTCTAGTTTAAGATAGGTTTGTAAAAAGCAGTAGTTTTTGTAACACTTTAGTCTTCGTAATAGACGTGTGCGCTGGTCTAAAATCGGGAGCCGTGGCTTGAAAATGGTGCAAATATTTTTTTACTCATATAAATATGAACAGATAATGAAACACTGGTTTCGTAACAACCATATTATTATTTTTAATGTAAATATCTAATAATAAAAAACGCCACCTTTTCTGAGCTTGATCCACTCTTCTATGATTACTTTGTCTTGCGATGTTAATGTGTATATGTAGTTGTAGCTGGGTTAATAATTGATTGATGTGTCCAATAATATTAGAAGATATGTAAGCGGCGGCGCCGGAGCACCGGAACACACGTTTAGTTTTTATTTGTATATTAATGTGTAAGCCATTTTCAAACGTAAAACAATTTGAGTAATGCAAAAGGAAAAAATATGCTTAAGGTGGTTTCTGATCACTCTTTTTATTTTATGAATGTTCAATACTTCTTGAACGTTATCGATCACATACCAATTCTTGTTTACCTGAAAATATACTGCAGAGTTTGTTTAGTTCATAAGAATCAATAAGACAACTTAAGTCTTCAATACATTTGTTCCATGTTTAGTAATTCCTATTAGTTCCTTTATATTTAAGTGTTAGAGTAAGTAGTATTAATAATGGTTGTGTACTATAATGTAAATGAGTACCTAATGCGATGCGTTCTTGGTTAAACATAAAGAATTGGCTTTACTTATCTATTTAAAAATTAGGACACAAGACCGTCATATATAGTGTTATGCATTTATTATTTTGTTATCAATTATTTATTTTAGATAATTTATTAATATTAGTTAAACACCATTGCCCGCGATGTTTCTTTGGAAGTGTTAGTAGTCATAAGCGTCATATTTACTTATTGGAATAATAATAAATGTATGATCGTGACATTTTAAGATCAGTGCATTTTAGCCTCAGTATTCTTATTGCCTGGCCACATTAGTTGCATTGCAAGAATTGGTATCAGAATCAGAAGTGTTCCAAGTAAATCGACGTTTCGGAAATACAACTGTTCTATTAGCATAAAAGACTGATTGGGAATATTAATCGTCAATATTGAACTTATTTTAGAGATTATTAATCATCACATACAAGTACATTGATATTTTTTGTTACTGGCTTTAAAAATAGTATTTTTAGTTTTAAGTTATAAATAATATCTTGAATAAATAACATCTGATTATATTGGCAGCACTAAAATACGATCTCATTCTGTATGTAAAAATGTTTTATTTTAAACAGTGTTCCAACTCATCAATTTTATTTGCAAACCAACATTTATACTTACAGTATTTATAACAAAACTTTATTTACAAATGAAAAGCTTTGGAATGAAGAACCATCAATTGAACTGCAACTAAAATGAAACCATTTCAATGTATTTTCTCATTCTGAAATCGGATTAGTTTTTATATACGTAGTTAATATTTGTGTGAGTGCATTAACAATTTTTTTTTACCATTTCCAATATGCACTTTGTCTAGGCAGTAAAATTTTGAGATATGTGTGAAATCAATTGATGAAAGTTGGTGGAATGTGTATGTTTGCCCGTTATTTGTACCTAATTGGAATTTAAGTATTATGTAAGACTATAATGATTTCATATACCTTTCCATTTTTGTAATATTTTACTGTTTATACTTTTTTATGAATGTTTATAATAATATGTATTTAGTACTTCTGTACTTGCCAAAGACTTTTTTTTTTGTATGTGATACACTTAGTTTCTTACTTAGATGTAAATTGTATTTCTGTAATAAATCATTTTTAAAAGTTTTCTAAAAAAATAACTTTATTATTTAAGTAACCTATATTAATTACTTACATTTGGAAGAATTATCATTAAATAACAAATATAAATTTTCAATAAACCTAACTACCTTCACTTGGTAACATTTAAATCCTCATGTTCAATATTCTTTTTAACAATCAAATATTCTCCATGTACTCTCATATGTACTTTGAGGTTGTGGTTGCCTGTAAACCCTTTATTACAAACCTTGCATACGTAAGGTTTTTCACCTGAAATAAAACATGAATTTGAGTATAATCCAGTGATCTTAAAATCAAAATGATTTAATTAAATAGTGGCCTGTTGGTAATGCCATATTGCTAATCTAATCGAAGATAGACAGGATATACATCGTCTTTAGGGTAACTTTCTAGGAATTGGCCTAACAAAGTTTACGCCGGTACCCGTCTATGAGGAAAATTGAGTTATGTAGGTATTATTAATTAATACAACAAACATTATAATACTGTTTTATATATATACCTGTATGTATCCGACGATGTTTGATGAGAACTGTAGCCGTGTAAAATTTAGCGGGGCAGTATTCACACTGCTTGGTGCGGTTGCCGTCATGCCGGTCCAGGTGTGCGATTAAAGCGGTCTTCGTTTTATACTTAGCTGGACATCTAGTACATTCATACCTTTGAATGTTGCTGTGCATCACCATGTGCCTCGATAACTGAAACGGTATATTGACATTCTTAATATGAATGCGAGTATTTTTTTTAAATTTACATGGATTTTGCAAATCTTGCTAGAAATATTTGTAGTTTTATGCATAAATGAGGGTCAAAGAGTAATATTAGTAAGCAGGTTCATCTTTCACAGTTTAGCACATAAAGACGTTATATTAGGGTTCTTTAATTCCAGTTTATATTTTGAGATACAGAACCTCTTACCTCTTATTTATTTAAATATAAGTTGACTAGAAATCCAAAACATTTATTACGAATACAAAAATATATTCCAAGACAAACCATATTGAAGAACTTAAAACTACGTAATATAGAAATAAATATATACATTTACATATTTCATATGGTTTTTCATAAAATATATTCCGATTTAGGTTCAGCACCTAAAATCTGCATAGGCAATGAGTTAAGGAGTGCGATCACTCTGCCATTGCGCGCTGTGGTGTGGCAGCTCAACGCGTGCTCAATCTGGAAGGTTCCAAAAACAAGGAAGGTCTCTCAATATCCTCTTCGACTAAAAAATACACTTACTCTAGTATTCCCATTAAGCTGCAGTCCACAAACAGGGCATATAATTAACTTGAATGAACATTTATGCCTATCATGTTCCTCTTGGCTTACGAAAGGCCGCTTACATTGTTTACAATACACTTTTTTCGGAGTATGTTTTCTTATTTTATGATCCTGAAATAATTAACTCTATTGTTATTTTTGTGAAAGAAACATTCGACTGCGGACAGGATTCGAACCAGCGTCTTCAGGTTCAAGACACGAGACGCTATGACCACTAAGCACTGCGAGTCCCCACCCGCCAGGTCGAATCTTTCCTTCGTTAATATAACTTTATAATCTTAGTATGGAAAATCTTAAATAAGGATAATTAACTTTATTGTTACTAGGGTGCATAAAAATTCATTTACAGTCCCACTGGTGAGCATGGACCTTCTCTCAGATTGAGATGGGTTAAGCTAAAGTCCACCATGCTGGCTTAAGTTTTTCATAAATGCATTTTTTGGTTAGCCAAGATATTATTTATATGATATTATAATATATTCAATACATCCGCATTTAAACCTTTTTCTTTCTCTCATAGCTTTAAAGGCACTGAGAGTAAGGATCTAATGGGAAATTAATTTACCTTTAGTCCACCACTATGTTTACAAGAAAATCCACACATATCACAGACATAAGCTTTATTCACACTGTGGAATTTTATATGTGACTTAAGATTTGTCTTGCTTTGGAAACTGAAAATGAATAAATTAGTACGATTGAATTATTTAAATGTAGCAGACTCTAACATATTATTTTTAGTGCATAGTTACCCTTTTGAACATATGTCGCAAAAATATTTTATACCAGAATGCACTTGTAGTATGTGACTGCTCAGTTTTTTTGGTGTATCACATGTTATTGAACAATGGCTGCAAGAAAGTTTTCTATCCTAAAAACAAATTATTACGATTATTCAGTACACATTATTATAGTCTACTAGCTTCTGCCCGCGACTTCGTCCGCGTGGAAAGTTACTTTTAATTATCGTTTTAATTAGGCTAATTAACTCAAAATCGTTATAAATTTTAGCCTATATTTATTCTAATGTATAATTAATAATACTGTAAAGTTTCATCATTCATCAATCCTCACAAACTTTCACATTTATAATATTAGTAGGAATTAGGATATATTGGTTTGTCTGCCGCTAGGAGGGGCGACGCGGTACCCACTACATGTATGGATTAATGGTTCAGTTATATGCAGGCAAAGCAATTGATTTATATTATACCCACACTTTGTCACAATGTTATGGTGAGCCATTGGGCAAGTTTGCCTTGCCCAATGGCTCACCATAACATTTACCGAGACCCTGACTGACCAACAAGAGAGTCAATTCACATTTATTAATTGAAACATAATACTGCTAGTATTCTGTAATATCCTAGAGTTTTAGGTGGTAATTGGGATACTTTAGAATAACAACAAACTTACATCTCCTTCAATGTGCATTTTCCTATAGTGATGTTCCAGATATAAGCAAGACTTAAACCTTCTTTCACAGATGTGACATTTACTCTGTTTCAATGGGACATGTATCAGCCTATGAGCAAGAAGCTGGGAGAAGCTGTGCAGTGGCTCCCTGCAAAGATTACACTGTCTGTCGTTCTTGTGAATATCCAGATGATTGCATAGGACATTTTTTTCTTCAAATGTCTTAGGGCATATACCTATAATAAATTCATTTTTACCATACACAAACATACCATCACGCCTGTATTCCCCGAAGGGTTAGGCAGAGGTTTACTAATGTACACCCACATTTCGCCGGTATGGTTTAGGTCCCATGGGGTGCGAGCCTATTGCCATTAACACTGCCTCATTAGTCTAGTGGACCTAAGCGCGACTGCTATGCTAGAGGTCCTGGATTCGATCCCCAGGTTGAGCAGTGTTATTGGGTTTTTCTCGGAGTCTGGATTTGTGCCCGGTTAATGGCAATAGGCTCGCCCCCTATTACATGGGACCTAAAATATTAATTAAATTCATTTTTACATTTAATTAGGAAATTTCATCAGGGTAAGGGACCCACACAACAGATGTTTTACCTTTTTATATAAAAATGCCAGGTGCTATATTGGTGTGTAGATGCTTTAGTATAAAAACATAAGTGACTACATTATTTCTAATAAAATACCTACCACAGAACAACCTTTCTTCATTGCCACTGTTGAATCTTTCTCTCAATTTACGTTTCTTAAGATTTTTCTTTTTAATCCTTTTTGGTTTTACATCTGGGAAAAATGAAATTTCACTGTATGTAATCTTCAATTATTTTGTTTTTAAATATTTGTAGCACTTTTGAACTGTTTGTATAATTTGCTTCAGGTTGAAAAAGTTAAAATCGGCATAGATGTTGACGACGTCCATGGTCTAGTGGTTCAAGTATCAGACTGCTGATCATGAGTTTGTGGGTTTGATTCCCACAAGACACAAATATGTTTGTGTTTGTCTGACTGTTTTGTATGTATTGCAAGTATGTATTTACACAGAAAATATATATTTAAGTATTATATCCATTGTCTAGTATCTAGTACAAGCTGACAAGCTCTGTTTAGTTTGGGACTAGAAAGTGCTGTGTAACTTTCCAAATATATTTGTTATTATAGCCTTGTGGTAAAAAAAACATGCAGTATTTTCTCTGATAGGAACAGTACCAGTAACTTGTATAGGATACCTTTACCTTTGAATGATACAAGCACAAACATACACAAATATAATTATATTAAATCTTTATTTGATTACCATCCTCATCCTTTTTAACCATAAGGACCTTTAAATCTTCATCATATTCATCAAATGTAACATCAAAGTTGTCTATAGCATAATCATTTTCTACTTTTATTTCTGACTTAATAGCCAGCAACTCATCAACATTTTCAAATATTGAAGGAGTCTTATCAATTTCTATTTCATGTGTTTTGTTTTCAGCTTTAACATCCTGGAATAAATAATAAGTATCACTTTTATCATTAAATTGACATGATAAATTAGGTGTATAATTTAGAAAGACATACATACATATCAAATTTTACTAGATTGAGCCATAAATAGATTTTGCAGTAGATGTACATATTAAATGAATCTATCTGTAACATTATTTCTGTTTGTTCTCGTCTAGCTAACAAAGTGTTTTTGCACTGACACAATCTAGTAGCCAGAGTTATTCATTAGCAACTTGCCCTGATATACAGCCTTGTGGAGTCGGAGGTTGCATACCATACCATACCATATCACTTTATACTGGAATTGATGATTATATGCAACTAGTTTGACTTTTCAAAAGTGCTATTTTAATGGTCTAATTGAAATAAAATATTTGACTTTGACTTTGACTATGACCACTGACAGGACTATTATTGCCAATAAGCCTGATATACTGGTGATAGATCGTAATCCAAAACAACCCGCAATCAATTAGTATTCTTATTTATACTTTTTTCATTCAAAACTTTCTAGAATTATTACTAATATAGTACTGGAAAGCAACAACATATCACATACTCACAGAATAAATAATCTCTCTCAGTGTGTTTTCTGATGTAATTGACTTTTCTCTGAATTCTATAAAACACTTGACTGTGTCTACACACGTCACACATGAATATTGTGGCATTCCATCCAATAAAGTTATCTGAAAAGTTATGTTAGTAATTAAGTAAAATTGAGCAAGTCATGTTTTTTCATTTAATTAATTCCTTGTATTTGTTGATATATTAGAAAAAAAAAACAAGCTACTTAAAATTTTTAGGCAAGCAATGTTGAATTTTTACAAGAAATATCGTGTTTTGTAGATACTCTAATTTCAAATTGTTACGCTACGTGGACACTTACATTAAGATTTGTCAATAAGTTATAGTTGATAACAAAAGATTCATCCAGTGGAAGCATATTTTGCCTGTCTGTCGATAAACACACTCTACACATCTCCATTTCGATTAAAATTGTATGCAAGGGTACTTTGAACAACAATAATGAACACTAATGTAAGAGATAGAATATCATAATAAATAAATTAGATATTTGAATAATAAAAAAAAAATACAAGTTTCACACAACCAATTATTATGACGTGAGAGTGAGTGTCATAGGACTGTTGAGAAAATATCGATATATCGATAATATTATTTATAAATATCGATATTTATTAGTAATATTTTTTTTAACGTTAAATCGATATTTCGATATTGAAATGTAGATAACGAAGGTCGATATTTTTTTTAAATTTTTTTTTTGAACGAAGTTCCTTATCGCGCGTTGAAATCTACAAAATCATCGTAATCTTAATCTACTGTACTTCATATACTAACTATACATATATGATTTTTCTCTATTCCTAGTTTACTTATTATCTTAAAACGACATGTAATTTTGTATAAATATACCTCTGTGGTATAAAAATTACTATAATCTATGATATGGAGTATCTACTTTACTTACAGTTATTGTTTTGTTGACGACGTCTGTGGTCTAGTGGTTCGTGTGCCGGACTGCTGATCATGGGGTCGTGGGTTCGATTCCCACAATACACAAATATTTGTGTGGGTAAAACATGAGTATTTGTGTTTGTCTGGGTGTTTCTTATGTATTATAAGTATGTATTTACAAAAAAAAAGTATATAAGTATTATATCCATTGTCTATCCAGTACCCATAGTACAAGCTCTGCTTAGTTTGGGACTAGATGGTGTTGTGTAAAATGTCCCAAAAATATTTATTTATTTATTGTCACCTATTTTCTCCTATTATCTACCTCTGTTAGGAAAAATTACTGTTTTATTATAATGTAGCAGTAAAAGCAGTGTTTATTCATATTAATTTATTTGATATCTAGTTACATAGGAATAGTTGTGTCAAAATATGTCTTCTTGGACCAATTCTTCCATTTTACGGACGTACCTATTTAAAAAAAGTTGATAAAAGGAGTGTTTTCTGCCACTTATGCGGGAAATATTATAAAAGCAGCGGAAATACTACTAATTTAGCAACCCACTTAATAAGCAAACATCATCATGCAATTTAGGATAAAATATCGATTTATTTTTTTTCGATATATCAAACTCCGCTAATGATTTATTTAAAAATATCGATATCTCGAAAATCCGATATTAAAAAAAATATCAACAGCCAGACAGAATTGAAATGCCAGTGTTGACACTGTTGACAGACCACAGAGGAAACTATAGACTGCTGGATACATCTATCTCTCTTCAGCAAAAAAAAGGATAAATATACACTAGATGCCCCAGAAGAAAAGAGATAACGATATGCTATTTTTTGTCCCTCATCGCGTGGCCGTTTTTTTCAGGTCAGCACTTCATTTGCTAAACAAACTTTGACGTTTTAATTGAGCACCACTTCATTGCTCAACACTTCAACAGCGAACACATAATAATACAAAATTGATGAATGAATATGAATACATTCATTCATCAATTTTGTCATCAAAATTGATGAATGAATGTGAATACATTTGTGCTGGGGAATTGCCCCAGTTTTTAATGGAAAACAGTAAGGAAGTGAACATAGAATTTAATAATTTCGTTCAATATTTTTTTGATGAATAATTAAGTATTTATCGTTTAACCTTAACGCCTTCTGGTTTTTCAGATATCTCGAAAACCAGAATCATGAAAATTATAGATTAAAATAACAAGAAGAAACATCTGGCTGCCTAAGAAAAGCTCATAGATATGCAGCAAACACTTTCATAATAGTTCTTTAGTGAAGATAGGAAATATGAAGATAGGAAAGGAAGAAAATAGGAACTAAAACATGTTTGAACCAAAGGAAAGAAAAAGAAACGTTCATAATAAATTAGTACTATTTCAAAGTTGGCTAAAAGGTCTTGTAACCAAGCCAGTGACTTGGCCACATCAATTTTTAAAAAATAAAGATCTGGTATAAAATTACTCAATAATCTGTGCTCTCACTCAGTCAGTCAGGGGCGGATAAAACGTCAAAATTGTTTAAGTACCTATCGATTGTGCAATAAATTTGTGTTTTACCATGATAATAATAAAATAAACTACGCTGCGTTTGTTTTTATGTATCAATAACTACTTATGTTAGACTAAACTAATTGTGATATAATTCCAGTGATGACGATATTTTGAATGTCCTTGTTCAAGTCTCACAGACACGTTTGTTGAGTACATTTTTTCTTATTGTTTGTTGTGAAAACAAGCGAAATTATGGTGGAAAACGGGGCATCTAGCGGGGGCAGTGATAGCCCTAGTGCAACCTGTTCACGTTCTGGCTTATTGGAGACACTCGTACGCGGCGTATGGTATCGTGTCCACTGTACGCTGGAAGAAGACTATCTTAGTGTGTGTTTGGATGATGGGTATGACGCGACTACCACCCTGAACGGTACGCTAAACAATAACAATGTTGAGACACCGAACAGTGATTTCACAGAAGTGCCCGAAGCGATTGCGAATCAAAAGCGTCTGGTTCAAGTGGTGAAATCAGATAATAATGGGCTTGGAATCTCTATAAAAGGTGGTATAGAGAACAATATGCCCATATTGATATCGAAAATATTTAAAGGCATGGCAGCAGATCTTACAGAACAGTTATATGTTGGGGATGCAATACTATCTGTGAATGGGGAGGATCTAAAAGATGCAACACATGAAGAAGCTGTTAAAGCCTTGAAGAGAGCAGGAAAAATGGTTCAGTTAGAAGGCAAGTGAACTTATGTCATATAATAAATGTTGTAATAATTCACACACAGCTAATAATAGGATGTAGGCTAACTAATTTGACCTCAATTAAAACCGTTTAGATGATCAGAGTTGTTAATTGAGTGGTACAGGGCTGTGGTGTATTAGAAGCTAGGAATTGTTGCTTATTGTATGATAATGTTTTTGTAAGTGCAGTTCATATTTATTTGTACAAATAAATATGAACTGCTATATGTACAATACTGGTACTGCTGCTTATATATACAATACAGGTGGTAAATAATATAAATAAAAAGAAACAATTATGGACCCAGTTGGGTGCAGCAATAAAAAATTTAAATATTTTGGAGAGAGGAAGAGTTCTTTAATGTTATTTAGAAAAGGAAAAATACGACCGTGGGCAGGATTCGAACCTGCGTCTTCTGGTTACGTACACCAGACGCTATGACCACTAAGCCACCGCGATACCTACTCGTCATGTCGAAATTTTCCTTCACATACCGAATTTATGTTTTTATGGTGACGTCAGTAACATCTATTGAAAAGCAAGTTTTTGCTTTTCAACCGACATGACTTACTTTTCAGTTAGTTCAATGTCGAACGATGCCACCTTACCTTCTAACTATCTTTTTGTATATTTTTGGCATTTTCCATGCTAAGATTTTAAAGTTATTTAGTAAAGGAAAAAATTCGACCGCAATCGAATTTTTTTCTGTCCGCCGTCGAATTTTTTTCTACACAGTTCTTTAATGTTTTATTATTTCAATATGCGTTTATCAGCCTTTCTCTGTTTCCAAATAAAGTTAATTTAGTCTTTTTTTCTTTGGCCACATCATAAATGAAATCTATAAATACTAGTTTTATTTGAATATCTAATATTTGTGTAAGTGTTTCAATGTCTAATCAGTATAATTAGTATATATAATTTAATAGTAATTTATCTATGCCTTACAAAATATTGTCTGCTTACATAATTGTAATATTTTGTTTATGTAAACATACTACATTGAATGCAGGAGAATGATAATCAATTTTGGTATAAAGTTGGTTAGTAGCCATTTAGTAATAAACAAACCATGTAAAGCATGACTACTGGTACTAAATGGCTACTAACCAACTTTCCTTATAATAAGCTTTTTTATCCACAGTAAAATATCTCCGTGAGGTGACACCTTACTTCAGGAAGGCCTCTATCATTAGTGAGGTGGGCTGGGAGCTGCAGCGTGGGTTCATGGCAGATGTGCCTCCCTCGCCGCCCTCCCCGCGCCGGCGAAGAGCCGACACGCGTTATGTACCATTGCTAATGGCCTGCATAGCTAAGAATCTTCGTCATCGTGACCCCGGTACGATTTAATAAGAAACTAGGTTCAAATTGAATTCTATAAACAACCATGTGAAGTATAATCAATCAAATGTTACTCGAAAGTATTTTATGACATATGTATAAAGGCAGACTATTATAATTATTATACTTTTATAACATGCCATGTTTAGTGATTCTATAACTCTTGCAGAGGAGCGAACAATCGAGATATATTCACCGGACGGTGTGCATGCGTTGGCCTTGCGCGCGAGCAGTGCGCAGGGCGCTACGGGCTGGCACCGCGCGCTGCACGCCGCCGTCCGCCGCGCCGCCCGGGCAGCCCTAGCGCGTGCACGGCCACGTCTGCGGCCATTACTTGGTGACGTCAGATATGCTGGCTGGCTGGCGAGGCGACCACCTCAAGATCACGTGAGATTTTTTTAATGTAGTTTTAGGACTTGTAGAAACACTAATAATAAACAAAAAGTAAATAAATTTTCTTAGAAAATAATTTGAGTATTGATTGTTGAAATATAATTTACGGTTTCACAGATGAGTGCTTCTGGTGGATCCGACAGTTCTGATGAGGCTGACGGCTGGCAACCCACTTTCGTTGCGATTACCGATCGAGAAATAAGGTGAGCATAGCCATCGACAAATAAATCAGTGTGCCAAATTTACTGCAGTTGGTTTCTTCTAGTGTTGGCTGTTTGGTGCAGGTTATATGAGGCGGCGCCGTGGTCGGGTGAGGCGTGGTGTGCGCCTTCCGAGTGTCTGGGGCTGGCGGCCACGCGCCTGGCATGGTGGCGGCGCGCGGGGGCCGGAGCAGGGGCCGGGGCCGGGGCGGGGGCCGGGGCGGGGGCCGCCGCGCTAGGGCTGCGCGCGGGCACGCCGGCCGGGCTGGCCGTGCGCGCGCTGCGGGTCGACACGCCTCACGACCTGGCCGCCGTGGCCGGCGCGCTCGTCGACGGCGCCCATCATGCCGTACGCGCGCAGCCGGAGTTCACTTTTCGTAAGTTTCTTGGTATCGGTATTTTAGTATTTTTAGCAGGTAACATTGGCGACCTTACTACTGCATATCCTTGTTAAAGTCGTTGAAGCTTCTGGGTCCACCCAGAAGCTATGAATAATACAATGAACTCTCATAAAGTCCACTTTATGAGAGTTCATTGTATCTTGGGAAACTTCTTGTTTTCAGTTAAGCAGCCAGGTCCTTAAGGTTTTGTCCTGCAATTCATTGTTTACTAGTTGCCAATGAAGAAGACATATGAACATACTTTGAGCGATAATACTAGTTGTTCATTTAACTATTGAGACTAGGGTAGGGACTAGACATTTACTTGTTAATATTGAGAGTAGGTCGCTAATAGTGTTGTGGTTGTGGTTGTGGTTGTGGCGCAGGCTGTAGGTTCCGCGGCGTGTGCGCGCGTCTGTCGCTGGGCGCGGGCGGGGTGTGCGTGTGGGAGGCGGCGGGCTCGCTGGGCCGCGGCGGGGCGCGCGCACTGTACCGCCGCCCGCTGCACGCGCTGCGCGCCTCCGCTGACGACGACCGCTCCGCGCTCTGGCTGCACTTCGCTGATGATGACACAGTGGTATGCTAAATATTCTTTGACCAATTATCGTATTTGCAGTAATTTACACAACCAAATTGTGACAAATTACAATTTTAAAATCGCGGCGATTTATTACTCGCATGTGCGCGCACTGCCTTACTAACTCATACGTTGCATTCCTGCGTCAAAATTATCGCGCGGCAAAAAATCGTAGTGCGCGCTTGGCGTAACTGATAATTAAGTGACTACTGACCCATTGTCGTCATCTGTCAAGGCATTGAGTACACATACATAAATATAATGCAACTGTTATCTGAGTTCTGCAGTCTTTCACGATAGTTTGGTTGTAAATCATTTCAACGTCCAACCAAGCGAAACTCAAATTAAAATGTATTATTAGGTTATAGGGTTGTCAGTCAATTCAAAGTTTGTCTCGAACCCATTGTTTGGTTGTCACAGGAGTTGGACATGGAGGGCAGCCCAAAGCCAGCAGTGTTCATCCTGCACAACTTGCTGTCGGCGCGCGTGCACTCGCTGCCGGCGGGCGCGGCGGGCGCGGGCGCGGGCGCGGGTGCGGGAGCGGGCGCGGAGGGAGCGCTGCCGCTATAGCCCGAGGCGGCGCCGCTGTGGCCCACTGCCGAGTACCCGGCCTAACCTAGCCCGACATGCTCCCCTTGTGACGCTGTCGCTTCCACTGCGACCGCACCCTACTAAACCTATGGACGTGTTGAGGTATCAACCGGATTGTTACTATTAGGTGATACGGTAGCGAGATCGGCCTTGAGACTGTGTACATTCTCACATCGTTAATAGTTTGGTGCGAGAATATTCATAGAGCTCAATTTGTAATGTGAGTCAACTATAGAATTCTTTGGAGTATCTATCATAATACATCACTCACTAATAGAATATTGTGTTTACATATAAAAGTAGAACCATGTTATGTTTGTGTTCTCATTGAATCTCTTATAACTGACGTATCTGTGATGTTTAACAATTTTATCATGATCCTTTCATATCTGATCTGTATCTATAGAAATATTTTGTAAACTTGTTTAGTGACTGATGTAGTTCATAGAACTGTTTTCCTGTGAAAGTCAGCGATGATGACATATTTGTAAGCCCCTTTTATCTAATAAATGTTTTATGATTGGTATGTTCCACATCAGTTCTATATCAGCCAACATTTAAAGGTATATTATCCTCTTCCAAAGTTCCACCAAACTACAAATAATACTACAATAATAACATTTTGTACATACATCCTACATGTAAAACTAATATTGCCAAAGAGTTCAAAGAAATATAGACAATACATTCCTCAACTTAGTGGCCATAGTTCCCTGTATGTAATGTTGCTGAATTAGTTATTATCTTAATGTTTGTCCAGCAAGAGATGGCGAGCTTGTCAGCAGGACTCCTGCTTCGCTTGTATGTGGCTGTCATTGTTCTTCCAAAGATATATATTATTCAATTTTTTGAATTTTTGTTTCGTTTGACATTGTAGCTTAATATAGCGTAGAAGATTGTAAGTATCGTTTGAATTGTTCATAATGTATTTTTATAATTTCCGTTGTAAATAATTATATAGGTATACTGTTTTGTAAATGGTACATTCCCAGAATGTAGACGATTACATTTGCTTTAATATTTGTAGCATTTATCTCAGGTAAGATAGGTAAGGTTTGAATAATAATATAATGATATTATAATTATTGTGTAGTCACATGTAACTAATAAGGAAGGCAATATACGAAGTGATATATAACATATTAATATTATTTATATCTAATTGTACCAGGTTTTGTTATTATTGGAGTTGTAATATTTTTTTATTTACGTACTCCATATTAGGTACACCAATAAATTAATCTCAGATATATTACTTCAGGGTTGTTTACATTTATAGAATCTCATTTACATTCCATAATCGTGGTTACTTTTAAATTCTTAAAATAATAGAGATGATAATTAGATGGCTACTTTTACCAAAGCGACAATCACGTTCGGTCACAATCGGCGAAATGTTTATTTTGATTATTTATTATTCAGGCGTGCTCGACCCAGTGTAGGGGCAAATACCTATATATTACTTCCTTCTAAAAAGAGGCGAAGTCGTCCCTTTATCACCGGTGGGGAAACGTTGTCGTCTACGGTTCTGTGGTATCCAGTCGGTATTATGTTCTGCCATCAAGTCATTCAACATGTGTCAAACGTGTCCAACTCAGTTCTCCGTCAAGTTGGCATCTTTTTAGCCTATGACGGCCAATGTTTTGAATAAGAGAAGTACTTTAATTTTTCAAAATGTAGGTATATTTCTTGTTGTTGTAGCTCTTTAGTTAATATAATTTCATAGTAAAATTGTAACTGCTGTACATTTCTGAGTGATTTATTAAAAGAAAACGATTACTTTATAGCCGTTAAAATAAAAAAGATAGATAAATAACATTCTTAGTGTTGAAAGTGACTGTTTGTGTAAAACTAACTCACATAATATTCAATTACTATTATTTGGTAATAGGTGACAATCAGATATTGAATGTGTACATCACTTTACATCTCACAAATAGCATAAAAAATATTCTTACTTTTATTAAAAAGTACTTTAATATAACACTAACTTGTATCGCTAATTTACTAAAACAACGCTGTAACTTGAAAACGAATGTATTTACTAAAATAAATTGTATTTCTCTAAATTATCAGTTAGTTTCTAAGCTGGAACGAGTAACGGTTGTCAAATATACTTAGTAAAATTCTTTTATAGTGATAAATTTGTGACAACGTAACTAACACCAATTAAAGCTTTGGAATCCATAGTCTTATACTGTAAAAATGCGGTGTTATAATAAAAGTTTATTATTGTGTTTTTATTTGATTATTTGCACAGATAATGTCTTTCTTTTGGCGACTGCTGATTCGCATAATCAAATTCGTTCTGCTGCAATAGTTTCTTATTAAGTTTTATGAAAAGACAACTGTTAGTTACCATAATTTTAATATATTTATAGCAGGCGTCGGAATAATCTCTGTTATAGGGTTTCCGTATTATAAATTAAATGTTAAGATACTAATCTTGTAATCTCTTAGAATTTCTACTGGTGACATTCCTTCATAATAAATTATTATATTTACACTTCCACTTTGCGCCGGCGCATAAAGCTGGCGCATGTAATAGACTGTATAGAAGTAACGTGGTCTACTGTATTGTTATTCGTTTACTAGTAATATTTTTAAAGTTTAGTTATATGTTAAAATATTATTATTATGTTATGCAAAGTGATTATTACCAGTTTTTGTGTAGGTATTTAGTTATTTATTCAATACTTCCAATGTAGTTAGTAACTTGAATTCCATTTATTAATTTAGCAAGGCGTTATTAGTGAAATGTTGTATCCTAGTCTTGCATGATAAGACTGAGTTTTATTTTCATATTATATTTGTTATGTAACAGTGACATATTATTTCTACACCGTCTATACAAACACTAGATTATCGAGTCATAATAAATTCATGAATACTTAGGTAACTGTATTATTCTGTTATTGTTATAGTACGTTAATGTGGGCTTCGATTACGAATGGCTGTTGTTGAAATGGAAAATAACTGGACTTTTAACTTTATATCAGTCGTCAAACCGTTTGAAGAAGTTAATAATATATTATTTTAATTGTAGCTTTAGATTGGCGCTGATATTTTCTGCAAAGAAATTATATTAGCCATTTAAAACGAGAAACGAAGTATACCAGCCAGCAATATCAAGCAACACATGCAATTTTGTTTTAAAAATAAAAAGATAATATACCAGAGCGATGTATGTAGGTGTCTATTCACAAAAGCGATTCGTAAATGTATGCCCCCTGTCGCGCAGCGCTTAGTGACTTGTATGATTTGAAACTTTACTGTAAGGTTTTCTAAAAATGTGTTTACACTGCTAGTTGACTTGTCTCATACGACCCATCTGTAGCTATCATAGTTCATGATCATCTGTAGTAAGATCTGTCATTCTGTCATGCATTAAAAACAACGAAGAAAAATTACATTGGATTTATTTTTTACCCTAAATATACATAACATACATACAATCTCGACTGGCGCCGGTATGTTTATTTATTTATTTATTGGTATACCAACAGCAATACTTAGAGTAGGTAATTAATAAAAAAAGTAATAATAAGGGTGTATGCCCATTACAGGTACACGCAGCATTCACAATAAATACAAAGAATACATGTTACAGTATTACCTTATTATAATAGTATAGTAGGAACAGCAAGGAAATCAAAAAAGGAAGTTATAGAACAAAAATAAAAAAGAATCATATTATATCAAAATAAAGCATTTTCAATGGATGTCTGCAGCTATTAATGTGAAAACACTATAATTACAAACTCAATGTTAAGCCCGGTAAATACGTAAATAATGCTTTTTCTCCATATTTGTACAAATCAGTATTATAAGTTCTATTAATAAAGGTAACTAAAACTAAACCGTAACTACAATTGAGGTTGTTTATGTTTATTTTAAAATAACTATTGTTTATGTTTATTTTAAATTAACATTGTTTTGACTTAATAATCTTGGAATGTTGAAATTTCAAATTATCAGTTTCGTTTAAACAATAATCGTTAAATTTTATGCTGGTTTTCACTAAAATAAACATATAATTTTCCGAAGAGGCTGGGTTAATCAACTACTTAATTGGACTGTAATACTGAACACTGTAATCATGTTTTTTGTTGTTGAAAAGAGTGTCTATGGAGTTTCTTGCCGGTTCTTCTCCATAAGAACCACTTTTTGGAACCGTGCAACTAGTTTGACTTTTCAAAAGTGCTATTTTAATGGTCTAATTGAAATAAAATATTTGACTTTGACTTTGAAAAAATTGCTATTATCATCATACTAATATTATAATGTGAATGTTTGTTTGTTTTTAATCAATCACGCTAACTAGATAAATGCAATTTTGCTACTAGGTACTGTTATTTGGATAATTAACGTCTTGGCTATGTGATTGGATGCTGACTCTACATGCAATTCGATCGCGATAAATGAAGTTACTTTTTTCTTAGCCCGCTTATCATCGACAATTGATGCTAACTGCAGGACAAAGTATTCCAGTAAATCCGTGCAACGGAATTAATCTTAAACACCAGTTGCACGGAACTCACGCATATATTTTTCCGTAATAAGTTTATTATTAAAAAAATACATTTATTCACTTACCGCTTACTTACGCATATATACCGGCAGGTACAAATGCTTTAATTTGGTATACTACTTACACCTGTAAATACTGTAAGTAGTTAAAAAGGGGAATTTAATTTCTGCTTTACTATCAAAGATTTTTGTTAATATATGTATAATTTGAAAGGTACATTAGAGGGAGTATCTTCAATATTTTTTTCAATTCTCTAAGCTAAGTAATCAAATAACGGAGAGGCCCGCTGTCCAGAAACCGAAATTAAATGGCATTTCTGTCTTTCTGGAGGAGGTACATTGAATATTAGGTATCGTTGTTCTGGAGAGGTACACATTGAACAATCTATTAGCCTGCACCAGTTTCGTAGCTGTAGCATATGGGGGACCAACTAGGTCCATATATAAAATACAAAGTCGTCTTCATGATAGATTGTCGTTTTTCTCCTTGAAGCGACAAAGTAGGAGGATCGTGTTTTTTCGATGAAGTCTCGTTTCATTAGGTCGAGAGGCTGAGCAGGGGCGCTGGCCGTCGGAGAGCCCTCGCGGGCTACTTCAATACTCGGCTTATTACAATCTATACAATAGCTGTTACGTCACGACACATATCACGACATTCTCAACCCTATCTCATTTGAAATAAGACATATTATACGGTGGCACGTGAGCGTCCGTATGAATAGTCGTGTCTGCGCTATTGTCTTGGTTTTCTATTGGAAACCTGACATAATGAAATTAGCTATATCTGTGTTTTCTGATCTCTAAATGTTCTTAAAACATTTATATATTCGCATTTACGCAAATATTCGCATTCGCAATTACAAATAACTAAATACCTAGGTAATATTCGGGACATTTTACACAGCACGATCTAGAACCCAACCAAGTAGTGCTTACTATACCCATAATACCGGCTCTACTTCTAGATAATTAATGTACTTAATACTTACTTATGTATATACTTACTTTATTTGCAATGAAATACTTATAATACACTAGCGGCCCGTACCGGCTTCGCACGGGTGGACATTATACTAATAGAAAATAACATAACTTAGACGAATAGTAGTTTTTGAGTTTATTCGTTACAACGACGCGACGACGACCGACGGAACTCGCTGGATGCAGGCACCACTACTTTCAGTTGGCGTTGGTGCGAGACCGCTTAAATTTATTTTTTCGCCTGTACCTACTTTTGAATTTTCCGATATCTCATAAGATATTAATTTAAACTGTATATAATTTGATAAGGATTAATACTGTATCTGTATTGTAGCTTCTGAAAATACCAAAATATGTAAGGAAGGATAATAAAACCAAACAAACAAACAATTATTTCCACCACTAATTATTGTGCCCTATGGGAATCGAACGTACGATGACCCTCGTGATTAGTCCGATACTCGAATTTTTAGACGGACATAGGTACGTTACAATACAATTCTCATCAAAAAACTCATAAGTTTTGTATGAGTTTTATGTATTTTTTTACATGCCAAATAATAACAAATAGATATTAATTATTATTATTTTTAAATTAAAATTATTATGAGAAGTGTAGGTATATACTACATTAATAATAATAAATAAAATAATTATTGTAATAATTATAATATTATATTATAAATGAGAATGCAATGCAGTATTACAGTATGTAGGTAGCATTATTCGTTATTCTTGGTAGACGTAAATACGTATTTCGACCTTTCAGCGTTAGGTTATAACATTGGTAGACTGCGAGTGTGAGATGTGTGTGTCAGCTGAAAATCAGGCGGAACTAGCAAATAACCTATCCGATCATGGATCCTTAAAAGAATATCGGAAAGACAGTGGCTGATTAATTATTAATTATAAATGTAAGACTAAGTAATATCAACATAACATTAATTAGCTCTTAAGTCTAAACAATCATTCTGTTTTATTGTATCTAATTTTTTACTCTAAAGTTCAAAGAGTGCGTAAAGCTGAACTTCACAGTCAAAGATTATACAGGAGTGGCTTTATAACCGTCTATCTCATAGAGACTAAAATAAAACAGAAATTCGTGTAACTGCGAAATCTAAGTTAAATAACATCAGCACACAGCGTTGCGCCATGAATAATTTTCAGGAGATTTGAAGCTGTGATGGCGACGTATCTCGCTTCTCGCTTTTGCCGTAATGTTTTGCTGTATTTCGCTGAAGCAATTCTCTTGAGGAAGAAAACGTTGCTGGTCAACCGGCTTATTTCGTAAAGTAGATTTATTCGACTTGAATCATTGTTAAGTTTCATTAATTAAAAATAAGAGAATTACCTAGAAATTATGAAACAGATTTTGATAGTAGGTAAATCTGCCGTAAGGTTATGATATTTGGGTTTGTAATTGAGGTGTAAATTAGGAAAACAGGAAATTTTTATCTTATCCTAGGAAGGTTTATTATAAGTTCTACCTAACAAGCTTTGTGGCACGATTGCGAAGACTTCACTAACAGCTCTCAAACGTTATCTTATAAATTTTCACCGGTTAATACTCTTGTAATAAAAATATATCCATATTAAAATGTTTGGTTATGTGCTGTGTAGGCCTGTAGTTGCTCTGATAATATTATCTAATCCAACAAAAATACTCGGTTCCAAGTTCCAACCGGTGATTAAGAGAACGGCTGTCACTTGGGCGAGTTCAGTTTATTAATGAAGTATATTCCCGAGATTCGGTTCGCCGCTCAAGTCCGATTCATTTCAGCGCTATAAATTTAGTTTAAACGTCGTGTACCCTCTCTTTCCGCATGATTAGCGGACGTCTGTCGCTGACGTTTTCAATTGTGCTTAAATTATCGCATTTTGATGTTCATTAAAATAGATGTGATTATTTTCATTTATTGGAATAACTGTATACATAAGATTTGCAAATTTTATCATTATCGAGTCTGATCGTAAATCTTTGCTGCTGAATTGAACCTTCTCATGTACTGCTCTGTTCCAATGAAATTGCAGTCAGGGAAAAATAGGTACTATTATTATCACACTAGAAATACGATTTGAAAGGTGCTGGAGCATTGCGGTCTCTCTACAGATTGAGGAATTTACTCCCATCCAACACAAAAGTAATCCTTGTAAAAGACCTTAATATTTTCAATGATTGACTATGGTGACGTGTGTTACTATGACCTGAATGAAGACTCAACAAACTTGACCGTCTTCTGAATAACTGCATTCGATTTGTTTTCAACCTCCGTAAGTATGATCATGTTTCAGCGTGTATAATGCTTTTAAAACGGTTGCCCATCCGTCAGCGTAGAGTGCAAAGGGCATTGACCACTTTATTCTCTATACTTGATTCTTCCACCTTATTACTTACCTTACTTTGAAATTTCAATAGGTATATATGCCCAAATCATGACAGAAATCTTAGTTCTTTCTTTTTTTAATCGTCTCTTGCGATGTCCATCTCATCATACTGACTTCATGCAATCTTCTTTCTTCGTACAATCCATAATCCTGTGGAATGCGCTACCTCGGGAAATCAGGATGGCTACCAGTCGCTACTCCTTTAAAAGTAAACTTCGGAAGCATGATCTCCTCCGTTCTTTGGCAGATACTTAATATTAACCTCTCCTTGTATAAATGTGTTTATATTTATATATTGTATTATATTATGACTGCATCATTAGTCTAGTGGTCTTAAGCGCGACCTCTAGAGGTCCTGGGTTCGATCCCCAGGTCGAGCAAAGTATTATTGGGTTTTTCTAAGAAATTCCCAGTAGCAGCTCAGATTCTGGATTTGTGCCCGGTTATTGGCAATAGGCTCGCCCCCATTACATGGGACCTAAAACATACCGGCGAAAGTACTACATTAGCAGTACATTTGTACACCTCTGCCTAACCCTTCGGGAATACAGGCGTGATGGTATGTGTAGTATATCATATTTATATTGATATTTATGTATACATATGTAATAATTTACGTTTATTTTTACATATAATAAAATGTTTTTTTTTTAGAACACTGTTGGTGCATCTACCAATTTCAGTCTCTGCATTACCCTCAGGTCGACTGGTAGAAAATGCCTTAGGCATTAAGTCCGCCTTTTGTACTATGTTTGTGCTTATATCTCCATTGAAATTTATAATTCAAGGGTTTACGGGGTTAAATAAATCGCATAGCTAGGTTCAACATGTAGGTTTCTGGGATATTTTTTACGTTTTCTAAGTATTTTTATGCAGACGGAGCAACAAACTAAGAATAACTATACAAAATAGGTCTTACATTGTCTTACATTTCTCAAGAGCAGGAGGGCTACACAACTTGCCATACATTTTTAATATAAGCTGATCTCCAAGTGTGCGAAATGCCTTTACAATGCGGGCCAGCTTATACTAGATGTATATGGTGCGTTTTGTGGTGTGTGAAAAATTATAAATATATTCTATAAATAGATTTTTTAAAGACACTTTTACAAGTCAATGTTTTACACTTTTTTAAGCTATATGGCTCTAGCATTTCCTTACTGAGGACCTCTGAGAAGAAGCACCCAAACAAACTCAGAGAATCATGGTCTCTGTTAAAGTCCAGACATAGAATAGTAACAAATATGTGAGTGTTACAATGTAGAGCAATGTCTGAAATTTCCTTTTGAAGAAAGAGCCATATCTAGCGGCTTTGAGTAGACCAGACCAGTTCCAGCCGATGGCACCAATGCATCAGGCATTGTGTAGCTCGACTATAATTTAGGCAACAACCGTGTGTGTCCGTTAGACAATTATTGTGATTTATCAAAAGTGAACTCTATCTACTGAACTCTCGAGAGCTAAAATGCTCTCGAGAGTTCAGTAGTCAGGTATTTATTTCACGGCACTGACGGTCAGGGAGAGCAGTTAATTAATCAGAGTTCAGCAGCATAAGATTGCAATAGAGTAGCTTAACTAGTCTGAATCCTGCCTGCGGTCGAATTTTTCATTTGAAATCAATCATAATTATTTATTTGCTCAAAGTATAGTATAGCAGTAATATAGCTTTCCTAAATAACTTTAAAATCTTAGCATGGAAAATGCCAAAAAAAAAAATACAAAAAGATAGTTGGTAAGGTGGCACCGTTCGACGTTGAACTAACTGTAAAGTAAGTCGTTTTGGTTGAGAAGCAAAAACTTGCGTTCCTATAGGTGTGACTGACGGCACAATAAAGTAAATTCAGTATGTGAAGGCAACATTCGACATGGCGGGTGGGAGTCGCGGTGGCTTAGTGGTCATAACGTCTGGTGTACCTAACTAGAAAACTGCAGGTTCGAATCCTGCCCGCAGTAGCATTTTTCCTTTGCTAAATAACTTTAACTAGTCTATATTACTGGTAACTGGGAACTAGTCACGGGTTTTGCGTCAGTGATTCTCGGCATTGTATAACTACTGTACTGTAGTTAGCATCCCGTTATATCTGTAACCGCACAATTACACATAACTGCAACTTTGCCCAACAACGGTGCAAGTTTAGTGTGGGCGTTTGGGAAATAGATAAGATGCATACAGACTTGGTAGGTTTGAGTTCAATATAACTATTTTGGAAGCAATTGACTACTTTTGTAAGTATCCAAAAAACATACAACATCTCACAGAATGAGAGGGAAAATAGTTATGTAGATTTTTTTAAATAAATATTCTCTTTCTTAATATGCCGCATTGCAATAATTCCTGCAGCATAATATGACCAGCTTATCTTTACTTTGGACATTATACGTTGACAACGACATTATTGAACTATAGAAGATCAAAATATGTTATAACAAATAATTCACGCGCAATGATATTTATAATCATCGGCACATTAAATTTTTGGAGCGTGACCTTTTATCTTGTCATTACTCAGAATTTATATACCACTTCACCATCTACAACTTCCTTTATAATACCATACCACAATCGTAGTTCAATGAACTGTAGCGTAATATTATTGTAGAATTTACACGGCGCGCGCCGTAGACGTTGCGGACCGCTACGCCGTAGTACATAGCGTAGCAGGCAATTATTGGCGTTATGTTTCAAAGACAGTGTGCTTGACAATCGACATATTAATATGACATATAGACATATTATTATTTATAATATGTCAATATTGTGATTTGTACGTCTATTACGTTCTTGTAATAAATAATTTAGAACTAGTTGCCAATGTACAGACAATTACATCAAGCGTTTGCTCAAATTTTCTTCAACAAAATGGTATAAGTTCTAAATTTTCCTTCGATACACTAGTAGTGTGATATCTGAATAATAAACACATAGGGAACCGAATGCACGATACTTGTGCATTGCCTCTTAAATAAAAGTTTCACGAGCGCGCAGTGTAAATCATAATTTCGTGATGCACTGCAGCGAGATGCAACGTAGCGAAGTTACTCTTTGTAAAAGTAATTTAATATGTAGGGTAGGCGGACTAAATATGCTCCCGCGCCCGCCGAGGAGCTCACATGACGGAGGTAGGTTGGTAGCTAACTTTAAATGAATGCTTGTCTATGGAAACATTATCTACAACCTTAATTGTCTATGGGTCGGAAGAGTGAGGTAAGTTTTTATAACTGGGACAGTGCTGTCGTAATTACTTATGGGAATATTATATGAGTAGGTGGGCGCTTGATCTATGGGTTGTTCCATTTATACGTAGATCAACTTATTACAATGCACACTATGTTTGCTTATAATATGGGACTGTACTTTAAGGAGTAATAGGAATCGAATGCTGGTAAATTTATTACATTAGTCTTGGATGTCAATGTACAAATAAAATTCATTATAAAATATACTTTTACACGATTGGCGCAGTGGTTGAGCCATTGGGTTCTGCGCCACGGGCTCAATAATTTGTTTTGATTGTGATAGAATGGCAAACAAGCATACGGGCCGCCTGATGGTAAATGACACCCGCAGACTATAGACGCCAGCAAAAGCGCGTTGTCATCTTGACACACAGACGGACAGCGCGTATTCCACGCTGCACCTGACTCAATCATGAGAATGCGTATCGAACACGCGCGCAGGTTTGGAATACGGCGTTGAACAAATACACCAGCTGACCGTCGAAGGAAATTTTAAATAAAGATGAGTGGAAACAAAAAAGGAGATGCTGATTGGACATTTGTGTCGTTTAAGAATAGCTTTTTTGGTAAAACGGATACCTAAATCCAGTTTCATCAGGGAAATTTAAAGCGGTTTAAATGATACGCAGGAAAAAGACAGTTGTCAAACACAAGAGGTTGTTACACTAGAGAAAATTATCATGAAGTATTAAAAACATTATAATGCACATGTTACTAGTATCCACTCACAAAATAACTTTTGGCCGCAGGGCATCTCTTTTCTACAACGACTGAGAACAATAGTAATAACTAATTTATGTATCTAGTACAAAAAAGTAATACGTCAATTGCAAGAATGTGAAGATGGAGAGCTCTGTTAACAGCGTGCAGTCGTTGTGTGAAGAAAAGCTGACATTATTGCGATGCAGGATACTTCACTGCTACTCCATGATTTGTCTTGTCTGGAGACTATACAATGATAGCTTCAGACACACGGAGACATCGTATTTGTGCGGTTTATTTAATTTTTGGAGACTGTAATATTATTATTCTATTCTATTATTGTATTAATGGACTAATTTCAGAGAAATAATTTTCCCTTCATATCGGAACATTATTGCTTAGCGGCCGAATATTTCGCAATGTGGCGGCACCACCCCAGATTAACTCTGCAGCATGAACAGAGCCTACCACCTTAAAATCCCACCATCGATTCTCGCAATCCCGATTCTCGGAACCAATATTTGTATGTATGTGTTCCGGGTCTGGGTGTTTATGTAGGTATGTGAAAATTTGTGTTTGTAATCGTTCCCACAATACAGGAGAACATCCTTGGGCAACGTTCTTTTATTAAAAATAAAGCAGTAAAGCTGATTCAGTCGAATTTCGATAAAATTCTTTATATTTTATGGTTATGTTACAATTACATTACAAATACCGTGACGCCCAGAATGTATAAATAATTGTTTTCCCCTCGAACCCTGCAACCGTTGAGGCGGAATTCTCAAGGGACTTAGTGCGAATTTAATTTCGTACTTACGATTGATTTGGACCAACTTAAGCGTCGAGTGTTCGTGATGTCAAATTGGAGTGTCACTTGAGTTTGATTTCGATACTAAGTGCCGAAGTTCATGTGCTTACAAATAAAATATAGTAGGTTACATATTTCACATAAGTAGGTACCTACAGTCATATGAGAAAGCATTATCTTTATCGGATTACTATTTCGTAACTAATACAAGTTCTTGGCAATACCAATTACATAATATATATATATGATGTGTGATATAGGTACTTATGTACCTAAAAATATTTAGATAATACCTACTATTTTGTGTCAGTTATTTTCTATATTTAAAAAAGTGAAATACAACTCATTCAATCCCTGATAAATCACGAAATTTTTGAATCTTTATGGTCCTAGGTAGAAACTTGAGAAATTTTAGGAAATTCATAAGAGATTTTGAAAACGGCATGCAAAATAAAATAGCTAGCTAGTAGCACCGCAGCGCAGGCTCAGCTAGGGGTTTTGTATACATAGGTATGTTTTATCTTCGATGATAGTAAAATTTTTTTTTAAGATATCTATCTATCTATAGCTGCTAAGGACGGTTTTTTGTTTATTTTTCATTTATCATAGACTAGCTGGCTCGGCACACGTGTCCTGCAACCTGATTGCATCGCCACCTACGGGTCCAATTGTAAATATAACCATAATCATCAACCTTCTTATCTTGGTGTACAATAAAGTTTATTCTACTCTATCAAGGGGTACTCAAACACACAAAAATTCACAAATTTCATAAAATCCGTCTATATAATTTACTTATTTCGTAGTGAACTGTTAGAGGAGTGAAATACGCCTGCGGTTCGCAATTCCTTTGGATTTTTGGAATCGATTCATATATTGTATTCAGAACCCATCGCCTTAAACCATTGTCTAATGTGAATCTTGTTAGGATTCATCTAAAGGGTCAGCAGATCCGCATAGAGTGGTTCGACTCAATAGATCCTTTATAGGTTCCGTGACCGTCCATCAATTCATGACATCATGTAGATATTGTTTACATAGCCATTTTCCTTGAGAAGGTGAACAATAAATGTAGATTTTCTATAATTTAATATTTTTTCAAGTATTCAAATCTTAGGATGCGTACTTTGTATTTGAACTACTCTGGATTATCACTGTTCTTACAACACGTTAATACAATAATTAAAAGTTAATATTACACGCGCCACAAGCAATGTCTATTACATGGCTTGATTCTTAAGGCTTAATGAGCAGGAGGCCTTCACGGTAATAAAGACGAAGTATAATAAACATAATTACTTTATTCTCGTCGCATATTTTGGAAACAATGTGATGTGAGCAACATCGGGTGTTGGGTAATTTCATCCTTATTTTAATCAAAGGTACGGCTATAAACAATGTAATAACACATTTAAGATACCTGTATTGTAAAAGGAACGTGAAAATGAAATTTAGATAATGTATTGTTACTGTTTAAAGATTTATAATTTAGGCACGGTTGGTTAATTTATACGTAGATTTAATTGACAGTTACACTGATATGTGGTTAAATCTATACTGTTTGAGTCGTATTAGGTATATGAAATTGAATCTGAATGGTATATGTAAATGTGATGCATTTATAGCTGGGGCAAACTATGCCCCAGCTTATATGCTATTAGATACCTAATGTTATTTAGAGCTAAACGTCAAACTAGAACTAATTTAAATAATAACCTAAATTCAGGTAATTACATTTTATAATTAATATTCCTGGTTGGTTATAGCAAAGAGGCGTAAGCCAAGATAGAGATCGTGGTGTACTGGGTACGCTAGTTTGCAATTTTCCGGCTGGCTGGCCACGACTTGAGGCAACGGCACAACCCTGCATCTATATGACGCATACAAAGATTTATGGTATTACGTTTTGCATCTAAAAATGCTATGAAGCCTTGCTTGCCGTACACTAGATTTCACCCCACTTTTGCCCCACATTTTGGCCGGGCAAGTCGGTTGTTGCTTTTTATAATACATTACCGACACTCGTTCGAAATATTTAAGTACGTGACACGAGTACGAACGTTGATGGATCAAGTAAAACGGACGATAATTTTTACAAGCTTTTATTTTTTGTCTTTGATGTTTTTAACGTAATGTATAAATAATTCTGTTCTATATATCTGACTTAATTTTGTTCAAAGTTTGTAGCGGATTTTGTGTTATGCTGAGATATTCTGTGTGTAAAATAATACGTAGGTAGTACTTATGTATAATTTATTTATTACTTCTTTTTATTTTATTTTATGCACAGTTGGTACAAAGGCGGTCTTAATGCCATACGGCATTTTCAGCCAGACAACCTTGGGGTGATGCAGAGAGGATAAAACAGTAGATGCACTAGTAAAGTAATACACAGACCACGATTGATAAAACGAAATATACAAATATATTAATTATACATAAACACCTATATATCATACATATGAAATACCAAAAACACACATACATATATATAGGTATATATATATGTATATATATAGATCAACGTCGAGATAATGAATCTGCCAAGGATTTATCTTGAAGATATTTACGTAACTTTAGTTTAAAAGAAAGGCGTCTGTTTGCCATCATGATTTCAGATGGGAGAGCATTCCATAATGTAGAGTGGACAAAGAACTATGAGAGGGACATTGAAGGCAGCGATTGTTAGTAGATCGCAAGTATTTTATATTATGATTGTTGCATATTTAAAGTGTGAAGTTAAGTAAGAGGGGTAATTGGAAGAACTGAGTAAAGAGTAGAGCGTAGTCAGTGCACACATGTGTCTACATTGCCGAATGAGCAACCATTTAAGCAGAAAACGATACTCAGACACATGATCATATTTACGAATATTAAAGACGAATCGAATGCAGTTATTAAGAAGACGATCAAGTTTATTGAGTAAATCAGCATTCAGGTCAAAGTAGCACACATCACCATAATCAATAATTGGGAAAATTAAGGCCTGCACAAGCATTGTCTTGGTCTTAGGTGGCAGTATGTTTTTCAGGAGATATCGAGACCGAAGCGATCCCGTCACCTTCTGACAGACACTTGCCACTTGATTTCGCCAGCTAAGGGTAGTGTCGATGTGCAATCCTAGATTTTGACACTAGGGCTAAGCGGTATGGTCGAGCCATCAAACATGATTGGGAGAAGATTGATATTACCTAATTTGCAAATATTGCGACGACTCCCTATGATAATGGCTTGACGTTTGTCAAGGTTTACCGCCACCCCATACATGTCAGACAAATTGATTTTATTTATATTAAGTAATTGTATCGTTTCATCTAGATCTCATAGATAAATATAGGTATACTATAGACCTCTGTCTATAGTATACCTATATTTATCTATGCAGCCGAAATAGTTATGCTATGTTGGTGCGTATTTTTAATCATTTACTCCAAGGTGTTCGGCAGTTACCTAAAAATAAGTAAAAAAAAAGGAGAAAATAGTTTTTACTCTGTAGATACAGTTTAAGAGAGGTAGGGCATAGTGGGAGTAATTCCACTCAAATTGGAGCTGCCCGACTGGGACAGTACCTCCGCCTTGCAGAAAATCGAAGTGAAATAGCACTGCTTTGAGCTGTGTTGTGTTAACTTGTGTTCCTTACGGTGAGCAAGGTTGCCAGTGCTCCGCGAGGACACGTTGAGTTGGCAGTGGGGGGACTTTGACCCTTATACTGCCAACCCAACTATTCCTCTTACGTTTTATAGGGTTGGCAACGCGCAAGTGATACCCCTGGTGTTACAAGCTTCTATAGGCTACGGTAACCGCTTGCCATCAGGTGGGCGGTGTGCTAATTTGCTACCTTAGTGGTATAAAAAATAAGAAAAGATGAATACTTAAAATACAAAATGAAATCTATGTGTAAATACTTGTACTACTTCATGTATTTTTCAACCGACGAAAAACAAAAAACGGAGGAGGTTCTCAAGTCGACGTATATATATATATTTTTTTTAATGTATGACCACGCATAGCTTTTTACGGTGTGGTCCGATTTTGATAATTCTTTTTTTATTGGAAAGGGTATACTCCGAAATTGGTCCCATATAAATTTAGTAAAAAAAATCAAACCCTAAAGGTAGGAACACAGGAGATGATTGATTGTTCACTCACTGATTGTATGGTATGACCACGCATAACTTTATACAGAGTAGTCCGATTTTGATAATTATTTTTTTATTAGATAGGGTATACCTCGAACTTGATCCCATATACATTTGGAAAAAATCCTACCCTAAGAGTGGGAAAATAGGGGTGATTTATTGTTCACTCACAGATTTTAATGTTGAGTTGTGTATTACAATTAAATAAAAGTAAACATAAATTAAGCATGTAGTAATTAGTAGATTAAAGCCACAAAAAATGATAAAATAAAAACTTTTTAACAAAAAATTAAACCGTCGAAAAACTGAAAAGCAAAAAATAATAAACGTTTCTTGTTTAACCATAATATTTAAGTTCTAAAACAAATGTAAGTATATCTAAGCAATTTTGAGACGGCGCCAATTTTTTTGGAATGTTAATGTTTATCGCTGGAGATTTCACGTTTCATTGTTAATTTGATTTGGCTATTTCTTTAAATTTAAGGTAATTTAGTGATCTTTGTTCATCGATTGTTGGCGCCGACTCAAAATTTCTTAGATATACTTACATTTGTTTTAGAACTTAGTTATTATGGTTAAATGAGAAACTTTTATTATATTTGCTTTTAAGTTTTTCGGCGGTTTAATTTTTTTGTTAAAAAGTTTTTATTGTATGTCATAAAAATAAGATGACAAATTATTTAAGATTTAAGAAATAATATAAAAATATTGTAATACAGTTAAAAATATAAAAAGCAGTAGCCCACCGGTATCGGGTACAATATCCAAGCTACCGGTGGTCAGGGCCCCAGGGAGAGGAACCTCCTGACGATGCGCGCCGTGTCCAGGAGTGTTTTCTGCATCAGAACCTTAAGTCGAGGCTCTTGGCTATTAGACTTGGCTGAAACGACTATCGGCACAATGACTCCTAATAATGATTATTAATATAGTGAGGTATACGAAAACAGTCCGAATAGTTAATGCCAAAGTACTAATCTAGAGAGGATACCTATCGATGAAAGTGTTTTGTATATTTTGACACTCGCAGATGTCTAAGTTTGTAGTTTTGGCTATTGACTTGTATTGTCTACAAAGTTAAATTTTAAACGTTTTCGTTATGTTTCGCTATTTATGCAGAAGAATTTTCTCACTTAAGCTCTCAAGGGAGGCAACACATTAACCGTTGGAGCAAATAGCATCCATGTACACGTATACGTGAATTATCTATTTTGTGAACATCAGCAACATGAATTGCGGCGCATCAGACGTGCGGGGAGTATTGTGTGCGCTTGCAGCTCTTGACAAAGTGACGTTTATTGACGCCGACTAAACGTTAATGTCGCTCATTAGCACATCAAACTAGCTGCCAGGACACAGCACACACATTGATAGTACACGTCACAAACTTGCTTTTTGTGACTTACCGAGGCTTGGAAAAGTATTTTTTCTGTCTAACAAAATAATGTAGTAATTAAGTAAACATTTATTTGTATGTAAAATAATTACTAACTATTGCATTGCTTCTCGGCTTCGAGGGGCTCGTGGCTAAGTAATAAAAACGCTGATCAACTGATATGAAGGTCAAGCGCTAGCCGCGGTCAGTCTGTGGATGCCAGTGGATGGGTGACCATTCTTCACAACTCGAGACCCCTCCGTGCCTTGGAGAACACGTAATGCCGTCGGTCCCGTTTGATATACGAACAGCTATGGCAGATGTCAGTAGTAGTCAGAAACCAAAAACGCCTGACATCCAGTCTATTCTCAGGATATCAGTATTAACCAAAAATTATGATATTCAACCGCATCTGGTTAGGTAGGAAGTCACACATACCTAGTTGGGAACATTCTCGGAGGGTGATGATATTGCTTAGCTTCTGTTTTTATTATTAATGGCCTCATTCGTATAGTAGGCACGGGCGTGGCTGATGAGTGTGAATGTTCGATTCCCGGATGAAGCAAAAATTTCGGCGTTTGGATGTGTCCCAGTTAATATCAATAGACTCGCACTTTATCACATGGGCCATAAAATATTCGTGCGGTTTAGGCGTAACAGATAAACGCTTTAGTTACTTTCGCATTTATGATATTGGTATGAATAGTATGAATGAAAATGTTGGCAAGATAACATGGTGTCTAGTCTCGCACTAGCTCCGGATACACGTAGCAATATACGTCGACATTTCGTGTATTTGATGACAGTGTCTATCGCTGTAGCTCCGAGCCGCTGAGGCCCACTGTTTGTACTCCCAACCTACCTTCGTTAGACACACAATTGACTATCGTATGTCTTTGAAATCTCAATCGTGTCTACGTCCAATTAGTTAATGGGCCGTCAAATTTAGAATAGTCTAGTTTGAATTGTATTTGTTTTTGTATGACACGTCTCGTTAATATATAATGCGTTTAATTATCTAAATTGGCTACAGGTAACCTAGCTTGCTCCTTTGTTAATATCGTCTTTTGTTGTATGGTGTTAGGATTTGTCATTGATATGACTTGTGTAGATAATCAATGACCCTTCAAAGAGCAAGTGTTATGTTACCACTCCGTGATTATATTCAACTTCAACATATTACCACAGATTAATTTATTGTTATTAGATTAATTAATAATAGTTAAATATGATTTACTAGCTGCAGCCGATCCTGTGAGAATTCCTCTACTTAAATCGTTTCGTAGCGTAAACAATCCTGCATTCTAAAAAGAAACTAAGTACTTGCCTAATTTAGAGTTTGTAGGATTTATAATAACTGAGATAGTAATATATAACTAGCGATTCACCTCGAGTATGTTCATAATAGCCTATAACATTCTCAGATAATCCCTTTATTGGTAAAAATCTCTTTCTGTTGGTATAAACATGATGTATGAATCTGTACAGTAGTTTCTGAGATTAGGCCCAAAACACGAACTCGGCGGGACTTTAATTTATAATATTTAGTAGTGATAATGATGATGAAGATTAGGTATCTATATACAGGTCTACGCTGAATGATGGGTACAAGACGCACCCTAAGCGGCTACTTAGAAGAACAACTTCGTTCCAGGAACATTAATTAATCTGTTTGTTAAATATATACATTCGTCATCACACTTTGCGAAATTGAAAGCTTCTCTTTTCAATTATTCATGACAACTCAATTTAAATTAAAATCTATACTTATAAATTGCCTGTTTTTCTCTAATTAGAATTGAAGCTCAACTGGATTCAGCCTATTTGGAAAATAAATATTTGAACGAGGGATAGCGGAAGATTGTGTCTGCCATATTTATTACACAAAAGCTATTTCAAGCGTTCATTGATTGCCTTTGTTCAGTTTCCTTTTTGTAAAGTAAATAATCGTGCGGTGAGAGAGTATTTCAAAAGAGGATGCGAAACATAACTATATAAAACATTTTTGGATAATATTTTAGTTCTATAAAATTGCTTAATAAATTCCGCATCCTTCGTAACAAATGGGTTTCTTTTATCGTATTGTCGTAATATCGCACAATTTCTAGATTCTACATATTATTATGGGCAATATTCTTTTGTAGATTATAGCTTCCGAGAATATTTGTAATGTTAAATCTTGTGAAACAATGTTTCCGTCGCAATTTTCTACGACTGTTTTCCCGGATAGCATTTCAGATGTTGTGTATGTAGTATAAGCATATAAATATTATAATTCTGTTTGTTATACTTTGTAGAGCACACTTTCCCGTTGGCTGGAA